>CM060867.1:26657840-27284244 GCA_030737845.1 Acorus calamus | reverse complement strand
ACCCACGTAGCTATGATTTTACTGGTGTGACGTCATGGTTTGCCACAAAGTGTGACCTCATTCTTCTTTTGTTCGATCCTCATAAACTTGACATCAGCGATGAGTTTAAGCGTGTGATTGGATCACTGCGTGGTCATGATGACAAGATACGTGTAGTCTTGAATAAGGCCGACCAAGTTGACACACAACAAGTATAAAGAAAAACATAATTAAACATCATCTTACTTTTACTTGTTTTATAAATCATTTTTTCTCTTTCTCCGATATGCATCTGTTGTGTTAACAGCGATGTCCTATTTTATTGTAGCTTATGAGGGTTTATGGAGCATTGATGTGGTCACTTGGAAAAGTTCTGAATACTCCTGAAGTTAATCGTGTTTACATTGGGTAGGCATTCTATCTTTAGTTTCTTGTTTACATTAATAATTATGTATTTCAAGGGCCATTGCTTGGAGCACTTGTAAAGTTATCGAGCTAACTAGATAATGTCCTGCATTCAAATCCTAAAATCTGTCACTTTGTGCAACAAACAATTCCAAAGGGCAGGACCATATCCACATCTCCCAGCACCCTTCTCTATGCAGCACCGCTCTGGGTGGTGTCCTCTTCTTAGTTGTGGATGTCACAAGCACTTGTGGTTAATATTAAATTCCTAGATAGATATGTTGGAACAAGACTATGCATTAGCTAAATTTTAGTTTCCCATGACATAGAGGACTCTTACAAGTTAGAGGCCTGCTAAACCTGTTATTTGGATTCAACATTTATGCATAGTTTCTCTGCATTTTTTTAAGGTTTTCTTTTTTCTTTTCTTTGGGGACTTTGATTTATTTGCTTCCTAAATTTGTCTACATGCCATGAAATGACAGTTCATTCAACGACAAGCCAGTCAATGAATCAGCCATTGGACCAATTGGAAAAGAACTATTTGAGAGAGAACAAGATGACCTTCTCTCTGATTTGAAAGATATTCCTAAGAAAGCTTGTGATCGCCGAGTATGTTAACCTTTTATTTATTTATTATTGTTACATATCATTTATCAATGAATTTTATCTTGACATGTTTTAGTCTCTTGGGAAAAGTTTAATGGCCTTTTTCCATTTTCAGATTAATGAATTTGTAAAGCGTGCTAGAGCTGCAAAGATTCATGCCTACATAATCAGTCATTTGAGGAAGGAGATGCCTGCAATGATGGGAAAGGCTAAAACCCAACAGAGGCTCATCGATAACCTAGAGGATGAGTTTGCAAAGGTTTGAATTCTCACTTGATTTTTGTGTTTGTGGTTCTTATCATCTTTGTGATCCGTGGGTCATTTATAACAAAGGCATTCTGTATTTGGTATTTTGTTTCTGGATTCTTGCTCGGATTTGTAAATCTTTTGGCTCTGTGCTTTTTGTATTTTCAGTTCAATAATTATTTTCCATTCTTATGCGGCGTATAACAGCTTTTGTGGATGTTTACTTGTAGGTTGACTGTTTGGATTTTCAATTTGAGCCATTTTAGAGGGAGGAAATTCCAAGTAAATATAAAGATTGTATGCAAATATTTATAATAAAAATTACTAATTTTTATTATTAAAATGTGTGTCAGGCATTGTTCATCATTGCTTTTGCAACATATGAAACCTATCTGATAACGTTTTATGTTCTATTACTATCAGACAGGTAGGATTATATCTGCAATCGTAGTCTAGAAGTCCTCGTTTAGATAGCGGAATTGAGTTATTCTGAATAAATAACTATGCTATTATAGATAACAAATCTACAAAAATAAGATATTTTATGTTTGGTTGTGTTTTTTTTAATTCTCATTGGAAAACGTAATAATAAATGTTGAGTTGTTTGGTTGATAAAGAATGAAATATAAATAAAGTGTAAAAAAGTTGATTTGACATGTGAGCCCTTTGATGCATAAGAGGTGTTGATAGGTGATTTGATGTGATAAGGTGTAAAAAGTTGATTTGATATGTGGGCCTATGAGAATAGATAAAGTGAGTATAGCTTATCCTAGGGATTATTTAGAATTGTTATACTCTCTTATACTCGTTTAAACTGGCTTAGTAATACCAAGTTATACTCTGCAAACAAACAACCATTTTCTCTATCCATTCTTATACCACCCTTATACTACCCTTATACTCTTCTATTCCGTTTACCAAACGCGGGGGGGGAGGGGGGGGGGAAGAAGTTGATTGATGATTTGCATACTGTGGATAGATGTTTCTAAATCGGTTTTCTGAATGTTTGCATGATTGATTGATGATTAATGATTCATGATCTAGTCAACAACCAACTCCCTTGGTGTTTGAATTTTTCTCTAATAGCTGATCAATGAGGTTTCCATTTGGTTCAAGTACATCATATTTAATGCTGTTTTTCTTCTTATGATTCTTGATCTTATATTTTGTATGGCCTGCTTGGTTCATTATAACATATTTAATAAATTTCGGGCATGTCATAGATGATTAGTTCAGTGTGGATAGAAATATCATGTCAGAGAGTGACATACCATGGATTTTGTTGAAACAGGTCCAGAGGGAATATCATCTACCCATGGGAGATTTCCCCAATGTGGACCACTTCAAAGAGGTATTAAGCGGATACAGTATAGACAAGTTTGAGAAGCTGAAGCCGAAGTTGATTCAGTCTGTTGACGATATGCTTGGTTACGACATCCCGGAGCTCCTGAGAAGTTTCAGAAATCCATATGAGTGACAATGATCATGAAAGCTTATATATATAGAGAGTGAGAGTCGGAGAACCAGGTAATAAATTTTGCAGAAGCTTTGTACATCTTTGGTTGTGGTCTTCATTTCTTAGCTATTCTCATTCCATTGCTGTAAGGGGTGTTATTCTGAAGTAATTATTATTTTGAAACAGGCAATCAGAAAATGCTGGTTAAGTGAATATCTGTTATTCATAGCTTATTCTTCCTGGAGGGTGGTTGAGAGGCTTCTTCCTTGGAAGCTCAGCTGATTCTTCAAGGTGTCGTTGATGTGCCTTCAAAATATTTTCTTGAACATCAGTGGTCCTATTTTGACAGATGTTCCAAGAATTGCTGGTGAGCTTGAACTTGAGATGTTGTTTATGGTATATTATTCACATCATGCAAGAAAGACTTCTATTTAATTTTTAAGTTCTATAATTAACCAAGTCCTATAATTCTAGATTTTAATCCATTCTCTTTGTTTAAAACAATATGCATTCTAAATGAATGCATATGATTTTACATCATTCAACACTTTTTATGAAACTATGATATTAATCATAAAGCATAATTAATATATTAAATAAGAATTCCTATCGGGAAATTCTTATTTATTATAGCTATTTGTGCAAGTATTTTATGATTAAGAAGCAACGGTCTCTTATACAGATTGTGCATTAATCAATAATCAACTATAACTTTATCCTACCTCATTCTCACGAGTTACCGCACTTATCCGAGTGATCCACAAATGATGAAAATCTCTCTTTTGCTTGCCTCTGGATGAGCAAAAACCAAAGCTCTCATTTTCTGTTGAGTAGCAGCTCGAGTAAATCTTGAATGAGTCCCTTGAAAGGTTAATGCAAATATTCGGATTTTTATTCGATGTTTCTAAGCTCTCATTGAATCAAATTAATCTTTGATGAATAACTAATTGATTTATGTTCTTTCCGTCACCTCTCCTGTCCACGTCCGAGTCCGATAATACTTTTTATGAAACTATGATATAACATTATTCTTAATAAATCCGGTTCTAGATTTTAATATCATTCAACATTTTTAATGAAACTATGATATTAAAATATATCTTAATAAAGTATAGAATTTGAAAGTACAAAATGGATAACATGGAAGGGTATTATAAGTGTATTAGCATAGAAATAGAAGAAGAACCTGTTGTCTGTCAGACTCAAAGCAAGGTCTCACAATATTTGACATACTAATGCATGTTTGTAGTTATATATACAGTCTAATCCAACATACTTTGCTAGGAGAGTGTATTCGTTTAGAAAAATAAATAAATGAAAATACATATTCAATTCACTCAAATATATACTTCATATTTTATAAGATCAATATATACCTTTACAAGGATGGTAAAATGATAGTAAGAACATTTGTAACACACATTTTGATTTTTTTTTTGAAGTATTATATAGCTAATAAAATATATTCTTTTATTAAAAATTGAAATACTCATACAAATTGAAACGACATCTTCCATAATGGAGTGCATTATGAGATTGTAGTCGTAGAATATAAGCTGCATAATACACGTATAGGCCTATAGAGCTGTCCACGGGCCGGGCTGACCCGTGGACGGGGTTCAAGGTGGAGGCCCAACATGAATGGCCAGGTCCAAGTCCAGACATGGGGCCCCTCGGGTCGGGCCAACCCGAACTCGACGGTCCAGCTCGTCAGCTGCGGCGGGCGGCTCAACTCGGTTTGAGCTCGTTCATACTCGTTCAATTAGACAAATGAGCGAGCTTAAACAATTTTTAAAGCTCGGTTAGACTCGGGATCTGGATCGAGCTTCATTTTATGTTCAAACTCAACTCGTTTGTGTTATAAAAAACTTAGTTGAAGCTTTACTCAATTTTTTTGTAAAATCAGAATATTAAATCAATATAAAGTTATGCTCGTTTAGGCTCATGAAGTTGACTCATTTATGTTAAATTTTATTTTCAACCCCTAAAAACCCTAAAATGAAGAAGAATGCTATGCTAGTTGAGGTTCGTGAGTTCGGCTCATTTACCATCCCTAGTTGTTACACCCAGATCCATTTGCAGCCCCAATTCCAGTCTTATACGCATCGATAGAAAATTAACGACACGTATGCTCATGTTAACAACGCATATATTTTGAAAGAATTTTTTTACATTTTCTATAAATACATACATGCAATTCATTGAAATATATGCTTCAATTTTTATAAAAATATATACCTCATTAGATGAGATATACTATTTTTAAAAAATTTAAAATACATGTAATTTGGAATTGAGGCTGAAAATGAGACTGGATGTAACATTAAAGAAAAACGAGTTCCGATTCAATCAGGATTGACTTAAGTAATTATTAAATTATACCACCTATAAATTGAATTGTATAATTTATAAAATAAACTACATAGTTAGTTAATTGTTGGATATATACTCCATTTCATTCAATTTTCTAAGTACAATCACTATCTAATAAAAAAAATGATCATGCATCTGTACTCAATTATTGGCTGTGTAACTCGAATAGTGGGATGTGCAGTTGGATCCTGCCTGATAGGATTGACCGGATCGAGGCTCTAAAAAACCACCAAACACAAATATATATATAAAGAGAGTGTTCGAGATTGATCGATCGATCGAGAGAGCAAGAGATGGAGACGGCGAAGAGGAGATTCGAAGGGAAGGTCGCGATCGTCACAGCTTCAACGCAGGGGATCGGATTCTCCATCGCCGAGAGACTCGGCGTCGAAGGGGCGTCCCTCGTCATCTCCTCCCGAAAACAGGTTCGGAAACCCCCAATTTTTGTCTTTTTAGAGTTTTTGTTTTGAAGGTCGCGTGTTTTGATCGAAGAACAACCTTTTTTTTTTGCAGAAAAACGTGGACGAGGCGGTGGAGAAGCTGAGATCGAGAGGGATCGAAGCGATTGGGGTCGTCTGCCACGTCTCGAACGCCCAGCACCGCCAGAACCTCGTCGAGGAGACTATGAATGTCGGTACCCTTTTTGGGGAAGTTTGGGTTTTTGTTGGAAAGTTGGGATTTTTTTGACAAAATTTGATTTTTTTGGGGGGTTTTACAGAAATACGGGGGGATTGATGTAATTGTGTCTAACGCGGCTGCGAATCCGACTGTTGATAACATATTGGACACTGAAGAGCCTGTGCTTGATAAGCTTTGGGAGATCAATGTGAAGGCTTCCATCTTGCTCTTGCAGGTGAAATGCTTGATCTTTTTTTGTCTTAATTTTGTTTGATTTGTTGTTTGGGTTGAGATTTGTGCATGAGTAGAGAACATATGTTGTTTGAAGTATGTGAGTGGGTTTGCATGTATGTTTGGGTGTGTTTGTGCATGAATTGGGATGGAAAATGAATGAAAGTGAATGAATTTGGAAAAGAAATCGTTTTTACTTTGACTGGTTTTTCTATTATTTGTGCTTTTAATGAAAAGTGACTGAAAATAATTCCATCACTTACACTCACATTCACTTCTGGTGGAAGGGAGCAAATTTACCCCTACTTCAAAATTTCTAATAAAACAAAAGAGACGAAGGAAACTGAAAGAAAATTATTTCTTCTGCTTTTGTTTGACACAAGCACCAGTTTTTTTTATTTTTGAGTGGTGAGGAAGAAAATTTTATCTTCTGATTATTTTGGATTTAGTTTCCTACATGCACAAACACCCCCTTGGAACAGAAACTGATGTTCATCCTGTTCTATTGATAGGCAGCTGCACCTCACTTACGGCAGGGATCATCGGTCATTCTAATTTCTTCAATTGGTGGATATCATCCACAGAAAACTATGGCCATGTATGGGGTCACAAAAACAGCTCTGCTTGGGCTGACGAAGGTGGTTTGCTGATCTTTATGAATTCGTGATAGATTGTGCCTTGATTCAATTCGTATCTGATAGTGTTTTTTTATTGTTTTGACTTGATTATTTCTCCTTATAGTTGGATTTAATTCAGTAGTAGTAAAAATTGTTTTGAAATTGAAATAATTAGCATGTGGGTGTCTGTGTTCACTGGCCGAATCCAGGCTTGTGAAAGAGTATCTCATATTGAGGATGGCAGATTTAGTGTCCATGGAAAATTAGTGAATGGAAATTGTTTCTCATTTGCTGTTACATCACTTGCTCTCTCCATAATTTAATCAAATACACTGGAATAATGATGAATATATATATACAAGGTAATTAAGCTTTATTAAATTGGAGGCACTTGAAAACCACAAAAATAGTAAAAGGCCTCTTGTAATCTAGCAACTTGTAGGCCTCCATTCCAAGAATATAAAAATGATGTTGGACAATTTTTTCTCACTTATGGAGGCAGGGAAGATCGATCAAATCAAAACAATACCATTCAGTACAACTATTCACATCCCTTTGCCGTGTGTGATATTTTAACAAATAATATTATAATGGTGTCTTGTCCCCACTGTTTAGCATCAAATTTTACTGGTATCTAAACTGCAACTTTTTTAAAGTTTATGATGTGGACCATGACAAACAAAGAATTAGAGAGATTTGTTGGTTTATGCATAGTTACAATTACAGTTCGCAATAATATCCTTTTCTGCATTCTAGGCTCTTGCATCTGAGATGGCCCCCAACACCCGCGTTAATTGCATCGCACCTGGATTTGTGCCCACACATTTTGCTGATTTCCTCACAAAGAATGAAACTGCGGTAAGTGCCATATGTTTTTGCCTGTCTCCTTTTTCGTCGAAGACAGTTTTCTCGATATTTTATTTTCCATGTAGTGCCTCCCCATTCATATTTGTTCTTCTTGTTGTCTTATGTTCAAATGTTGAAGGCCTAGTCACTGTATTTACAAATTGTCCAAATGCAGAGGAAGGTCATTGAAGAGAGCACTCTACTGAATAGGCTGGGGACAACCAATGACATGGCTGGAGCAGCCGCGTTTTTAGCGTCCGACGATGCTTCCTACATTACAGGGGAGACACTTGTGGTGGCCGGCGGTATGCCATCAAGACTATAGTAATCCTTTCTTCATGTGAAAAAAAACAGTCTGGTTCAACATGTTACAGATATAAATTTCTATAGATGTAGAAATAAAGTGAAACAAGTCGTTTTTTTCCTGTCAAAGATATGGCATCTCCTGAGGCAGGAACTCAAAAAACTATACTGTGTAACTTTGTGAAAATTAACAGATTAGTAGTTTTTAATTTAATTTTGTTTTAGCAATGTAATGAATAATGATTATGACTTTTTCAATAGTGCAAGGCCACTGTAAGTCTTGACTTAGAATCCCGGGCTTACCCATTGCATTGTTTTTAGGTGATTATGTGCATATGTGATTTTTCCAACTGTTATCAGTGATTTTTAAAAAATTGAAATTGGAAAGCCAGTTGGGTAGGAAGTCAAACTCTTATTACTCAACAATTTTGGCATGGTCTGCCTCAAAAAAAAAAGAAAAAAAAGGGCATGATCTAAGCATGATCCTCAATATTAGTATGCTGCATATTTCTCAGCTGGAGTAACAGTTTCCTAGTCCTATCCATATTTGTGGGGTTTTTTTTTCATATATACCCCTAAAATAATATAAATTTATCAAAATACCCCTGGTAATACTATTTTCAACAACTCAGTGTGAATTAAATTATGCGTGAATGTTTTTTAAGGGGTATTGTTGTAAAACTTTAAATGTTAATATTGTGTATAAATACCGCTCAAAAGGACATGGGTGCGTAATTTAAGTATTTAAGCTTTTTTAGGGTATTGATGGTAATAGAGTTTCATGGGGGTATTTTGACAATACAGGGATTTTTGAGGGGTATATATGCAAAAACTCTATATTTATTGTAGTCACTTGTGCAGTCCGAACATGTTTTGAATTATTTTGTGAACATGTGTTGAATTATTTTGTGAAGTATATACTTATGCACTTGACATATTGAATGCAATTTTAAAAAAAATTGCCTAATAAAAATATGTACCCACATAGTAAAGCATATACTCTATTGACAGATTTTATGTACCGAGTTCTGACAACAAAGATGACAATTAGAATGGTGTATCAGAATCATCCAAAATTGTTTTGGACCACCAAAATATCCTTACATAAATGAGAATGAACTTAAATCAATAAATAGCCACACAAATGAAACTATAAATGCTGAGTAAATATTTTGATACACAATGCCAGGTCCCAGAAACCATGCTAGCCAATGATACATTTTTACTGATACAAACATAATACAAACATAAGACAGCAGTCAATCAAGCTTACAAACGAATTGAAATACATGAACAAAGAATCTAAAAAATATATAAATATATTCCAAACATCTTTACATCTAATATATATATAAACATATATACAATACGTGGTTGAACATCCACAGCAAATCCAACCTGCTTACATAGCCTATTCAACAGGAATCATATATAAAAAAAAACCCCAAGCACATAAACTTTACCTCTCTAACATAATCTAAGCCATCTTGCACTCTTTCACTTCCACTAGACCAAAATTCCACAGTAGATTTCATTCAAAAGCATATCGAAACAAGCACAACTTGGTCTTCTGCCTTCCAAAGTCTCTCCATCAACACCCGCCTTTAGATGTGATACAAAAAAGAATAGCAAAGTATTTACACTGGAATTGCATCGACTTCTTCCTCCTCACAACTCAAAATGAGGCCTTCGATATGGGTTGGAAGGAGACATCTCGTCCATTGGATGCCGGTTGATTGTGGTTCAGGAGGTGGAATGATCATTAGTACATTTTCATGGCGTTGGAGCACTCCCATCACGGTTACAGTGTCTCCCTCTTTGATATACCTATCATGAAATGATCATTAGTACATTTTTAAGCTCTAAGAGCTTCGGGTATGACTTGGACTCACCCTTCTTTCAATCGCATAATGCGGTCATCACTGGAGAGATTGTGCTCCGAAAGCCATTGTAAAAATCTAGGAGACAGTGTTCTGTTTTCTTTTGTTACATCAACTACGGCTGTTGGTTTCACAAAAACAGCAACTTTTGCACCGTATCCGGCTTTCACTATGGCTCTTAGTCCAGTTTGGGTATCGGATATGTAAAAATCTGCCACATGCCTCTGTTGCAAACAAGAGAACTGTAATCAACAAAACTTTCAAAAAAAGAAATTTCAATCATGAGATGGAGAACACAATTAAATCACCAAAGGAGGAATAAAAAGAAGACATGCTCACTGGTAGAAAGTGCGTTTAAAATTTTAAGTCCAGCTTCATACTGACTCGGAAATCCACAGATAAACACTTCAAATTCATTTGTATTACCAGAGGCAAAACGTTGATAAGTATTGGTCCTTTTTCTGTTTTTTTTCATGATTCATATGCATTGTATTAAAGCATGGAATTACACCCCTGAGATTCGAAACAACTGAGAAACAAGATCACTTGACATAGGCGTCGATCGATGCCCACCACATTGAAGTAAATAGTACAGAGACTCCCCCTGCGAAGTTAAAGATTTCTAATCCACAAAAATGACATGGAGAAAATATGTATGAGCTTAAACAGACTGTGTCCCCTTAACAATAATGCTCCTGTACCACCTTTAGAAGCAAATCAACCATTTTTTTTTTGTCTCCATGAACATGTTATAAGTTGAAACTTAAGCAACTCCATGCATTTTATGCCTTTTTCCTTTTCCACATACCTCACCTCATTCTCTGGACCCCTTTTCATATATCACCTTTGTTCATTGAGCCACTGGCCATGTTTACAAACATAAAAGAACAATCTATTTCAATGTGATGTTTATTTGTCTTTTTTTTTTTTTTGCGTGTATATTTTCTGGTGGTGAAGGTTGGGGGATCTAATATCCATACTCTTTCAAATACACACAACAATTAGGAGAGGTGGTGTCCGCAATCACATGGGAAGTGGGGGCTCCAACAGGGTGAGGTAGATTGCTCATTCACTAGTTTAAAAACAAGTAGTGCATAGCCCGAATAAAAATGAAAAGAAAAAAAAAGAAAAAAAAGGAGGGAGCCTAGAAGTAGGGTTACCACATATCTGGGACTTGGAGTGCATTTTTAATTCAGATTTGGGTGGGAGGCGTCTTGTATGGTAGTCACTAGAAAGCTTTATATTCAAGGAATAATGAGTCATGAAAGATTTTGGTCATAAAATGTATATTATGGAAGACAAATAGTCAACAAACTAGAGTTCAAAACATGGATAGATGTAAGTTGCTCCAAAGGGCTCATGATATGCCAGTATGCCACACTTTATAACATGTACTGACTTTAAAGGTCTGTTTACTTTTCAGACAGGTGAGGTAACAGTAACAAAAAAAAAAAAAAATCATACCTAATATGACTTTCTACAAAAATGTACAAGTGATCATATAAAAGGCAACATGATGTCAGATTTCCTTTTCAATAAAGTATTCTTTTTCCTGAATTTGACTATTACTTTCAGAAATGGAGAAGGTTGGTATGTCCTTTTCTATAGATATGCTCTTTCCACATGTCAAAAGTATAATTCTTGACACAATGACTGACCCCACAACATACTGGTTCCATATATTGTCAACTAGTAACTGAGAAATAAAATATGAAATCTAACACTTCCCTTAGTGCATTAAAGATGCTCAAACTAGTGAGAACAGATTTATTCTGTAAACACGTTTCAAGGCATGAAAAGCTAATTACCCTAATCCATGTTTCATGTCAATTGAGTGAAAATATCTAAGTTTCTGAAGGATTGGCCAAGTTCATGTATCAAATACTGACCTCTAAGTGTCTCAACCCCCATGAAAATCTACGATGACTGGAATTTGCAGGCTTGCCGCTCCATCCTCGGTATTCATACAGCTCAGTAGATACATATACGCACCTCGGGGTCCTCTGGTAAGATGTTTCGAGAGGGATACTGCCGCAGGTGACAATCTGCAAGAAAAAAGTGGCACGGATGATTATCTAAACAATGTGTCACTTGATGAATACTGGTTTGAAAGAATCAAGGTAAAATAACACACATTGAAAAGAAAACTTGAATTTTTTAGCCAATTTTAGCCAGAATGAGAAAAAAAAATCCAGAAAAGAAACTTTAGTAACATACAAAATGTGGCCTTCTGGTTGGCACTACCAAATGGTATTTGTGCATCTTAGAAGTTTCAAATTTAATAACATGGCATCGGAGATCTGAATCAATTCAACAGTTGGAATCGATCTTGCATCTATGTGGGACTATCTTTATGGATCAAAGCAAGACTTAACATAATATGAAACTATTTAGCAACCAAGCCAGCTCCTAATCTGACATTAACCCTTATTAATCCTAGGAAGCCAGTCAGTGTGCAAAAGGGAGATTTAACAACATGGCTGAAATCCACCTAACTGATGAAGCTGAATAATAGATAGTCTGGGCTAAATATTTTTGGACACCCCATATTTGGGACATTTTAATGCACTATACTATATATAATCAACTCTAAAATTCTCCTTTGGTTTGACCATTGAAATGATATCTTATGGAAGTCCCTCCATCAGCAAGGTCTCAACAGAAATAGCCTTGCAAAACAAAAAAAATCCCAAGCATCTAAAGTCCACATCCTTAAAGATCATACTAACTATTTTTGGCTTGATGGAAATCCAGCAACGGCAAACCATGCTTCATTCAGACAATCCATAGATTCATGTGTAAAATTGTCCACATTATATGAGCACCACAACTTAACTATCTGTATCTTTTGCCTTAAACGTGATTGAAATCATAGGCAATGCATATAACCGGCTAACTAGTAAAACTATGAACAACTTAAGCCAATCTAAACTCAACTAAAATCCATCCACTCAATTAAAATACCTCTCCCACCAATTATTTTCAAATGAATAAGTCTGCCACCAAAAGATTTAAAGAAGTCCGCCACCAAAAGACATCCTAGCAATCTGCACCTTTACATGCAAATCTAATACAAATTTTAAAAAATACCCAACTTAATAGTCCCATCCTTCACATTCTATTCAAATGGGAGGCACATTTATCATCAAATGTCCCCAAAACCATCCAGACTTGCAAATTCCAACACACCCACTAAATCCATCCGTAGAACACGATTTTTCCCCCAAACACTTCCCTTTTTTTCTTGCAAATTATATGTTTTTGTCAATAAAATAATAATTCTCCAGAAAAAATAGTATCATATCCTAACACCACCTAACCCACATTGCAATCTACCATTCAATTCCCACCAATTCATGATCAACCAAATCTACGCAAAACCATGCCAAGCAATTCAACATACCAAACAGTTCCGATAAAATCCACAAAAAAACATAAACATAAGGGATTGCAAAGAACGTATACCCCCATGACCTTCACGAACTGCCCATTCTGCGCCCCTCTGAGCTCCGAGACCGGGAATTTTGCAACAAACCCCTCCAACCCCCTCCTCCTCGTCCCCGTCCCCCAATTCCACGCCGCCACCACCGCCACCACAACCGCCACCCCTCCCGCCGCCTCCAGAATCACCGGATTCTTCACCGTCACCGCCACGAACACCCCCGCCCCGACCCCGACCACCACCAAAAACACGCACACCCACGCGATCAGCCTCGGGACCCGCGCCCCGAACACCCTCGAATCCCGCGCGATCCCCGTCACCGCCGCCGGATACGCCGCCGCCTTCGGTTCCAACTGCCCCGACGACCGCCTCGACGAGGCGGTCGGAGTGACCGGGCCGGAGGAGGTGATGAGCCCGGTCGGGAGGAGCGGGCCGGAGGAGGTCTTCTTGGGGACCGGCCCGGATCCGGATCCGGGGGGTTTGAGTGGACCGCTGCCGGAGGAAGAGGAGGCGGCGGCGGAGCGGGGGATCTTGAAGGAGGAGCTTCCACCGCCGCCTCCGCCTGAGGCGGCGTCGATGTCGAACATCTTGCCGAGGTCGCCGGACTTCTTGACGTCGCCGCCGGTGTAAGGGACGGCGCGGGAGGCCATGGTGGGGCCCTTCTCTTTGGGCTGCTTGTCGGGCCGGCCCGAGACGTAGAGACCATTGGGAAGCTGATGCGACGGCATCCGACCCGCCATTTTTGGCTCTCTCTCTCTCTCTCTAGATTTGGTGGTGTTTTGTGTTTTCTCTCTCTAAAAAACTCAGTGTGTTAGTGGGAGAGTCTAGAGAGAGAGAGAGATGTTTTGAAGAGAGAGAAGGAAATGTTGTTGACGGATATGGGTCTGGGTATTTGAGGACTGACGGATGGGTCCCTGAATCTGAGTGACGTAACTGCAGAGATAGTGATTTTGTCATTTTTATTTTTTGTAAATACATCCCTTAGTAATCCTTTTTTATAATTCGAAAAATGTTATGAGAATTGATTTTAGTAAAAAAAAAAAAAATCCAAAGTCATGGTATTCTTATTGGAAATGCCTAAAATTCTTGATAGATAAAATATTGAAATAGATTTATTAATTTTAAATGATTTAACTATCCTCTCGCATAATACTTAAGATTTTCTATTATTTTTTCATTAAGATGTTTCACAGCCTCTATTTAATTATAAAAATGTCGACAAAAACTAAAAAAGTTTATTTGAGAATGAATTTAATTTTAGTATTTTTTTCATTTGCTATATTATGAATCATGATATAAATGATGGTGTTCAAATAATGACAACTCAAATGTAAATCATCATTTGCATGTTACATGTTCTTTTTTCATATTTCATAATATTCATCTATGTATTACTTAAAATTTCATAAAATATAATAAATTTATAGAAAATTGATAAATTAAATTAATAAAATTCTCCATATATATATAATTATTTTTACTTTTAAAAATATCATGAACCTTATTGTTTCAATTATTTAATTTGGGAAGACATGTAATTTGCAAAAGAAGGTATTTTTTTGTTAAACTGTTCAAAATCAGTTGTTTTGATACCATGGATCTTCTAGATTTTTTTTTTATATATTTTTTCCATTCTTATTCACCCAATTGCATTTTATAGAAAATGGTCCTTTAAATATAAAAATCAGAACATTTTTTAGGTCAACTTTTCAAAATCAATTGTTTTGATACTATGGATCTTCTATATTTTTTTGGATATTTTTTCCATTCTTATTCACCCTATTTGCATTTTATAGAAAAATAGCCCTTAAATTTAAGACTTTCATTCAGGGGGGTATTTGCCAAAAACCTTATGTTAACTTTATTTACATGATGGGTGTTGTTTAATTTTGGTTGATGATGTGGGGAAACAAAATCTTCTTTTTATTGTTATAAAATCTTTGGTTTTAGGAACCTTTTTTAAAATAAGCAATGGAAAATGGTTTTTAAGGTTGGGTGGGAAGTGGGGGGCCTTACCTGATTTTCACTGTGTCATGTTCAAATATTGATAACAATTATTGGTCATGATCATTTGCATACTGTGGTGTTTTCAAATGATTGGTTCTGATTTTTTTTTATATAAAATGAAATTAAGAATATATGTTATGAAAGGCATCTCTTTTTTATATTATGGATTTGTGTTTGCTTTGTACTTTGAAGAGTTTTTAAAATAAGTTGTATTTATAAAATTTGTATTTGTTTTCTTGTATTTTAAATGGGTATCCCATGCAATATAATACTTGTGATGACATGGAAGACTGGGGCTTTGAAAATAAAGGGAGCCAAAAGAGAATAAAAATTTATTTTACCCGTTATTTGGTGTGCGACATAAGACGGAATAATAAAGAATAAGTAAAAAAAAGAACGTTCAATAAAACTTATGACGAAAAACATGGTCCTACTTATTTTTTTTTTTTTTTTAATATTATACATCATTTAATGAATGAGGTATATGTTTTTATAATTATATATATATATATATATATATATATATATATATATATTCTCATGAATTGATGAATATATTTTTAGGATAATGTAATTTTTTTTAGGAAAATGTATATACACACACCTCGTTACAGAAAATGCAAATTGCTAACAAGATAAATGAGACTATGACTTTAAAATTATTAAAATTGTTATAAATAATTCATCATTTTAAAATATAAATATATTTAAATTATTCTGTATACTAAAATACATCTAAAGAAACACAGGGATAGTGAATTTGCTAGAAAAAATTCAAGAGATTGAATTAAAATGTTACATATGGTATTGCATGTGACTTTTCATAATTACATTTTCTAAATAAACACATGATCTGTAAAATTTATGATCCACTCAGTGATAAATTAGCTATAATTTAATTAGGCATTAATTTTTTATTAACGTTATTTTGATTTTAAGCTATGCCTGTGAACTGTAAAAATCAATACATTAACACAACCGTACGATTGCATTTTATGGACAAAGACCGTACGATTCCGTGACAGCTCAGATTTTCCAATCTATTCAATCATGCCGTCGGACAGGTGTACCCACTAGATCATACCGTTCGATTAATGTTCCACGCTTACGTGGGGCCCGTCAATTGCACCCATCACGACCGTCTAATGATTAGGCCCATCAAATTTCAATAAACAACCTGTCATTTTCTTATTGTCAAAGATGCCCCCAAAATCTGAGAGGAAAAAATTTCGAGGCGATTTTTTTTATTAATAAATGGGCTCATTTGTTTTAAAAATTTTATAAAAAATTTAGTTTCTATGAAAGTTTTTAAAAAATGATGAGTCAATGTGGTCATCACATTCCTCATTTCATATTTTAAATCATGCATTATTTATATTATTACACAATTTCCATGGAGAGATAAATATTTAATTTAAAAATATCAACTCTATTTTAAATAGTGGGGAAGCTTCATTGCAAAAATAAATGTGAACAACATTTTAATATTTATTAAGAGAGATGATTTAATACCACTTAAGATGACTTTATTTATTGTTTATGCATTTACACTGCCCTCCACAAACACTCTATTTTGCCCATGTATACCCCAAAATAAAGTATTAATTTTAGGTATTCACATGTCACATGCATCCAAATAACATGAGTTCAAATATAATATTGTCACAGTTTTCATGTGACCATGAATATTATTATTTTTTGTTTAATTATGTGTATATATCAATAAAGGTATGCAAATATTTTTAGAAGGGTATAAGCTTAAATATAATATTTCTTTTTGAGAGTACACATACAAAAAACAATAATAAATAATTCATTTTTATAATATTGAGAAAGATGGGTCTCCTACTACCCAGCAATGAATCTCAATCAGCATATCATTTTCAAATCAATTGATACTATATAGGTGCTCATGCTGACAAAAAAAAAGACTTTTTTTTTAATGTCACACACATATATACACACACACACACAAAAGTGGCTGATTTAGATGGTCATCAATCTTTAGAGGCTGATGCATTCCAGTCATGGAAGCACTGAAAATGGAAACCAAAAACTCTACATCAAAGTGTTTGAGGAGGACAAAAGGTCTCTTTCAAAAGTCTTTTTGGGAGACTGCAATAGACATCTAATGGTATCAGGTGGAGCAGTTCAACTGGTGACATCTGAAATTCTGAAATAATCATTTTTTATTTATTTATATGAAACAATCATTTTTGCATGTATGGTGTGAATCGCAGGGTGCATGAAAATATGTGTGTACAGGAGATTGTGAATTGATATATATAGAATTCTCTCTTTTTAAAAAAATTCAATTCAATTTGTTGGATGGTTGGAAAGACCAAGCACAACTACCAGAATATGACATCCAAACAGAAAGTGTTGAAAAAAATGCTCCCCTTATGTCAGCTGTAACACACTTTCAGGAACAATAGTTTTGGATTTTCAGTGGTTTTAAGGGTGCGTTTGGTTGCGCGATTGCAAAACTGATTCTGCAAGAATCTGCGATTGCAAACCTGATTCTACAGGAAGCTCACTTTCTCAGCTTTTTGAAATCGCAGCTTTTGGACACTATTTGCCTGCAATCGCTGGGTTTAAAACTGCGATTATAAAACTGTTTGGTTGCGCGATTACAAACGCAGCTTCCTGTAATCGCAATCGCAGCGCAATCGCGCAACCAAACGCACCCTAAGTGTTGAAAGTTTCCTCAGTTTCAAACTTTCAGTGTGCCTTGACTGACTGTTGACCACTGAGTCACTGACCATTGGAAAAACATTGTGAGAGAATGAGGTTCTCTGATATAAGAACCCGGATAAGCCTGGATAACCCTGGATAAAAAATTTCAAGTGTTTGTTTACCCCGGATAAGCCCTAATAAAGTATGCCAGAATAAACCCTGATAAAGTGATATATGGATTCCAATCAACCCCTATAATTCTACCCAAAGAATATGTGTCTCTTATAAATCACCTGTCAAATCAACTATTATTACTTTTTTATCTTTTATAAATCTTTATCCATATTTTATTAACATTTTACTCAAATAACAAAACATTTATTCTTACGTTTACCAACGAGAATAATTTAAAACACAATCAAACACAAAATCACTTTATCTTTATGTATACTCACTTATGCTTGGATAAATGTATACCTTAGAATAAAACTTATCCTCGTTCCAAACGGGGGTTATTGTTGCATATACTAAGTTTTTCTGTGTTGACCAACAAGGAGATGTCAGTTAGATAGTTAGATGACGCAAATTTTTTTACTATGTGCATGCATTGTTTTTTCCTAATAAATAACCATATTTTCATAGAAATGCCAATTATGTGACAATCTCTCATTGGACCTCTGTGTTGCTTTATGTAGAGCAACTCACAACGTTCTTAAAAAAAACAATTTTTATTGAATGAATTGAGAAAATCTTTAGATCTTATAATCAAAAGCATGACCAATTTTTTTAACACAACACATTTTAAACCAATCAAATGGAACATGTCATATTTTCACTTTTGGGTGTTTTTTTTGAAAAGATGAGTTATCATGTTTTTATTGACTTGAGTCAAATTTTTGTTAGTAGATCTTTATCCATTAACTCTCTCTCATATTACCAGAGCATGTAGAAAATCTGATATTAAAACTAGAAATATCACACAAGAATTTGAAGACTACAAAATATACATAAGAAATTCAAAAAATACGTGATTTAACTCAAGTTAAGCCTGTCAAGAGTCAGGTTTTGGCCAGGTCAGGGTGGACCCGGACCCGACCCGTGGTAGGACCCAGCGGACCCAGGTCAGACATAAGACCTGGACCAGGGACCCAGATTGGACCCGGACCTGAGACTGGATAATAAAATAAGAATAACATATTTTTAAAACAATTTATAAATTAAAAATCCAGTTTTTAAAGTCTCACAAGTTACAACACCACCTAAATAAATCCCGCAAAAAATTAACCAAATTATGCAAATTCAAAAGTTAATTGTACATATCAAACCACCACCCAAAATGTTATGGATACAAAAATAAAGAAGTTAGAACTTAATAAATGAGATACAAATTATGGGTCAACTAATACTAATAGCCTAATAACTTAACTTATGAGCTTGTACATAAAACAATTAGGTCTCGGGTCTATATGATTGTTCGGGTCCAAATCAGGTCAGGTCCAAATCAGGGCAAGTATATTACATATGTAATCGGGTCTGGATTGGGTTGGATCTGGCCATGGACCCGACCCGTTGACAAGCCTAACTGAAGTCCACATTCACTCAACAAAATTTAGAGAATGCATCATAATACCAATGTTTTGAAAACTGGACCGGACCGGCTGGTTAAACCGATTGAATCATTGACTGGCCCAAATTTCGGTTTGGTTTAACCTCAAAACCAGTCCATATAAAAAACCGTTCTAAAATTGAAAAATCGTTCAACCCAGCAGTTGAATTGCTGGTTTTGTTGAACCGTTGCCGGGTTACACGTGCCAACTGTCCAAGTTTGTGTGGGTGTCAAAAAAAACCCCTTGAAATGATGTTTAAAAGCCCAAAAATCACTTTCTTCAAAACAACAAAAAAATATATTATTTTCTTTAAATTGAAAAGCATTTTTCAAGTATGTATATCCTCTTACAAACTGAGTTATGATCTTTTATTTATGTTTAGCTTATGTTGTTCATTTATGTAATATAGTTTTTAAATATCTTCTTACAAATTATAAACATTAGTTTGGTTATGTCCCCTAACAAATTATAAAATAGATTAATTTTAAATTATTAATATATTAATATATTTATTGCATCATGATGATGTTATGATTCAATTCTGATTAACTCGACAATTGAATCACTGATCCGTGATTCAGTTATTTTTCTGATTCAATGAACTATTCAATTTTTAAAACATTACATAATACAAAGTGAAGTTGGATTTATGTCTTGCATTTGGTTGCCTCATTTAGTTGAAATCCACGTTCACTCAACCCACATACGTACTTAAATAATAAATACATTTTTTCTACATAAAAATGTTATACAAATCCATACGAATTGAATGCATTTTTTTTTACATTTTTTATACATAGAGTTTATATTAAATTAGACGATTTCATATGCTGAGTCAGTGACGTCAGAATCGCAAATAGAGTTACAAAATAGATGGTGGTTAGTTTGGTTATATTCACATTTTGTTGGAACACCCAAAAAAAGTGCATTGGAATCTTTATTTAAGTGTTTATGCAAAATCTCATTCCACAAAATCTATCAAAACTAAATGTGTTAATTTGGTAAGAGTTAAAGTTTTGAGGACAAGTTGTCATAATTTTAGAGAATAAAAAGTTAATCAATTTTATCATAAGTGGGACAAAAAATAGGGACAAATATTATTTCAACATTTAATTGAAATAAAAAAATTTCTATTTTCATTTCAAAATCAGAACAACTGTCCGCACTTTATCTCGATTATATTTATATTAAACGGGATAAGTGACGGCAATGACAACTTATTTTCACAATTATTTCTTATCTCAACATTTATCCCTTTGTCAAACCAGTCCAATGAGAATAAGAAAGTTCTTCTGGAGTATCAGAATCAGAACTGAATTCCTAATTAGAAGAAGAAATTCCTTCAGCGTCCTGGGCCGCAGCTCGAACCTCGTTAGCCCATTTTGGTAAAACCGCACGTGATTTTTCCAACATAAACACGATTACACGAATTAACAAAAACAGAAAACAAAAGCTGCAACACCAAAAACAGAGAGAGAGAGAGAGAGATGGTGGTGGGGGCGCGGCTGAGGAAGGCGGCGGCGGAGAATCCGAAAAAGGTGGTGGGGCTGATCGACCTTGTCAACCTCTCGTCGACTCTCCGGGTGGGTCAGTCTCAGATTTCCCAGCTCGGCTGCTTCATCAAGGTCTGGTCCTACATCAAGGCCCACAACCTCCAGGTTTTAATTCCAATCTTCATTTTTTTTGGTATTACAATCTGGGTATCTGTTTTTTGTGTTCTGTAATATTGGGTTTCCATTTATATGGGTTGCTCCTCTCATTCACTTCACCCCCATTAAAAAAATTCCTCTTTTTGGGGGTGGGGGGAGAACAAAGGGGGAGAGAGAGAGAGAGAGATGTAGGCGGAGGAGGGCACGACGGTGGGTGGCGGGAGAGAAAGAGAGAGGACGGTGGGTGGAGGAGGATGGCCTCTTCCTGTGCCGACACCTCCTCTGCCCACCGCTGTCACTCTCTTTCACTCCCCCCTCGTTTCCCCGTTCATTCACCCCCCACAATTTTTTTTTGGGGGTGGGGTGAATGAAATGCAGGTGGGGATAAACGCCCCCATCAACAAAGATGCTATTTTTTTGTTCTAAGTTGAAAGGATGCAGAAAAGCTATTTGTGTGCTTGTGCTTGTGATTTTTTTTTTGGTGGGGGGGGGGGGGGGGGGGGGGGGGGGGGGGGGGTGGATGTTTGGTGAAGAAGTGGTGGTTTTGATGTTGAACTCTTTGATGGCATGAGGTTCTTGAATGATGATAAATGCTTTTGTTAGCCAGTGGTTTTTGGTAGACTAATCTAAAATACCTGGGAAATGAGGTGACCTCTGTTGGCATAGGGTAAAATTGGAAGTTCTTAGTCGGAATCAGAGTCACAAAGTTTTCCGAAGTTTTCCAAATTCAACAATTTGATGTCTTCCGTACTTCTCAGCCTAACAAACGTCTGTTCGCTAAGATGTAGTCTTCAGGATCCATGTATCTGTTTAATTTGAATGATTTGTTCATAATTTTAAAAATAACCCTATATGATGTTGCCACTTGCCACCCCTTACCTGACATAAGTTTTTACCATATTTATCCCATATCATATATGAATTTAAATTTACTGTACCGAATGGAACCCCTTGCCGAATATATGTTGTACACAAACTTTGTGATGAATGGTAGGAATTGGTGAAATTTTTTTGAAGGCTGTGAGGAATGTTTCTTTGCCATGCCTGTATGTGTAGTTGCTTGTATGTAGTTGATGGGGTTTTGAGAAAGGCATTCCATTAGTTGCTGTTGGATATTCATCTATGCTTTTTGAGTTATGCACGTTAGGTTTATTCAGCAGGCCATTATAGAATGTTGATGTTTCCTCCTTAAATTTGAAGTCATTCATGAGCTCGTGTGGAATGTACTCATATAACATGTATGAGTAGCACGTTAGGTTTATTCAGCAGGCCATTATAGAATGTTTTTTTTATTTTATTTTTTATATCGGAGGGACCCCCGTGGCTGACTTTACGGTCGAGCTGGGAAGGCTACCTCCGCCTGTTTGCCCTGGTCCCACGAAAAATTCTTTCGAATAATCGTCAACAAACAGGTGGGTAAGTCAGCACCAAAACTCGAACCAGGACCTATCGATAACACCGTTAAGCCCTGAACCATTGTGTTATGACCACTGGGGACTCATTTTTTTTTTATATCGGAGGGACCCCCCGTGGCTGACTTTACGGTCGAGCTGGGAAGGCTACCTCCGCCTGTTTGCCCCGGTCCACGGAAATTTTTTTTGAATAATCGTCAACAAACATGTGGGTAAGTCAGCACCAAAACTCGAACTCATGACCTATCGATAACACCGTTAAGCCCTAAACCGTTGTGCTATGACCACTGAGGACTCATTATAGAATGTTGATGTTCCTCCTTAAATTTGAGTCATTCATGAGCTCGTGTGGACTGTACTCATATAACATGTATGAGTCGCACACTTGCACCTTGATTTTGAATTATCAACTGTTTCCTATGTATAGTCACATCGCAATGATTGGTGACACTATTGATATCTTCTCATACAAAAGTGAGTTTATCATAAGTTTCCATACTTGCATGCGTGAATCAGATCCTTTTCTTTCTTTCTGTTTTTTTAAAAAAATTGAGATCATGTTGGTTGTAGTGAAGTCTACAGTTGACATGATATTATACACTGGGGTTTCATTTATTATTATTATTATTATTTATAATTTTCTGGGGAGGTGGGGCACAATTAGGTTGATCTGAAGAATTTAGCCTCTTCTGATCAAATTTTTTTATCACATGTTGTAATCTGCTGTCAAAGAAATTTCATGAAGAAATGGTTTTAGGAGTGATATAGTGTTTTATTGACAGGGTAATATAAATAATAGAGGACAAGGCTTCATTTACCAACATACCCGTAATAAATTGATAATTTACTACACATTGGCACAACAAGACATTTGAGTCCCCATTTGAACTATAGCAGGTGAACACCTATCAATATATGAAAGAAACAAGATAAATTTTGTATAACACAATTGGAACATTACATTCCTACACTGCCTAGTGTAATTAATTTATGCTGTACTCTGTGTTTCTTTTGTAATAGTTGCAAAAAACAATGCAATTTTAACATGTCTAAAGAATACTGTGTATTCGTTGAATCAAGGTGGAGAATATGATGCCACATTATGTGTGTATGTCAACTGGTTTTCCCTTTTTTGGTAATAAGTCCTTGTTTAAGATGCATATCATGTATTCAAAGGTGCAAATGATTTTTTATAAGCCTTTACTCCAATAATCTTACAAATCATTTCAAAAATAATATGATAAAGCTGTTAGCAATTGTCCCACACAAACAAGATGTTCACAAGATTGAAGCTATCATACGTTTCTTTCACATTCGTTCAGCATTGATGCCTTCCTTAAATAAATGAACACAATACCCTTTTTTCATTTAAGATGGTACAATTCCCATGATATGTTTATCTTTATTTTGTTTTTTTTATGAAAATTGATTCCCTCCATGCCCATTTTGCATGAGTGGGGTTTGAACCCCTGATCTCTTATTCGGAAGCGGGGTGCTAACCGGCTAACCAAAGCACGGTTTTCATGATATATTTATAAGTGGGTAAACACGGTAATCGAATTGGCCTGTGAACCCATATGGGGTTGTGTCTTTGGTTAGAGCCATGGGTTTGCCTCATATGTCGAGCTGGAATGCCCCATAACCTTACTTGATACATGGGGTTGTGGCTGATTCTGTGGATCTGGGGTTTTCCAGCTAATGTTGGGATTCTTTGTCACCACAAAAAGAAAAGAAGAAAAAAAAATCTCATAAGCTGAGGCCTATGGGCACAATTATCTCATCAATGCCATTTTAATCCAAAACTATTAAATTCTGTACCAACCACATACTGATTTTCTGTTTGCATTTAAGACAGTCAGTTACTTTGTTCATTTCGTATCCCATCTTTAGCATTACTTAACGCTTCTTATGCCGTATCTCCCCTGTATTTATGATACAAAACTGTTATATCGATTTCCTCGTCCTTCGTGCACAATTTACTACTTTGATCTGATAAGATCATTCTTGTTTTGGTGAAATGTAAGTGAATCTCGCTGTATGTTGTTTGAATTTGCAGGATTCTAGAAACAAAAATGTAGTCAACTGCGATGATAAACTGAAGAGTATACTGTTGGGCAAGCCCCGGGTAGAGCTCGTGGAGCTCCCAAACCTTATCAAGCTGCATTTTCCTAAAGTTACCAAGTGAGAGTTGAAGCAGCCTAATTTTTCGAAGATGATGACATGGTCATGAAATTTTTTTGTAACGCTTCTGTCTCCTTTACTTAATATCATATGGTATGGATAACAAGGTTGCTTTTTTGAGATATTTATATCTTCCTCTCTTTTCTGTAAACACTGTCATGCACAGTTGCACTTTCAGTTTCAGATGAATGTTATTGATAATTGCTCTCTATGAATTCAACTAATATATTTTGATTTGAAACTCTTAAACAAGTCTGGAAGGTAGATTTGTGAGCTGAATTTAGAGATTCTAATATATTTTGAAAACATATTACGCCGTGTCGGCAAAGAAATCTGATTTGACCCAGTAATGTAATTGGCTAAAGTTTTATGTTTACTTAAAGTGAAAGGGATTTGATATGGCCATATAACCCCCAGTTCTTAAACAAAAATACTCTCAACCCTGTGTGAAGTCTCTTGATGCTTTAGCAAAAGTTCACTTGATATGTGTAACATCAAAACACAGAAAATTCACATCAGTTCAAGTTTTCCATCTCTATAGAAACACGAGTTGCCGCATTTAGATAAAATGAAGTCCAAGTCACAGGTTAACCATCCTCCTTAGATATGGCTGAAATGACTCTAAATCTCCAATGAACCATGACCACAAAGAGGATTGTGAGGTCAAGATTTTCCCCATGTTGGACTAATGCTTGGTCTTTTGATCTGTTGTGTAAAACTACATCATTTGGTCAATTAAACATGACAGACAATGAATATTTTGTGTTTAATCCAGCCCCTATATTTTTGTGGGTGGTTCTGCATATTGAGGGTTTTCCCAACTAATGTAGGGGTTTCTCATCACAAAAAAAAATTGTTATTTTAATATAAAGGCCTAACTGACACGTGTTTGTATCTTCTTTTTACTAAACCATATCTTAACCTTCACTGAGGGGTCCTAAGTTCTGAGTCTTATTCCTGTAAATAGGATGAACATTCAATTAGAGAGAAAAAAAAACACCCCTCCATTTCACAAAAAGGTTTTTGACTTTTTGGCCTCTGTTTAAAGCCAGACTGTAATAATTAAAACAACAGGGTGTTTATAACAAAAATGTCCAACCAGAAAGGGAGGGAAATCCATTGCTGAGTGAAGCAGTGAGCGCATCATTGGCCTCCTTTTTGAAGGGTTTCATAAATGCAGAGCTGCCCAGAAAAATTGAGAGAGAGAGAGATTTTGGGGACCAAAAGCACCTCTTAAAAAAAAAAAGAACCTTCACTTTCTGAAACCAATAATCACGAGACACATCCCCTAAAGACCATTTAAAATCTCTCCTCCTCTCCAATGCAATGTATCACAAAAGAAAGGGCCTTTTCAAGTGTAGAGAAACAAAAGAGAGTTTTTTCCATGGCTTCTTCTCAATTGATTACATGAAATCCAATCATCCTTTTTTTTCCACTTGTAATGACTCTTTTTATCAGTGTTTTTGGTGAAGATGCCTTTCTTCTTTTTTTCAGTTGAAACAACAACTCTTATAAGAAGCAAAGTTGCTTCTTTAAGGATGCTGTGAACTCCTCCCTCTGCTTTTTCACTTTTTTATTTTTTATTTTTTATTTTTTGCTTTTCTTTTTTCTTTCTCTTCTTATCCATGAAAACAGTGTAGACCCAGAGTTTCTTTGTCCAATCCTGCCTGAATTCCGACTCTCCTGTGATGAACCCAACTGAATTCGTCAATGTTTCCACCAATTCAACCATCAAAAGCTGACCCATCTCCCCTTTCATGGCCCTTCCAAAGACTCATCTCTCAGAAACTCATATTGAATCACAAGAAAGATTGTGAGAAGAGATAGAAACACATCACCCACTCATCTCTTCCTACAACCACCATGTCTTGGAATTCGGATACTTCGCCTTGTAGGTGACCAGGCCTTGGCGCCGCCTCGAAAATGGCGTCCTGCTTCCGCTTGAGGAAGAAGAGGTCGGAGTCACTGGCGCTTGAGCCATCTCGATCATTGAGGAACCCGCCTTCATCGGAGCAGGAAATCATGGACAGGAGGAGGTGGGACAGCCTCGAATCATGGTCGATGCTCCTCGACTCGGGCAACGGGGAGTCCTCTGAAGGTGGGGCCCGGGACGAGGAGGAGTGGATGGCTGACCTGTCCCAACTCTTCATTGGGAACAAATTCGCGTCGGGCTCACACAGCAGGATCTACCGGGGGATCTACAAGCAGAGGGCGGTTGCAGTCAAGATGGTTAGGATACCAGAGCAGGATGAAAATAAGCGCGCCCTCCTCGAGAAGCAGTTCGCATCCGAGGTCGCCCTCCTCTCCCACCTCTACCATCCCAACATCGTCCAGGTCAGTACATCATTTTCAACTTCTGTACAGTCACAAAGTTCTCTTAATTTTAATGTGTTCATAAAAGTTCAGTCATTTGATCTCCGGGAATTCATTTAAGTTTGGATGATGTATGATGTATCACAAAATTTGTAAATTAAAAATTTGATTCTAATTGAAGTCAATTGTCTTCATACATAATATGTCTTTCTCGTACTAATGACAGATTACATTTAAAACATAGCTTAATTATCTACATACTTTTACCGTACTCATTTCATATGATTTATGAATGTATATGTACAGTACCAAGATGAAACACTTGAAGAATGTACATGATCTTTGTCACTATTGTCATCGGAGTCATTCCAATGGTTACAATTCTACTTGCGCAGTTCATTGCGGCATGCAAGAAACCTCCGGTGTACTGCATCATCACAGAGTACATGTCGCAGGGGACGCTCCGGATGTACCTCCACAAGAAGGAGCCCTACTCGCTGTCGATGGAGACGATCCTGAGGCTCGCCCTCGACATATCGCGGGGAATGCAGTACCTCCACTCGCAGGGCGTGATCCACCGGGACCTCAAGTCGGACAACTTGCTGTTGAACGACGAGATGCGCGTGAAGGTGGCGGATTTTGGCACGTCGTGCCTTGAGACACAAGGGCGAGCGGCCAAGGGAAACATGGGCACGTACCGGTGGATGGCTCCCGAAATGATCAAAGGGAAGCCATACACGAGGAAGGTCGATGTGTACAGTTTTGGCATCGTGTTGTGGGAGCTGACCACCGCGCTCGTGCCCTTTCAGGGGATGACGCCGGTGCAGGCAGCATATGCCGCGTCGGAGAAGGTACACACTGCCAGATAACTTTAAAGGTCTTATTTGTGCAGTTGGTCCCACTTTTTTTTTTTGTGCACAAAGGCTCAAAATGGGTGATTCAGTTCCTAAATGCAGTAGTAAACCATACTAGTACTAGAGAAATATTTGGACTAACATAGACTCATAATAGACTATGGACCAAGATTCCTTAGAAATAGACTATGGACCAAGGTCGACAAACTGTGGGGACTGACTACATGTTCGACTCTCCTACCGACCTTGTACCAAAAAGTATATGTAGGGTCATAATGATAAGACAGAATTAGAAAACTAATACGTGCACAAGAAAACTTGATCTCAAGAACTCATTTGTGTGTCGTCTTTCCCTGGTGTCCAGTAACCGAAATGCAAGACATAAGCCCAACAATAACACACGGTTGAAACCAACACATAAAGCACCAAAGACAGAGTTCACATTGCATTCAAGCCCAACAATAACACACGTTGAAACCAACACATAAAGCACCAAAGACAGAGTTCACATTGCATTCAAGAACTACTTCATGGATCAAACTGATTCAACTGAACCAACCGATCTCTCTCTCTCTAGAATCTGAGGCCACAGCTTTCGGAGAAGAGCTCGCCGGTCATGAACAACCTCATCAAGAACTGCTGGTCAGCGAACCCGTCGAAACGACCTGATTTCATATACATTCTATCAGTTCTCGAGACCTATGATCGATGTCTGAAGGACGGGCTTCCTTACTCGCACCGGGAGCTTACAGGGAAGAATCTGCTTGTCAATGGCATCAAGGGTTGTATCAAATTCAGTTCATCTACTACTGTGCATGCCTGATACCATTGTAATGGAAGGTAGTGTATTTTTATTTTTTATTTTTGTTTGTTTCAGTGAATATATATGGTAGTGTAGGTTGTTAATTGTAAATGTTCTGCTCTTTTTTTTTTGTTGATCTCTTTGTTCCCCAGTTGGGGACTGACACGTAAACACCTCACGTGCATATGCACGTGAAACTTTCTTGAGTGAAAGATTACTCATCCATGGTTTGGTTTGACCTAAGGTTATAAAAACCGAGTTTCTTTCATTGTCACATTGCTCTGTTCTATTCATGGGTTAATCCGTTTAATTCATGAATTGTTCAGTTTAATTTAAAGTTTATAAACTGATTTGAGCAATACATAAATTCTCCCACTCAAAAAAGGTTTACATAAACTGGCTAGATATGTCTCACTTCTAGATAATGATAAATGCGATATTCTACTAATTATTAGCATACCATACTAAGAAAATGAAGTCATTTACTTTGGTTTAATTCATGGGTTTTGTTAACGAGTGTCCTTAGGGCACTGGTTAACCCATATTTATTACTACATTTTTAAGCAATCCAATAAATTAATTAAGATACGAGTATAAAAAATTGAATTATTTTTTTTCTTCCCTCCAATACCTTATTTACTCATAAATAATATATAAAAAATTGACTTTATATATGAAAATTTTTTTTGTTAAATTTTTTGTTTTACATACTTTTTTTAATACATAAATAGAAAATATCTTAACTTGTAATATTTTTTATTTTTTAGAAAATTGGGTGTATCTTATTTATGCTTGTAAAAAAAAATATTTTTTTTTTTTTATTTTTAAACAATTAATGTATTGTGACACTCATTAAGGCCCCGTTTGGGGATTTTTTGGGTGGAATTACTTTACCAGAAAAATTACCAAGGGTGTGAGAGTATTTGGTTCATCATGGAAAATGATAAGGAATTTGATTTAAAGGTAAAATTTATTTCTTTATCTATATCACAAAAATAAAAAAAGAATAAATTTTTTATAAATATTTAAGAAGAAAAAATAAAATGCCAATTATGTAATTAAAAAAATATGAGTTGAATTTTTTATTAGATTCAGGGCATTGTTTTGGTAAAATAAATTTATAAAATTAAATCTAATGCACATTTAGATTTTTAACCATAAAAATCATAATTAAAAAAGTTGTTGGGATATACATGTCATTAAAAATGGTGAGCAATTAATGTAGGTTCCACCGTACCATTCCATGGGGCCCTCAAGACTGGACACTTTCATGTCACATGGAACAAATTCCATCCCTTTAATTCATTAGTTTAGAAGAGTTTGATATGCATTGTAAAAGGAAAGTTTGGGGTTTGAATTTTCTAATGTATTATATATTCTTTTATAAAAATATATATACTCATACAATTTTGATGTATATATCTTTGTGTTTTTCATAATGAAAAATATTCAGATAAAGAAGATATATTGTATTAAACAATTTCATATATTGCATTGGTCTTATAGAAAATGATATGTCCAGCTACTTATGCAGCCCTAATTGTGATCTACACTGATTTTGTTTTTTTTTCAAATCATACATTCTTTCATTGAGGTACATGCTGTTATATAAAATGAAATATATACTGAGTTATATTAGTTTTTTTATGTTGAAAAAATAAAATTTTGTTCTGCGACATATACTATAATAACGCAGTATATACTACGTTATCAACTTATCATAATATATAAAGTTGCGTAACGGATGCTCTTAATCTTATTACTGACTGAGACAACGCACGAATGGAAAAAAAAATTGGATGGATGTATATTAATATGCAATGAATTTATTTTGCAAAAAATGTCAGCCAATCATAATTTTGGATGGTGCAGTTAGAGGTGGAAAACGGGACGGGCCGGGCCATTTAGAAAGTGGGCTAGCGGGCTGTGTCGTGTTGGCCCGTTAATTTTGATGGGCCGTGCCGTGCCTGGCCCGCCGGGGCAACGGGCCATCCATGGGTCTAGCGGGCCAGCCCATGATTTAAAAAAAAAGTTTTTAAACATTTTTAAATTCTAAATTTTACTTTTCTGAATATTATATACACAAAAATTATATAAATGTATTATATATATACACACAAAATATTATATATACTTGATAAAACAATAAGATGAAACATTTATTCAACATATTATATGTTCCGTTTACTTTGAATTGTCGTGCCGTGCCGTGCCGAAAGCGATCCACGTACCACAAGGTTGCCCGGCACAACTCATAAACCTTAACGTGCCGTTAATGTGTCGGTTAATGTGTCGTGCCGTACCGTGCCAGCTCGGCCCGTTTTAGACCTCTAGGTGCAGCTCAGCCACGTAAGATTGGGCCACCAAGTCAAACATCAAATATCTTCCGAAGCCCATGGATTATGGCCCAATCCATCAATGACCTATATAAAGAGTCGCCAATACATCACCGTTGGATCGGCGATCGGACGGTCGATGGGGATGTCTGTCCTACCAACCCGTCAAACACGTTTCATAGTTTTCACTATTCGAGTCAAATCTTTAAAAAACGCCGTATTTAATATATTGCAATATAATACAATAAAACATTATATCTATACTATTATATATATAGTGAAATGATTAGGTGCGGCGAACGGCGGGTGCGGTCACGATATGGGCCGTTCGATCACTGGTCCATCGCATACGATATTTGATGTGAATCGCATCCGACCGTCGGATGCGATGGACCCGCGATCGACGGTCCGTGATCGCGGCCGCACCCGCCGTTCGCCGCACCTAATCGGTTCCCTATATATCTATACCTAAAGCCCTATTAAAAGAATGAGTACCAAATAAGACAAGGTTGACACATTTTTGAATTTCCTATTTTACTCGGTCATCGTAGGGGTACAATCGACATTTGAGAGAGAGGAGACGAAATTTCCAACCTGTTTGGATTGGTTATTTGCAGATAAGCCCCTATATCTGTAATGACAAATATTTTAATTGGCCCCTGTATCTCTTTGATATTTATACACAGGTCCTTAACCAAAACGGCTACATTTGTCCGTTTTTCTGTGGTTATTTGTAAAGAGGTCACCAGGTTTGGGCATTTGCAAATACACCCCTAGGTCTTTCTTATTTGTAAACAAGTCCTTACAAATATCAGCCACATTTGTCCTTTTATGTGGTTATTTGTAGGTAGGCCCCCAGGTCCCTCATATTTATTATCACATCCCTAAGAACTCTTTTTGGGAGATCTTTAAGGTTTCATCTTCAGTTTGTACAAATTTTATAATCAAATCCCTATCTATGTTATAAAGAGATGCCTCATTCATATTTTAAAATTATATACCTATGAAATTATATAAAAAATATTATAGTGTCATCATTTGAGCACATAAAGTTACTTATAGCAAATCTCTACTATATTTTTAAATTAACTATTTCATAAAATTTTATCAAATTTTTTTAATTGAGGAAGTGTATTCCAATTGTTTTTTAAAACAGTTAATTGATTATTTACTATTACATAAGAAAATGGAATTTTAGGATAAAACTAACTATTTCGTAAAATTTCATAAATTTTTTTCTTTTCGCGAAGCTGTGTATCAAATTGTTTTTTAGTCTCTCTTTCTCTGTCTTTCTGAATTCTGACTACAGATAAAAAGATTTAAATCAGTTAATTAATTATTAGTATCATAATATGTTTTTATTCATATTAGAGTACATTTTATTAACTCGCGCGGATGCGCGTACATAAAAACTAGTATATATATATATAGGATTGGTGTCGAATAAGACAAGGTCGACACTCTTTTGATATTCGCAGATAGGCCCCCAATTATTTATAGATAGCCCCCTGAGTAAATAATATTTATTAGTAGGTCACTGAAAGCAACACAAGAAGACAAAATTTTTTGACCTATTTGAGGACAGTTTGGGTTATTTACAGATCATCCCCCAGATCCATGATATTTATAACTAGATCTCTCAAAAAATCAACCAATTTTGTCAATTTGTTTGGTTATTTGCGGATAGGTCTCCAAGGTCTCAAATATTTATGATCAGATCCCTCCAAAATCCAATTTTTATCATTGAGGATAAAAATCTTATCTAATTTATTAGTCGATCGCTGAAAGCAACACAAGAAGACAAATTTCTGACCTATTTGAGGACAATCTGGGTTATTTATAGATCAACCCCCAGATCCATGATATTTATAACTAGATTTCTCAAAAAATCAGTCAATTTTATCAACTTGTTTGGTTATTTGTGGATAGGTCTCCAAGGTCTCAGATATTTATGATCAGGTCCCTCCAAAATCCAATTTTATCATTGAGGATAAAAATCTTAACTAATTTATTAGTCGGTCCCTGAAAGCAACATAAGAACACAAATTTTTTTGACCTATTTGAGGACAATCTGGGTTATTTACAGATCAGCCCCCAGATCCATAATATTTATAACTAGATCTCCCGTCCCTCCAAAATCCAATTTTTATCATTGAGGATAAAAATTTTATCTAATTTATTAGTCAGTTCCTGGAAGCAACATAAGAAGACAAAATTTTTGACCTATTTGAGGACAATCTGGGTTATTTACAGATCAGCCCCAGATCCATGATATTTATAACTAGATCTCTAAAAAAATCAGCTAATTTTGTCAACTTGTTTGGTTATTTGCGGATAGGTCTCCAAGATCTCATATATTTATGATCAGGTCCCTCCAAAATCCAATTTTTATCATTGAGGATAAAAATCTTATCTAATTTTTTTAACCACTAATATACCTATAAAATTATAAATAAATATTTTAGACTAATCATTTGAACTCATAAAGTTTACCTAATTACGTTAGTTAATAAAATTGTATTTTATTTACCTATGAGCCCAAGATACCTATAAAATTATAAATAAATATTTTAGTCAACCAATAATATACCTATAAAATTAGAAATAAATAATTTAGACTAATCATTTGAACTCATAAAGTTTACCTAATTACGTTAGTTGATAAAATTGTATCTTATTTACCTATGAGCCCAAGATACCTATAAAATTATAAATAAATATTTTAGACTAATCCTTTGAACTCATACACCCCGTTTGGATAGCGGGTTAAAGAAGTATAAAGGGGGTATAAGAATGGATAGGGAAAATGACTTTTTGTTTGCAGAGTATAACTTGGTATTCCTAAGCCAGTTTAAACGAGTATAAGAGAGTATAACAATTCTAAGTAACCCCTAGGATAAGCTATACTCAATTTATTTATTCTCGTGGGTCCACATGTCAAATCAACTTTTTACACCTTATCACATCAAATCACCTATCAACATCTCTTATACATCAATGGGATCCACATGTCAAATCAACTTTTTACATTTTATTTTTATTTTATTATTTATCAACCAAACAACTCAACCTTTATTCTTACGTTTTCCAATGAGAATAAAAAAAACACAACCAAATAGAACATCTCTTATTCCTGTAAAATTGTTATATATACTGACATAGTTATCTATCCAGAATAACTCAATTCCTCAATCCAAATGGGAGGATAAAATTTACCCAATTACGGTAGTTGATGAAATTGTATTTTATTTATCTATGAGCCCAAGATAATATGTATGTATAACTTATGATTTATAACATACTCCACAATTTAATCATTTATGTCAAAAACAACATTATTTATTTATGCCATTGACACTTTGATATCATCATGTTATTTAAAGTCATAATAATATATGTATGTATAGCTAATGAATTAGAACATACTCCACAATTTAGTCATTTATGTAAAAAATGACATCATTTGTTTATGTCCTTTGATATCATCATGTTCTTTTAAAATATGAATTGGCTATTGCTATTGTTATATATATTATTCATATATAGAAATTTATTTATAAATGCATTTTATTAAATCTCACCAAGGGATTTTAGTTTTCATATTTTTTGTATGTATTGGCTATTGCTCATGTATTTTTTTTATATATATTACTCATGTATAAGAATTTTATTTTTTCATATAGAGATTTTATTTTTCATATTTTGTTTATTGGAATTTTATTTTTCATGTATATACAACTTATATAAGGTGGTTTGATGAATGCTTTATAAAACATCTCGATTATCTTTTTATTAACAAGTAATTTATAAAACTTTTCAATTGTCTTCTTATTGAAATGTAATTTGTTTTTATCATCCCACATAGCGGATTTCTATTTATATAGTCATGTTTTAATTGAATTAAAATATAATCAGTACCATTTATTTTCATTAGAAATGATAAAATAACATAATGACTGATTTTGAAAATTATGAACTTATTTTAAAATAACTTTTATTTTTAAAAATAAAGATTTTTATTTTGCTATCATTATGTATATTTGATTAGTATTTAACACGCGCATTTACGCGTGCTTTAAACTAGTAATATAATTATATACACAGATGTGTCTGAAAAGTCTACTTTGGTGAGCATCTTTTGTCCATTTTTAACATATAGTTTTTACCAAGAACAGGATTGACTTGACCCGTTCAAGTTCAGATATTATATTAAAAAAAACATAAGTCATTGGTCTTTTAAAATTAATTGCTTTGGTCACGCATGCATTCATGTTTATTGTCTTTTAGTTATCAACCAAATTAAGAAAATAATAAACAAAACTTCATTAAAAACACAATTTATAATAAACTACCTATTTTAGTTTACAGGGGTACTCTTGCTTCATCGAAAAATATTTATATAAAAATTAAACATAAATTATAATAAATTTTATGAAATTAATTAATAAAAAATAAAAATTTACGAGATGCATATCAGGTAATGAAATTGAACTACATAAAAGATTGTAAACAAGATTGTGTATATCAACAAATTACACACTCCATCTTTCATGTGTTCCTAAAAAAACTCTCACATTTTTTTTTCTATAAAAACTTAGACCACAGTTTTATTTAAAAAATCACTACATTTTTTTTTCTGACAAAAGATTCACACCACCAATTGATGAAAATATTAGTAAATGTAGGGATGAGAGGAAATAGATAAAATTTAATAACATGAAAATAAACATATTCAGATATTACTTAAATGAAGAAAAATTTCGTGTTAGTTCAGCACATGTCGGAATGGATGACGTGTGTCCATCAAATGTATTAATAAGATTTTTAATAATGATTTTTAACTCTATTATTGGCATAATGTAAGTACTCATATGAATAAAAAAAATTTCCTTTAGCCTCCGTTTGGATACCGGATAAGCTCCGGATAACCCCGGATAACTCCGGATAAATTTTTTTTTATGTTTGGAAAGCCCCGATAACCCCGGATAAAATGTGCTAGAATAAACTGATATAAAGTGGTATATGGATTCCAATCAACCCCTAGAATAAAAGTTATCCTAGGTTATTCCACCCAAAGAATAAGTGGGTCCACTGTCAAATCAATTGTTATCACCTCTTATAAATCACCTGTCAAATCAACTATCATTACTTTTTACCTTTTATAAATTCTTATCTATATTTTATTCACATTTTATCCAAACAACAAAACATTTATTCTTACGATTCCCAACGAGAATAATTCAAAACACAACCAAACACAAAATCAATTTATCCTTATTTATACACACTTATGCTCAGATAAATATATACCCAAGAATAAATCTTTATTCTACATCCACTTATAGTTTGGTGTCAAAGTACAACAACAATCAATGAAGTTAATCATGTAATTAATTTATCTATCATTGCTAGTTAGAGACATGAATCCCAAATGACCCACGTTTACACTGACTGAAATATTACACGGTATTATTATATTAAAAAAAAGCCCAATTAAACAAAAGAAGACACTTTCGGCAAAAGCAGATATCAATTTGGCTTTGATAGAATCGATGCCCTCAGAATCGCTTCTTCCAGAACTTTTTGTCGACCACAATTAATATTCACCATGACCAAACTACCCTCATCCAATAATCTTATTTACAAAACTTGCCATTCTAGAAAAAATGAAATGACGAAACTGACCTCGAAAGTTTCCATTAATGACCCCAAACCCCCCAAACCTTCCCGCCGATGAAGCTCGCGATCCAACTCACCGATCCCTTCCTCTTCTCCTCCGCTTCATCTCCACCGTCCGATCTCCCTCCACCTTCACCTCCCTTAATCTCCTCCTCCTTTGCACCTCCCTCAATCTCCTCCTCCTCCTCAGCCTTTCCGCCGTCCGATAGGACGATCGTCCCCTCATAAGCGTCGATGATGTCGTGGATGACGTGGCGGTTCGGCGACGCGTCCCACCTCGCCCAGAACGTCGTGTAGCCCTGAAGCAGTCGCATCCGAACGCCGGCGGATGGTCTCCGCCTCGTCGGGATTTCGCCGTCACCGGCTTCCGGTGGCCGAATCCCTCGGCGGCGGAGGAGAGGAGGTAGGCGAGGACCTCGCGGTCTTCCGGGGAGAGGACGGCGGTTAGGGTTAGAATCGCCGCCGGGAGGATCGAGAGGCGGTGGCCGAGGTCGCCGGAAGGCGGCGGAGATGGGTGGATCTTTCCGGTCTTGTAGAGCTTCTTCACCATCGATTTGAGGCCTCTCTCTCTCTCGCTCGCTCTCTGTGTTTGCGTGATTTGAAGTGATTTTTTGAATGGTTTTGGGACTTTTGAGGGGTTTTTGAAGGGCTGGTGCGGAATATTATATATATATATTTTTTTTTGTGAGTTGAATTTTATTGGAAAATTAATTCTGGGTCATTCGGAGACCGTGGAATTATTTTTAAGTCCTCAAATATGTAAAATTATTTTTAAGTCTCCAGACCCACTGTAGAGTTACCCTTTTTCTCGGTCGTCGTACATCATTTTAACTTTCTGTGTAAATTTTGAATGTACACTGTTAAATTGTCGTCTGTGTATTTTATTGATGAGTTTTTTTGTATATTGTTTTTTTTTTTTTTTTACTGTGAGCTGAATTGCTTTTTTTTCTTTCAAAAGGAATATTTATATATTTATATGTGTATTTATGTTTTAGAAAATGAATTTTGGGTCCTTACTTTTAAGTTTCTCAAATATTTAAATTTATTTTTAGGTCCCCAAACCCTATTATTAAATATTTATAGATCATTTTAAGTAATAACTATCAAGTCCAACGTGAATATTTACAGACTATGTACATGTCTGGGTGTGGGAGGTGAAAATGTCCTCCTTGGATGGGTCAGACTCGAAGACGGTCCGGGCTTGATTTGAGTAGATCCGCGAAGAGACGACGATGAGACTCCGCCGCGGAGGGATTGACGAGGTTTGTCTATACTGAACCTGATGTAGATCAGGCTGCCTACGTACCCTTTCCAAGGGATCAAGCCACACGTAGTTCCTTTTTTGGGAGAACCTCCAACGATGATGCCCAATCTCCCTTAAAATGAGATTTTAAGCTTGGGTCTAGGGTTCTCTTTGCTTTGGGGAAGAAGAAGAAGTCTCTCTCCCCCTCTCCCTCTCTCTCCTCCCCCCTATGTGAAGGGGGTACCCTCCTATTTATAGTGGGAAGGGGTGTGTCTATTGCTATGGAGGTGTGAGCATATCATGGGATGAAATCTTCCACGTGGCTCTTGGATCGGTCGACAAGTGAGATCTACTTTTTGACAGTTTGTTATGGCCATTGTGTCAGGGAATATTCCTTGGAATTCCTAATATATATCTCGTCAACACGGACTTCGTACTTTTGATTCAAGTCGGACAGAAGCTATGCCCCCATTCACTCAGATCTGGTCGGGCATCCGACCAGACTGTTTATTGGCCCGACTTGAGGTGGTGGTGTGTTATGACAGAAAGTGATGGGCTAGGGCGGTATAGCCTTTTAAACGGATCATAAGGTGTGACAGATTTTGGCTCCTACAAATGCCCCCTCTTCTGGTCTTTCGGGGACCGGGAGAGCAGAAGAATAGACTTAAGAGAAGTCCTCTTAATGATGGGACAAAATCTTCACACTCTTGGTCCTTTGGGGGTCAGGAGAGCTATAGATCAAATGTCAAGACCTTGCATGTTAAATTCTCATATGACTTTTGTCAAAATGACGCTTTTCTATTTCTTTCTGCCTTTAACCTGAAAAGGTGAAGGGCATGGTAGATTTGAAAATGTGAACTGCCAAGGAAGAACTGAATGGCAGGGTAGACCTGAAAAGGTGAACTGCCAGGAAGAACTGAATGGCAGGGTAGACCTGAATGGCAGGGTAGACCTGAATTGCAAGGTTGACCGGAATGGTAGAGTTGACCAGAATGACAGGGTAGACCTGAATGGCAGGGTTGACCCGAATGGCAGGGTACACCTGTATGGCAGGGTACACCTGTATGGCAGGGTAGACCTGATTGACAGGGTTGACCGGAATGGCAGGGTTGACTGGAATGGCAGAATTGACCCGAATGGCAGGGTACACCTATATGGCAGGATAGACCTGAAAAGGTGAACTGCCAAGGAAGAAAAGGAAGACCAGCTGGGAAGACATGATTTCCTGGAAGGAAGGCATGATCTTCTGGAAGACTAGAATGGAAGTCCTGGTTTGCCCCCAATCCGATATGGACGAGTACGACTTACTTGTATGCGTGGCCTCATTCGTGCCAGTCCCATTGGAATGCGTCTTGGTTGCCGTTACGGCTAGATGTGCGCACCTCTTATTCCGAGATGGACAAGTACGGCTTATTTGTGTGCGCGACCTCGAATCCATAACAGATAGGTACGGCTTTTGGGTGCGCACCTCTTATTCCGAGATTGACGAGTATGGCTTATTTGTGTGCGCGACCTCGAATCCATAACGGATGGGTACAGCTTTTGGGTGCGCACCTCTTATTCCGAGATGGATGAGTACGACTTATTTGTGTGCGAGACCTCGAATCCATAACAGATGGGTACAACTTTTGGGAGCGCACCTTTTATTCCGAGATGGACGAGTACGGCTTATTTGCGTGCACGACCTCGAATCCATAATAGATGGGTACAGCTTTTGGGTGCGCACCTCTTATTCCGAGATGGACGAGTACGGCTTATTTGTGTGCGCAACCTCGAATCCATAACAGATGGGTACGGCTTTTGGGTGCGCACCTCTTATTCCGAGATGGACGAGTACGGCTTATTTGTGTGCGCGATCTCGAATCCATAACAGATGGGTACGGCTTTTGGGTGCGCACCTTTTATTCCGAGATGGACGAGTACGGCTTATTTGTGTGCGCAACCTCGTCCGTTGAGATGACCCGAAGGGGCGGTCCATCGAGAAGACTTGAAGAGATTGTCATTCGGGAAGACCTGAAGGGGTAGCCCATTGAGAAGATTTGATTCGGAGACGAGATCAAGTCGGGCTTTCAGTGATTTAATGTTAGATAAATGTGTACAGCCTTCTCTGGTATTATTGCTTTCACCAGGGGGCATTTTGGCATTTATCCATAGTGGATAAGTACTATTTCCACCACCTCGTGCATGCTTGTGTTGGAAGAATGGTCGGCCACCATCTATGTATGGACGACCATATAAAATGATCTTTTATGGCCTCAACAAAATTGTGTGGATATGAGGAAGAGAGGGTCTCCAAGGTCCCCGTCCATGGGAAGAGGAAGAAGAGGAAGCCGAGGTGATCTCCGCCGACTTGCCATCGTTCATCCTACGAGGTCTCCGTCCATGGAAAGAGGAAGAAGAGGAAGCCGAGGTGACATCCGTCGACGTACCACCGTTCATCCCCGAGGCTCTTCGTCCATGGAAAGAGGAAGAAGAGGAAGCCGAGTTGTCTTCCGTCGACATGCCACCGTTCGTCCTCCGAGGTCTCCGTCCATGGAAAGAGGAAGAAGAGGAAGCTGAGTTGACCTCCGCCAACTTACCGTCGCTCGTCCTCCGAGGTCTCCGTCCATGGAAAGAGGAAGAAGAGGAAGCCGAGTTGTCTTCCACTGACTTGCCGCCGTTCGTCCTCCGAGGTCTCTGTCCATGGAAAGAGGAAGAAGAGGAAGCTGAGTTGACCTCCGCCGAATTACCGTCGCTCGTCCTTCGAGGTCTCCGTCCATGGAAAGAGGAGGAAGAGGAAGCCGAGTTGTCCTCCGCCGACTTGCTGCCGTTCATCCTCCGAGGTCTGCATCCATGGAAAGAGGAGGAAGAGAACGAGCGCTTCAAGGACTTCTGTTCCGGCTTCAGCACGGGCCACTCGGCTAGACAGGACGGTCAAGCTTTCCCTTCGGAGTCTAAGCTGAAGGAGATGTACCAGCTCTCTCTTTTTGAAAGGAAGTGCGGTCCTTTCACAGAGGAAGATCCGGATACATCAACTCGGCCGACTCCTTCCACCTCTCGCTCAGGACGCCAGGAGTGAGGCCTGCGTCGATGCTTCATGCTTTCTGCCTCTTTTGATTTCGTTTTCTTTGTATTTTTCTTTTTGCGAACATCTTCCTGGTGAACTCTTTACCCGGGCTGCGTCCCGAGTTAAACGTTTTTTTGTGTGTTAAGCCTCTTGATTTTTAATGATCGTGTGTGGTAATTGATATTTTGGCGTGATTCCTTCTAGTTGATTTCACGTTGTTGCGTATGGCTTCGCGGGCACCGATTGAGTGGCGTGCTCTGCGAGGGTTTTGCCCCGCTCGATTGTAGCTTTTAAGCGTCATTCGGCTAGTGCGTGCTGCGAGGGCTGAGTGGTATCGAGTGCTAAAAGCGACCCCGATCAGACTCAGCCCGTTGAGCGTGGCTTAGGGGGCCATTCGGCTAGTGCGTGCTGCGAGGGCTGAGTGGTATCGAGTGCTAAAAGCGACCCCGATCAGACTTAGCCCGTTGAGCGCGGCTTAGGGGGCCATTCGGCTAGTGCGTGCTGCGAGGGCTGAGTGGTGTCGAGTGCTAAAAGCGACCCCGATGAGACTCGGCCCGTTGAGCGCGGCTTAGGGGGCCATTCGGCTAGTGCGTGCTGCGAGGGCTGAGTGGTGTCGAGTGCTAAAAGCGACCCCGATCAGACTCGGCCCGTTGAACGCGGCTTAGGGGGCCATTCGGCTAGTGCGTGCTGCGAGGACTGAGTGGTGTTGAGTGCTAAAAGCGACCCCGATCAGACTCGGCCCGTTGAGCGCGGCTTAGGGGGCCATTCGGCTAGTGCGTGCTGCGAGGGCTGAGTGGTGTCGAGTGCTAAAAGCGACCCCGATCAGACTCGGCCCGTTGAGCGCGGCTTAGGGGGCCATTCGGCTAGTGCGTGCTGGTCATCTCGCTCCTGTAAGTCCTCCTCGCACGCTCCCGATGCTCTTGCTCGTAGCCGTCGTCAGATGAAGCCGAGTTTCAGCCTGGACTCTGGTAGCGTTCCTGTCTGCCAGTTTTGTGGGTGTTGGTTCGCACCCTCCTTCTTTTATGGCGCAGCGAATAGTCGCGTCGTTCATCGCGGTTCTCTTTCGTGCGGTTTCCCTCGGGGGGAACGTCGGGCAGGTCTTGCTTGTCGCCCCGACGGTGTCATTCGCCAGACGAATAGATCGATTCATGGCTTCGCACGTTCGCCCTTTTGCTTCAACGATCATGGTCCCACGGCTCCTCGCTTGCTCTGACTGAATTCGGTTGGTCTCGAGCCTCCGGCGGGGGCGGCGGTGGTATCTTTTCTCCGCGCTTCAAGAACTGCAGCATCAGTCCCTCCAGATGTCCGAATCGTTGGTTCATCAGCTCCATCTCCTTCGCAAGATCGCGCCCGGCCTCCGGGGTCGGGTCTTGGGAGGATGACCCGACTGGCGCTTTACCTTTCTGCGGAGGGGGATCGTCGGGCGTCACCCTTCCTTCCTCCATGTCACGTTCGTGGATCGTTGATCGAGTCCTCGTCGCCACCATCTTTACCGGTAGATTTGCTGGGACGGCTTTTTGCTTTGTCCCACAGACGGCGCCGTTTTGTGGGAGGTGAAAATGTCCTCCTTGGATGGGCCGGACTCGAAGACGGTCCGGGCTTGGTTTGAGTAGATCCGCGAAGAGACGATGATGAGACTCCGCCGCGGAGGGATTGACGAGGTTTGTCTGGACTGAACCTGATGTAGATCAGGCTGCCTACGTACCCTTTTCAAGGGATCAAGCCACACGTAGTTCCTTTTTTGGGAGAACCTCCAACGATGATGCCCAATCTCCCTTAACATGGGATTTTAAGCTTGGGTCTAGGGTTCTCTTTGCTTTGGGGAAGAAAAAGAAGTCTCTCTCCCCCTCTCCCTCTCTCTCCTCCCCCCTATGTGAAGGGGGTACCCTCCTATTTATAGTGAGAAGGGGTGTGTCTATTGCTATGGAGGTGTGAGCATATCATGGGATGGAATCTTCCACGTGGCTCTTGGATCGGTCGACAAGTGAGATCTACTTTTTGACAGTTTGTTACGGCCATTGTGTGAGGGAATATTCCTTGGAATTCCTAATATATATCTCGTCAACACAGACTTCGTACTTTTGATTCAAGTCGGACAGAAGCTATGCCCCCATTCACTCAGATCTGGTCGGGCATCCGACCAGACTGTTTATTGGCCCGACTTGAGGTGGTGGTGTGTTATGACAGAAAATGATGGGCCGGGGCGGTATAGCCTTTTAAACGATTCATAAGGTGTGACAGATTTTGGCTCCTACACTGGGTATAAGACAGAAGGTCCAAAGGGAGAGGGTGATAGAAGACTGCACACATAGGGAGAGTCTGTCGTCGGTGTGGATGAAAGAGAGATGAACACAAATAAAAGATGAAGGTAAAGAGAGAGAAAATAAAGACTCGGGAATAATATTTCAACTAATATGAGGACCTAAAAATAAATCTAGATAGCCTAGAGACCTCAAAATAATTTGGAAAGGCGGGTGGAGGATATGTTTATGAACGTCGTGTGTTTTGAGTTTTGTCTCTTTTGATCCTTGTGGTTCACACGGTTTGAATTTTCTATGATTTCCTTGTGATGGAATAACATGTTCTTATCCATTTTTTTTTGGGTAATAAGTCACCTAGCAAAAAGGGTAATAAGTCACCTAGCAATGGGACATAGAAATATGAACAATTTTCAGGATAAGAAAACAAAATTTTACAAGTATGCTTCAATGTTCCGGATAGAGCCTAAAAAATTGATTTAGGTTGATGACTCTCAATTTGATATTAGATCAAATTGATATTTTTTTCTTACCTATACACCTAAGTCAAATCACTGACACAATATATAATTTTATCTGATGTAATATATATTACTATGGGAGCCGATTAGGTGCGGTTTACGGTCGGTGCGGTGCGCGATCACGGGCCGTCGATCACGGGTCCATCGCATCGGACGGTCGGGTGCGATTCACGTCGACCGTTGGATGCGATGGACCCGCGATCGGACGGCCCACGTCGTAAACCGCACCGACCGCATACCGCACGTAATCGCGACCAATATTACTATATCTATTAAGAAATATTAAAAAAAAACATATTTTTGGTATGTAAATGCTATAACTCTTAATTATATATTTTCTTATCAATCACCGAGCTGCCATTACAATTTGTACATTCAATTCATATAGTTATGTTTTTTTTTTTTTTTGTTAAAAGAGTATTTTAATAGTCAAATATGTCATTTAAGCCATAAACGTGTCAGTAAAATAACAAAATCTATTATTTACTAATATTTTCTGTTCTTTAAAAATGCACAATTGCCCCGTTTCAGGAGGTAAGAAACGTGCTCTAAGATTTATGGGGTTAGGGAGAAATAAACATATCATCATCATCTCATTTGTTTTTTTGCTTCCATTGAAGTCAGAATGACTAATTCTAGTACATTCAAGAATCCAGTTATTCAACATCTGTTGATTCACGCGTATTTCTCTTTCATACTGTAATAAATACTAATTACACACGTCATCTAAAGAATGAAATTCGAATTGTGAGTTCCTCATATTCAAATGCATGAATATTATTAGTGAAGCATTAGATTCTATGCTTTTAATTTTTCAGAGGTTGTCCTTGGTCGAGGGACCACGACGATTTGGACCATGTGTTTTAATTGGTCAAAGCGAAAGCACGCACATGAAACGTATGTACGCGTTGTTTCGAGTTTGGATTTAATCAGGACTGATTTCGATCTATCTAATTAGTTTGAATTATATGATTTATGAATTAAACCATATAATCAATTGTTGAATATAAATATCATTTTCTTATTGGATACTGATAGTACTAACCAAATTTAGATTTGACTGAATCTAATTAGAGAGTGACACTTGTACTAAATAATTCATATACTGTATAATTCGATTCATAAATTATGCCAGACTGATTGAATCCGGACCCGTTCGTTCATGTAAAGCCGAACCTGAAAATTGATAAATTGGTTGCAAGTCCTAACCAGAATTCAAATAGATTAAGGCCTCATGTTTTGTAATTATCATCATCACAAGATCTATATATATATATATATACAATTGATAAAAACAAATCCTAATAAAGTAAAACAAACAAAAATAAATAATGTATAAAATTTAAAAGATAAAAATAAAAATATATAAAAATTCAAATTGTAACAAAAATAATAATATAGCACACGATCCAATAAGATTATAGTCCTTGTAATTCAAATTAAAAAAACATTTTTAATAAAAATGGAAAAATAAATGAATAAATAGAAAAAATTAAAGAAGAGCAAAAAAAGAAATGGGTAGCTTTCCAATCTGAAAGTTAAAAAAAAACAAAAAATAAATCCCAATTAAATAGGAAATAAGATAGTTTTTATGATAACATGTGCTATTAGCCGTCTCTCTTTTTTTTCTTCCAAAAATGAACATATGGAAGAAAAATGAAAAAAAATCCTGCAAAACCATATGTTTTCATGATTAACTTGTGGATGTTTCTGCTACTACAAAGGGTCCGTTTGGTTGCACGATTTGCGATGATTTTGCTTTTTGAAAAGCTAAAATCTCAAAATCGTGCAACCAAACGGGTTGGATGTCGGCGGAATAAAAAACTGGATTCCTTTTAATTTCTCTATCGAAATCCGTGTTTTAAAATGCACAGAAACTGTGATTTTCAGTCGGGATTGATTTTTTGAATTGAAAAACAACTTTATTTACCAAACATTAAATCCCTTTCAAATATTGATTCCTAAATTAAAAAAATCTCAAAAGAGTCAAGGTTTAAAATCATCTTAAAAAGCAGCTTTATTCCAAAATCTACTTTTCAATATGTGTTTCCAAACGGAGCCAAAATTGAGGTTGAAATACCACCTACAACTTATCAAAAGTACAAAAAATGTACACATAAAAATCCATAACCAGATATAACTTGTGGTTTAACCTGCTACAAAGTTACGTTTTCAGTGATCATTCCAATCCTTAAATAGCAACATCATGTAAAGAGGGAGGTTGATAGCAGCAATGAAGGCCAACAACCGAAACACACGGATGAACCTTCGTATCACCTTTACTGACTTCGACCTGTAAAACCTCGAAGATTTCCCAATGTCGTCCACCTTGACATCTGCAGTCATGTCCACAGTAACAGATGCCTCTCCCTCTTGTGTGGCAGTCTTCCTAGCCGTCGGTCGGGCCACAACGTTACCCCTGAAAGGGAATAGAATTGTAATTCCAATAATAGGAAGCATGCACTCTAAAATCAGTGCTCAGGGAAGGGCTTTAGATCTCTATTTTCTCCAGTAAATTTCATGGAGAACTTTCAAAGCACTGGATTTGTAAAATATCAGTCTTATACACAAAAGACATTGTCTAGTTTGTCTCATGGGCTGAGTCAAGAGTTCACCAGTCCAAAAGGCTCATGTGGGGTTGGTTAAGGTGAGATGCACCATGAGTAGTCACACATTGTTTAACAGGGGAGAATGGTCTGTGATAATACGAGCACAACACTAAAATGCATTTTAAAGCAATGCGCTCATTGAAGGGTAATGCAGATAATATGCTTATGTATAAGCATGATGCATTACATTTCCTGAACCTGAAGCATTACTAGGCAAGGGGTGTGTTAAAACCACAGGGAGTTTCTAGGCATGATCTTGCAAAGTTCAGTATCATCTGGGTTGTTGGCCAAAGTCATCCAAACCTCAAGTGGCGATATACCTAATTACTTAAAGACACATCAGCACGTGTGCGTCTCTTGTGCACATATTGGCATACATGCACATACCCTAACACAATCAATGAATGACACATGAATAAATGATCAGTACATACCTTCCAATCAATGCATTGTCAGATGAATTCATCATCCGGGGTGCCGCTGAAGCCTTCTTGACAAGATGCATTGAGCCCTCGGCATCCCACATCATCTCGTACTCGCAATCTTCATCTTCATCCTTCTCTTTATGAGAGACCATAATGCTTCTTAGTGTTTCTCCTATGGAACTCATTAAGCGATTGCACGGCTCAGGACAGCTCAAGCCATTCACCGGCCAAAAGAGCAGCAGTAGAAGTGTAACAACAAATAGAAACAGATACCTAAACATTTCAAGATATCAGTACCAGACAGAACAGAAGCTCATGCCACTATGCCACAAAGGCTTGGCTAAATTTGTAATGGCTATACCATATGTAAATGTGGGTTTGCATTGGAAGAAAACATAGATGCGTGGATACTGCCTGTTCTGGAGGGATTGTTGTGTTCCATGTTGGAATTGATGTTGCAGAAAGCAGCATGAATGACGGATACAAGTTGCCTTGCTGCCAACTCACAGTCCCCAGTGTGTGCTGCATGAAAATTTTGAATCAGAAATGTGACTTGTGACACTAACTGGATTGATACATTCAATGCACATCCACCTAACAATTCACAAGTTTACCTCAGTTACTGCACCAGTGGGTGTTGAGTGGGTCACTGTACATTGATCATGATCATGGCCAGACAAAACTAGTATCTGACAAAAAAGTAAAATGATATAGGAATCAAGACATGCAAAATAAGTATTGAAGCTTTTGCTATCCTACCTGTTACGGCAGTGAGTTTATGAACAGCAGAGAAAAAAATTACCGGTTTGATCAGTTCCAGCAAACGTGCAGATGTCTCCTCACTGAGATAATTCTGGTACCTGTAAAATACAAGGATGAGTTAGGTGTAGAGAGTCATTATGTTTAATGAACGGAAAAATACATGACAGAGACTTAATTTCATTGTCTGACCATTCAAGCCTATCACATAGACAAGGAAGCATGAATATCAGAAACAAATAAGCCTCGTCATATACTTCAACTGATGAGCATAACATCATTGATAAACTTACGTTATTCCTTGATCAGGATCACTTCGACGAATCCTCTGTCGGTGAGGGAAGAAGCAAAGTTAAGAGGCAATTTCATCATAGCAAGAAGATGCATATAAATATTGAGAATAGGGGCTTCAAGTTCAAGGAATAAATTCAATTAAGATACAGAAGAAGAAAAAAAGATATAAACTAACAAAAAAAGAAGCTATGATCATGGTGAAGATGTTATACTTAAAAATTAATAACGATACACAGCAGTGCACCTGGTTTATGATGGGGGATGAACGGTATGAGCCACAGGGAGTCTCATCAGCGCGATATAGAGGGATATGTGTCAGTAAAATCCTTGGGCGTGACACCACCTCTAAAAAATGTAGGAAAGATTTATTAAAGGGTTGCAATAAAGAAGAATCCGTGAATTTTATTCTAAAGGATCAGTATCACTTGCGGCTTACCTTTCGAAATATTCTGAACAAATTCCCAGGACGAGGAGGTCAACTTCCCTTGTAAAGGTCCTACAAATGAATGAAATTAGTCTACATAATTTTTCCTTTTCCACTGAAATTCATGTGGGCACATACATGGACTCCATATAAAGCTCAACTCATTTATTCTTCATCAGTGAAAACACGAATTTATTCATTAAAAATTATGATGATGCATATGCCTCCAGGATGACAAACAAAGATAGAAATAGATTTCCTCAAACTGAGTGGATGGCTTTCCAATACCACTAACAAAGAAGGAAAAACACACAGGAAAATATCACAGGAAATCTCTAAAATTTTCAACTACTTACCATCTAAAGTTTGAGCATCAACTGCTATGTACTCCACTTCTCCAGCAATGAAGCGATAATTTCTTTTTCCAAAATCTTTTTCAAAGAGGCTGACCACCTGTATTCATAACTTATCAGACAAATTGTATCAACAAAGCGTGAACTGGAAAACTAAGAAATTTGTAAGAAACAGTAGTTTTTCTCCTCTTTTTATTTATTTATTTTGGAATATTTACAAGAAACAATAGTTAGATTGTTAATCTGAAAACAATCGACAGGATGCTGCTTCATATAGGTGAAAATTTGAGACGTTTGTGCAGTAGGAGTCCATAAGATAATAGACAACCTCAATAAATAAAATTCTACATACAACCAGAGATTGAATCGATAAAATTATATGTTTTCACTTCCATGATATATAAATTTGAATCCTCAAAGCTCGGCTCGCTTTTCTTTCAGTTTAGAAGAGCAAATATACCTTTGGGGATCGAGAATTAACACCCGAGTAGCCAATATCATGGTTTCCAGAAAGATAGTAGATGTTGGTCTCTTCCTTCTGCAGCAGATAAAAAGTATTCTTAAAACGCCACAATGATTCCTTCCACCTGTCAGAACAAGGAACACCAAAGACGATCAATAAGCAAAAAAGAGAATACAACAAGGATACTTGGGGGATCGATTTCAGTATGCAAGACTTCCAATGATTCTGTCAGATCAAGACAATAACGATTCAAAGGAAGGAATTGCAAATTTTCTTTCAAGATAAATATGAAACTGACATTTGTTGATTAACGAAGGTTAAAACATGCTCTTTTTGCACTGATATGCTCACAACAAGATGCAAAAATACATAGCACATTTTTCTGAGTTGAACTGACCAATAAAAAAATTTAGGAAAATAGGCAACATCAGAAAGCATGACTATTAAAAAAAATTGAATACTTGGTAAGAAAATAATTCTGTAAGTTAAGTAACATGATATGAAAGCAACTTTTTTTTCATCCATAACAAACAAGACCCAAGAAGATCGTTTATATTCAAAACCTGAGAAAAATGGACAACTCAGTATATTATTGAAAGATGATTAACTAAGATGTATAAACTATTATCATAGAGGGAAATATGCTAATATATAAAGAACTGCATAAGTTGGCACACCCCGCAAAACATATAATTCTTATAAATGCGACAATGGATATCTAAAATTGCACATCATAATCTTAATGTTCATGCCTTACTCTTCATCTGATAAAAAGGGCCCTCCATCAAATTGGTCCCCCAGAAAGATAACCACATGAGGTTTGAATGGCAAGATTGATGAACGGAAAGATCTTCTCATGTAAAGATCTGTATAGAATCGTGCGGCCTCTAGAGCAAGCGACTTTGGAGGTAAACTGAGTGAGGTCTTGTCCATCAGCTGTTACAATGAAGACCATTTTCAGAATCATATAAGACAACTCCTCGAGAAGGGTTATTCGAACAATCATGCTTTCTAGATATCTGAAAGACAATTAGAATGGTTTATTCAAAAAAGACAAATAGAAGGAATATCCTGCTGTTAAGGCAGTCAAATGCAAAGATTTATGAAACTTGTATACTTCTATGTTGATATTTTCTTAGAAATGCTTCTGAAGGATGAGTGCAATATAGTTTCCCGAGAGGGAAATGTTGCTGAAATATTTGAAAAGTTATTGGCATTAGATTCACACAACTAAGTACTCAACCCAATACACCATTATCAATGTATACAATAGAATCCTTCACCATGTTTAACTTCTTTAACGTTTATGTTTTCCACATTCAAGTACTAACCCAAGAAACCATCTTCCAGCCTGGTCCAGTTCTACCCATGATTTGCTACTCTCTCTCATTATCGAATCTGAACTTGACCATCATATATGCTCTCCTAACAAGACATCTTATTATTCTCATCGACTCTGCAGCATGAATTATGTGAATCAACAAATTTCAACCCTCTTCATGTATATAACTGATTCCATAAGTTCCAACCTTTCAATCTTTTAATCACCGAATAACCAGAAAACGACATCGGATTCTGCCCAAATTCACACACATTACTTCTCAGGCTGACTTATGCCCAAAAATAAACAAATTCAACCCCAAACCCCAAAAACAAAAACCCACAAAATCCTATATAATAGCAAAAACAAAAAACAACCCAACTTATAAAAATGCATGCAGATCCAAACTTTTCACCTGTGGGTCGGCGATCACGGCGACATTCACTTGATCTCCCCCCTGCACAACACATTCATCAATGCCCAACAATAAAAAAGCCGAATTGAATCAATCAAATCAATCAAACCAGAGACAGAGAGAGAGAAGAACATACATTGGAGGAGGAGGAGGTGAGAGAGGGCCATGAGCATGACCAGAGAGGCACCCAGTAGGAGGCCATCTCCCCGTAGAGGAGGCTCAAAGCCCAAACCACACACAACACCAAAGTCAGTCTCCATAGCTGATTCTGACCCATTCTCTCTCTCTCTCTCTCTCTCTCTCTCTCTCCCCGTTTTGGATTGTTTTGGAGAGTGGACTATGGGAGTCGTTGAATCATCACAGAGATTAGGGGTGCAACTCGGGCGGGTTGGGTCGGGTTCGGGTCGGGTTCGACATTAACCCGCACTGCAGAGAGTCCAACCCGAACCCGAGCCCGAACCCGACCTCAACCCGAAGGGTTCAACCCGAACCCGAACCCGATCTCAACCCGCGGGTTCGGGTCGGGTTCGGGTTGAATTCGGGTTCGGTCGGGTTTGGGTCGGGTTCGAGTTGAATTCGGGCTCAAGTCGGGTTCGGCCGGGTTTGGGTCGGGTTCGGGTCGGGTTCGGGTCGGGTCGGGTCGGGTTTAACACATAAAATATCATACAAAATATTTAAAAAACAACAAAACAAACTCTAATTAATTATTAATTAAACCTTATATACAAATAATTAAAAGTGAATATCTATAATAATTAACCCAAACACAACAAACATAGTGATACTCTAATTTGTGTAATTGTTTATTATGTTTTAGGAATTTAGGGTTTTGGATATAGGTATGTTGTTATGGCAGCATAACATTTGTTAGCCAGGGGGGTCGGGTTCGGGTTGAGCCCGCGGGTTGAACCCCTCAACCCGAACCCAACCCGAATTGAGTTCGGGTTGGTTCGGGTTCGGGTCGGGTTGAACCCGACGCCAAAAAACACCAACCCGAACCCGCCCAGGAGTCGGGTTGGGTCGGGTTGGGTCGGGTTCAACCCGCCCAAGTTGCACCCCTAACAGAGATGACCTCCTCCTCCTGCTGTAGCCTGTACTGCGCGCGGCCGGGTCAATGGGCCGGGTCGATGGGCTTTGATTTACCTGTCATAGGGTCAAAAAGGTGTGTGTAGGCAGGTTGGGGAAGAGGTCATTTTTACTGTTCAAAACGCACTTCTATTCACTTATTTTATTGAGATATATATTTTATAAAAAAAAATTTATATTTTATATAAATGATATCATTTAATTTATTGAAATATATACTTCATCTTTTATTAAATTATATATGTTATTAGGTAATGCATATGACTTTTAAATAAATAAAAACATGTGTGGTTTGTGATTTAGACTGTAAAATGGATTGAGTATAACATTTTTGGCCCATTTTGAGTCTCATATATTATGATAACATACTACGTTATTATAGCAAATTTTTATTTTTATTTTTTTAACACGAAAAAAACTATACTGATATATTTCATTTTATATAACTGCATGTATTTCAATAGGAAAGTGTATGATTTTTTTTAAAAAAAAGAAAATTAGTAGAACCGCAATTGGGACCCCATTTATACTCTGTCACTTGTATGGATTTGAGTAATACAATATATTTACTATATAATCCGTTATCAGAATATATAGAAGCACCATTGACTCACTTTGTATGACACCACTGAAAATCTAGTATTGGCATTGACTTCAGATATCAAATGGCATCGACCTTAGGAATCAAACTACATAAGGGGCGTTTAGAAATATGTTTGGATTTGCTTTTATGGGAATCGAAAATCCTTAAATGTGTTTCTGTTTACCCATGATTAATTGGGACGCTGAGTCTAACTTTTCAGTTAAAAATGTCACTTCAAAATTGTTTTTCAGTAAGCATAACAAAATGTATATATTAGAATCTACCTTTCAAAATCATAAAAAGTATGATTTTTGGGATTCAGACAAGCTGCAAAATTTCAAACAAGCATCTAGCATATATTATCCATTTGGCAAGAACATCTACAATATATCATAGTACAAATTGTACTAATTTCACTTTTTTTTCTCACATTACAAATTAACCTCACTTGTTTATACTATCAAATGATTAATACGCACCCAGCAGGTAACAATTGATGAATTTGTATTATTAAAGTTTCAGATATAGATATCAATCAATAACAACAAATGACAATCCATGCTCTACAAACCATCACCATATTTTCATTTGATCTTCAAATTTCAAGAAGAAGAAGAACTCTGCAAACACTTCTGAATCCATGATTCGAGGTATTGATATTGTTCAGGAGTGATGGTATGCCCAACATTTGGGTAAGCCTGTGATTTCAGTACAACATACATACAAGTTAATCTGATATTTTGAAGTCCAAAAACCATAACTTTTTTTTTAAAAAAAATCCACCTTGAATTCACAGGTCATTCCAATCTTTTCTAGGAATGGAGGAGCAGCTTGTCCCGCGCCGAACACAGCCATTCTGTCAGCCTCACCATGAAACCATAGAATTGGTGTCTGCAAGGTTTCCAGATACATAATGACATGCAAACAATTTTAGTGTGGGAAACTCACATGCAAAATTAATGTAGTGATGAAGCTTATCAACTATGTTTTTGATGTTAATATTGTTGGTATTTTGACCAAAATACATAATTCAATATTCCATTATGTATTGTAACCGACTCAATTTAATTGCATGTGTTTCGGAAGTTACACTACATATAAATTACTTATTCTTGCACGTTTGAAGAATCTTAAATGTATGAGTTACAAGTTGAGGAATTGGAACGGAAAACGTTTTTTCATTAACGTGCATGTTTAATGGCTTGGCGTTACATTTCCACCTTATATATATATAGAGGGGGAGCATCTTCTATTCATCAAGTGTGTGTGAAACAGTGAAAGAGAGAATAAATAAATTTGCTCTACCATCAAATTAGCCTACCATTCCCTAGAGAGAATTCCTCCATCCACACTATTCTCTTTGATCCGGGCGTCTGAAAGGATCGCAGTCTGTTCATCGTGGTTCTTCCGTAGCTCGCACCCCGGAAGAACAAAACCTATTGTGGTCGTATCTCTCAGTGGTAGGAGCCATTCAACCCTGTGCGTGAGGGGGCCTTATTCACCGAGGACAGAGTGTTTTCACTCGCTTCCACATTTCCGGATACACTTTCTAATCCCTAATTCTTTTATTTCATGCTTTTATTATATATTTAGAGTAAGCATGATTTAATATATATTTGATGTTTATATTATTGATATGGTAATTATAAGAATTCGTGTTTAGCCTAATATTTGATTGTCACGCACAACAATCTCGGTGAATAAGGGTACACAAATTCTTATACACATGTGAATAATAATTTGAGTTGGTGCATGTTATTATATATCAATTCGGATAATGAAGATTTTCATTTAAACAAATGGATTTGTTTATTTAATTTTGATGATTGCTTTCCAACTGATATGATGTGTTGTAATTAGTTATATATAGTGGTGTGGAGCTTCTTATATCAGGAAATTCATTATTGCTCATGTGTGGGTATGTATATATATATTAAAACTGAATATGTTATCACATGCACATGTCTTGTGTTGCTTTCATTAATGATCCAGTTTTTAGGACACCGTGGCAGAATGATTGTGGATCTATTATCATTTAAAAAAAAATAGTCATATTGAGATCCCTGATATGTTGCTTTGTAGACTTATTACGTTCTGTGAAATCATAGTTTTATATGTTCTATATTTGATTTTTCATATGAACATATTTAGTAAAATATTGATGTATGAGATGATGTTCAACCTTGTGAAATATGAGTAATATATTCATGGTATATTTACATGCAACTGGTTATTAAATCATATGATTGGTCATGGAATAAATTTTCTCTATTTATTCCGACGTGTTATTTGATGCTGAAGTATCACAATCATGGTAATTGATTTGTTTAATTAAGTTACCATATTTGACATTACATATATTTGAAATTATTGAATTTAAATATATTAATGAGACACTAATTTTGACTGTTCAAATAATAATGAGTGCATTATGTGATTTCCATATGACCATTATTATTCTTTGTCGTTTCCATTTTTTACAGTTACACAATTAAAGTCATTATTTTAATATGAATATGATAATTAACTTGATTAATGATTACTATTTCTGTGATGAGTAGTGAGTGTTATAATTCCTGCTATGATATGGATTCTCATATATATGCTTGATAGTAGAAAATTAATGGTTCTTTTGCATAGAACGTGTTTTATTAATTGAGCATGTTGTATTTGCATACGCAGAAATTGTTATAAGCGCAATGTTTACTTTTAAATGTATTATTCATTGACAACTGAGATAACTCATCTTTCTTCTGTGGCTCAATTTTTATTTGAGGTTTATTTATTGGAAGCAGTACTCCAATGCCTTCTCAGTGACCGCCATATTCAAAGATGGTGATTGAAATATATTATGGGTTCTTCTGAATGAGATTAATTTATGCGTGATTAATTTGTGCGTTTGCATGGCAACATGTGGAATTCTAAGTGTATTAGAATTTTTGGTTGATTTGGTTGATCAATAATTGGTTTGATTGCTGGTAGATCTTCTTTTCCATTCTACTGATTGTATCAAATATTTATATATTATCTGATATAACATTTAAAAGAAGAGATAATGTGTATAATGCATGTTACTGTTTAAGTTTACATGCAACGATTGCATGGAAATTTTATATTCACATCCTTAATGACTTTCCATATGCTTTGAAAGTGATGGGTCTGTAGTTTATATGTGTCTCGGCGTGTAAGTGTAAATGCAATATTAAACATTTTAAGAGATGTTTTGTAATATGAGAGTGCATGTATTGTTGTCATCGTCTCGTTTGAGCTTTATTTGGAAGTTAATATTTATTGTACCCTTGAACAAATTGAGTTTTGAGATTTAATACTTCTCTGGTATTAGTGTTGTTATTTATGCAGGACACATTTATGTATCCTATTGAGATATATATTAATTTTTAGGAAGGCATGATTATATTTATTTCAAGGCTATTGATATTCCAATAATATTCTGACATGGGATGGAATAAATGGAGTTCTATATTATTTGGCTGTTGAGACTATTGGAATCCTATTATATGAGGCTATTGGAATTCTCCTCGGGTTATTATATGGAGTTATTATTATTCAGGATTTATTGACATACTGGATTCTTTCATATATGAACCAAGTGATCCACGTATATTCTTCTACAGATATCATATATGCTAGTAATCAGCTCATGGGAGATCACATTTATATGGTTCTCTTGAGGTATTATATTCTACATATGGCCTTCATATTTTGTGTATTATTTAATGGTATTCTTGAAGAATATTCAGTGACAAATGGTCTATCCGAGGTACGTGAGTACAAATCTAACTTTTGATTACCTTAATTATGAGTGGTCATATTAAATAATTTTATGGTAATCATGCTCATATAAATGTCTTGGTCACTTGCATACTATAATAGTAAGATCATGTTAATGTGTGAGTTATTATAATTAACATGTTTGTATGCTCATGTGGTAGTGATCAAGTTTTATTATTTGCATGCGTATAAAATAAAATTGCATGTATTTGTAGAAAATATTTTACATGCATATATGTCTCAAATTATTTTGAGTAATCTCTAAATGTGGAGGTATTTGTGAAAATAAATCATTAAAAAAAAATTACAGTGGTAATTTACATACCCTAAAAATGTGGGGGGAGACATATACCTCATTAATTAAAAAAAAAATTATTGAGAGAGAGACTACAAAATATTGAGACAAGAAAATAAAAATGTCTAGACAACTATAAAACTTAAGTTGATTCACCTTATATTTAAGGGTATATAACTTGAGTTTGTGATGTTGCAGAGAACTTCACTAAAGGACTTGCGAGATGACTCGTCCTTAATATTGAGACCGAGGGGGATGTGGGTTAAGCCCATTAAAAATTACCTGCAGTGGGCTCCCTACCATTGTGATTGGAGATCCCATGAAGATGGTTTTCAAGGGGTTAACGAAACTGTACCGGTAAAACTTGTGAGTACTATAGAGGAAAAACTCCTCTAACCCATCCCTATGGTAATAGTGTTAACTGTAGTGGAAGTAGGATGAGTTAAATGCTCTTAATGAGTTCGAGTCCTTTTCGGACAGGGTGTGGTCCATGCAGGCACCCTGAAGAACTCACCTATACGAGTGCACGGACGTGAGGCCGCGTTCTTTGAGATTTGGGCTAAATCTTTAAGGCACTCAAGAAAGGATACGAGCACATGGCCGTAACGTGCTACCCCGCAGAACAGAACTCATATCCTGTACCGTGTGTGTGACCAGTGAAACCGGACTAAAGGGGTCGAGTTCAAAGACTTAGTCTACTCAGGCTTCTCCGGGGGATATGGTTTACACTAAGTGAAGGTTCAAACCCATAAGGTACCCTCACCTATTACATGGTATAAGACGCCCAAAACTATTTGTTTCATTCGAGATCAATTTGTTCCATTCCAGATTAATTGTTCTATCGTAGATCAATTTTCCTCCATTCCAAATCAATTCGTGTCAATTTCTCAATTTTAACTATTTTGTGTTATAACTGGGTTTATTATGTAATTTGGTCAGTGGGGGATTGTTGGTATTTTGACCAAAATACATAATTCAATATTCCATTATGTATTGTAACCGACTCAATTTAATTGCATGTGTTTCGGAAGTTACACTACATATAAATTACTTATTATTGCACGTTTGAAGAATATTAAATGCATGAGTTACAAGTTGAGGAATTGGAACGGAAAACGTTTTTTCATTAACGTGCATGTTTAATGGCTTGGCGTTACATTTCCACCTTATATATATATAGAGGGGGAGCATCTTCTATTCATCAAGTGTGTGTGAAACAGTGAAAGAGAGAATAAATAAATTTGCTCTACCATCAAATTAGCCTACCATTCCCTAGAGAGAATTCCTCCATCCACACTATTCTATTTGATCCGGGCGTCTGAAAGGATCGCAGTCTGTTCATCGTGGTTCTTCCGTAGCTCGCACCCCGGAAGAACAAAACCTATTGTGGTCGTATCTCTCAATGGTAGGAGCCATTCAACCCTGTGCGTGAGGGGGCCTTATTCACCGAGGACAGAGTGTTTTCACTCGCTTCCACATTTCCGGATACACTTTCTAATCCCTAATTCTTTTATTTCATGCTTTTATTATATATTTTAGAGTAAGCATGATTTAATATATATTTGATGTTTATATTATTGATATGGTAATTATAAGAATTTGTGTTTAGCCTAATATTTGATTGTCACACACAACAAATATTAAGTGATGATGATGTAGAACTGTTTGTGGAAGAGCCACAGGAGTTGCTGAAACGAGAAAATACAAAGAAAATTGGTTGAAATAGCCTGCGAAAGTGTAATATCAAAGGGCCATAACTTTTGCTTCTGATGTCAAATGACATGTATCATATATCAAAATAGGGTCACTCTGAGTGTGTGTAAGGTTTTTTTGGAAAATTATCATGTATAGTAATTTATCATGTTAAGTTGTTTTGTTATTTTTAATAAAATTATGTAATTCTGGTGTTAAGAGTTTATTCTTCCTGTTTGTGATCTATGAAAAGAAGATTTAGTACCCTGGTATAGCCAGCTTTTCGAATTAATGAAAATTCTCCGGTTTTGATTTTCTTCCTCATGGATTCAAGATGTTCTTCAAGAAAAAGATGTGATTTTATTCTTACGGTTATCCATAATAAAAATGAGAATTGGGAAGCAGGAAAGAATAAAAGAATAACCTTCTTTGCCTCTGGTGTGATGCGATTGATGATCGATGGAGAACTGAAAGGAACCCATCCTGCAAACACTACACCTCCACCCAGAGTCTTTGGATACAGAAGCGCAGTTGCGAACGCCGTTGCAGCTACATATTCACAAATTATTCGCTTTACATCGTTTGATCTTAGAAAGTGAGAAATACATGCATGGAAGCAAAATATAACATACCTCCTTGGCTGAATCCACAGACAAATATGTTTTCAGGATCTGTGCCTGCTGCAACCTCATTGTCTATCAATGCATGTATTGTTTCCACAGTTTCAAGTAGCCCCTTTTCATCTCTTGGAGAATCCTGATTAGATATTAATGCAGAGCTTATTATCATTTCAAACATTAGAACAATTTATAGATATATGTCAACATTTGACTAATGGACTATAGTAATCAGTACTATTGTGATAATTTAAATGACTATTACTGAAGAATAGATTGAACTCAAAACTAAAGAGTTTTCAAAGATTCATGACTTTAATGAAGGCATGCTTCTTACACTTAAGGGTTGTTGGATCATATGTGAAATAGACTTGTGATTGAAAATGTCGCAAAATCTCAAATGCTCAAATGCCAAATATGTGAGACGACATATATCTATCATTGGTTACTGATGAGATTCAATAAGGGTGGATTTTATCCCCTGCCATACAAAGTTTAGAAACATTGGTGTAATTGGAATTCCTTCCACGCTAATTCCACTAGTACAATGAGACCACCACTTCATAATTCATTCTATAAGTAACAAGTACAAATTCTAACAAGAACAACATGCACACAACATGCTTGCCCTCCTCTGTGAGGGCTGTGATTACTCAAATTTCAACATGAAATTCATAGTATTTTCATGCAATATTGTCACAGAATTAACAACAAAAAAAATTGAAATAGATTTGCACTCACAGCGGTCATAGGTATGGCATAAATGTCGAACCAAGCCGGGATCCCACCTTGGTAACCATGGAAGAACCTATTCACACCTGCATTTCATTTCGATTTTCAAACATCACTTGCTTATGTTTGGTATGTTATTCTTAAACCCTTGATAATTTTAAACAGAATTTATGTAAAGTTACATATACCAAATACTAATGATTTGGTTGACATTTATTCTTATTCTTATTCTACTGGAATACTAAAAAAAATTGTGTTTGAAATCTTCCATTCTTATGTTCATTCGTGGACATTTCAAGCCAAATTTCATCATTATTCTTTGGAAGGCATGTCAGATCATGTGTTCACACAACACTTATTTACGGTCCTCGTTACATAATTATTATATATATATATATATATATATATATATGGTCGCGATTACGTGCGGTGTGCGGTCGGTGCGGTTTACGACGTGGGTCGTTCGATCGCGGGTCCATCGCATCCAACGGTCGACGTGAATCGCACCCGACCGTCCGATGCGATGGACCCGTGATCGACGGCCCGTGATCGCGCACCGCACCGACCGTAAACCGCATGTAATCGGCTCCCTATATATATATATATATATATATATATGGTTTATCCAAGCTTAAATTAATTATGTGGAAATAGAGGATAATTAGATGATTTTCGTTTTTGGTTGTTGTTCCTATATATTTGAGTAAATTTTTATCATTTGCATTTGAATCATTTAAATATGGTTATGATTTCTGATCGATAAACACGAATTATATACTATACTATATACACCAGAGTTTATTTTAATTCATTCATACCCATATATGGGCAAATTAAATCAGGACTATCCAAGAAATAGATGAATGGTACTTTAGCTTTGCATTCATACCCAATTTAAGAAGAAAAAAAAAAAAAAATTTTCATTATTTATCCCAAATTTTTTTTTAATCAATTTGACTGGATTAGTACAGATAGATCAGCACGAACGTTGTCATCAAATTGACTCTAAGGCCAGTTTTACGATTAAAACAATCACATTTAAAATTGAAAAAAAAATAACTTGATGAAAATAAAAAGGGATTTTTAGTTTTAAGTCCCCGGAAACTATCGAATTTAGCGATCAATCCCTCACTTCTTCGTATTTTGGTTTTAGTCCCTGCATTTAAATGATAATTTAGGAATAGGTCCCTGGGAGGGACTTATTCCTAAATTATTAAGTTTGTGTTTTAGTCCCTGGGAGGGACCTATTCCTAAATTATCATTTAAATGCAGGGACTAAAACCAAAATACGAAGAAGTGAGGGATTGATCGCTAAATTCGATAGTTTTCAGAGACTTAAAACTAAAAATCCCAAATAAAAATTACCCAAAAAGGAATAACGTAACGTAATATTCCTTTAAGTGGGCGTGAGGATATCAAATCCACCTACCTCATCGGTCAACGCCTACCAACCCCCACCACAAACAGATCGTGACCGTTTGATCTACAAAAGATAACCCATCGGTGGACCCATACCCAAAAAACAAAAGTCTACCGAATATACGGCCAAGATCGCTGGACCGAATAAAACGGAGGGCTGAGGATTGATGGGCTTACCTTTGAAGGAGATGGGTCGTCGTGGGGCGGACGGAAAGGCCCATTTGGACTCTTTAAGCTCTGCAGACTCGAAGAGGGTCTTCACGTACTCGTTTGCCGGACCCGAGCCGCCCATTCCGTGGAGCCATATGATGAACCCACGTGGCGGATTTGGAGCCATTGATGATCGATCGGACGGTGGATTGGAAACCAAGACGACGAACGAGAGAGAGAGAGAGAGAGAGAGAGAGAGAGAGTGGCATGGAGTTTCAAACTTTGATATTGGAATCATATATATGGTAGGGTCTCTCATTATAGAAATAGTGGTTGATATTGCCACGCCAATTTTTTCCTTAAAAAAATAATTGGGAAATTAATTACAGGGAATCTCCGAATTAATTTTAAGTCCCTGGAATATTTGGAATATTTGACTTTTTTAATTTTGTTTATGTTTTCACATTTTTTTTAAGTGCATACAGACATATTAACAATGTATATAGACAGTTTATAAGTCTACACAAACTTATTAATAGTGTATATAGATGGTGAAGAAAGATGAGTAAAAATAAAAATATAATAGTAGACTTAGCCCCCGTTTGAATGCAGTATAACCCCGAATAGATTGTGGAATAAGGTGGAATATGTTAGATAAGGTGTTTGGATTCTCAGAATATCTAAGGATAATTTATGCCTGGATAAATTGATATAAAGTGGTATATGGATTTCAGCCAACCCCTGAAATTAAAGTTATTCCAGATTATTCCACCCAAAGAATATCTGCGCCCACTGTTAAATCAACTTTCATCACATCTTATAAATCACCTGTTAAATCAACTATCATCGTTTTTTCACCTTTTATAAATCATTATCAACACTTTATTCACATTTTATCACAACAAAAACTTTGAGAATAACAATGTATATAGCTAGAGTATGATCCACCCAACGAGAATAATTCAAAACACAATCAAATAAAAAATCATTTTATCCTTATTTATACTCACTTATGCCAGAATAATTGTATACCCGAGAATATATCATATTTTGTATCCAAACGGAGGCTTAATGATATTTAAATAGAAGGATCCAAAAATAATATATAATGGGGTCTAAGGACCTAAAAATAAGTTTAGATGTTTTTGAGACAAAAAAATAAGAGAAAATTAATTAGAGGTCCCTTGACCTTTTCTTTTCTTTTTTATCCCTAAGTTAATAGTGATATTTTGTTTAAGTTCTTCCATCCAACTTCCATCCATTCTATTTTTTTTTCTTTTACCCATAAGTAAGCATCATTTGCCTCTTTATATCCCATAACCTCTCTCTTTCTCCCCCAAACAACTTAACAAGTTGTGAGACTACCTCCACTAACCTTCCATTAGGCCGATCTCGACCCCAATGCCGATCGCGCCTCCCGACCTCTCCCGACCGTCTCTCGCGTCCCATCCGCGAGCCCAACCCCCTCTTGTGATCCCCATCTGCGAGCCTAACCCCCTTTCGCAACCCGTCCGTGAGCCTGACCCCCTCTCGTGAACTTGTCCACGAGCCAAACTCTATCTTGCAACACCGTCCGTGGGCCTAACCTGTTACATGTATAACAGTGTACAAAATGAGCGTAACAGTATACGCAGTGTAACACACACCGTCCGTGAGCCTAATGTGTTACATGTATAACAGTGTACAAAATGAGCGTAATAGTGTACGCAGTGTAACACACCGAACCTATAACAGATATAAAAGTGTACACATTGGGAATAACAATGTACATAGTGTAGCACAAAATCTAATATCTGTAAGAGGTATAATAGTGTACACAATGTGCGTAACATTGTATGCAGTGTAACACACACAACCTGTAATAGATATAAGAACGTACATATTAGGAATAACAGTGTACATAGTATAACACAGAACTGGGAGACGGCTCGCAGACGGAATGCGAGACACGGTCGGGAGAGATCGAGGGGCGCGATCGGCGTTGGGGTCGAGATCGGCGCAATGGAGGGTTGGTGGAGGTGGTCTCACATCTTGTTGAGTTGTTTGGGGGAGAAAGAGAGAGGTTGTGGGAGATAAAAAGACATATCATGTTTACTTGGGGGTAAAAGAAGGAGAAAAAAAATAGAATGAATGAAAGTTGGATGGAATGACCTAAACAAAATATCACCACTAATTTAAGGATCTAAAGAAAACAAGAAAAAATCAAGAGAACTATTGTTATTACAGGGATGTCTCCAAGGACCTCTAATTAATTTTTCCAAAAAATAATTTAGAGGTTTCTTGAAGACCCGTAATTAATTTTTCCAAAAAATAAATAGAAATGTTTGACTTGGAGTATCTTATTTTAATTTGATTCACCTTACATGTGTGACGATTGAGGCCGGCCAACGGGCAAAAATAATTAATTAAAGAAATATATAAAACTATTATTAAAACTAGTAGACTTTTAACATGTTTTTTTCCATGTCCCTATTTCACTTTGTTTAGTGTAGGAACAAGAATAACAATGTTGTATTAATATATGCATTTAATTTTTATGAGTATGTATTTTATTTTTAATAAAAAAATATGTTTCACCATTCAAATAATACTTAATAAAAAAAATAAAAAAATGTGTTAGTTGTAAACAAGAGAGTCTGGATCCAAACATGCCTGAGTTTGGTCAGTACTATCAGTATCGAATTGCATAACTTATTAATCGAGCTGCAAAACTAATTGTTGGATACATGTGTCACTCGTTGTGTAGTTTGATTCATATATTGTATAATTTTAATTCATAAACAGTACAATTTGATATTGATGTTACTCAACAAACTCATACCTGACTAGATCCGGAATCCAAACAGAACTCAAACGAAAGGATATACGCTATATATATCGAAATGAAGAATTCTAAAGATCTGTAAGTGGTCATGGATTGTGGAGTATGACTATCAATACATGAATGCAATGACCATTAATTACCTGAAAATCTCAATCCACTCTTGAGAGTTATGTATCAATTAAACTCTTTCTTTGATGCATTTCATCTCCCTCTCATTTAATGTTTTGGCACTAAATTTTTTGCTCATTTTGATACACAAACCAATGAAGATGTTTGTTTCAAAAAGAAAACAATTAAAGTCAGTTTGGTAACTCTGGATCAGAATAAGAATTCTTTCTTCTCAATAATCTAATTCTGATAGATTTCGTAAAAGGAGAAACTTGATTTGGAATGTTCAGGAACATAAATGTAGGTTTCCAAACATAAATTGTTCCAGCAAAATGAGAATGCAGAATAAACGCAAAACGTCCCCTAAGCATCACTTCTTTTACTTCCACTTGAATTCAACTGGCTTAAGTTTTTGGAAGTTATAATTTTGATATTTCTATAATATACAATTTTCAAACTCTATTGTTAGTGCACCAAGTTGAAACAAGCTGTATTTCCAAACTTAAATCACTTTATTTTGATTTCAGAACACACACACGTTATTAGTTCTTTTTGAATTTGCCCCACTTTATAGTCCACCACACACAAACAGATCACAACCAATTCATAGTCACTAACCAACACAATTATTTATTTATTTATTGATATGAGGAGTACAAAATCCCTCTTATTATTACAAAAAGTAGTCCCTCCAAAAGAAATTTGAATGATACTGATCAAATTGTTTATTGCAGAACATGTAACAATTCTTATACTTAATAGAAGCTTAATGTATAATAGATGGATCAGTGAGGCGAAGGTTAGCGCGCCTTCATCCCTTGAAATATATATGTCTATATTGCTTCACTCTTCTGCTGCTGGGGGGCTCCCACGACAGCTACTGTGCTTCGAGCATCCTCTGCTAGGGGGGTTGCCAGAACTGGCGCTGGGACGACAATTCTTCTTATCATTGCCTGTGCAAGGCGGAAGATCGCCTTTGAGGGGATCATTCCCAATGGTGGTGGCATTGGCAGTGTCTATCTCAATGAAGATCATCGCTGACACGATGAGCGCAGCGAGGAAGATCGAACACATTTGAGGTATTCCAGCCATATGTCTGTCTGTGAATGTTTTTGAAAGGAAGACTTAATTTGCTATGATGTGTATATATTGTTGATCATAAAAGGTTGGGGATGTTGAGTATTTATAAGGGGGAGTCTCACTTTCATGGTGTGGTCTGGCTGGTTTGTAGGAAGTGATTAGAGGCTGTTGAGGAAGAAAACATGTTTTGGCTATTTATAGATCATTGCATGTATGGTTGTCAGGTGTATCCTATTTTTAAGGTCTTGTAAGGGAGAACAATTTTGGCTTCAAGTTTTCATGGGGGAAAAGATTTTCCAAATATGTTTAGATCCATAAAAATGGTGGTGTAATGCATGCCAACTAGGAATCCAAGTTTTTTTTTTTTTTGGCTACAACTAGTAGAATAACTTGAGTGTTTGATACATTAATTTTATATGAGAGAATAAGAAGAGTTTGATGAAGCAGTATGAAAGGTCAAAAAACAAAGATTGTTTGTCGCACAATTAAGCTTATATAATGTACATAAGGATCTTATTCAATTTTGATGAAAATTAAAAGTTACTGTGGAGGGAGGATTATTACGTAAATGTAAAGCATATGATATATCAAGATTAGTTGATTTAGGGGCAAATAGGCGGAGGTAGCTTTTCCAGCTCGACCGTAAGGTCAGCCACGGGGAGTCCCTCCGATATCAAAAAAAAAAAGAAAGATTAGTTGATTTAGGTTATGGAAAATGTTTGATCCTGGCAACCAGTGCTCTTCACAATTACTATACCAGTGAGCCTTGCCTATTTTAATTGAGATGATGGGCTAGGAATTCTGTGTGTTGAAGCAGCTATATATGCCTATTTAAACTCTGATCAGCCACAAAAGAAACATGAATCAATTCACTGTAACAAGCAAGTGGGATACAAGTTCTCTCAGCCTCTCTCCTCACCACTAGACCCCTTTCTCTCTGAGCAAATAAGCTTGTCAACGGGTAGTTACAAATCGGATATCTTAATATCCATATCCTATGTTAAAATCATTTGAATACAGATATTAATAACCAAATTCATATCCCGAAAGTAGGATGTTATGGAAGGTCTCCCTCCAATGTCCCATTTCAGTGGTTCCATTATGTTAATAACCATTCATAAAACTATGTCAGGTGTCCCTTTCATACTGCTTCATCAAACTCTTCTTATTCTCTCATACACAATTAATGTATCAAACACTCAAGTTATTCTACTAGTTGTAGCCAAAAAAAAAAAACTTGGATTCCTAGTTGGCACGCATTACACCACCATTTTTATGGATCTAAACATATTTGGAAAATCTTTTCCCCCATGAAAACTTGAAGCCAAAATTGTTCTCCCTTATAAGACCTTCAAAATAGGATACACCTGACAACCATACATGCAATGATCTATAAATAGACAAAACATGTTTTCTTCCTCAACAGCCTCTAATCACTTCCTACAAACCAGCCAGACCACACCATGAAACTATGAAAGTGAGACTCCCCCTTATAAATACTCAACATTCCCAACCTTTTATGATCAACAACATATACACATCATAGCAAATTAAGTCTTCCTTTCAAAAACATTCACATACAGACATATGGCTGGAGTACTTCAAATGCGTTCGATCTTCCTCGCTGCGCTCATCGTGTCAGCGATGATCTTCATTGAGATAGACACTGCCAATGCCACCACCATTGGGAATGATCCCCTCAAAGGCGATCTTCCGCCTTGCACGGGCAATGATAAGAAGAATTGTCGTCCCAGCGCCAGTTCTGGCAACCCCCCTAGCAGAGGATGCTCGAAGCATAGTAGCTGTCGCGGGAGCCCCCCAGCAGCAGAAGAGTGAAGCAATATAGACATATATATTTCAAGGGACGTAGGCGCGCTAACCTTCGCCTCACTGATCCATCTATTATACATTAAGCTTCTATTAAATATATGCAATAAACAATTTGATCAGTCTATTCAAATTTTTTTGGAGGGACTACTTCTTGTAACAATAATATGTAAAGAGGGATTTTGTACTCCTCACATCAATAAATAAAAAAATTTTGTATTAATATTTGCTATTAAGCCTGTCAACGGACCGGATACGGAGCGGATATGGTCATATCCGTATCCGTATCCGAAAATTTTTTTTATATCCGTATCCGTATCCGTATCCGACGGATATTTAAAAAGCGTATCCGTGTCCGATCCGTATCCGTATCCGACGGATTCGGATAATTATCCGAAATATCCGAAATAAATAAATAAATAATTAAATATAACAAATTTTTATTTAAAGTTTAAAAATTGACTTAAAATTAAAAATTCACAAACATAAGTCCTAACTTTACAACTATTAGAAAGAATAAATTGACTTAAAATTAAAAATTCACAAACATAAGTCCTAACTTTACAACTATTAGAAAGAATAAATAAATAATTAAACATAACAAATTTTCATTTAAAGTTCAAAAATTGACTTAAAATTAAAAATTCACAAACACAAGTCCTAATTTTACAACTATTTAGAAAGAATGTGAGCCACTTGATCAAAATCCAATGGTAGATATTAAATACTAATATTAATATTTTTTTAATGCCATCGGATACGGATATTTTTCGGATCGGATAGGGGTATATCCGTATCCGATCCGAAAATTTTCGGATACGGATTATGTGCGCCCACTGTTAAATCAACTTTCATCACATCTTATAAATCACCTGTTAAATCAACTATCATCGTTTTTTCACCTTTTATAAATCATTATCAACACTTTATTCACATTTTATCACAACAAAAACTTTGGGAATAACAATGTACATAGCTAGAGTATGATCCACCCAACGAGAATAATTCAAAACACAACCAAATAAAAAATCATTTTATCATTATTTATACCCACTTATGTCAAAATAATTGTATACCCGAGAATATATCATATTTTGTATCCAAACGGGGGCTTAATGATATTTAAATAGAAGGATCCAAAAATAATATATAATGGGGTCTAAGGACCTAAAATAAGTTTAGATGTTTTTGAGACAAAAAAATAAGAGAAAATTAATTAGAGGTCCCTTGACCTTTTCTTTTCTTTTTTATTCCTAAGTTAGTAGTGGTATTTTGTTTAAGTTCTTCCATCCAACTTCCATCCATTCTATTTTTTTTTCTTTTACCCATAAGTAAGCATCATTTGCCTCTCTATATCCCATAACCTCTCTCTTTCTCCCCCAAACAACTTAACAAGTTGTGAGACTACCTCCACCAACCTTCCATTAGGCCGATCTCGACCCCAATGCCGATCGCGCCTCCCGACCTCTCCCGACCGTCTCTCGCGTCCCATCCGCGAGCCCAACCCCCTCTTGCGATCCCCATCTGCGAGCCTAATCCCATTTTGCGACCCGTCCGTGAGCCTGACCCTCTCTCGTGAACTTGTCCACGAGCCAAACTCTATCTTGCAACACCGTCCGTGGGCCTAACCTGTTACAGGTATAACAGTGTACAAAATGAGCGTAACAGTGTACGCAGTGTAACACACACCGTCCGTGAGCCTAATGTGTTACATGTATAACAGTGTACAAAATGAGCGTAATAGTGTACGCAGTGTAACACACCGAACCTATAACAGATATAAAAGTGTACACATTGGGAATAACAATGTACATAGTGTAGCACAAAATCTAATATCTGTAAGAGGTATAATAGTGTACACAATGTGTGTAACATTGTATGCAGTGTAACACACACAACCTGTAATAGATATAAGAACGTACATATTATGAATAACAGTGTACATAGTATAACACAGAACTGGGAGACGGCTCGCAGACGGAATGCGAGACACGGTCGGGAGAGATCGGGGGGCGCGATCGGCGTTGGGGTCGAGATCGGCACAATGGAGGGTTGGTGGAGGTGGTCTCACATCTTGTTGAGTTGTTTGGGGGAGAAAGAGAGAGGTTGTGGGAGATAAAAAGACATATCATGTTTACTTGGGGGTAAAAGAAGGAGAAAAAAAATAGAATGAATGAAAGTTGGATGGAATGACTTAAACAAAATATCACCACTAATTTAAGGATCTAAAGAAAACACGAAAAAATCAAGAGAACTATTGTTATTACAGGGATGTCTCCAAGGACCTCTAATTAATTTTTTCAAAAAATAATTTAGAGGTTTCTTGAAGACCCGTAATTAATTTTTCCAAAAAATAAATAGAAATGTTTGACTTGGAATATCTTATTTTAATTTGATTCACCTTACATGTGTGACGATTGAGGCCGGCCAACGGGCAAAAATAATTAATTAAAGAAATATATAAAACTATTATTAAAACTAGTAGACTTTTAACATGTTTTTTTCCATGTCCCTATTTCACTTTGTTTAGTGTAGGAACAAGAATAACAATGTTGTATTAATATATGCATTTAATTTTTATGAGTATGTATTTTATTTTTAATAAAAAAATATGTTTCACCATTCAAATAATACTTAATCAAAAAAATAAAAATATGTGTTGGTTGCAAACAAGAGAGTTTGGATCCAAACATGCCTGAGTTTGGTCAGTACTATCAGTATCGAATTGCATAACTTATTAATCGAGCTGCAAAACTAATTGTTGGATACATGTGTCACTCGTTGTGTAGTTTGATTCATATATTGTATAATTTTAATTCATAAACAGTACAATTTGATATTGATGTTACTCAACAAACTCATACCTGACTAGATCCGGAATCCTAACAGAACTCAAACGAAAGGATATACGCTATATATATCGAAATGAAGAATTCTAAAGATCTGTAAGTGGTCATGGATTGTGGAGTATGACTATCAATACATGAATGCAATGACCATTAATTACCTGAAAATCTCAATCCACTCTTGAGAGTTATGTATCAATTAAACTCTTTCTTTGATGCATTTCATCTCCCTCTCATTTAATGTTTTGGCACTAAATTTTTTGCTCATTTTGATACACAAACCAATGAAGATGTTTGTTTCAAAAAGAAAACAATTAAAGTCAGTTTGGTAACTCTGGATCAGAATAAGAATTCTTTCTTCTCAATAATCTAATTCTGATAGATTTCGTAAAAGGACAAACTTGATTTGGAATGTTCAGGAACATAAATGTAGGTTTCCAAACATAAATTGTTCCAGCAAAATGAGAATGCAGAATAAACGCAAAACGTCCCCTAAGCATCACTTCTTTTACTTCCACTTGAATTCAACTGGCTTAAGTTTTTGGAAGTTATAATTTTGATATTTCTATAATATACAATTTTCAAACTCTATTGTTAGTGCACCAAGTTGAAACAAGCTGTATTTCCAAACTTAAATCACTTTATTTTGATTTCAGAACACACACACGTTATTAGTTCTTTTTGAATTTTCCCCACTTTATAGTCCACCACACACAAACAGATCACAACCAATTCATAGTCACTAACCAACACAATTATTTATTTATTTATTGATATGAGGAGTACAAAATCCCTCTTATTATTACAAAAAGTAGTCCCTCCAAAAGAAATTTGAATGATACTGATCAAATTGTTTATTGCAGAACATGTAACAATTCTTATACTTAATAGAAGCTTAATGTATAATAGATGGATCAGTGAGGCGAAGGTTAGCGCGCCTTCATCCCTTGAAATATATATGTCTATATTGCTTCACTCTTCTGCTGCTGGGGGGCTCCCACGACAGCTACTGTGCTTCGAGCATCCTCTGCTAGGGGGGTTGCCAGAACTGGCGCTGGGACGACAATTCTTCTTATCATTGCCTGTGCAAGGCGGAAGATCGCCTTTGAGGGGATCATTCCCAATGGTGGTGGCATTGGCAGTGTCTATCTCAATGAAGATCATCGCTGACACGATGAGCGCAGCGAGGAAGATCGAACACATTTGAGGTATTCCAGCCATATGTCTGTCTGTGAATGTTTTTGAAAGGAAGACTTAATTTGCTATGATGTGTATATATTGTTGATCATAAAAGGTTGGGGATGTTGAGTATTTATAAGGGGGAGTCTCACTTTCATGGTGTGGTCTGGCTGGTTTGTAGGAAGTGATTAGAGGCTGTTGAGGAAGAAAACATGTTTTGGCTATTTATAGATCATTGCATGTATGGTTGTCAGGTGTATCCTATTTTTAAGGTCTTGTAAGGGAGAACAATTTTGGCTTCAAGTTTTCATGGGGGAAAAGATTTTCCAAATATGTTTAGATCCATAAAAATGGTGGTGTAATGCATGCCAACTAGGAATCCAAGTTTTTTTTTTTTTTGGCTACAACTAGTAGAATAACTTGAGTGTTTGATACATTAATTTTATATGAGAGAATAAGAAGAGTTTGATGAAGCAGTATGAAAGGTCAAAAAACAAAGATTGTTTGTCGCACAATTAAGCTTATATAATGTACATAAGGATCTTATTCAATTTTGATGAAAATTAAAAGTTACTGTGGAGGGAGGATTATTACGTAAATGTAAAGCATATGATATATCAAGATTAGTTGATTTAGGGGCAAATAGGCGGAGGTAGCTTTTCCAGCTCGACCGTAAGGTCAGCCACGGGGAGTCCCTCCGATATCAAAAAAAAAAAGAAAGATTAGTTGATTTAGGTTATGGAAAATGTTTGATCCTGGCAACCAGTGCTCTTCACAATTACTATACCAGTGAGCCTTGCCTATTTTAATTGAGATGATGGGCTAGGAATTCTGTGTGTTGAAGCAGCTATATATGCCTATTTAAACTCTGATCAGCCACAAAAGAAACATGAATCAATTCACTGTAACAAGCAAGTGGGATACAAGTTCTCTCAGCCTCTCTCCTCACCACTAGACCCCTTTCTCTCTGAGCAAATAAGCTTGTCAACGGGTAGTTACAAATCGGATATCTTAATATCCATATCCTATGTTAAAATCATTTGAATACAGATATTAATAACCAAATTCATATCCCGAAAGTAGGATGTTATGGAAGGTCTCCCTCCAATGTCCCATTTCAGTGGTTCCATTATGTTAATAACCATTCATAAAACTATGTCAGGTGTCCCTTTCATACTGCTTCATCAAACTCTTCTTATTCTCTCATACACAATTAATGTATCAAACACTCAAGTTATTCTACTAGTTGTAGCCAAAAAAAAAAAACTTGGATTCCTAGTTGGCACGCATTACACCACCATTTTTATGGATCTAAACATATTTGGAAAATCTTTTCCCCCATGAAAACTTGAAGCCAAAATTGTTCTCCCTTATAAGACCTTCAAAATAGGATACACCTGACAACCATACATGCAATGATCTATAAATAGACAAAACATGTTTTCTTCCTCAACAGCCTCTAATCACTTCCTACAAACCAGCCAGACCACACCATGAAACTATGAAAGTGAGACTCCCCCTTATAAATACTCAACATTCCCAACCTTTTATGATCAACAACATATACACATCATAGCAAATTAAGTCTTCCTTTCAAAAACATTCACATACAGACATATGGCTGGAGTACTTCAAATGCGTTCGATCTTCCTCGCTGCGCTCATCGTGTCAGCGATGATCTTCATTGAGATAGACACTGCCAATGCCACCACCATTGGGAATGATCCCCTCAAAGGCGATCTTCCGCCTTGCACGGGCAATGATAAGAAGAATTGTCGTCCCAGCGCCAGTTCTGGCAACCCCCCTAGCAGAGGATGCTCGAAGCATAGTAGCTGTCGCGGGAGCCCCCCAGCAGCAGAAGAGTGAAGCAATATAGACATATATATTTCAAGGGACGTAGGCGCGCTAACCTTCGCCTCACTGATCCATCTATTATACATTAAGCTTCTATTAAATATATGCAATAAACAATTTGATCAGTCTATTCAAATTTTTTTGGAGGGACTACTTCTTGTAACAATAATATGTAAAGAGGGATTTTGTACTCCTCACATCAATAAATAAAAAATTTTTGTATTAATATTTGCTATGGTAAGCAAAATTGGCGCCGATTGGAAAAAAATTGGCGCTTTAGATTGCTTTGGATGTGTGTTTTTGTAAACATATCATCACAGATCAAAGATTAAATAATTTAATTGGACGGTTGATATTTCACCACTTAATCTAAACCTATAACTATCTTTCTTTGGTCCCCACACAACTAGGGATGGCAATGAGACTGTCCCAATAGGGTACCCGACCCGACCCTAGGGTCGGGTTCGGGTTTGAGACGGGTTTGGGATACATAATATAAAACCCAGCGGGTTTTTGAGAGAAATTGGTTTACTTAGCAAAACTCGTCCCAAACCCGCCCCGGTTGTTATTAATAATAAAATTAAATATTTATTATAATAATTACATAATTTATATTTGGTATTTAAAAAAAATATCAAAAAATGAGAATGAATAAATTGAACACTAATTGAAATTTAAAATTATATAAACATACATGGTTTTTTTTTTGGTATTCCAAAAAAAAAAACATTATATTTATCACTTCTTATGTAAATTGAAATTTTATATTTTTTATTTTGTATGATTTATTCTAATAAATATTTATTTTTATTTAAAATTCTAACTTAGATTAAATATTACATAAACCCGACCTAAATGGGACGAGTCGGGGCGGGTTCGGGTTTTTAACATAATTGTTGGGACGAGTTTGGGATGAAAAAATTAAACCCGTCACGGGTTTGGGACGGGGTTGGGACAAGATTTTGGGAGGAGTTTGAGATTGGGATTCACAAAACCCGTCCCAACCCGCCCCGCTACCATCCCTACACACAACCCCACCGTCCCTACCAAAAACATTCCGGAATGAAAAAAAAGGCAAAAACGGCACCAAGTGATTTCTCTTTGGCCGATCTCTTCAAATCTCTTCAATGACTCCTCCAATGCATGTTTTTATCCATGGCTTCTCAATCTGTTGTGTTATGTGCAATGTGTAGGACATATTATCTTCTACAGAGGGTCATCTCCTCTTCATTGGTTCTAAAACTCTTGCTAATAATCAGATTCTCATATCTTTATTGGTTTTCAAACATCTACAGATCTTTCATTCTAGAAGGATATTCTTATTCTTCTTTTAATATTTTTTATTGGAAAGTTAGGTTGCAATCAATTGATGTATTTGATATATGAATTTGTTATTAGCATAATATAATAGTTTATTTATTGTGCATTATTTAGATTAGTTTTATATGATTTTTCATATTTTTTTTTATCTCTATAAAGAAATGTCCTTGAATTTTTTATTAGTAGTTGTTTGTCTCCACTTGCGCCTATTAAAATGGGAGTCCAATGGCTGTTGGAGAATTTAAATAGTATAGATGTTCTTTACTACTAAAAAAAAAGTTCACTGTTGAACTTGTCTTGGATAACACATTTCTTAGCCATACGTCCCAGATTTTACTTCCATGTAGCACTGCTAAGAAACATCTGACACTAAGTTTTATATTGTATAAACTATTAAAAAAAAATGTGACAAAGTAAGTTATTTCAAAAGGTGAATTCATTGAGAAGCTTTTAAAAACTTAAGCAAAAAACACTTGCTTATCCAAAAAAAATTCTTCATAGGTTACCTAATCATGGTGTAAAGAATATTATTGCCCATAACAATTTAGGTCAAAAATTTCAACAAACTCATTTATCCAAAACAGAAAGGGAGGGTCCCATACAGCTTAAGAATAACATGTCTCATGCAATTTTTTTTTATCCACACACACTGACCTTAATAATACACCAATTCTATAAATCCTCTTATCTGAATTGTAATGTAAATAAATCACTTACATCAATAGTCAAGTCATTCACAATGTAAATGAAAATTATGGAAACATGCCTATATACTCTGTGACCATCCAAGTCTTTGATGTCTTTTTTTATATTTATTTGTTTATTAGAGGAATGAGTACACTAATAAATTAATACACTAATTTTCTTATTCTAGAAGAGATTGTTTTTATAGAGAAAATGGATAAAAGTTGGATGAAGCTTGCGAGATGGAGCAAGGAGTATTTCATAGGAATGAATAAATTTCTAGATTTTGCCTTTGAAAAGGTTGGCACTCATGAGAAGATTAATTGCCCATGTAAGAAATGTTCTCATAGGATGTTGTTTGATAGGCAGACAATTATTGATCATCTTTTATATCATGGTTTCATAGCAGACTACACGTGTTTGATATATCATGGTGAAATTTCTACACCGAGTGTGGATGAACATCAAATTGTAGATGAGAGAAATGAGAATTTTGGGACTGATGATATGCATGAAATGCTACATGACACATTTAGAGTCTCGAAATCATTTGATGTAGAATCTGATGATAATAGAAATGAATTCAGATCAAGGCCTACAAGTGACGCTGAGAAGGTTTATAAGTACCTGGAAGATGCTGAGCAAGAACTATACCCTGGATGCAAGAAACTTACAAAATTATCATTTACTGTTCGTTTATTTCAGTTGAAGTGTCTTAATGAATGGAGTGAAGTCATTCACCTCTTTGGTCAAATTGTTGAAGGAGGCATTTCCAGAAGGTGAAAATTTACCAGAGCCCATTTATCAAACAAATTTTTTTTTTAATGACATGGGATTTGATTATGTCAAGATTGATGCTTGTTCAAATGATTGCATGTTATTATGGAAGGACAAACTTGATGCTACTTCATGTTTGATCTATGATGCTTTGAGGTGCTTAATGAATTGAGAGTGGATCAAACTACCTCAACTATTAAGAAAAATAATATTCCTGTGAAAATTTTGCGTCATTTTCCTTTGGTTCTGAGGCTTCAGAAGTTTTTCATATCAACAAAAACAGCTTCACATATGACATGGCACAATGATAGTCGCATAAAGGATGGGGTATATCGTCATCCTGCTGATTCGGAGGCATGGATGGATTTTGATGAACGATTCCCATCGTTTTCTTTGGACCCTCGAAATGTGAGACTTGCCTTAGCGATTGATGGATTTAATCTATTTCAAAATTCTATACACAGCACATGGCCTATCATTGTTGTTATTTACAATCTTCCACCTTGAATGTGTTATTATATAATTTCTAGATGAACAGTTAATAAATGTAAATATTAACATGCAGAAAAAGTCTGAAAAAAATTCTTCTAATCGAGTTTTGATGAAATCAACTCATTGTGTTAGGCGAATGAGTCTCGCTAAAAGAGCTTATAATTTGGTTAGATTTTTATTTATTTTAAGAAATTTATGTTAATTTATTGATGAATTATTCTATGTATAGTATAGTAAGATAATACTATTATATTTTCTATTTACAGAATAAGAAGCATCCTCATGGTGTTTCTAAACGACATGAGCTTTGTATGGCTATCCAGACAAAAAAGAATGGAGAGACTATAAATGAGTATTGTCGTGATGTCTTTGTAAGTTTTTTGCCACAATTAATTATTATGCTAAGTTTGTGTAAATTAAAGGAATCATTGTCAGGTTTGAAAAATTAGTAGAGCTGTGACTTTAAATTCACTATACATTTTCAATTTTTAATGCATGCTATAAATTATTATCTCAGGCCAAAATTGATGACCATGTTGCCAAGATGGAAGGGAGAGAGGACGGAGATCACTTTGATGTGCTTGTTGCAGTGATGGGAGCTGAACATAATGGGAGGGTTCGTGGATTAGGTAGTGGAGTTACACCAACACAGTATTTTGGAGGGGAGAGAGAACAAGAACATGGACGCATCGATACGCAACAAATTCAACAAATAAATGAGGAGCATGCAAGACAAATGCAGCAGATGCAAGAAAAATGCAACAAATAATGGAACAATATCAATAGAGGAAAGAGAAGATGAAACAAATGCAAGAACGCATTTGAAGTACTCCAGCCATTCTGTCTCTGAATGTTTGATATGGAAAAAACTTAGTTTGTTATGATGAGTGTATGCTGCTGGTCATAGAAGGTTGGGAATGCTGAGTATTTACAAGGGGGGGTGTCACTTTCATGGTGTGGATTGGCTGGTTTGTAGGAAGAGATGAGAGGCTGTTGAGGAAGAAAAAAATGTTTTGGCTATATATAGGGGTCATTGCATGAATGGTTGTCAGGTGTGTCCTATTTTTAAGGTCTCACATGGAAGAACAAATTTCATGGATTGACTGTTGTATTTGGCTTCAGGTTTTCATGGTGGAATAGATTCTAGTGTCTATATGTCATCTCTGTCATTTGTTCCAAAAAAAATGTGTACGGATTTAATATATGAAAATATCTAAATTCGAATATTAATATACATATCATAGGATATGGATATTAAGGTATCTGATTTGTAACCAATCAATTGACAAGAGAGGCTCGCTGGTATAGTGGTTTTCAAGAGCACTGGTTGCCAAGATCAAACCTTTATAGAGGGTTTGAAGAGGAGATAGAACTGTTTCAAAGTTATGAACTATCAGGAGTACCTCAAAATATGGCATTGTATTCATGTAGTGCTAGTCTATATTCACTAATCTTGATGTGCATCATATGCTTTAGTTACGTAATAATCCTCTCTCCACAATACCTCTTCATTTCCAACAAAAATCAACAACATACTTACGTACATTGTATAAGTTTAATTATGCAACAAACAATCTTAAGTTTTTCAACCTTTCAACTTGTTGGGTTTACGTCTTGGCGTCTTGCATTTCGGTTCTTGGATATTAGATAAAGAAGAAGCTGCAGCAGAGGAATTCACCCATGGTCGAAATATTGTTTGCCAGTGCGAATAAAAATAGGAATCAAGCTTTCTTTTTCATACTACTGAGAACCCTAACTCCGCACATATGTACATAGCTTATATACAAAATCTATAATCAAGAAAAACAATGAAAAATCATCACTTATTTTAGGCAATCTTTTGCAGAACCACACATCCATTTTGATTCACGATGATATTTTTCAGCATAACTGACCCCGGAAGTAAAGATTTTATGGAAGGTCTCCCTCCAATGTCTCATTTCAGTGGATCCATTACAGGTTAATAACCAGTCATAAAACTCTATCAACCAGTATAAGAACTTCTTAATGTGTTCCATGACTGATCCCATTTCAACACCAAAACACAGGAACTAATTATGTTTCTCTCTTTACATCGTACCTTTTCATCCTGCTTCGTCAATCTCTAATATACAATGATGTATCAAACCAAACACTCGTTATTCTACTAGTTAGAGCAAAAAAAAACTTGGATTCCTAGCTGGCATGTATTACACCACCATTTTTGTGGATCTAAACATATTTGGAAAATCTTTTCCCCCATGATAACTTGAAGCCAAATTTGTTCTCCCTTGTGAGACCTTAAAAATAGGACACACCTGACAACCACTCATGCAATGACCCCTATATATAGCCAAAACATTTTTTTCTTCCTCAAAGCCTCTCATCTCTTCCTACAAACCAGCCAATCCACACCATTAAAGTGAGACCCCCCCTTATAAATACTCAACATTCCCAACCTTTTATGACCAACAGCATACACTCGTCATAACAAAGTTTTTTTCCATATCAAACATTTAGAGACAGAATGGCTGGAGTACTTCAAATGCGTTCAATCTTCCTCGCTGCACTCATCGTGTCAGCGATGATCTTCATTGAGATAGACATTGTCAATGCCACCATCATTGGGAATGATCCCCTCAAAGGCGATCTTCCGCCTTGCACGGGAAATGACAAGAAGAATTGTCGTCCCAGCGCCAGTTCTGGCAACCCCCCTAGCAGAGGATGCTCGGAGCACAATAGCTGTCGCGGGCACCCCCCAGCAACAGAAGAGTGAAGCAATATATATATAAACATATTTCAAGGGATGAAGGCGCACTAATCTTCACCTCATCAATCCATCTATTATACATTAAGGTTCTATTAAGTATCAAAAATTGTTTCATGTTCTGTAATAAACAATTTGATCAGTCTCATTCAAATTTCTTTTGGGGGACTAGTTTTTGTAATAATAATATGTAAAGAGGGATTTTATACTCCTCACATCAATGAATAAAAAGAATTTAGTGTTAATATTCATGTTAAGTTGAATTGATTAGTGTCTATAAATGGAACGTGATCTGATTGTGTGGTGGATTACAAAGTGCAACACCAATTCATCATGAACATGGAGCATTTGAAGCCCACCTTCAGGTTTGTTCTCCCTCATTAGACCTGAAAATGGGAACTTCTAAACCACGCAGCCACCATAATCCACCTGAGAAACCATTTGTGCAACTGTCAGAAGCCACTCGCCACTAATGGCTTCAAATCTCTCTTTAAAAGCAGCAAAACCATGAGAGAGACTTACCCCTCTGAATATTGTCATTCCCACCCCTCCATAAATACTGCTCAAACACATCTTTTGCTTCAGAATTTTCAGCAGAGCTAGGTTGCGTTCAATCTCCCTCGCTGCGCCTCCTAGTGTTGGTGTATCTTAATGGAGATGCATGCTGCCGCCACTACAACATTGAGTGTGGCCCCATAAAAGGTGATGAAACGCCTTGATCAGGCTATGACAGAACTCTCATCCCAGACCAAATCAGGGAACCATTACAGTAGAGGTCACCAAGACATCAACTGCTGCCCACCTCACCAATCTTTCTACTACACGTCTCTGGAGAAAATCCTGTACAGTATATTGGTAGCAAACCATTTATCAGACTTTTTTTGTAACAATTTCTGTAACAATTAAAAAGAGGGATAAGTACTCCCGACATTAATAATATGTAGCTAAAGATTCACAATACATTGAAGAGTGTGGATGAATAAATTATATATCATCCACTACACTTTGAATTCTCATAATGTTGGACAAGCATTTCCAGGCTTGGAAAGAATCAAAATTGTTGAAAACTTAACTTGATCTAATAGGGTGCCATTTGCAAACCAAATGGTGAGTTCAAAATTTACAAGGCATAAATTTTGAATTGTCCCCAAGTTTTAAACTTTCAACTCAATTCAAGTAGAAACAGAAGGATGTTTGCTGTAGATCATTTACAGTGAACTTCTTGTTTGGTAGATGTACTAAACAGAAATTTTCAGGAAGCAGCTGTTCACCACTTCTTATGTTTCTTGTAATTCCAAAGATAGTGGAGTTGCAAAGTCATGGAATAAAGAAGGGGAAAAAAGAAACACAGCAGGAAACTTGTAAGCTAAAAACATCGCATGAGAAGTATATGATGCACCAAAGAAAGAACTTTTCAAATGCAGAACTCTTCATAGTAGATCGAGGTTTGAAATATATTTCCAATTCCAATGAAAGCTTATATCACCTATATAGTGACCTAGTTAAATACTTAATGCTAGCCAGTCTGAATAGGCAGACTTAATATTTAACATGGTGCAGCAGCAGCAGCAGCAGGAACATATTAGGCTTATCTTTAATGTGCAATGAATAGGAGCCAGGCAAAACATGTCTAAGCTATTCCAAATATCTGTATTTCCTTCTTTTTGTGGGTCTCTCATGTTATTCTACACAATGTTTTTTTTTAAAAAAAAATTCTCCCCAAAGTTTTTAATGAAATGAATTTAAACTGTTAAAATTTTGTTTGAGTTAGTTAACTGTGATATCAAAATCAGGTAGATCTCTTAAGCCTATCCCCAGGCCCCCCCCCCCCCCCCCCAACTGAGTCAATGCAAATGTTTTTTCATTTGAAAAGTTGAATCTTCTGACCATGGAATAGCTTATCCAAATTTGGGCACCACTATATTGCCTAAGTCCTTAACAATTTCAAAACTAGCCATAACCAGCCAATTAAGCCTGCTATTGGCTTGTCCCAAATCAAGGAAGCCTTCTTAACCTTCCCTTTTTATCTCTTTTTTGTGGTACAGCACAACTTGACCAAAAATAGCTTACCATCCTATTTGAATTTTTCAATGCCACAACCTGACCAATCCTATTCACGTGGATATCCAATCTCGTGAGAACTGGTCCTAAAATAACATCACCATTTAAGCTAAAACCTGAAAACCTTTATTTTGGGGTTGGTAAACCTGAATCCCTCTTAAAATCAGCCAAATCCTTTCCCTCTAAATAGCCAGTTCCTTTCCACCATCTTCATTTTAAAACCCCTCTTTCAGAACACCCCCTCCTCCAAAACCACAATCAAATGTCTAAAGTAGGCTTATCATCACTCTGCCTCATGATGCTGCTGGTGTTGGCGCTCAATGTAGAAGCAAAGGATGATCCTGAAGATATAGTGATGGACTACAATCCCATAGATGATCCAAATTGTCTACACAAGGGTAGGAAGAATTGCCATCCACAGATTGCGAGTCCACCATATTCAATGCCGTGCACCAAAGGGAAAAATTGCAACAGTGAAACAGGTAAGCATGGGTCATATGGTAGGGATGATGATGCTGGTGACGACAGCATAGTTGACTTGCTGGAGAATGCCAACACACCCGCAGAGTATGAATCATTCGATGAACGTGTGGTGGTTCTGGGACACTGAGAGGTTTCAAGGAGCTGTTTTAAGGTTTAGTGCATTAGAGTCCAATAGGTGCTTCGGTTTACAAAAGCCTATATTTTCTTCGATGAGATTACTAAAATAAACAGCATTGTATGATTTATAAGAAAGCTCGGTTTTTGGCATCCAAACAAATTCATCTCAACCCCTACAAAATGATCAAAGTGGCCTCCCTTCTCTCAAACCGTCTTCTGTTACTGGGTGTAGAGATGAAGCCTCCAAGCATTCTCCTAGAGAAATTTTTGTGTCGTATTACTTGTTATATCAATGAAACAAAAATGATTCATTAATATGGTTTTTTGTTTTGAACTTTTTATATGACAGTTTTCTGATTATTTAATGAAGATAATCAGTATGGTAGAGTTAATAATAAATGATATTCGAGGAAATTAAAGTGAATGGATAGAAGATATATCATTCAACATTTTTTTTAATGAAAAAATGTGTCCATCAAGAAAGAGAGACAAGAAATGGTTCACAAGGAATGGACCACTCCAGACCATCACAAGTGTGTTATTGCTCCACAAAAAAAACAACCTTCATAAATAGTTATCTGATTTTCAGCTTTTAGAATGCACTTGCATCAATCCCTTCAGCAAATAGACTAAAAGGAACCATGTGTTTTCGATTGCTAAAGCATTATTTATTAGACAATGATTAAAAGCGTGACCAGATAAAGATGGTGGCTTCAGGAAGTGTAAGAAATGATTTGAAAAGATATAAAATACTTTGTCCATAGTTTGTAGGGGAAGAATAATGCATGTCAGCCCACTTGTTCAATCAAATAGTTCAGGACACAGGCACCACATGCCAGCACTGAGCTTTTCATCTAGCATGAAAATTAGGGAAGAGAGAAGAGAGAAAGAGAAAGCAGATATAAATCAGAACTACATATATGCCAGATTTTGTGATTTTTATCCATAACAGAGTCCAATAATAGAAAAAGAATTTCTGATCAACACAGTAGGGAAAAAAGAAAAAAGAATTTAGAAGAATAATGAGACAGATTGTAGAGGAAAATCAGGAGGATGCACGTAGTTTTTTACCATTGTAAGATTAAAATTATTGTACTTCAACAACAACCAAACTAATTCTGGAAACCAAAATCTAAAATCAGAGTATGGTTACCTGACAAAACCATAACAAACCAGTAGCAACCATTGAATTCTTGATTGCAGAGCCATGACCAAGATCCAAATCCAATGGAAGACAGGTATTAGAATGAATGATCAGTTGTTTACGCTGATCTGGCATTTCCCCTGTTCAACAAAACAGACGAGGTGTAACATCATAATACACTATAAATTGCCTGTTGTGATTTTTCTAGGATCATATTTGTGATTCAAAATGTGAGATCTTATCCTGAACATCATCTCAAACTATGCATCATGGAAAGAGTGACAGTTTCTCTTGAAATTGTAACTTTTCTTTTCAGAATGCCTGTTAATTTATGAAAGTTCAGGAAATAACCAGGAGCCCCCACACAGATCATGATGATGCCATAGCAGACCAAAACATCGATACAGTTCATAGTATTCAAGAATTGTATGAAGAAGGCCCTCGTACTAAACCTGCTAACTAAAAAAATCATCTAATGGAAAATTCGGCATAAAAGGCTACATCATTTTAAAGTGTTGATGTATTTTTATCATGGACCAAAAGCAAATCATCTCATTATCACACAGAATGATCACAAGGTATCCAGCTCATGTTAGCACTTACTTCTAAATGCTTCCCTTTTGAGACACCACATACAGAAATGCTGTTTTTCTTTTAAAGGGTGGGATTCTATTAAATTGAAAGAAATCCAAAATAGAAGATACAAAGTAAACCCATAAAGGGAACTCTCTACATTACCCAGAAAGTAATTTTGTCATTTTGGAAGCTGAGATGCATCAAATTTCTGTTGATGTTACACTCCCTAAATTACAAAGATAAAATTGCTGTTGAAAACCGCTTCTATGTGCGAAATTTCTATCTGTGTCCATTCCTGTCACATGCAATGCCTTGCAGGATGAGGGTTCTTGTTTCCCATATGCTGAAGGTACTGATATGTCGTGAAACAGCTACTCAAGCATCTTTACACTGGTCAACACTTTGTTTCATGGAATCCAGCTGCTCAATCACATACTCCAGTTTCTTGCAACAGATATCATTTGAGATCCTGGCATTATAGTCACACTTCTCAAATGGTCGATACTCACAGGCGCTTTTGATCTCCTCACGCAATGTCTCCTGGATGAACTGCTCCAAGGTCAACAATACTATAAGCATCTTCACATTGACACGTACAAATAATTTTAAAAACTATGTAAATGTAAAAAATACTAACATTGGATACCAAATAAAATGTTTGTGTATAACATGATTAACATCTCAGGGAATTTAGGTGCTCAAATTGAATATATGAAGATGTCACCAAAAACAAAAGCATCCACCTCTATCAAGTGCTAAATGTCAAAACCCCAAACATGGTGTAATCGAGCATTTAATTGACAGAGCAGAAACCATTACATTATAGTTGCTGCTAATGCCATGTCGATATCCACACCGAACTCTTCTTGCAGACCATCCATGTGAAGCCCAAATCATGATCCCCACCTCAGTGAGCTACCGAGGAGGAAAATAAGGGTTGTTCATCATGATTTAGACATCAACCAAACACTCCAGATCATCATTATAAAATAATTTAAAAAAAAAAACATCACTATCAACAGTGCTAAAGTTTTCAAATTTCTTGAAAGCAAATCCATTCTATAAATAAATCAAAATGAACTGTCCAGATTTTGATTTAAATCAACTTATTTGAAAAGTAGATTTCAGCGCAAATCACAGAGCATACAATGAAAGCAATCAACAATGTTCCTTGTTTGGTTGCACGTTTTGGGCAGCTTTTGCTTTTTGAAAAGCTGAAAAGCTAAAATCGTGCAACCGAACGGGGCAGCTTTATTCAGAATTGGAAACTGGATTCCTTTTAATTTTTCTCTTGAAATCTGTGTTTTGGAAAGCTAAAAAACAACGCTTTCGAATTGAAAAGCAATTTTCTCTATCAAACATCAACTACTTTCAAATATTGATTCCTGAATTAAAAAAAAAACATCTCAATAAAAGTCAAGATCTAAAATTATCTTAAAAAACAGTTTTATTCCAAAAGCTACTTTTCAATCTGTATTTCCAAACGGACCCTAGTCTTTTAGATATGAATCAATATACCAATGAAACACCCCCCCCCCCCCCCCAAAAAAAAAATCGGATAACGGTCCTTATATACATAAATGGTATCATTAAGGATGTCATCGACACGATATAACAATATATCTTCAATACAAAGTGCAAAGAACACAAATTAGATTGATTACACAAAGAACTATTTATTCCATTAAATTATTCATGTTTTACATATAAATATCACATCTTAACTTTTTAAGTAAGTCATTACACACATTTCCAATCAGAAATGACAAAAAATCAAAATTTCTAATTATTCCCTAATGTTCTACAATCTTTTTAAAATGTTTTCATCTTTTCCTAATTTTTTAAAAAATCATTCAAAATAAATCATAGCAGAGTATATAGAAACATATACTTCATTTTTTTTTGTGAAAATACATACTTCAGCAAACAATTATATACTTCTAAAAAAATAAATTCAAAACATGTTAGGACTGCAAAAACGAATAAAATTTGTTTCCAATACATCTATCCGGGTCCACCTTCCACATTATCAAAGAATCGACAATTGAAAAACCAAAGAAAGCACAGATCGGACGGCTGACCTTGATGGACCGCATGAACTCGCGACACTGCCCGTTGAGAACCTCGACCCTCGGACCGGTGGAGTTGGCGAGCTCGTCCATGACCCCTCCCGCCAGCTCCAAAACCCTTACGACCCTCTGTTTATCATTCACGAAACAAAAAAAATGAAACCCTAAACATTCCGAACGAGAAACACTTCAACAAGAGGAAGATCTCCTCCCAAATCAGAACGGACTAACCTTCTCGACGTCTTGGAGGCGCTGCAGGGACGCGTTTTGGGTGGCCGGGCCGTCGGAGGAGGCCGATCGACCGCCGCCGGATTGGTGCGCCATTGTTTCAGGGGGGTTGGAGAGTATTGGCTCGTGCTGTCCTAAAAATATTCTAGGTTGAAGAATAACTTATCCCGTTTGGTTCAGAAAAGAAAAATATTTAGCCCCCGGGGATAGTTTTTATTCTAGGGTATGGATTTATCCAAACATAAATGAGTATAAATAAGGATAAAGTGATTTTATGTTTGGTTGTATTTTGAATTATTCTTATTGGTAAACGTAAGAATAAATGTTTTGTTGTTTGGATAAAATGTGAATAAAATATGGATAAAGATTTATAAAATGTAAAAAAGTAATGATAGTCGATTTGACAAGTGATTTATAAGAGGTGATGACAGTTGATTTGACAGTGGACCCACATATTCTTTAAATGGAATAACCTAGAATAACTTTTATTCTAGGGGTTGATTGGAATCCATATACCACTTTATCAAGGTTTATTCTGGCATAATTTATCTGGGGTTATCCGGGGTAAATAAACACCCTCAAATACTTATCCGGGGTTATCCAGAGTTATCCGGAGAGTTATACTCGTTCCAAACGGGGGCTTAGGATAAAACGTGGATAGTTATCTTGATTTATAAATGAAAATGAGGATAGTTGTTGGGATAAGGTTCATTAATATTTATCTCCATTTAAAAAAAAAAATTAACCCTTGAAATTATGACAATTGGGGTGGATCAAGAGGTTAAGACTTAAGAGGCTAGTAGAGTCGGTGAGAAGTGGATAAGGTGAAGTCAGACTTATGATTTAGGGTGTGTTTGGACATGTATTAGAAGAGAGAATGAAATAAAGTGAGAGAATTTATGTTAAAAGAGAAAGTTATGAAAAGTAAAATATTTTCTGTTTGACCGATTTTCATGGCGTCTATGTATGTGGTGAAAAGCGATAAAATAATTTCTCATATTTCTTAATAAGCTAAAATAGGAGAGGGCCCCTCCATCCTGGGAGCTGCTTTCCTTTGTATTTGGATTTTCTGGTAGTCATATATTGTAATTATTGATGTTTTAGAATGAATGATGTTCACCTTACCAATAAAAAAAAAATCAAAATAGGAGAGGGAAAGTGATGAAATTTTTTTTTTATTTGGCACAAATGCCAGCTTTTTGAATGGTCAAAGTTACAAGCAAAACGATGGGTTTATATCATCTACTTGTTTTTATATACTTGTATCATGCTTGACTTTCATAGTGGGGTTGCCACATCGTAACATTAAAAATCAGACGGTTGCAAATGCATGTGATTTTAAAAAGAAAAGAAAAAATCTATTTCACTTCATGTATTTATAACCACATGATTAGTCAAACAAAATACAAGTACGATAAAAACAAACAAATGATCTGAATCACAAAACGACAGTATCCTCCGTCCACCTTTGTCTCCATTTGCCCACCGCGGCACCGCCCTCTCTCTCTCTCCTTTGTTGTCCTCCCACCACCAACAAAAATTAAAATTCTTAATTAGGTGGGTCCCCATAAACGGGGTTAGAGTAACCACCCCCTTTTTGCAATTACTTTTGTAAACTACGTACATTTATTTTTAAGTTTCGTCAATAAAATATATTCTTTTATAAAAATATAACACATATTCATATAAATGAAATGCAAAACATGTTACACTTTTTTTAAAACTTTGATTTGCCTTCTCAACACATCAAACAAATTAATTATAAAAAAGCAAAAAAAAAAAAAAAAACCAATAATAACCATTCATCCATAAACTTCCCATTCCTGCAACTCTTCAAATTTTCTATCTATTCTGGAAATTAAAAGCCTTGATCGCGAACGCGAAAATGAAAGCAAATAGCCCTGCAAATCCCATGAGCATAACTGCGACGACGCCCAAGAAGTCATGTCTGAATCCGAAATACCTCCTTACGAAGTCCTTCACCACCTCTCCAGACTCGAGTTGTTCTTCAATGTCACCAAACTGGGAAGCAACCAACCCATACAAGGTCCATGCCACGGGGCAAGCCCAATAGTACCATCTCCACCACACTGGAATTTTCTGCAACAATAATTACAATGAAAATGTAAAAGCGCTGATACACTCGGTCCGTTTTACAATAGTCTCATATACTATGATTGTATAGTATATACTACTACTATAAAAAAAAATAAGAAGAATGAAAAAATAAAAGATAAATAAGAAAAAAATGTGAAAAAAATAGAAGAATGAAGAACAATAAGTCACATTAATTTTTTGGGGTTTTAGAGGGTTTTTGGGAGAATTTTATCGTTAAATGTAAGTAGCAGAGTGTGTAGAAGAGATTGAGTAGTAGAGAAGAAGATTGTTGTTGTTGTGATGAAAATGAAAGTTTAGAGAGATATTTATAGGATAGGGAAATTGAGGGGTCAAAATTCAAAAAAAAAAAAAGACAGGTGGGTTTTTTTATTTATGATGTCATCGCATATTTGCGATAACCTCGCAAACTAATTTGATTTTAGCGATCTACTCACCAAAATTGATATGTCGATCGATATATCAAGATATCGATCAATATTTTAAACATAGCACGAACTTGAAATACATTTTTGACAAATACAAGAGGTATCCAAACAAAGTATTTTTCTGAATAGCAACACTTACCGGTCTTGGGATGAGAAATCCTGAAAACAGATTCCATAGGCAATAAAACGCAAACGAAACAATGGCGGCGATGTTTTGGTTCGGAGTCAATCCGACGGTCATCATCCCATAGAAGGTAAAGTAGAGAAGTGTGAAATACATGTAGAAGATATACCAGAAGAACTTCGCCCCAGTCCATTCAAAATTGATCATCGCATAGACTAAGATTCCATATATCAAAGTCTGAGCCAGAACATATGGAAGCTCAATAACGACCTACGAATTTGATGACTGATTAGTCCCATTATAATATGGAAAATGTTACACATAGTCCATTTTTATAGTTTAAAATGCAGACCACACATGTTAATAAATATGAAATATATATTTCAATGAATTGAATGATACCTTGTTAGAATAAAGAAAATGAATTTTTTCATTGTATTAAAGGAGCTAAATGTTGTATTTATAGATACACAAATGAAAACATAAAATACCATACAGGAAAATAGGAAAACTAAGAAAGCTAGTAATAATGACAATATTGCCATAATAACAACTCTCTAACATACTTTGATACAGTGAGTGAAAGGGGGCTAACAAAGTATATAGGATTGTATTTGAGACTTTAAAAAAACTGAGTGTAACATAGCTCTTTTCATAAATGGTAATTGAAGGGGGAGTATAGTACCTGCCCAAACGCGTATGGCAAAGCCGAATACATCCCGGCGGCCCGCTCTCTATAGAAGACGGCACGCTCGATGGCCACGACGGGCTGGACCGATGAACCATTTTGGACGCCGATGAAAAGAACAGCGGCGTACATTGAGCCCATTGCATTGAGCAAGTCTTGTTGCTTTCTCCTATGAATTTTCCATTGAATGATGCATCAATTGACTTGTTGCCTACTTATATGTCAATTTTTATTTGGGCGTTGTTGCATGCAATTCTTATTAATTTGCAACTCTCTCTGCAGTCTCATCATTCTTCAACATCATATATGGGTCATTAGAAAGAATTTTTATTTCTGTGTAAGTGGATCCATACAGTTTATTAGAGTATATATGTGTTTCATCATTAAAAAAGTTGAAGCATCTAAAAGCAACACGTGGGAATAGGTATCATGTGTCTGAATTTATTTCTTATGATATTTCTAAGATGTTTCTATCAATTCATTATTGTCAAAACAAGTACAAGTATGGATGACATGATTAATCAATTTTCTCAAACTTTTTATATTAAGACAACCTCTCATTCTCTCTAATAAATTTTTATGGTTAAAAAATCTCTTTCTATTTGCTTTGGAAAAAAAACTTGAAAACAAACTTTGATTCTAGCAAAACTAATAGAAAACTTTGGAATCAATGAATAAAAACTTTTTAAGTTTCTATTTCTCTTTATCTCGTAGTTCTTGGTCTGTGAAGATGCGATGTTAGATGCTCCATTTTAACAAGGGTACATAATTATTCAAAAGATTTGAGTAGTGAACTTACGTCTTTTTGCCGAGGTCCCAGAATATCGTCCCGAACAACAAGCCGATGAATAATGTGAAGAAGAATCGGACTGCGGTGTATGGCGGGTTGCGCCAATAAGAGAGATGTTGTTTCCAAAGACAAGTGACCCATTGTGAGAAGAAGGGCTGGGAGTACTTGGTGGGGAAGTAGAGATCAGTAGAACCAGGTGGTGGTTTACTGAGTTCCTTGATCAAAGCTTTGTTCCTCCTATGGTGGGTCACATGAAATGTATAAATGAATGAATATATATATGTGTGTACCTACTAATCCAAAATTTGAGTTCACTTACTGGTACAAGCTTGAATTCTTGTAAACTTCTGCGAAGCTGATCCCCAAAGCACCTTCTTGCGCTATCGTGGTCGCCTCCAACATCCATGTTGCAGGATTATAACCATCTTTTATCTTACTCACTCCATTTATAGCCTTAAATATCACAATCCCAAAAAAAAATATCAGGACTCAACCATTACTAGGGGAGACTGATGTGTGTCACCTTACATGCTTAATTTATGAATTTTGTAATAATATTAGCCACAAGTCAATTTGTTGTTGGAAACTGATGAAGATTTGATGGGATCCAATACTCAATACCTATTGAACTCACCTCAAAGTATTCAATCAAACGACAAGAGTTATGCCCCAATGGTCCAACATATATTTCTTCCCCTCCACGCTTCATCAAGAAGAGCTGTGTTCAAAGATTTAAAAACATATCACAAGCTTGCAAAAGGATTTAAAAAAGGGAGCTTTCTAAATGATTTACCTCATCGAACGCCTCGAATATGTCGATGCTAGGTTGGTGGATTGTGCACACGACGGTTCTTCCAGTATCCACAGTGTTCCTCACTGTCCTCATCACTATTGCCGCCGCACGAGCGTCTAGTCCCGATGTTGGTTCATCCATGAATATTATAGAGGGGTTTGCAACAAGCTCTACTGCAATGGTTAATCTCTTCCTCTGTTCAGTTGATAGTCCATTCATACCAGGCAAGCCGACCAATGCGTCTCTCAGTGTTGTGAGTTCCACAAGCTCCATGACCTCATCAATGAACATCTACAATGTTTACATTGTTCACTTAAAGCAGCTTTTGAAAATACCTTTTCAGGAAGCGTATTTTTGTTAGATTTTATAATTAAAATTTATTTTTCACTTTTTAAAAAAGCTGAGACTGTTGGTGCCTTTGGAAATGAGTTTGGATTAAGAATGATTTCATGAAAAAGCAGAATCTCAAAACATTGCCCAAATTCTCGATGTTTTCAATTGAAATAAGTCCTACCACGTGCATCGATTCAAACCAACAAACCTTTCGTTTACTCGAATCCACTTCAGCTGGTAATCGAAGGCATGCAGAGAAGAGGAGCGACTCGTAAACTGTGACCTGAGGAGAGTGAATGTCATTTTGCTCGCAATATCCAGCAATGCGAGTGAAGGTTTCTTGATTCTTTGGATATCCTGATATCGTGATGTTTCCCTCTATGTATCCGCCCGTTTTTCTTCCGGCCAACACATCCATCAGAGTCGTCTTTCCAGCGCCGCTAACACCCATTAGAGCAGTAAGAACTCCTGGTCTAAATGATCCACTCACACCCTTTAGAAGCTCCAAGCGATCTTGGTCTATGCCTTGAGCTTTCATTTCCTACAAGTGACCCCGTAAACATTAATCATGGGTTTCCAAATGTATGATTGAAGGAAAATGTTACACTCAGTCCTTTTTGCAACATGTTTACGTTTTTCTAATAGAATAGTATTAGGCAATTTCATATATTTTATTAATGATGTGATGAGCACAAATAAGGTTGTAAAATGGACTGAGCACCTATAATTGAACATCTCACAAGAACTACAAGTGCAAATCCTACTTGTGGCATGTCTACTGAATATCTTATGTTGTCGAATGTGATAGAATATGGCGTAAACGGTAGAACCATTCCCCTTCTGCTTTGGTTTGCATCACTTATGTCTGTCGCTTGCACAGATATCGATGAGGTGATTCCCCTGCTTTCATCATGTCTAGCTGAATAACATTTGAACATGTTAGATGAAACTTGCAATATATACAATCCTATATCGAAGCAATTATGCTAAATTTACCTGTTTGTGTTGATTGAGCAGTTCTACTCTCTGAGGACGATGGTGGTTCGAGCATTTCTCCTGTTCTATTCATGTGTTTCTCTCTAAGTGACTCCTCAGATTCAATCGCCTGAGATTTACCAAATGCTGCGAAATATATGTGTTTCAATTACCAGAATCAAAGGGTCTCCCAACTCCAAGGGAACTAAGAAATTTAAATTTTGAGTTTGTTAGAACGTACGATCAAGATATGAGAGAGCGATGGTGAAAAGACCATTGAACAAGAATATGTATCCCACAAGCGCTCCTGCACCAATCCAGAACCATTTGGCTTCAGGGAAGACACCTCGAGATTTCAAGACAAGAACTCCCAATGGCTCTGTTGAATTTGGAAGAATCTACAACACAATGCCAAGATCAAGCTTATATGATTCAATAGCAAGTTGAGAGATTATATTACAAGGTTTGGTGTAAGAGACTTTACATGTTTCCATTTGTGGCCAAGAAATTCATTCACCGAGACACTATTCTGCGCGTATGTGAGTGGTGAGATCCAGTAACCCCATTTCCACCATTTCTTGACATCCTCTGTTCCAAAAGGAAGTTCACATTTCAGTAACCAAACATTTCAACATAATCAAATTCATATATTATATACCTCGGTCCAAGATGAAGCCACCAAGAACCACGACTACGACCAATGCGAAGGATCCGAATGTGTTTGCAACGATCATGTTCCTACCCATTGCAGCGATGAATCGAAACAATCCACCCGCCATTTGATTGGATAAAAGCAACAAAAAATATTGTCTAAACAACCTACACAATGAAATGTTGGGGTCATTGAAAATATATAAAGGACTAACTATAGCTTTTTTTAAGTGTTTGATCTCATTAGGTTTTGTCTATTCCTAATGAAAGACTGTCATGTGTCACTAAGCATGAGGTTTTGTGAAATTTTGGACAAGGTCAGTCTTTCATTAAGAATTGATCAGCACTGATTGGATTTCATCTCCTTTTCTTCTCACCTTTTGGCGCTTGGGTCAAACCCTATAACATAGTAACTCAAAAACACCCATACTGCAACCTCACCGAACGATATAGGGATCTTAAGTATCCATGTCGGCAAGGAGTACACCCATGTTGGAAAGAAAAGGAAGTCCCTCTGCTTGTAGAAAACCGGAAGCTTTTGGATGGTCATCGCAAGCTCTGAGAATCCATTAAACATGATCATGATGATCGCAAAAAATAGCGCGCCCATGTATATACTCCCATCAGTCACTGAATCATGGTGCATTTTGGTGCGAAGGAATACCGTCATCGTGATGAATGCTATCACTGTAAGCTGAACATGGAGTGCATATAAATATTTTAAATTTGTATTTAGGATTAGTTTGATAACTCTTCTCATCGAAATTTTTCATTCATGTGGACAATTTTTTTTTGTTATTTCTTTGCGTAGAATCTATTAGAATTTGCTTTATGGGAAAGTAGGAATTTCCATTCTCAACCAGGATTACTAAACTAACTCTTTGATCAAATCACTACTTTCAAAGTGTAAAAAATTCACCTGCACTGCTTTGAAGATGTATGCGAAGGAGTTCCTCTTCATCAAGAGGTACTCCCTCCATATGAGGGCTTTAAGAAGTTCTTTATTGCTAGCACCGTATCGAGAAGTTGTGAGCGCAGCGGGGTGGCTCTTGCTCTTATCAAATGGTATGGCAAGCTCTTCATTTAGTCTTCTACCAACATGGAACGCTTGAAAAGCATCGGCGAATTCTTTCACAGGAATGTATCTATAAGGTTCTTCTTGGCGCGCCCAATACTGATGTTGATCCTTCCTCGATGTTACCTACAATGTTGAAATCTGTATATCAAACAATGATGATGGCAATAACATCATTTAGAATGAAAAAAAGATAGCACATTTTACTTCTTGTAAGAAGTCTGCCGCGCCTTTCCTCTCAGGACATTTAAATCCCATGGACTCAAAGAATTCAAGGACGTTTTCACGAGGACCTTGATATACGATATGCCCATCAGAGAGAAGGATAATGTCGTCGAAAAGGTCATAAGTCTCTGGCGCTGGCTGAAGCAGTGAAATCAAGGCTGTCCCACCGAGGATGTGAATGGATTGCCTTAGTGAGCTCACGATTTGGAAAGTCGTGGAACTGTCTAAACCTGTTGATATCTCGTCCATAAACAACGCTCTTGCCGGTCCAACAAGCATCTCCCCTGCATATATTGATTCCCAGTTGATGATAATGAAATTGTAGTAAAGTTGTTAGTGAAATAAAAATGCTTGTGTTAATAAAAGTACCCGTTGTGACACGCTTTTTCTGGCCTCCAGAGATTCCCCTTAACATTTCATCTCCTACCATTGTGTCGGCGCAGATGTCCAATCCTAAAATCTATTGATTTCGCCAAAAAAAACAAACATTTTAAAATTTATACATCATGGTTTTGTTGATTCTATATGTAGAATATCAATCAATGGTAGAAATTCTGTTTATGCCACACATACCTTTAGTATATAATCTGTAACCACATTAGCCTCCTGACCTCCCAAAGATGCTGCCTGTAGTAGAAGAAATAGAAAATGTCTTTATATACATTCTAATAAAGAAATATCATAATATAAGGTTATATGAAAATGAAGAACTAAAGGGGAATATAATTATTGTCTAGCCTTCATGAAGATATCAACATCAGGGTCCGGTTTAATGTTTGCTTCCTTCTCTCTTCTTGATAATTCAACCAACATATCTAAACATCAACAAAGAAATTGTAACAAAAAATGAATAATTCAAAGTAATTAAGCACAATCAATCAAAGCTAAACCATATAATATATATCGTGACGAGCCATGTAAACCTCACCATGACGAGTACCAACACCTTGACATCTAGCAGAGAAGACCAAGGTTTCCCTTACAGTCATTTCTCCTATATGAAGATCATGTTGACTGATATAGGCAGCTGTTCTCTCTGGCACAAATTCATCCATTCCATGTCCATTGTAAGTCACTCTTCCAGATACCTGATGTTTCAAAGATCAAATTCAATTAAGCAATTATGACATCTTCTAAATAGAATTGTAACATACTAAGGCCTCATTTCGAGCCAGTTGTCAAACTAATTCTACTTCTCCAAAATCAGTTTCCAGATAATTGGTTCCAACATGCTTTTTTTTTATAAAAGTTTTGATTTCAGATTTTGGTTTTATATGTTAAAATGCAACAAAACAATTTTTATGAAAAAACTGGTTTATAGTAGCTCTTTATGAAAAAAAAACCATTTTTCAAAATTGGTTTCAAAGGGGGCCTAAAATTCCCAATAACTACTCCACTTATCAATTCAAAAGAAAATATGAAACTAGAATATCCACCTTTAGATCAGGACTTAGCTTTCCAGCTAAAGCTAATAGCAAAGTAGTCTTTCCTGAACCTGGGGGGCCTAAAAGCAAGGTCATCCTGCAATAGTTTTCATGAAAATGAAAAGAAGAAGATCAAAAACCATAATTAAGTCTTATAGATTCACAATTCAAGAGAGAAAAAAAGAGTCATCTTACCTGTGAGGCTTTACGATTCCACTAACATCGTAAAGGACCGATATCAGTCTCTTCCTATTCGGAAGGATATGCAAACAGTTGAGGAATGACTTCATCGAAAAATTCGAGGGAATTAATGTGTATATAATTAGTATGATCACTAAAACCAAGATCATATAATGAATCAAAAGTCTCAAAATTTTACCTCAACCATATTCATTGTGAAGTTTAACAATGTAGGAAGACCTCTCCCACCAATGTAAGCCTCCGCCTCAATATTCAGATGCTCGAACCGCACTTCAATTGTCGGAAGATCGATTCCAACTCTACAACACAAATTACGAAACAGAGATCACCCAAAATTTCGTTCATGCATTCTTAGGTGCCGTTTAGATAGATTTATAAACTATTTTGATATTTATGACTATTCTATAATATATAACTATATCAGTAGAATAAGTGATTTTCTGTTTGGTCATATTTTTAGTTATTCTCGAATTGGAAAACGTAATGATGAAATTTTTATTATTTGGTTGACCATGGATGTATAAGTTGTGGATTATATGATATGCATGATGCATTATAGCATGCTTTTCAAATAAAATTTCAAATTAAAAAAAAACAGTGGTACTTACTGATCCATTCTGTTCTTCAACTTCAACAAGAACTTCTCATTGTCCTCCTCAGCAACCCTGATCAGCCTCTCCAACAAGTTCCTCCTCTCCTCGAATCCGAGGCTCTCGATGTCGATCTCCCTCTGGTCCCCCATGGCCTCAACGAGTATTCCCTTCCTTATACGATCGTAGGTCGGGAGCTTCTCGATCGCCGCCCATCTGAGCGCCTCCTCGTCATCCTGGTTGTGTGAAGACCTTGAGAAGACGTCGTCGGGGTTCCTCCAATTCGACGAACTGTTCCTTCTCAGGCTCCCAATGCGGAGGCTCGCGACTCGTATTATGTCTCCTGAATCCATTGACATTCTCAAACAGTGAGAATAGAATTAGCTCAAGTTCTCAATTGATTTGTTTTGAAATCCCCTCATAAACCATAAAATCTGATTGAAACAAGAGAAACACAGATTGAATCTGTCACTATATATCAAAGTGTTGGATATGAGGGATGTTTTTTAAACAACTTTACTTAACAAGGCATCCGAAACTTATAGTTTTGTCCCTCCTTGAGTCCTAACACCAGATATGGATTTGTTGTGTTATTTTAAAAGAGTAACTGTCACTGTTTAGGTAGGAATTTTTTGTTGTACAAGCTCCTCGTGATGCATTGAAAATTTTAAGAAGAATCTATGGTTGAGCAAGAAAAATGTAGTGTGTTTTGCATGGTATATTATTTTATTGAGCAGTTCAACAACAATCTTTGAATAATATTTGTGAATTCCCAATATTAACAAGGTTTTTTTTTCATACGTATGTTTCCAATAAGAGTTTTGATCAGTACCTCATATATTTAACATGACATTTCAACCACGTCTTTCAGGATATGACAATACTTTTCATACAATTGGAGGGACAAAAAATAACGAATCGGATTTGGGTTGCATGATCTGTTCACTCTACTTCCTTGGATGGGTACCGTTTGGTTGCCGACGATTCTAAACCTCGAGCGTCGTAGAAACAGAGTGAGATAACTTGCAAAAGACCATCCGACGCTCAAGTCAATCAATAGAGAATTATAGTTGTGTTATTGAGAAAAATTTCTCACATACCTCAATAGGAGAGTTGATTCACTGATGGGCTGAGTTACTATGATTTGAAATGATGAAAGTAATAGTTTGAGTTTCTTTTTAAAAGGTGATAGGGTCAATTGACTCCACCACATATAATGTAGTGCCGCTTCTAAATAAATGAGGTATATGTTTTTATAAAAAGTGTATATTGTTCCATATCGAGTTGAATTAATCCATTTTTAGTAAGTGTAAGAAAAAAATTTAACAACATATATTTCATTAGATTTCTAACGAGGTATATAGGATTATATTTTAGACTGTAAAAAAAAATGAAGATAAAAGTGGCCAAAATTATTTGAAACACCTCTTGTGAAAGGAATCACAAATGGGCCACCCAAACGGGTAGGCTGAATGGAACAAAGAAAAGGGGAGTACCAGGCCCACGAGAGCCCAAGCCTTGCCCCGGTGGACAACCATAATGCTACGTACAACACTCTTTTCGGTCTCAGTTTCAGTTTACACGTGTTTTGAATTTTTTAAAGATATTATACATCATCTGATAAGATATATGTTTTTATAAAAAGTGAAGTATATACTTTAATGAATTACATGGATACATTTATAAAAATTATGAAAAACTTCTATGGAAGCATATTCCTCGTTAATGTGAGCATATGCTTTGATGACTTTGTATCGATGCACATAGGACTAGAATTGGGGTTGAAGAAACTGTGTAACAACACTCATCAAGAAAAAGGTTTCAAAAGGAGCGTTAATACACTCAGTCTGTTTTACAACCCCTGCTGCAGCCTCATATACTATGTTAGTAGTATATATTATAATTTATGGCGTAAAAAAAAATTAGTTTTGTAAAACAAAAAAATATTAGCATATCTCAGTATATGTTTCATTTCATATAACAGAATGTATTTCAATAGAAGTGTAATTAAAAAAAATGATGGGGCTGCATGAATTCATTTGTAGAACATGTAAAAAAAAATTAACTAGAGCTGTAAGAAAAACTACACATTGTATCATTTTAATAAGAAAGCATGGAATATTAATGAAAATGTTAAATTCAGTCCTTTTTCAAGTCCAAAACACAGACAACACATGTTTTTATTTTTAAAAAAAATATTAAATATTGTCTAATGAAAAATATGTTTGGATTAAAAAAATATATATTACTTCATTTCGAGTTGAATAAATATATTTTTAATAAGTGTAAAAAACTTTAATGATATATATACATCGTTAGATGATGTATATGTTTCAGTAAATTTCTAACTAGGTATATAGAACTACATTTTAGACTGTAAAAATGACCGAATGTAACAACGCTCAATATTAATTCAATCAAACACAAAAAAAAATTAGTGACTTGTACCTTCCAAACTCCAATAAACCAAAGCCAGATATGAAGCAGACTGCTTTAGAGCTTATTATAAAAACCAAAGAGACAACAGAATAGCAAGTTTAATGAGGTCTACATAGGACAGCTCATTGGACAGTTCCACTTGGCTTTTTTAAAGAAAAAATCTACATAACCCGCTATAAACTTCCCAAAAACCATGTAACCCTGCATTTTTTTGAAGTCAATATAACCATCTGAAAACACCTATATAAATCTATTTAACCCCGTGAGTTAAACTTTAGTTGACAAATGAAAAATATTCTTTAAATGTCATGTTTGATTAACCCTGACTAAACACACAATATTCCAAAATCACCTTATGAATTATTAAAATGTGAAAACCTTTTTGTAAATGATGATTTTGCCCCTCCAAATAGATTATAGAACTCTATTCGGAGGTGTAAAATCATCATTTATAAAATATTTTTCACATTTTTAACACATTTTAAGATTTTTCGGTTTGCTGTGTTTTCAGTCAGAGTAAACCAAACAGAATATTCACATAATATTTCTCTTCTGTTAATGAAAATTTAACTCGGGGGATTGTATAGATTTTACACAGTTTACAGGGGTTTTATATGGATTTTCCCCTTCTTAACATCAATCAATGAACATGGACTCTCAGTCAAGATGGCTAGATGAGTTCATTTTCCTTGTATTTTTAGAGAGAGAAAGGTAGAGAGAGAGAGAGGTTTTCTCCAATGGTTGCATCAAAGATTCAAGCACTATGGAACCATCCGGCCGGCCCAAAACAAGTGAGTCAATCAACTTCACCCTTCTCTCTCTTTTTTTCTTTTTTTTTTTAACTAGTTGATCTTTCATGCTCTCTAATCAATTTCTGTTTGATCATTGTTTAAAATGCTTTACTCAAGCTCTGAATCTCCCATTGAAGAGGGAAAAAAACTGAAAAAAAATTCTATTCATGGATTAGTAGGAAAAAAATGGAGATGATTAGGATGCAACTTAGATGGGTTGAACCTAATCCTAAGCAATGCGAATTCAATTTAAATTGGGTTTGGATTAAGGGGCTAGAAAACCGAGATTAATCTAACCAGTAAATTTAAATATTCTAGTTAAATTTGAACTACTTAATATATGTGATGAAGTTTTTATTGTCTCATTTACTTTCTACCAAAATACATCATTCCTCATTTTTATGTTTATTATCTTCGACATCAACTATTACGAAGTTTGAATTGTCTAAAGTGACGCTATTCTAAAATTAAACTCAAATTCAACTCGAATCAAATCCGAACCAAATTTAATGGATTAGTTGTGGTTGACCTCCTTAGCAGGGGCGGATCTAGAAGAATATTTTGGGGTGGGCTACATAGCCTATATAAAATATTTATATAGAAATTTTTTTGTTCTTATATTTGATAGTCTATATTAAATATTTATATGGAAGTTTTTTGTTCTTTTATTTGATGTAATTATTTATATATCAAATAATGTGATATTCAAAAGACTTATACATGTGAAGAAAAGAAAGAAAAAAAAAAGAAATGTCATTATGTTGAATACTTTGATTTTATAAGAATTGCTAGAAAAATAAGAGGAGTTGCTAGAAAAATAAGAAGAGTGATTTTATGGATATAAATTTTCTTTATTGTTCAATTGCAATTAATTCTTAAGATAATATTTGAATTTTAAAATTTAGAATCGTTGAAATTTATAATAAGATTGAGGTTGCGTTTGGTTGTACGATTGCAAAACTGATTTAGACAAAATCTGGGTTTAAATCTGATTTTGCAAGAAGCTGTTTATTCACAGTTTTTAGAAAACTTAGGTTTTGTGCACTTTTTCACAAAAATATGTATGCAGCTTTTAGCCCCAATTTTTTTTGTTTGGAAACGGGTTTGGGAAAATGAACTTCCTACAAACTCAAAAGCTGCTTAAACCCATTTCCAAATGGTTCAGAGTTCGATTTGGTTTATTGGGTTGAGGTCTAATTTGTTAGGAAACTATTTTGATTTGTTATTAATTCGTTAGATTGATATCTAGTTTGTTAGGAGTATATTTTATGTATAAAATGTAATTTCTATAATATAAAATAATATGTTTCATCAAATATAAAATAAAAAATGCAAAATCTGGGCTGGGCTACAGCCTGGCCCAACCAACTCGTACGTCCGCCCCTGCTCCTTAGGTTTCAGGATCAAATTGGATCGGATTTGGGTTTGGCCGCCTCCAACTCTATATTTGGATTTCAGGATCCCATAGCAGCTCAGTGACAAGATTCATAGGCATAGCCATATAAATTCAGTCTCATATGATATATTTCACTGTTTGTTATTTGAAAGTCCTCTTTTGGTTTGTTATTGGTGACCTGCATTTCAGTTCATTTTTGGGCCCCTACTTTCAAGTGGGGAATCAACATAGCCAATATTTTAAACTTCTCCAAGCCCCCTGAAACCATCTCTTACCCTCAACAGACAGGTAAACATCTGTTGCATGATTTTATGATTCCTCTGTTATATTTTTATTAAGGTCATTTGAATTGTTATTTCTTTGGTTTTTCGGTCATTGCAGGGACAGATATTATATGTGCTCGCTATAGTTCAGTAATAACTCCGGTAAGTTCGAGTTTGAAATTTGGACAAAATTAATTACATAAATATTTACAATTTTTGTGGCAACTATTTATCTAGACAAATTGATCCTGACTCAACCTGATTTTTCAATGATTTTGAGTTAGGGTTTTAACAATTGGACTCAACCTGAATCTGAACTCGAACAAATCGAAACCTAATTTGGATTGAATTTAGATTGAAGATGTCAAGTTGTTCAGGTCCAACCTGAATTTGATTTGATGAATAGTGAACTTAAATATTCAGTTTAGAATAAACACATCCTCAATCAGAACTGAAACTGACAGGATGGGTTAGAGTTGACCTCTTCAAGTTTGAGTCTGATTGGATTGGATTTGGCTGACCTCAACCTATCAAAGTTGCAGTCCTAAACATGTATTATGCAAATCGATTTTTTTTTTTTTTGTTAAGTTACAAATCAATGGATTGTATATAGGGCTGGTAAACGAGCCGAGCAGCTCGGGCTCGGCTCGGTTAAAGCTCGTTCAGGCTCGTTCGATTAGATAAACGAACCGAGCTTGAGCAAATTTTAAAGCTCGGCTTCTAAACGAGCCGAGCCCGAGCCGAGCCCGAGCTTTGCCGAGCTCGTTTACCAGCCCACTAATGGTACTGTATTAGCCAAGCCCGACTAGTCTACCTGAATGCCCAGGCCCACCCAGCCCAACCACCCGACTAGTCTACCCGAATGTCCAGGCCCACCCAGCCCAAACACTAGTCTACCCAAACAACAGATCCTCTCACTCTCAAATCTCAATCTCTCATCAATGGAAACCCTAGCCGACCAACGACCCATCTCTGCCGATCCCTCTCTTGACGTCTCGGCGATCTCTCTCTCTCTCTCTCTCTCTCTCTCTCTCTCTCGGCGTCTCGGCGATCTCTCTCTTGACATAATCTCTCGGCAACCCCGACACCGCTCGCCCTCCCCGACGCGTCTCGACGATGAACCTGGTAAAGTTCGTCATAGTCCCTCCATTGTTGTAGATCTGTTGATTTATTTTGTAGACCTAAGGTTTATTTTTTGTAGATCTGTTGTTTTATTTTGTAGATCTAGGGTTTATTTTTGTAAATCTAGGGTTTATTTGTTGTATATCTGTTGATTTATTTTGTAGATCTAGGGTTTGTTTGTTGTAGATCTGTTGATTTATTTTGTAGATCTAGGGTTTATTTTTTTTGTAGATCTAGGGTTTATTTGTTGTAGATCTGTTGATTTATTTTGCAGATCTAGGCTTATTTTTTGTAGATCTAGAGTTTATTTGTTGTAGATCTGTTGATTTATTTTTTTATAGATCTAGGATTTTTTTTTTACTAGATTCCATTGTTGTAGCTTTGTTGATTTAGGGTTTTTCCCTACTTTTTTTAACAGTGTTTAATTTTTTATTTATATTTGTACATGTGAAGGAATAATCCCAAAGATTAAATTCAGAGCTTTCAGTAAAACAAGTGGTTGTGTAATTAATATTTCATTGTCTGTTTTTTAAGTTTGATCTTGAACTATGCAGAGGAGCAGAACTTAATTCAAAATATGTTGGGGAGGGAGAATCCTTGCTGCGCAGAACTTTTCAGAAACCTCGCTTAGCATCACCAAGCATAATTTTCTTCGACAAGGCTAATGCCATTGCTCCAAAACGGTAGAAATTTGAAACTCATTTATTTGAATCAACATTGTATAATGCGGAGAGATCACTCGTATTTGCTAATCGTTGCCTTGTAGTTCTTCCACATGGACATTGATATATTTGTGCACGTTTAACATTGCTTGTATCCATGGTTTCTTCTTTTATTATGTGTGTCTAGAGTGGAAGAGGGAGTATGATGGAATCATTATACTAGGTGGATATATACTCAAGACATAGACATCTTTTATTGGCTTTTTGACACTAGTTTTCTTTCATTCCTCTGTTATTTCTTCTTAGTGCTTGAAGCCACATCAGTGGTAGATCCCTTCGAAATCCTGAAATGACATATTCTTCTTTATTTTCTATTCTTCGTAACTTTGTCTTGTGTATAAGTGGGTTAGCATTGGAAATTGTTTGTTGGCGGTTCAGTTTCTTGATGTAATGTGTATTAGATGTCTTGATATATCGTTGAACATATGTTTTCGTGTTCGCAATATCTATTGTGCTTGATATGTTAATCGAGGTTGGTATTACCTTTAACTATGATCCTTAAATTTTAACAATAATCAGATGATAATTTTTTTCAAAGTAAATATTCATTTTGATAATTGATTAAACACAAAAGTGGACCAAAGGTCTGGTATTACAATATGCATAAAGGTACCTTACAACTACTAGAAAAAAACAAAAAGAATAATTTTACAGTTCTAATGATATAGAAGAGTAGGAGAGATGGATTTTGACAGTATAATTATCTAATCTCCTAGGCTGCCATGTAATCTATTATAGACAGAATACCATATGATTCAAATGACCAGTTATCTTCTTTTCTTCTAATTTATTATCTTATACGATTGATACTGACAATATGTGTGGCAGCTGATTACAATCTTACGGGACAGTTGGTGTGGCCAGGAGCAGAGTTACTAAATGAGTGCCTCTCAAATAACACGAACATAATCAGGGGCCGATCTATTAATTTATTATCGAGTTGGGATCTAGAGTTGGTAAGGATGAAATCTTATTTGTGTTATTTTTTCAGATAGTATGATGTCTGGTTCATAACTCTTTTTGTTGGCATCTTTTTATGCATCACAGGTATACTTTGCAGCAGATTATTAGTGTGGACTGTTAGTGTGGACTCATTATTAGTGAGGACTGTTATCTATTATCAAATATGTTTGTTTATTAGTGTGGACTCTTTGTTAGTGTGGATTAGCTGGACTGTTATCTATTATCAAATATGTTTGTTTATTAGTGTGGACTCACTGGATTGTTTATTAGTGAGGACAATGGACTCAGTGGAATGTTTATTAGTGTGAACTGTTATCTGTTATCAAATATGTTTGGTGTTGATTGTTGGAGTTGTTCAAGGTGATAAATTTTGATTTTTGAATATGTTTATTTTTTGTTTTTTTTAAATATGTTGTTTATTAATGTGGAATTTTGAACATGTATAAGGTGTTGTAATTTATGAAAATTGATTTTTAAAATGTAAAAAAAAAATAGCTTCTAACGAGTCTGAGCCGAGCCTGGCTCGAGCTCGGCTCGGCTCGTTTGTAAACGAGCTGAGCCGAGCTTCAGCCGAGCTTTTCACGAGCTCAACGAGCCGAGCCTGAACAGAAAATTAAGCTCGTAAACGAGCCGAGCCTGAGCCGAGCCTCAAAATAAACGAGCCGAGCCTGAGCAGGGTGAAGCTCGGTTCGTTCGGCTCGTTTACCAGCCCTAATTGTATATGTGAAAATTTGAATGTGAGATAATGAGTGAGAAAAATATCTTGAAAGTGGATTATGGAGCATGCATTTATTTTCACTAATATAGTGGTTTTTATATTATTTTTATTTAACATGTACATATTTGTATGTTGATATCCATGCATCCTTTAATTACGTTAATCTTTCCCAAATTTCAGAAGAACTGGAATTTATTGGGTGTGAGTGTTACAATGGCTGCCACAAGTAGCTATCAGCTTCTGCGCAAATTAAGGTAGCTCACAACTTATCAATTTTGTTGTTCTTTATATTATTATTTGAAATTATTTTATATCTTTCTCAAGACATTATTATGATCATCATCATCATCATTGATTACTCATAGGATTTAATGACACTTTTTTTTCCTTATCTTCTATTCCAGGAAGGATTACTATTCAGACATGCATGGATTAGTTGGAGATGAATGATTAGGAGATGATGAATTCAAAATCCTTGATGCTTATCTACATTGTGATTTGTGAGCTTGGATTTGTATGGTAATTTATGTAGCTTTGCATTGCTAAAGTGAACTATGACCAAATAATGATATATGTAACTGTTCTCTTTGACAGTGTTATATTGACCAGTATAAGTATGGTATAAAACTGAAATGATGTTTTAATGTTGGGAATATCTCTGTTGTTATTATTTTTAGTTATCAAATAGTGGCCTAAGTAGTCTACTTGAATGATAATTCAAATTTATATTGTTCTCTCACTCACCGATTAGATCAAATTAATACATTTACATAAATTATTAATAAATAAAAAATAAGTGCATATCAATCACCCTCTCCACTCTTTTTTATATGTATATAGAGGCCATCTAATTCTAAGTAATTTTTATCATGTGAAATTTATTTTACCATATATCAATTTTGTTAAAAAACATTAAATCTGGATAAAGTGAGATTATATTACAAAAAGAGATTTCTATTGTTTGTTTTTCTTAATCATATTTGTAGTTATTTATTTAAATATATAACAACCAAAATAAAATAATTTTTTTTTACAAAATTTAAATCAGATTACTATAAAGTAATCTCCCCATGGTTTGATTTTTTAAAAACATATATATATTTTATGTAATGAAGTATTTAACTCTAAGCCCCTGTTTGGTTAGAGAACATGACCTAAAATTAATAGAAATTAGTCAAAATGGTCTCAAAATGAGTGTTTAGAAGGTTGTCATAAATAAAAATTTATATATCAGAATTAATTGATATTAAGTGTTTTATGGATTTCAACAAACTCTTTGAATTAAGTTATTTTAGATTATTCAATCCAAATGTTACATTTTTCATATAAATAACATTAAATTTAATTATATAAAAAACAATAATTATGCTTCCCGGGCCGGGCCGGGCCGGGCCACTTAACCTTTCGAGGGAGTTCTCCCGCTTCAACGGGTGACGCGGCGTATCCCCTTCGACAAGAAAGAGCCGCCTCGGCTCGATCAAATTGACGAAAACACCCTTTCAGATATTCCAAAACAGCCTTATAAAGCAGAGAACCCCCCACCTCAACAGGGGCAATATGGGAACATGAAGAATGTCCCTCCGCCGTCCTTTAAAACACCCAAATTTTTCTATTCAACCAATCTCTCTCTCTCTCAGAACAACAACAAAAAAAATGATCGCCACGAGGATCCTCGCACGAATCTCGAGGAGCGGAGGCGGAGCTACCCCCGTCGTCGGCCGCCTTATCGCCGCCTCTTCTTCTCGGCGGGAACCGCTTCTTGATCTCTCTAATGGGTTCCACTCCCTCCGCGGATCGGGTGGTCCAACTCCCGCAAAGGCAAGTATTTTTGGGCTCCAGGAGAACTTGATTGTGTGTTTTGTTAGGTTTTTGGAGGAAAGTCTGGACCTTTGTGGGAACTTGGGGTGGTTAGGCTTTTTGGGTCGATATGGTCATTTGGGTTTGGTTTATGTTTTGCTTTTTTATTATGTGGGTTTGGTTTAATTGATGCAAAGATTGGTTTTGGTTGAAAAAGTTGAATTTGGGGTTTAGGGTTTTAATTTTATTTGTTTGTTTAGTTATATTGAGTGGTTGTAATCCTGATTTCATGCTCAATGAATTTAAGCTGTGTAAAAAATCAAGTTCCTTTATATATAAAAAAAAAAAATCAGAATTCTGTCTTTGTAATGTTTATAATTTATCTAAAGATGTGATTTTTTTTTCTAGAATTTGGCGTATTGATTCTGAATAGGGTGTCTATAGGGAACTCATGAATTGTGTGTATAGTGTGTTTTGAAAATTTTGATCTTCAGTGCTTATGAGTGATTTCGGTAGTTCCTATTTAATGGGAAAAGAAAAGATATTGTTTTCAGAGGCATGATTTGAATTCCACACAAATTCTGTCTCGTCTTATTATATCTTATTATCTTATACTGGGTATCTTTTACCATGCAGTGGATGCCTTGCCAGATGTCTCAGTTTTTGCAAAATCCAGAATATGGAGTTGCAAGAGGTCAGTGTCTTGGGTTCTCGTCGTCTGCATCCCCACAACCATCCGAAGAGGAGGCAAGTCAGATCAAGGATGAGGCAAATGCTAATGTGGAACAAACCGAAGATGTGGGTTCAGGTTTGGGTCCGGAAAGCAAATGTTAGGGCTAGTTTGCATTCATTCTCGTTGTGCTAAAACACTTAGATAAATGGAGTTTGAAATCCTATATTCTTGTGGTTATTCTTGGGCATCACAGGCAAAATTTTCTTTATTCCTCCTTCCTATGGAATCTACCAGATTGAATTCCTGGGGAAGGAGGAATTCTTCTTCTGAATCAGAATTATCAAACAGGGCCCAGTCTTGGTCTATGAGAAGGAGAATGTGAAATAGTACTAAATGAAATTGTGTTTTTCTGTTCCAGATGAGGAAGCTGAACTCTCCATGGATGAACTTGTAAAGCTAGTAGCTGAGAAGGAGGAGTTGTTGAAGATGAAGCATAAAGAAATTGAGAAAATGCAGGATAAGGTCCTGCGGAGCTACGCGGAGATGGAGAATGTCATGGACAGGACAAGACGTGAGGCGGAGAACTCGAAGAAGTTTGCGATCCAGGTGAATCTTTCATTCATGCATGTGAACTTCTAAGAGTAGGAGAACTTATTTGACATAGAGTTTCTCATCTACAATTTCATTCAGAACTTCGCGAAGAACTTGTTAGATGTTGCTGACAATTTAGGGAGAGCTTCTTCTGTTGTAAAAGATAGCTTTTCTAAAATCGATTCATCTGGGGATTCTGTTGGTGCTGTCTCCCTATTAAAAACTCTTTTGGAGGGTGTTGAAATGACTGAAAAGCAACTTGCAGAGGTAATGCTTTGTTGTCTTATAATGACCACTATGTTTTTCACTCTGGTGTTTTATAAGTTAGCTTGGTTTTTTGAGAGAAGTTACCTGGAACATCTTCAGTTACACCTTTGACAAAAACATGGTGGACTGTGCTTTAAACTCCTACTCGTGTTACCTTTTAAGTTCCATAGTCCATGTTTGCATACAGCCAATTTAAATTAGCAGTTGACTGATCCAGTCTTCTAGGTCTGCATTTTACTATCCCAGTTTTGGATGTGCACTACATGATGCAGGGGTCTTTCTCATGTAACTGTTTTGGAAAATCAGAATTATTAAATTTAAAACCATCAATCTTAGAAAAGGAAAAACAATTTAAAAGCTGTTGTGATGGAAATAGAATATCATGTAGGATCATTCATCTGAAGACGGAAAATAAAAAGAGCATACTGATCAGATTGCAGTATTGGGTGCATTCTATGTTTCAGTGGAAGAGAATTGTGATGTATGTTCTTGAATGATGTAGGATATGAGAACTGTGGTTGTCTGAGGTTTTGGGCTTGGGAATTTGATTTAGAATGAGATTTTATTTGCTGGCACATTATGATCATTATTTTTGAAGGTCTTTTTATAGATGAATGGAAGGAAGAGATGTGATTGCCAATATCAGAAAAGTAAAAATCAATTAAATTTGGTAGAATGTGGCAGTAGCCCAGATTCTCTGTTAGATTGATAAGATGTATTGTGTTATGGTCATATTTCCTGCTTAACATGTGGTTGACATGGTTGATCGTAGCATTAAGGTGTAAAGAAGTGAAAGTTCATTGATTTCAGGTTAAGGGGAAAATTCCCAATCAATTAAGTGTATCCAATGCTGTGCATGCCTAGATGATGCATTGTTTAAAATATGGTAGGCCTATTTATTTTTTAGGACATCCTTCTGGTCTTGTATTTGTTGCGTGCATGAGGTCATGGTTGATGGGTAACCTTAAGTCATGGACTGAGTTTTGAGACTTGCATATATTCTGATTGTGACTTATAAGTTAAAATCTGAAATTGTTTAATGTCTTTGCTTTCAGGTGTTTAGGAAGTTCGGAGTGGAGAAATATGATCCTATGGATGAGCATTTTGATCCACACAGGCATCATGCTGTTTTCCAGATGCCATCAGGTTCAAAGCCAGCTGACACTGTTGCTGCTGTTGTTAAGGTATGAACTTACAGACCGGCCATAAATCATTATTCATGTTAGGCCGTGCTTGATACTTCACTACATTGAATTCGTTGTGACATGGACCTTCAAACAATTTCCATGAAATACAAGGTGTTGTCATCTATTACATTGCCTGTAGTTTAATAATGTAGAATCATACTTTGAATAATGATCCACAATTGAGCCATCCTAGTTCTATGTATATATGTTCATCTTATTCCTGCATGACATGGCTGTTGCCCTTTGTTTGCTTGTGTAGTCCTAAAAACTTCTTGGTTGCAACATTGCATGCCTAATTCACTGAATAATACAGTTTTGTTTCTGCCATCCATCCTTCTCTATTACACTGGGATTTACTAAAAAGAAGGACATACTTGAATGAATTGAATGCATTCATTTTTACATTCTTTGTAATAAAGCATATACAGGTGATTTCATATACTGTAAAATTGTTCGAGTGTAACAGTGCCCCTGACATTTCGTTTTATTTTTCCAGCCAGGATACATGCTCTATGAACGCGTTCTTCGGCCTGCTGAAGTTGGTGTCACCAAAGCTCTGGACGGCGAGGAGAACCAGAGCTCTGACGGTTGAGTGTTTTGTTTTGCTGCCCATGTTTTAGGAGCAGGCTTTCAAATGATGTTCAGATTCACATGGGAAATTAGAACATGAAACTATTTAGTTATAGTATCAAGTTCAGTGTCTGTTATCTCGCAACTGGATGAATTTTTGCCGATGTTTCATTCAATAAAAATGTATTGCCATTTGTTATTTATATTGGTGAAGGGCAATGTTGATTGAACTGGAAATGAGAACACTCTAATGGTAACCTTTTGTTGATTATGACATTAATTTTTCACCCATTTGTTATTTATATTGGTGAAGGGCAATGTTGATTGAACTGGAAATGAGAACACTCTAATGGTAGACCTTTTGTTGATTATGACATTAATTTTTCACCGCATATTAGCTTTTATGTGATTTTGTGCTGAAATATGGAGTATTTGAAATGAGATTCCAAATCTGATTTTTGTGTTAACCTGATTGTGTTATTTCTCTCATTCATAATGATGATGATGTGGAGTAAAAAAAATTTTAATCCCTTGCAAATATTGAGATACCCCCACATTAAAAAAACCTGCTCACTCACTGAATATTTTTCATAAGGATTCAGGCAGCACAAATAGACACGGACCAAATTAAGAATTATTTCCAGCAACACTTATAAGTCAGTTATATTAGATGGTCAAATACAATCTCATCACCTAATCAATTTGCATATAAGAACCAAATACAATGTCATTGAATTTTTTTCCCCCGTAGAATCATACATAAATAATGAAACTCTACCTAATCTCAAGTGCGTGTAGGAAATCCAATCATAACATAATCAGGCCTTAATAAAATGACCATACTACGCAAACTCTCGATCTATGTTCTGGTATTAATTTCTGAATTTGATGTAGGTTTGAGTTCCACATGCAGCCTATTATAATTGATCAGCCACCTTCATTTTGTTGATTTGTTCTTTCAATTTCGAGTCAGTTTCATGGTCGCCTTCATGGGATTTCAACCCCAAACTCAAATCCAGATTCGCCTCATTTGATTCTGCTGGTGCTGCTTGCTTCTTGGCTGAAGCCTGAAAATAATTTGTTCCCAAAACAAAATTCAATGGCCAAAATGAAATATTTGTTTGTAAATGAGTGAATCAATAAGAGAAAAAAAAGAGGAAAACCTCCTAGCTGAATAGATGTAGCGATTTAAAAATTCACCTCGGCATCTTCCATTTGGACATCATTAGCATCCACCTTTGCATCAGAACCATCACTCCTTTGTTCAGCGTCACTTGGTTTGCTTTCATCCTCCGATTTCATTGCAGCATCTTGTTTTTGTTCTTCAAGTACAGAAACCTACATTGACAAGTTAAAGACCACCCAATCAAATGCAAATACACTGTTTTTCTTTGTGTGAAATGCAAGCACTAGTCAAATGGTAAGAATGAAACAACCAAAATTAGATATCTACATGCGTTCAAATCTAGCAAGTGTTTGTAGAATTATTAATGAGAATTCATAACCTGAGCGCCCAATGAGCTATGGAATTAATTGGTATCTGACCTACATATAAGAAGCATAATCACAAGTGGTCTATATAGTTTTCGAATGAAAGATGGTTTATTTTATCAAAATGTAGATGCTTTACTGTGAAACAGAGAGAACCCAAAAGTACAAAACTAAAAGAATCCAATTACTTTGGTAGTATCTATCATACATCATATCCAGCAATGCCCTTATGTGGACTTAGGTGCACAAGCAAATATAGAATATAAAAATAGTCAGCAATTGCATGCAGCATAAACCTCTCCCCAACAATACAACCCACAAAAATCTTAAACCAATCTCTTTTGCGCTGACATGGGAAAGAAAACTGGATTATTTAAGAGAGAGAAAATTCAATGTCATTAGCAGTATTTGCCAGACTGAAAACCAGTAAGCATTGTTTGTATGAGCTGATGTAAAATCAATATACACCATGTTGTTTCAAATTTTTTAGATTGGGAAAAGGGAAAAGATAAATGTTCCATATAAAATAAAAGACAGCAAAAATGTGTTTATTATGATTGCCACAAGATACATCAAGTTCAAAGCATATAACATAGGCACATTGTTCATACATCACATTAACTAAATTCTCAAGAGTCAGAGAGCGATTTTATTCATCAATCTTCATGGGTACACATCACATGGTCTGTTTGTGTGAATATTCATCATTAATTTTAATAGCAAAAACCACTAACATTGTGCTTCACAAAATCTCACCAAAATATAGAATTTTGAATATATGGCCATCATGGTTTAATGTTTAACAATAACCAACATAAAAAAATAAAAAAAATAAAGAAAAAAACTCCATATACTGTCCAAGAACCAAGAACACCAAACCTATACAGCTCAGTCATAACACATAAAGAAATCCCAATTAATTGCAAGATTGTATGTTAATATAAGAAGACATACACAAGACTTATTCTTCAATAACACACACAAAATGACTTGGAAAAAAAAAAACCCATCTCACCAATCCCACTTTTTCCAAACTTGAATTTATCCAAAAAAAGTTCACCCTTTCTTTAAAACGCCCAACTGAATCTGAAAAAAACCCCAAAAAAACCAATCTTTTTAGTTAAATCGGCTATTATAAGGGATTCACACCCAAAACCTCAAAAACCCTAATTTTTGACCCCCACAAACCCACCCAAACAGAACCCAATAAAAGAAAGACAAATCAAAACAAAATTTTGAACTGATCCATTCTATAAAAAAAAAACACCAAAAAATCAATCTTTTTAGTTAAATCGGCTATTCTAACAGCACCCCCAAAAGGGATTCACACCCAAAACCTCAAAAACCCTAATTTTTTACCCCCACAAACCCAACCAAACAGAACCCAATAAAAGAAAGACAAATCAAAACCAAATTTTGAACCGATCCCTACCGGGACGTAACGGAACCTCCGTTTCGGGGGCTCCTCGGCGGGAGCGGGAGACGATCCGTCCTTGCCGGACTGGGCGGCGGCGATGGGGGTCCACTTGTAGAGGATGAGATGAGACCCGTTGTTGTTGTTGGTGGTGGTGGGGCCGTTGTGGGTGGATGACGTGGACGAATTGGGAGGCGGCACGTGGACCCACCTCTTCTTCCACTTGCGTACGGGACCGGTGAACACCGTCGCCGGTCCGTACCTCGTCGACGACCGGCCCAGCCTTGCCCCTACCCCTTCCATTGTTGATTGTTCTTTCTCTCTCTCTCTGACTCTAGACAAGAATTATTTTAAAGGGTTTTTAGTTTGGGACAATTTGACTGTCTGAATCGTTTATGTTTGAGATTTTATTATTTTAGGAAAGACATATACAGGGTAGTCAATTAGGATTTTCATGACAAATTGTCCATATTCATGGATTTGTAAATCTTGTGTTTTTCAATCAGGACATTGGTTTGTGGACAAAAAGTCCAGTGTTATTCAACTGAGACATTATTTCGTGGACAAAAAGTCATGCGTTATTCGATTGAGACATTATTTCGTGGACAAAAAGTCTAGCGTTATTCGATTGAGACATTATTTCGTGTACAAAAAGTCCAGCGTTATTCGATTGAGACATTATTTCGTTGACAAAAGTCCAGTGTTATTCGATTGAGATATTATTTCATGGACATAAAATCCAGTGTTATTCGATGGAGACATTATTTCGTGGACAAAAAGTCCAGCGTTATTCGATTGAGACTCTTCGTAGTAGACATTTTGTCTTGTGTTATTCAATTTAAACAAGGATTTGTAAAGACTTTCATAAGTGATGGATTTTTGTGGACTTTTGTGGACTTTAGAGAGAGAAATACAAAGGAAAAAGTCATTTCAGAATCCCACCCAAATCTCATGGACTTTTATTACAGTATTGTGAATATTTCTTTTTTTTTCTTTCAACAAAACTCATTTATGATTTTTATCCCATGCCTTTCATATTTTTATTCACATTTTTTTTCTTTATGTATATCTTTTTTTTCTGAATGTCTATTTGTATGAAATATTGCTATCACCTCAAATGTTTGATGAATATATGAGAATGGTAGATTTGCTTGTGTTGCAATAAATCATTTCATTATTATATATTATAGAATATATGCTTAAATCATCCACAATTATTTTCTAAAATATAGATTATAGATTTGATTATATGTAAAATGTTTTATTTGAAGATGTTTCTATTTTTGTATAATATACATCCATTTTTTTATAATGTTCAGACATATATAAAAATAAAAAGATATATTTAGGCATATGAATATATATGACTAAATATATTGATTGTTTTTATTTCATTTTTTATTTAAAGTAATATAATGACCACTTTTATTTTATTTTAAGTAATATAATTTATGATTTTATTTCATTATATTTGAAGAGATGTAATATATGATTTTTATATAATATATATATATTCTTATTTTTTATTGTCTTCCTAATTAAAAACTCATTCCTCCCCTCTATGAAATTCTCTCTCTATAACAGAAAAAAAAAGGTTAGCTCATTGTGGATTTTTCTCAATATAAGGTTTTTCCTCTTTTTTTTATTTTAGATCGATTGTTTCGAATAAAGAAGAATTTTTTATGAATGTAAATATGTATGAAATATTGATATCGACTCATATGTTTGATGAACGTAAGAATTATGAATTTATTTGTGTTGCAATCAATTATTTTCATTACTTGTTTTTATCATGGCATTCTAGCAATATGCATTTCAGATAAGTGAAGATTGATATTTACTATATTAAATTATATTTTATGTTGGGTATGATGAGTTCTTTATTTGTTATTTAAATCCAAAAACATTATTGTGTTTATTAATAGAAATCCATATGTGAAAATAGTCAATCTCTGACTCTAGACAAGAAATATTTAAAGGGTCTGTTTAGATTTGTGGACAAATGTCTGACATGTCTGAAATACGTCTGTATGTCTGTGTCCAGATATTCTATATATTCTGTAGGAAAGACGTATAGTTTTTTTTTATTAAGATGTTTTATCATTAAAAATTTTAATAATTATATATATAATGACTTTTAATGTCAGGAACACGTTCTACAGTTTTGGATTTCCGATCCCTTAAGAATTTAGGTCCCCCTTATAGCTTTTAAGTGTATAGGAAATTATTTTTATAAAATCTCATTTTTAAACAAAAAAAAAATCTAAGGTCAAAAGTTACTAACAAATTTATATGAAAAAAATATCTAAAACTTTAGTTTTTCACAAACTGTGGAGAGAATTTTATGCAAAATCAGTTTTAAATCTAGTTTTTGCATTAAATCAGTTTTGCAATTAAAAGATTTTGTAGTAATCCGATTCTTTTTATTTGTAGAATTTTTTTTTTTTAAATGTTGGTTTTCGTCTTTGTATTAATCAAAATGAAAGTCTAAATAAAATAATAATAATCTCTTAAAAAAAATGCACATAAAAAAAACACAACAGGACACCAAAAGAAGAAAAAAAATATACTCAAGACATCCTAACCCAGAGGACTATCCCAACAAAGAAATGACCTCCACTAAAACTAGTCCTTAAACTAGTGTTTTACTACCGAATCATTTCAACATTCAATTATATTTTCTAAAAAGAATGTGTTGGGTGTTTTTTGGGCAATGTAAGAAATTGATGTTTCAATGTATGTTACGTATAGTCTATCTGTGCGGTTGGGGTTGAAAAGGTATATGCTCTCACGTATTCATACGATTGCACATTGATCGTTCAAGCGAATCTATGCTTGAACGGTTGATATATTTTTTTTGAAGGTTGTCATTTTAATAGTGTTTTTAGGTTTTATATATATATATATATATATATATATATATATATATATATATATAGGGAAATGATACGGTGCGGGACGTGCGGTCGTGCGCGAACGACCACGGGCCGTCGATCACGGGTCCATCGCGGGTCCATCGCATCGGACGGTCGGGGGCGATTCATCTCGACCGTTGGATGCGATGGACCCGCGATCGGACGAACGACGTCGTTCCCGCACGACCGCACATCCCGCATATTATCATCGGCGTATATATATATATATATATATATATATAGACATAAAAAAAAATGGGCTAATTCAGCCCTGCCTGGCCAGGTCCAGGGCAGGGCCCAGAAAGACCCCGCTTGGGCCAGGCCCAGAACGGGCATGCCTGGGCAGGGCTAAATCCAAAAAATAGAAAAAAAAAAGTCAAAGTCACCTAGATAAAATCAAATTAATTAATTAAAAAAAGAAAAGTCACAAAAAAAAAATCTTAACTACCACTCTCCTAAAACTACCAACTACCTTTATAACCACCTCTCCCTTCCTCTATAAATAGGAGAGAGGGGGGAGAGAGAAAGAGAGTTGGAAGAGCCAAGAAGAACAAAAAAAGAAGAGCCAAGCTAAGGAGAGAAGAATGAAAAAAGAAGAAGAAGAAGAAGTATGGAGAAAATTTAAGGGAGAGAAATGAAAATTCTCTAACTCTCCCCCGATTTCACCTTCTTCTTGAAAAATCCACCAAAAGAAGGAGAGGCCAAGAAAAGCCAAAGAAAGAAAAAAAAAAAAGCGTGGGAAAAATCCAAGGGAGAGAAATAGAAATTTTCTAACTCTCCCTCGATTCCACCTTCTTCTTGAAGAATCCACCAAAAGAAGGAGAAGTCAAGAAAAGTCAAAGAAAGAAGAAGAAGAAGTGTGGGGAAAATCCAAGGGAGAGAAATAGAAATTCTCTAACTCTCCCCTGATTCCACCTTCTTCTTGAAGAATCCACCAAAAGAAGAACAAGCCAAGAAAAGTCAAAGAAAGAAGAAGAAGAAGAAGAAGTATGGAGAAAATCAAAGGGAGAGAAATAGAAATTCTCTAAAGGCCTGAAGGCCTCTCGCATTTGCCCCCCACGACTCCCGCACCACCTAATCGAATCCCTCTACCTGCAACCACCAAGATTCAAACTGGAAGTGATAGAAATGTTACGACCACAGACACAGACAATGTGCATTATGGGCACCCTTTAGGCCCCGTTTGGATGCGCAACGTGGGATTCGACATTCGAAGAAGCAGGGGTGATAGAGAAATATTGTTTGTATAGCTTCTCAACCGCAAAAAAAAAATTATCCTACGATGCCTATTTTTTTAAAAAAAGCATTCACATTCTTGTTTGGATTTGCAATGACGATAGGTGGCATTTCCCACCACAGAATCTAAGGGTACAACTTGGGCGGGTTGGATCGGGTTAAAGCTACAATGCAAATCCAATATGAGATTGGAAAAAGCTAATTCAAATCCAACCCAATTCTCGGATTTGAGAAGCTCAACTGAAACCCAACCCATTGAATTTTGTTAGGGTTAGGATTAAGTTCGTGCTTGATTTAAAAATTTATTATTTTAAATAATTAGAATTTTACAAAGTCAATTCTCCACGCAACAAAAATAAAAATATGAAAATAAAAACATTTTTATTTAGATAATAAAGATATGGAAACTATATAAGTGAAATATTTTAGTTAAAAATAAATTGTACAATTCAAATTTTAATTAAAATTATAATTTTCTTAAAAACATTTTACTTATATTTGGAAACTTCATATTCCGGTTGGCTCGGGTTACCCTAGGTCCCTAATCCTCAACCCAAACGGTCAACCCAAACCATATTAGGTTTGAGTTGTTCGGGTTTGGGATCAGGTTAAACCCAAAAGCTAAAACATCAACTCAAATCTGTCCAAATTTCAGGTTGGGTCGAGATCAACCCGCCCAAATACCATTAAACGCGTATCCAAATGGGCCCTTAATCTACCATGGACCAATGATCCGAATCAGACGTCATAAAGCCCATCAATCAAACGGTCTTGACAACAACACGACCACTATAAATAACCATCAATCGTCCACCGAAATCTAGGGTTTCTCTCTGTAGTTCTTCATCTCCCCCAAATCAATCTCTAAAGCTAGGGCACTCTTTTAAATCTGATCAGAAAGTTTTTTAATCTGATCGGTTGTCGTCGTCTCCATCAGCGTCAATTCCTTCATTTAAAGATCATCAAAACTGTTTTATTTTTTTATAGAGAGAAGGGATTAATAGATAGAGGGGGGTGTCTTGAAATCCATGGCATCCTTTGGAGACCTTCTCTGGACATCAAAAAAAGAGTCGCCTTTTCCAGGCTTTCTGCTGGCTTGTGTTCTTAGCAGCTTTGCTTCGATTGGTGATCACATTTTTTAGAATTTTTTATATTTATTTTTTAGTGATTTTTTAGTGCCCAAATGTTTTTTTTTTTTAAGATGATTTTTCGTAATTGAAATTTTTTTAAGAAACTATACTAGGGTCTTATTAGAAAAAAAAAAAAAAAACCAAAGAAAAAGAGACTTCTTACATTAGAAAGGATGATAAGAGAAGGGACAACAAAACATAATAAAAAAATGAGGGAGGAACCTCAGAAGGATTGCCCTGATCTTAATCTTTATATCCCAATAGTGGAAGAGGAAAATGTTACATACAATGTATTTTACTATTAAAAACGTGAGGTGCAGTGTTTTTATTTTTTTTTAAGTTATATATTTTATCTGAGGTATGTATTTTATAAAATATAATATATATATACTCTAATTAATTGTATAATTATTATAAAAAAATTAAATTATTTTTAATGATGTGACTCAATACAGTGAGTGAAGTGGGTTAACAAAGTATATAGGATTGCATTTCAAATTATAAAAAAAACTTTGTGTAACAAAACTCCAATTGAAATTGAGCTCCAAAATATAAGCGAGCCAATCATGTAGAAGAGTGGAAATTGAGGCTCATGTATTTTCTCAATATATTCTTTTATGTTTGAAAATTTTAGTACACGTTTAACGTTTAAACAACAGAATTCGTTCAAACACAAATCCATGTAAAACATATTTCCAAATGCTAACTCGGACTTTCCATCCAACTCCAAAAACCTCCCAATGCTTTAGCTAGGGATGGTAAACAAGCCGAGCTTTGATATGTTCAAGCTCGGCTCATTTATACTTAGGCTTGACTCAGTTCGGAATCGAATTTAATTTTTTGATAAAGGTCGACTCGTTTGGTTCGTGAAAAACTCGATAAAATAAGCTCGAGTGCAGGCTTGAGCTCAAGCTCGTTTAACTTTAAAAAAATTTGTTTAACAATTAAAATATGTAGAAAACAGATAACACACCAAAAATAGACAATCATATTAAAAAATCATCACTAAACAATCATATTCGAAACGAACTCGGGCTCAGCTCGGGCTCGACTCATTTACAACCGAGCTTTATAAATTGTTCAAATTTGACTTATTTATCTAATCAAACAAGCCCGAACAAAATTCAACCGAGTCGAGCCCGAGCTGCTCATCTCGTTTACCACCCCTAGCTTTAGCTTCACAAATAAACAATATACACACACAAAATTTCAACAAAATAAAACAACAATAATAATAAAACCCTCCCATGCATTCACAAATACACCGCACCAAAAGCCCTTCCACCCTCCCCTCCCCCCAATCTCAACACCTCCCCCCTCTCAATCCACTCCACCCCACAATACCTCTCCGCGCGCACCCTCTGCGCGAACCCCACCGTCCGCGCCGCGCACGCGAACCCGCCGCCGCCACGCGCGCTGCTTTCATTCGTGGTGCGCTTGTGCGGCCCGAACCACTTGCGCTGCGCGTACCCTTTGCGCCTCCACGGCGGCACGTGCATCCCGCGCGCGCACATCGACGCCTTGGCGGCCGCGCACATCACCCGCGCAAGCCCCCTCAGGGATTCGGGCGCGCCCACGAAGACCGGCGGGAGCGTGTCGAGGAGGGCGGCGTACTGCCTCGTCGGCCGCGCGATGCCGAATTCTGAGGCGAGGCCCGCCTCGACGATGTAGCGGGCGCCGTTGTTGGAGATGACGTCGACGTACTCGTAGTCGCCGGAGGGGACATGGCCAGACCTCTCCCACCGTGACTTGCAGAGGCCTGCGCATTCAAAAGTTTCGCTCGATATTGATATTGTATGTGTACATTCATAAATTATATAGAATGCATTGTTACAGTTAATTAAACTTTTTTGAATATATATGTTTTAAAAATGTACATGGAAAACTTTGTATGTTGCACATGAAAACGATAATAACAATTAGAGTTTTTTTTTATTACAAAGAACATGCTAACACGTAGTTCGATGAACAAAATATGTTAAAATGATATGTACCAGAAATATTTGATCAATGAATTTTTCCAAGCATTCAATAAAATTTATAAAACTTTGTGTCTATGCTTTCAAATATGCTACCAAATATCTATATTCGAATATGTACTATACATTGTTCAGATCCCCAACGACTCGTTTTGTAATTCAAATCTGATGTATATCCAGAACGCACTATTTGAATTCAAATACAATTATACAAATGAAGTATTCAAATTCAAACAATTGTCTAAATCATGTGTATAGATTAATAAATATTTTTGTAAGTATAAAATAGAATTGTGTATATTTTAAGAAGGATGTCATTCAACAATACAAATCTAATTCAAGTAATAGTTATCTATAATTTTAAACACTATCAGATGCCAACCTTTTGAATTGTTTTAAATTTTTTAATGTATATTTTATATAATCAAACATGTATGTTTCTACTCTAAATGATATATAACTAAAGATGTAATTTTAATAACCATGTAATCTAATTAATGTTTATTCATTATAAATAAAAAATAAAAAACTGCCATCCAAAATAAACATTTAATTAACAAAACTGAAGCTAAAGGATTGGTTTAAAAATATGATGTACTTAGGGTGCGTTTAGCAATGCTTAATAAAGATGATTATGCTTTTAATTAAGTAGAAAGCTAAAAATACTGACAAATGCATTCTAAAATAAAGGCTTAATTAAAAAGTTACTTACAGCTTTTAATACAAAAATGTTGCTTTTAAAAAGCGCAAAAATGTGTTTTCATAAATTGAGTCTCTTTAAACCAATTTATTTAAAATCTTATTTTTTAAACGAGTGTACAAACGGACCTTTAAAAGTAAACGACATAAAAGTCTATTTGGCTTAAAAAAAAACAGTATTTCAGATATATTAACACACTCAATTTATTTTACATCATCGCATGATGCAGATGTAAAAATAATAATAATTTTTTTAAATAATATATTTCATTAGTTAAGTATATAGTTTAAGAAATAAAATCAAGAGCTGGTACCTGCATCGAGCCCCTCCTCTCTTAATCGGGTCATGAGCCGTCTCTTAAACCCGACCTGACCCAACCCGACAACACCACCCACCACAACCTTCTCCACCACTTCCCGGATCCGCTCCGCCTCACCCGACCCCTTTAAATACCCCACCAACCTCTCCTGCCCAACAACCGCCTCCTTCACCTCCTCCTCCTCCGTCTCCCACCGTCCATCCCATGCACCCACATCACTATCGGTGCTCTCTATGAAGGACTCCACCAGATCAGACAGATCAGGAGACACCGAATCAACGGCGGACGATGACTCCGCCGAGTGTTCGCTTCCGCTGCTGAGCCTCGCCCACGCCGTCTCGTCCCATGCTGCCCACGTCGCCCTCTTGAACCTCACCGGTATTGCCGCCATTGTCAGGGGTAGTTTCGGTAATCTATAAATATTGCTCTCCCTTTTTTTAATTTTCGTTTCGTTTCTTTTTCGATGGAGACCGTGTGTGTCTTATTTATAGACGGTGAGGGGTTGTCTCTCGTACGCTCCGGTGATTGTAAGAGTCGTTCACCTTCTTTTGGTTAGGAATTTTTACCATGAATTTAAAAAAATCTGAATACAATTCAAGTTAGATTTGGATTGGGGTATCGGATGAGGCGGGCTTTTTGTCTGGACCTGAACCGGACATCGAATTTGACATTAGATATTGGGTTGGATTTGAATTGAACGCTTCAGATTGGGGTCTGGTTAGGATTCGAATTGAGTATTTTGGTTTGAAAAACCGTTGTACTCAGTTACTTTTACTGTCCTAAATACAGTTTTATCTACCATTTTTTTAAGAAAGGTAGATATTTCTATTACGATTTTGTGGTAAGAGAAAAAAAAAGAAAAAAAAAAGGTATTTAGGGAGCGTTTGACAACACTTAAATAAGATGATTCTGCTTTTAATTAATTTGAAAACTAAAAAGTGTTGTCAAACGCATTCTACAAGCAGATTTCATTAAAATTTTATTTACAGCTTTTTAATACAAAAGAGTAAAAAACAAAAAAATGCGTTTTATATTAATCAAATCTATTTAAACTATTTTATTCAAAATCTTATTTTTCAACAGCAACCTCAATAAAAACCAAAAGCCACCGAGTCACACCTATTGATATACCTCGTTAACCTCCACTCATTGTATCGAAGTATATATCTCGAATTTTTTTTAATATTTTTATATAAATAATATCATTCTATTCACAATAACATGTATTTTACATTTTATATGTATCTTATTAAATAAAATAATAATTTTTAAAAAAAATAGGACCCGAGAGTGTTGCACGTGAAAAATAGGAGCCGTCACTGTCCCATTCGCGGGGTCCACGTGAAGTCAATCACTCTGGGGACCCACAATTTGCCACGTGTTACTGACATGACATCCACGTGTATCCTCGTCAGATGGGCTTGAATGAAACTTAATTTGTGACCAGATACAATGAATCTAATGAGAGTCTAGGTTCCTTGTACACAATTTTCTCCTGTGGTTCCTCTGATAAAGGAGCCGTGGATGGGTTCGTCTGTCTAGGTGCATTGAATCTTGTATTTCCCACTAATACGGCTTGAGTTTGTTCATTGATTAGTTTAGTGTGTGCAGAGAATAAATTTTAGTGAAAGCTGAGGGCCACCAGATTCTGATCGGACGGTTTTGCAAACATTTTTTAATTACGGTTTTGAAAAATAAAATTTTCCTTCCATCAAAGGGTGCGTTTGGTTGCGCATTTTTTAATTCGCGCAACCAAACATTGATATGAGATTTTGAATGAAAAATAAAATTTTCCTTCCATCTGGACTAAGGGTGCAACTTGACTCAACCAGACATTTAAATAGAATTGGGTTGTGGTTTTAACATACAGGTTCAACTCGAACCCGAGTAATCTGAATGTAATTCAGGTATGGGTTTAAGTTGAGGGAATAGAAACTCAAACCCAACCCGAAATCGAAGTAGGAATGATAAATTTAAATATTCTAAATCATACTTTATTTTTTTAATTTATTATTAAATAAAATTTGAATTGCTTAATTTATTTTTACCTACAATTTATCAATTCTATAGTTTCATTTCTATGTTTTATTATTTTTAATAGAAATGTTCCTTAATTTCTTCTTTTTTTAAATTTTGTTTCATGTGGAACATTGATTTTTACAAAATTTTAAATGTTTAGAATAATACATTTTAGAAGACAAACATGAACTCAACCTGAATCAAACATGAACTAAACCCAACGGGTTAGGTCACAGTTGTACTTCTCATACCCGAGGGTTACAATTGTTTAGGATGATACATTTTAAAAGACAAACACGAACTCAATCCGAATCGAACATGAACTAAACCCAACGGGTTGGGTCATAGTTGGACTTCTCATACCCGAGGGTCAGGTTGAGTTGGGTTGGATTGGTTTTCTCCAATCTCGGATTGGGTTTGGGTTCGGGTTTAACTCCAACCTGACCAAACCCACCTGAGTTGCACCCCTAATCATGACAAAATGATAATTGCATGGGCCTTCATTTCAAAAGGAATAAAGAAGGCATGTTAGATGAATTTTTAGGAAAATGTTAGACTCGATCATTTTTATCATCCAAAACTCAAATCACACATATTTTTATTTTTTTTAAGGGAAAAATTCATATAAACCCCTGAAATCTTGCCTAAATCCATATAACCCCCTCCAATCTTCATATATCCATATAACCCCCTGTAATCATACCCAAAATCCATATAACCCCCTCCATCCGCCCTCCGTCAATCGAGTTTACGGCGAAATTCAAAAAAATTCACCCCTGTAATCTGGCCTAAATTCATATAACCCCCCTGCAATATTCATATATCCATGTAACCCCCTGTAATTTTGAAAAAAAATCCATATAACCCCATTTAATCTGGAAAAAATATTTCCAAAAATTCAAAAATAAAAATAAATTTTTTTTATTAATAATAGAGTGAATTTTTTTTATCTATTCCTTTTTTTTTCCTAATTTTTGAATTATAAATGACACGTGATTTCATAACTAGTACCCTGACACATTAATAATAAAGCAAATTAACATTTACATGCATTAACATCTAATGGATTATAAATCTTTATTTTATTGTATTTTCTATTATTTTCATTAGGAAACGTAAAATTGATATTTTTATTGTTTAATTCACCATGGATAAAATAAGGATAAATGGTAGATAAGAGATAGATAAGAGTTTATGACTTTTTAAATGACAACTATACCCCTGCATAAATTTTTTTTGTTTGTGAATAAATATGAGAGATGTATGTGTGATATGATAGATGTGACAGTTTTTGATAAAAAATATTTTTAAAAATTCAAAAATGCCAAGAGGAATTTTATTTATTTTTTCATTTTTGAATTTTATTTTTGAATTTTTAGAAATATTTTTTTTTAAATTACATGGGGTTATATAGATTTTTTCCAAGATTACAGGGGGTTATATGAATTTAGGCCAGATTACAGGGGTTTATATGATTTTTTTTTCTAATTTCGCCGTTAACTAGGCTAACGGAAGGCGGACGGAGGGAGTTATATAGATTTTGGATATGATTACAGGGGGTTATATGGATATATGAAGATTTTAGGGGGTTATATGGATTTAGGCAAGATTTTAGGGGGTTATATGGATTTTTCCCTTTTTATTAATAATAGACTTTTTTTTTATTCCTAATTTTTGAATGGTAAATGACATGTGATTTCATAATCAGTACCCCGACACATTAATAATAGAGTAAATTAACATTTACATGCATTAATATCTAATGGATTGTAAATATTTATTTTGCTGTATTTTCTATTATTCTCATTAGGAAAAAATTGATATTTTTGTTGTTTGATTCACCTTGGATAAAATAAGGATAAATGGTAGATAAGAGATGGATAAGAGTTTATGAATTTTTAAATGATAATTATACCCCTGCATAAATTGTTTGGGAATAAATATGAAAGATGTATGTGTGATATGATAGATGTGACAGTTTTTGAAAAAAAAATATTTTTAAAAATTCAAAAATGCCAAGAGGAACTTTTTTTTTTTTTGAATTTTTAGAAATATTTTTTACAGATTACATGGGGTTATATGGATTTTTTCCAAAATTACAAGGGGTTATATGGATATATGAAGATTGCAGGGAGTTATATGGATATATGAAAATTGCAATGGGTTATATGGATTTTTCCCAATTTCGACTAACAGAAGGCGGACAGAGGGGGTTACATAGATTTTGGGTATGATTACAGGGGGGTATATGGATATATGAATATTACAGGGGGTTATATGGATTTAGATAAGATTTCACGGGGTTATATGGATTTTTTCTTTTTTTTAAAATAGTAAACATCATCTAGTGAGATATACATTTTTATAAACATTGTATATCGTTTCATTACGATTTGAATAAACTCATTTTTAATAAGTACAACAAAAAAATTAACAATGCATATAAAATTGTATTTTAAACTCTAAAAAAAATGTAGTGTCTAAAAAAAATGAGCACGACAAGTACCTGTCTTGGGTGGTGTAACAGCTCCCTGGTAGTGAATAAATTTTAAACATTCAAAAGCAGAAAAAACCCACGCTTGAGTTTGATATATTCAAAAAATTTAAAAGCACGTTACACCCATTCATATAACAAGCTACCTGTCTTTCTTCTTCCCCAACAATCATTTTTTTTACCGTTGCGATGGTTGTTTACATAAAGCCAAATAGAGGCAGGGAGAGGCGTAGAGAGGCAGGGAGTGGTGACGGCGACAGAGGTTTTGTTAAAGAGAGGCGGAGATATGTGTTAGCAGTTCTTTGAGAAAGAGAGGCGGAGAGAGGTGACGGCAGCTGTTTGGAAACAGTGAGAGAGGTAGAGAGAGTGTTTGGAGAGGCAACATCAGCTGTTTGGGAGAGTTGTTTACATCAGCTGTTTGTTCCAAGTTTAGGATTAGATTTTGAGTAGATGGTACTTTGGACTTAAATTAACCACTACAATTGTTTGGCAGGGTAACCACATAGGGTTCGGAACCTCTGTTCGGACGGAACCTTTGTTCGGGCAGAACAGAGGTTCTCTATTTTCACCAATGGCACATCGACGCGTGGCACGACAGGCACGTGGAAAAAACGTGCTTCAAACTAACGGAACCTCTCCGTTTCACGCCGTCCCAGCTTTTCGCGTGAAATCTTCACCATCCATTCTTATGAACAATCTTCACCGTCCATTCCATATGCCTCCCCAACCCAGTTCATCCACTCATTCTCTCCTCAAGCTTCATCTGCGATTTCAAACCCATCTCTGATTCTGGTTTGTTAGAAGACGACGACACGGCCTCGAGTTGAAGAGGGTCCATCTCTGTCACATGTATATGTCTCCTTCCAATGCATCTATACACAGGCGTACAGTGATTTTTAGTGGATTTATTTATATTATTTTGTGGTTTTTAAGTTTATTTTTTTTATGGATTTATTTTCATGTTTTTGTGTTTCTATATCTGATCTTTTATTAGATATTTTTTTGTAGAGTTTTTTTTTTATGATATAGATTTTTTGTGGATTTGTTTCTAGATCAAATATTTTTTAAAATTTTTGATGAATTTATTTTTTTATTTTTGTGTTTTTAGATCTGATATGGTATGCAATTATTTTTTTGTAGAGTTATTTTAATTTTGTGGGTATGATATAGATTTTTTGTGGATTTGTTTTTATATTTTTGTGGTTTGTAGATATAATCTGATATTTTTTGTGGAGTTATTTAATTTAATTTCAATATATAATTATGTTCTAAATTATGTTTTTTTCTTAAAAGGTGAACATTTATAGAGTTATGGAAGGAGACAATGAGTTTGTTGATGAATGTAGTTATGGTGTGCCTAAAGTTGGTATGACATTTGATTATGAAGATAGTGTCTATCAATTCTATAATGCATATGCAAAATCAGTTGATTTTAGCATCCGAAGGAGTAGCATATTGAAATTCAATGGCACAGTGACAAAAAGAAAATTTTGTTGTTAAAAAGAAGGGATCAAAGGGGTTGATAAGCGAAAAGTCTTGCACCCGCAGCCCGATACAAGAACAGGATGTGAGGCACATATGATTATCATTTATCAGTCTTCTAATGCTTATAGTATCACTAAATTTGTACAAATTCACAATTATGATCTTGTAACTACCCATTTGCGTCATAATTTGAGGTCTCACAGGAAAACAGAAAAAGCTTAAGCTGCTCAGGTTGATATCATAGATGGGTTAGGATTGGCACAAAAAACTCCTTTTCATTGGCTCTCGAAACTCATGTATTTGTGCTTTGCATTCAGGCCAATTTGTATACACTCACGGGGTCCTACCTATGGCAACCGCGTAATACTTAAATTTTGTCATGAACCTACAATCAAAATAAAAGTTTTGCTAAATTTTAACAGATTTGAAAGCAGGGGTGGTTTAGCATATATAATTATAGATTGATGTATCAAATACTAGCAAGACAATAAAATAATGATCATCACCAAACTACTAGCGAGACAACAAAATAATGTCAATCGCAGCAGATTGACACAAATAATATGCATTTTTTAAACTCCATCCTTCACTTTTTTTTTCTTTTTCTTTTTTTCTGAATGGCACTTGAGGGATGAGAACACATCATCATCAATGTAAAAAATAACAATGTCATCAACAAAAATAAACAACTAAACTATAGTTTACAGTTCTTTTGATGATCAAAAGATTAAAAACATCAATAAAAATAACAATGTCATCACATAAACCACATTCCAGACCTAACAATGTGCAAATCAGAGATAAAAAAATAAAAAATAAAAAGATTTAGAGAAGATCCATAACAATACACACTCCATTCAAGTAATATTCACAACACTTATTAAATATTCACAACACTTGTCGAGGATGACCGTCTGTTATGTTTGGACCTCCTTGGTAGTGGTCGTCTGTTTTAAAAAAAAACATGGTTATAAAAAACACAATCAAAGGACAGAGAGAGAGGTAACCGTTCTTCCTCAGTCTCCCCACGGCGATGTGGTTCAGCGAAGGTGGCGAGGCAGAAGAATGGAGGCCGCAAGGCGGGGAGACTGAGGCGACTTTGGATGAATGTTGTTTGGAGAGGCAGAGAGAGAACATGAGATGTGAATTTCAAACCCTCAAAACGGTGGTTTGGGTTTTTTATTTCAGATCTTCAAGTGTTTATGGTGGCTAGGGTTTGTTAAAGTCGAATTTGGGCGGAACAGGGAGGAGAGAATGAGCGGATGAAATGGGTTGGGAGGCATATGGAATGGACGGTGAAGATTGTTCATAAGAATGGACGGTGAAAATTTCACGCGGCAAGCTGGGACGGCGTGAAACGGAGAGGTTCTGTTAGTTTGAAGCACGTTTTTTCCGCGTGCCTGTCGTGCCACGCATCGATGTGCCATTGGTGAGAACAGAGATCCTCTGTTCCGCCCGAATAGAGGTTCCGAACCCAACCATATGGAGGTAAATGCATATAACACAACAATTCAGGGAGTTATATGGATATTCGATGAAATAAGGTTAGAATATGGATACACACTAACTTTCATAGCCTGGTTTGATAAATGGATAAATAATTAAGATAAGTTAGCCTAATTTATGGGGATGAAAAGACCATTATTTTTATTCAGATTGTTACATTTGATAATATATTTTGTTATCCTTATTTTTTTTTATGTTCTTATCATTAACTTTGCATTTGGATCACATGATCTAAAATATAAGATAACTTCAAAAAAAATTTAAAAATATCAAGTCTACCATTTCTATTAATGGAACATTAATATTGTTGGTTTTGCTTTCATGAAGTTTTTTGTTATTATTTTTTTGCAAATGGCAGTCATAAATGTTGTCCATGTTTTACAGAATGAGGTTAAAAATAAAGATAAAGTATGTTCCACATTTTACTTGGAATAAAATATCCTCACTTTTTCTCTCAAAATACGGATAATTGTCCATGCTTTATCCACTTTTTTTCTTATGTCATATGAAATAACATGAGATTTAACATACTTATTTTCTTATCTCAATGTCAATCCAGACCAGTGTGCATGCATTTAAACCCTCCCTAGGGGCGGACCGAAAGGTTGGCTTGGCCGGGCTACAGCCCTGCTCAGATTTTATTTTTGTTTTTATTTTTGTTATTTGTTATATATATTGAGATAATGTTACGTATATACTTTTTTTCAATCATAATTTCAGTTTACACGTATTTTGAATTTTTAAAAAATAATATATAATTCATTTAATGAGATACATCATTTTATAAAAAATAAAAAAATGAAGCATATACTCTAATAAATTGCATGAATACATTTATAGAAAATGTGTAAGATTTCTATTAAAACATATACCTCGTTATTGCGAATATATGCTCCGGTGATTTTCTATCGTCGCATATAGGACTGAAATTGGGGTTGAAAAAAAAAGAAAAATGATATGTTCAGACCCTTCTACAGCCCCATTCGCAATCCGCGCCATTTTTCTTTTAAAAAAAATTATGCACTCTTCTATCGAAGTACATACTGTTTTATAAAGTGATATATAAACTGAGATACACTGATGTAGTTTTTTCATTATGAATAAATATTTTTTATTTCATACACTATGATGCCATACACTATGATACACGGTATATACTATATTATCATAGTGTATGTTACAAAAAATATTGAATGTCTTTTGAATATCATATTATTTGGTATATAAAATAATTACATCAAATATAAGAATAAAAAATCCTTCTATATTAATATAGGTGATTCTCTCTCTCTCTCTCTCTCCCCTCCACTTCTCCTTCCATTTCTCTCTCCCCTACACTCAGCGCATTTTACAGCTTTATCACTATAACAGCGTAGTATATATTGTATTATCATATTGTACGACGCAAAAAAAATACATATTTTTAATATGAAAAAATACACTAATGTATTTTAATATATATTTTATTTCATTTAATACTACATACTTTAATGCACAAAAAAAAGGGAGTGTGATTTAAAAAAAAAATCCAATGTGAACTGTAATTGGGACTGCATAAGGGCTGGATAAATCATTTTCCTCTGGCTGTGCATGGGATGTGTAAATTTTTTTAAGGTAAATACTTGTTAAAGGTCAATTGCATGCACTCCACGGACGGTTTCAATCCTAACTTTCCCGTGAGAAGTTAGCATAGTGGTTTGAAGGATAAATTCGGTATTAACATCTGTGACACCTGATGTGATGTGGCTTATATGAGACTTGCTTGTGAATCAGTGCATCATGTGCATTTTTATATAGCATTTTTGGCAATTTAATAACATATACAAAGTGCATCATGTGCATTTTTATATAGCAAAAAGACATTTCGGGGAGATAAAAGGAATTTAAACGAAAAGTCCAAGAAAAAAATGTAACTGCTAAGAAGTTTCAGGGACCTATAAAAAAATTAATTCCTCCTTTCTTTTTGGCAAGATAGCACCCCCAGCTCGTGATCAAAGACTGTAGCAACCTAAAGACTACTAAAATTGTGTTTGGTTGCGCGATTATAAAACTGATTCTGCGTCAGCAATCGCAAACGCTGCGCAATCGCACAACCAAACGCATAGTAAATATAATAAGCCAATCAAGAAAAGTCAAGACTTCAACTGCATTTGGTTGCACGACTCCAAAACTAATTTTAACAAAAACTGGGTTTAAAACTAATTTTGTAGAAAGCTGCATCTCCATAACTTCTAAAAACTCAAGTTTTAGACCTTTTTCACATAAATATATATGTATCTTTTAACTCCAATTTTTTCAATTAGAAATGGATTTCCTGCAAATTCAAAAGCTGCCTAAACATATTTCCAAATAGAGCAGATAAAAATGAACTCAGCTAATGTGTCCACAAACATAAGCTGCAAACGGATGCAACTACAAATGCTCCACTAAAAGTTATAAAAAGCTGGCCAACATTTATGTTTTAAACTTTACTATTAAAAGCCAAAATTTTGATCTTGGCATGACAGGGTGCCTACTGATTCACACAAGATTTACATTTTTATTCTCCACAAATTATAACAATCACTATTAAGCCACCAGACTACCAGAGACATAATCAAATAGGGACCCATTTATTTGCATGATAACTTGATTTCACCTCCTCTTTTATAATCCACAAAGAGTTCAGACGGAGTAAAGTAGTAAACCACCAGAGATATTCACAGGTTCATATATAGCACAGGAGCAGACTTGCAACAAAAACATCGCGATGCCCCTCGATGATTTAAAAGCTCGATGCACGGAGAGAGAAAATGTCTAGTGTTGTCGTATCCACAGACCTTTCATGAGCCGTCCATGGGAGAGTCGGTACAACCTGCTCCGAAAACGAATTGTTGGGGGCCCACGGTGGGGCAGGCTTTATCGAAGATGGATGTTCCTGACATCTGGTTGAAGACTGGGAAGGGAGTGGTGGGATTGGCATTCCGCGTGAGTCCAAATCCGAATGTCGGTGGAGAATTATTAGGTGGTGGGAAGAGGACGTTGGGTCTGCCCTCGGTTGATCCAAATATCTTCTGCTCGAACTCCTGCAATTGCTGGTGCACCGCTGCAGCTTTCAGATACAAAGATATCAGTAATGGTAATAGATTGGAGTCCCCAAAAGGGTTATCATAAAATCATATATTGAATGCAACGTTATTTCAAAACAAGACGGAAATGTCAAGCCAATCTTTCAATTAATATGAATTGAAAATTTTAGCAAAAGGGATGAAATTTTTTACTTGTTTATGAGGGGACTTTTTGTCACCTTTGGTCGCTGGTATAATCACAGTATAAAGTTGAGATGATACTCTAATATTATTTGCCTACAGAGTTGTTGGCAATATACCTGTTAGTAGAAGGTATCATTCTCATCCTCAATATGGTTTAACTAGTCTACCTGAAAGATTGATAAGGATTTATACCATTTTTTCATCCACTGGTTTAGATAAAATAAATGCACTTACATAAAGTATTGATAAAGAAAGGTGGATCAATCAGCCATCTCTTCTCTCTTTTTATTTACCACACATTTCACTCAGGTGTAAAATTAGTCTTTAAAAAAAGGTACATTAGATTTTTTTTTTTTGAAGAATGGTGCTCCTTAGGGTTTGATCACTTGACCTATTTCAAGGAGAGGGGAGATACTTGCCGACTTAACCAAAGGTTGGTTCACAAATACATTCGATATTAAGGTTCAGCCAAAGATAAAAGTGAAAATACTAACTAATATTCATTTCAATCCACATCATCCGTTAAGTGTTATTTTCAGCTATGCATTCTCATATTTCTTCTATCAAAAGATAACCACGGTTCACATGTGGTGTCTACATAAAGAATCACACGTGAAGCTTTATATAGAACATCACATTAATATATTCTCTTTCTTTTGCTTTGTGATATTATCTTTCTGCTTCAAGCAAAAAAACACACGTACATAAATTACCCATGTCAATGTTTTACTAGTAGAATATATCATGAACAAGAATGGTAACTATCTGCCAGATCAGAGCTTTCAGTAGGCAACTTTCCAGAATCAAGAAACCTTTTGGAATCTTTGTCTAAAAGCCATCAGATATCAATCAAGGGTTCAAGAGTATTTGTATTCCATGCATGAACATCACATTCTCAGCGGCACCAAAGGTTCATGAAAAAACAAATCCATCCACTAATCATGATTTGCATGTCTCCATCCGTATATCCCTATTGGGCACTCCAGCCTTCTTTCTCTGACGTTTGTCTGCTCATCACATGCATCCACATAACCATACGCTGACATGGGTTCCTATGAGGTATCTTCATATACCAGTAACTGGTCCTTTTTTAGGAATACATGGGTATGGAACCATCCCGTAAATTAGGCTGTGAACAAAGACAGATATTTGAGTCCAACAGTCTGTATTTTCATGCAGAACTTTGGCTGAGACATGCTAATGGTGTATAAATCATTATTTAATCTTATTATTTTATATTCAAATGATTTGTGATCCACTGGTATTGTCAAGAGAAAAAAGAATTTGCACATGTAAGGGGGAGAGAGAATATCTGATACTTTATTACAGACAGCCAAAAAGCTTGGATTAAACAGAATTGGGCCATACAGGGTGTCCTTAAAAATAGGGATGTGAATTTAGTTTTGGACAAAGGGTGTAAATCTTAGTGTTGGGGATCTTATTTCTGTACCTTGTAGGGAGACACCTTGTTATATTCCAAAATTGTGTGTACATTGTGAACATGTAGTCCCCATCAACAGTGGTTTCTAGTAACCGATCAAGTCATCGATTTGGTATAAAGTTTTTCTACAAACCCTATATATTGTGACATGATCTGGATGGAAATACACTCTCCTTAATGATGTTAAGCCAGTAAAACCTTTTTCTTCCGGAAAAAAGAAGTGAACTATCATAAGTTTGATTAGAATAAAAAATGCGCAGTTACCTGAAGATAACTCCACTTCAGGCCTCCGGTCTTTCACCCACTGGAAGCTTTGTGCAAGTTTCCATCCTTTACTTTTCATCAAGAAAGCTATTACAATGGCTGGCGACCTGCCATATAAATACAAAATGAATTTCTCCAAACCATAAAACAAGTATACATTCACTCAAAAAATAGTCATTTAGAACTCTACAACTAACCTGTTTTTTCCTGACATGCAATGGACAAGAACGCGAGCCTTCTCCCTTTCACACTTCTCTGGATGAACAAATTATATGTATTTTAGTAACTACATTGCTCATTTACTGCAACAACAAAAACTCGAATTCCTTCCAAAACTAAAGCAAGAAGACATGAATATGACTGTTAAAAATTTAGGGATAGCATGCAAATTCTGAAGCCCAAGATGAACACAATTTTTTTAACAAAGGCATCTTAGAAAATGGCTTTCCTTTTATGACATCTGTGGGAGATTTTTATTTTAAATTATTAAGAGGAACCGAAGGTCATTCAGAGCAAACTATTATCAACCTCCACCCTTAACATAAGAAGAAAAAAAAGGAAAAGAAAACATTTTTTTTATGCAAAGGAAAGGAAAACATGACACACATAATACGCAAAAAGAGGTTTTGAAAAAACATCAAACATAAATCAAACAAACAAAAATGCATAGATTTGGTGCCAAATACTGACATGGACTGATGTAACCAGCATTTCTAGGAGGCCCAATGTTGAGGCAAAATAAAAGAACATTATGTCCCGATGGAAGCTAAAAATCGTTCAATATGGTTAAACGTAGACAGAAAAGATGCGTCCTTGTTACAAAGTAAATGATTCAGCATTCCTACTTGTCAGCCAAAACCACCTAGAGTCAAAGGGCAAACCTAAAAATTGAATTGCATCATCAAATTCCAAAATTTTATCTTCCTGGAGGCAGTGGTAGGTGAAGGAGTTCTTGTATAGATTTTGACAAGCAGGTACAGTCTGCATTCACATACAAAAAATGAACATAAGAAAGCAGAAAGATGCTTAAACGAGATAGAAAATAATCAGACAATAGAAAAAAAAAACACAAGATTAATATTTTCCTAACAAAATGAACATTCAGAAATTAAATAATAACCTAAAGCAGTAGACGAGGCTTCAATGTGTGGAACTAGTCTCAGACCGAAAAAGAGACCCATATGCATATCCCATGTTTCTTTTAAGATTAAAAGTCACCCAATATGTACGATACTCACATTTAAAAGTGGGAAAAATTTTGTCTATCAGCTATGCTCAGAAATTCTACAGACTTTCTTTAGTAAATCAATGTTGCTTTCAAAAAAAAAAATTATTATCTTTGAAAGCATTCCATTGCTGCTATGATGAATTATGTACTCTATCTATCCATAGTTTAAGGGAAATGTTGCTAACATAAAAGAATGTCTATTTAGTAATATAAAAGAATATTACAAACATGGAATGCATGTCTTGTTCGTAATGAGCTTAGCTGCCACCAACAACTATGCCTCCAAATATATGGTTTATACAATTCAAAATCTGCTTCAAAAATCATATATCTCATACGATTTGAACAACATAGAGCAGAACAGATCCACTATGCAGCATTTCATGCATATATGCATGCATATATTTATTTTAATGTGTGGGACGGGGGGGGGGGATATTTTCGCCCATTCTATTATAATGGAAAGACTCCAAAAGGGAAGAAAAATAAATGGGAGAGAAAGTAAGAACAAAATAATGGTCAGGATACCAAAAATGTCCCAACTCCCCACTCCTGACATTTTAAATCACACTCATCATAAAATGGTCCCTCCCCATATATCCTGGAATTCCTAATAGTTTCAACCTCAAGAATATACTCCATTACCTCATAAACCACTCCATCCACTAAAAAACCACATCACAGACTCCCATGTATCGTCAACGTAGTAATTTTTAATTCCTTGTGAGCCAAATAGCCCACTATGAAATGATGGCAATGAACTTGCATTTTTGCTCCTAACACCTTTCTTTCTCTGTTTGTGAAAACTGAGAAGCATGCATTTTGATTTACCGATGATCTAAACTGAGAAGCATGCATTTGATTTACCGAAGCCGATCATCTTCCCCCAAGCTCCTCTCATTCTGTCCCATACAGGCCTACTGAAGAGGCATTTACCAAATGGGTGTTCAGCATTTTCCACCTAGTTTCCGCATAAAATCACATGAGAGGGGAGACAAAGTCAGTTTTTTTAGAACACTCGTCGGACATAAGGTCCACATGAAGACTTGAACCTTAAATGGGGAGCAGAAATTCCAACACCTCTTGAGAAACAGCAAGGCATGCCCTCCAGTCCACTGTGATACCTGATCCATACCAGGGGCTAAGGCTTTGCATAAGGGATTTACATAGAGATCCCATCAGAGCCTTTCCTCCACAGACCTCATCGTCTGTGTCTGGATTGATAGATATAGCTTAAAATATAGATTTTTTTCGATATATCGAGTGGTCCCCGACTCAATGTATTGATTTGGGACTTAAAGAATATGTTTTGAAATTTTATGGGAACATTCAGAAAAATATGAAAAAATGTCAAAATATTAGTGGGGTAGAGGGTTTTACCACTAACGAGTGGAATTCCACACGTTGAATATAGTTGTTTGACTGTGACTAGGCTAGCAAGAAATTCAAATGGCAGGTGACCTAACCCGTTTACCATCTATTGATAGTTTTTCAATACACAAATGATATATTGATAACACCAACAATGGCATCAGCTATATATTGTCCATCAATATAATGGACTGATAAATGGTTCGATTTATCGATTTGGAGGGGGAGGGAGGCAATCAATATATTGGTCAATAAGACACTGAAGGGCATGCATGCATAGATAGTACATCTTTTCCCCAAAATCCTGACAGATATTGTGGCTTCTAAAATTTAAACAATTATGACACTGCAATGCATCCACCATACAATATCACTGATATTCAAAAAAGACCCACAAATTGAAACAAATGGATCATTATATCTGATACCAAAGAAAGAGGGTTAATATTTATTAGACACACTGCCCACATCTACAGAAAAGGAAAAAGCTTGGTGAAGGCCATGGTTGGAACCATTTTTGCATTGATTCTGTGCTTGCACCAAATTTCCCAAAAATTGGTTCCAAATGATATTCTGAATTTTAGGGAAATTTGGTTCCGAATGGTGTTCTGAGGCTTGAGCCGTTTAGCCTTAGCATTTTAAATTTTTTTGGGCTAGATTTTTCTTTTTTCCTTTTTTCCCTTTTCTTTCTTTCTTTCTTTCTTTTTTCTTGGGGGAGGGTGTTGTTCAAAATAGGTTCTCATCAATCATTTTCCAAAAAATGCCCATGTTTACCTGTTAGGGAGGCATCATCAATATGAGCATTGCCTATCCCCATCCAACCTATGTGACATGTACAAGTATGTCAGTGTGTAATACTCCTAGGATATGTCCGGCATCTTATATAAATAGGGAAGATTCAAACAAACATTCGTCAAAAATAAAGCTACGGAATTCTTCATTAGCTGTAGAAATATATAGAGAGCTATAAAGCTCACTATAAATGTTTGACGTCATCCTCGGTCTTTAATTCACAAATAAATGGATACAAAAACGGAAAGTGATGCTGTTTCTTTACTTTGTAAAAGAAGAAATAATCTAGTTATCATGATCCACGTGACGTCTATTACGAAATCAGATTATTGAATGAGAAGAGTATGGGTCCTACGTAACAAAGACCCATCTTTTATTTATAGGAACAAGAAGCTGAGAGTGACAATCTAAACCACTGCCACTGAAGTCCATAGATCAAATGCGCATCAACACACATGGAGAACCATAGTTAAATGACACATGATAAATGGAGTACAATACAAACTCCTAATACGAAAAGAAAAAAAAAACTAATATTTTTCCATTTAACAAGGTCCAATCCAAGTACTCACTAACCACAATCATAATCCACATCCACCCTCTCACATGACAAAAAATGTTTCCCATATCTACAATCCCCTTCTATTACAATATAACCAACCCTTCAAAATTACATAATTAAACCAAAACCCAAAACAAGTTTCCAAATTTGCAATAAAAAACATGTTTTCTTTTCAACGATATGAATTATTCACATATAATTCAAGAAAAACCTATGTTCTACAATACAATGTAAGGCAAAATCAACAGAATTTAAACGTTTCTAGTATCTATAATCCCCTTCCCCTATGACCGTATGTTCAATAAACCCACTTCAAGCCTTATCACTACAACCATTCAAAATCACTCAAAAACAGATGAAACACAAGAGAGAATGCTCACATTGAGGATGCAAGAGATCCCCTGAGTCTTGAGAAGCTCGCTCCTCGACGCGTTGTCGTAGCTCCCCAAATAGAGGAATTCCGGGATGATCTCCGAAGGGAAGGCCGAGCTGTGATGGATCGGGCGCTCCGTGTTCAACGCCATCCGATGACCACAGATTCCGCAGACCTCCCCCTCTTCATACTTGTGGTAGTGCCCGCAGACCCCACATGGGTTCTCCCTCTCTCTCTTCCTCATGATCCCCCAAATCAGGATTTAAAGGCAGATTGAACAAATACCCAGATCAAAAGGAACCGTTATTAATCGAAAACAAGGATACCCAGACAGGAAAAAATCGATTTTTGATGGAAAACAAGGATACCCAGATGAAATCAAAGGTTCCCCGGATCGAATAAGCGAAGACCCAGATCGAAAATGGCTGTGGAAATCTGTGAGGGACACTGTGGGGAGGGTATTCTCGGAAGATCGGAAGAGAAAGCTTTAGAGAGAGAGAGAGAAGGTAACAGAGGAAGAGAGAAGGACGTTAGAATTTATTTACTGAAAGATCCGGATTTGGGATTGTCTCGGATCACCGTTCATTTTAGAAGATCAACGGTGGAAGATGAGTATGTGTCTTTCTTTGGGTTTACTCGTATACGTACGGCGGTGACTAGTCTCAATGCACGTGGCAACCATGGAATTCTTTTTTTTTATCAAAATATCTTTGCACACATTTTAATTTTTTTAATAATTATGTATTTAGTTAAAAAAAAAATTTTATTAAAAACATGTTATACTCGTAAATATATATTTTAAAAAAATAATATATTGAGATTATATATATTTTTTGTCTGGTGTACACTTTTGATATTTTTTTAAGATATATATTTATATAACAAAATATATATTTTTATATGTATGATGTATGTAAACATATATATTGTTTGTCATATAATAATTTTGGGTTTTTTTTTTAGTTTTAAGTTCTTATAAACATATCTATTTAGGAACGATCTTTCACTTCTTCAATTTTAGTCCTCATATTTAAAGGATTTATTCATTTTTAGTCCCTCCCAGAATTAAAAAAAAAACCAAATAATTTAGGGATAGATTCTTTCCAGGGACTAAAACCAACAATCTGAGAATTAAAATCAAAATATAAAGAAATGAATAATCGGATCACTAAATCATATGATTTATGGAGACTTAAAAATAAGAAACCCAGTAATTTTTCCCTCTTTTATTGGATTGAGATTTTTAAGGAATTCAATTTATTGCATGGAGTTAAAAGTTAGATGTGAGATGATTTTACGAATGTCAGACCACTTCAATCATAATAAAAGAAATCATTATATTTTTTATTGAATATTTACCCCTTTTTGAGATTTGCAACAACAACCGACTATTCTGCTAATTTATGAATTTTTATGTTTAGATTTTTTTTACCATGTCAAAAAAATTTAAATACAATTTGGAAAATTTAGCCATCCATTAATTATCAATGGTTGAGATAGGTTTTATTATTAATAATTGACCTAATGAGAGTAAGCACCTTTTTGCTTTACTTTATTTTTAGAGACTAATTATACGTAGTTGCTTCCGTATTAAATGTGATAGCATCATTAATATTTTTATATCGTCTTTTGAAGATATTATGATTTTCTTGGCATTATTATTGAATAGTCCACTATTATTTCTAATACACTTTTTAAATAACTTAAAAATTAAAACATAAAGAACCCAACAATGACTTGATGAATGTGATTTTTTTTGTCATTAATATATAAAACAATAAACATTTTTTGCTACAATTGTCGTGCCATGGAACCTCATCCAAACCACTCCAGGGATTTATTTTGTTAAGGGTTTTTAGTTTCCACCCCCTGTACACAAGTGAATTATTGGAAAACTTCATAAAAAAATTATTTGATTATTAACCCCTTATAAAATTATTACATTTTATTTTAAAAAATCAATATTTAGTTTCTGTGCATTCTAAAAAGATATATTATTTAAAAACATCTCTAAATACACATAATTATTTTAGGATTCTTTAAATGTAGATTGTCTTCATAAGAATATCATTTTGTACCAATCGTGTCATTTCATATCATTTTAGACCGTTTCATACTACCAATCATATCATTTTGTACAATTGCATATTAATCATACCAATTTCGTATTAATTATACCATATATTTATGTTCAACAAAAAAAAGCCTATACAAAGCTACAACATTGGTATTTAGTAGGTGGATCATTTGGGTTGAGGAGATGTAATAGAATGGAACCATCCCCACATTTAATGATAAAGTTTTGTGTATGCATCATTTTTTAAAGGTTTCAATAACATGAGAGATGTTTGAGCTTTTTGCTAAGGCAACCACAACTTGAAGGGTCTTAAAATAATTTTTGAGGTTTTTTGCTTTAATAATTTAGCTGTTTATGAGGGGCAGAAACTAAATAATCCTAAATGGTTGGGTTTTTTAACCAGGCATAATAATTAACTTTGTAAAGATCCGTAATACTCAATTTTTGTAAGGGGTTTTTGATAATCTGTTTATTTTTCAGGGGGTAGAAACTAATAACCCATTTTTTAATCATAGGAACCAATCATATTGAGACCAAAAGTTTGGATCAGATGATTTGACCCTCCTGAAAATGACCCTAATATAACTTCAAAATGAGCTGCAGATAAGATGAAAGTTACTTGTATATCTGCATGGTTTGATTGGTTTCCTTGTCATAGGGGAAATTATCAGCATCTGTTTCTTCTCTTTCTCCTGTCTTTTTCACAACTCACTGAAGAATTAAAAAATGAAAATGTTAGGTATAAAAATCGCTGAGGATAAGCAGATTTTTGGAAATAATATTGTAGAGCAATGATATACGCAGTCCACTTTATAGCTCAATATGCAGTTTCATACATTATGATAATGCAATATATACTATGCTATTATTGTACATGAAATGCTATCATACTGTATGACAAAAAAAAGTACAAAATAACAAGGAACATTTTCAAGAAAAAGAAGGGGCATTCTTGTCATTCAAAATGACTAAATTGGATTTCTCATATTTTATAAGAACTTTATTTGAATACATTTATTGAAACATTTTAACTTAAGGAATCATATATACTTTCTAGGGATCTGTAACAATTTTTTCAATTTTATAAAGAATTAAAACCGAATTAGTTAAACTTTTCAATTATTGGTCCCTCCATGAATGGGGGCCAGCTGCTTCAAGATTTCAAGGGTGAAATTATCAGTCAATTAGTATTCCTTGGAACCTGAATTGTATTCCTTGGAGCCTGACATGACTGGTTTCTGGTACAAGCTGATTTTTCAAGTGAAATCTACTATTTTTATCCTTCCAGATTGTCCAAACAGTACCTTTAAGAAGTTGCATCATCAGCTGAGAAAGTCTGATGCAGCCACTTAAACATCCCTTTTTCATTATTAAAAAAAAACCCAAGATATATGAAGAAATAAATTACAATCACCTGTCAAAATCAATTTTATGAACTCTGACCATATGTAAATAAATAATATTTTTTCATGTATTATTTGTTAACAAATGCGTTGAAAAATGAGCACAACAGTTTATTTTCGTTTAATATAAAAAATAATCAGAATAAACTGTAGATAATTGTCCAAAATTTGAAATGTAAAATGTGCAAATATTTTGTTCTATCATGCTAGTTTGGCAATGATTAAGATTTTGAGGATAAATTGTCTCAAATTTAAAGAATAAAAATCCATCAAATTTGTTCATATTTATATTCGTCAAAATTGAAATAAAAAATTAGAATAAATGTTATCACAAGCCTATAAATGGAATAAAATATCCATATTTTTATTTCAAAATTAGGACAACTATCCGCAGTTTATCCCGATTATTTTTTATACCAAACGAGGATAAACTGTCATCTCACTCGCTTAGCCCATAAATACCCTTTATCTCATCACTTATCCCATTGCCAAACCAACTCAATGCTAGGATAACATTTATACCCATTTTTTTCCAATTTTAACGAATATAGACATAAACAAAATTGATGGACTTTTTATCCCCTAAATTTAAGACAATTTATCCTTAAAACTTAATCCATTGCCAAACTAACCCTAGGGGTCCACCAGTATTTGAGATGTATCAAAACTTTTATCACCCTATAAAATAGCCTTTGAATCTGCAGCCTTGGCCAACCCTTCTGCTGCCCCAATGTATTTCCAGTCCTTCAATGAACTTCCTGATGCTCACTTTGGTGACTGATTTCCTCTTGTCAGCTCCTTCAGCTTCTCATATGGTTCGGGTACCCCATATCTTTGCATCACCTGAAATAACAGTGGATGTTAACTTCAGTGTAAACTGAGGTCAGCATTCAGTGTATGAAAAATTATATACGTGTGCATGTTGATTATGTGCTATTTCAATTAAAACAAGGTTTCTATATTTTCTACTGCTAATTTAGACTTGCACATGATACAACAGTGGGATTGCATTTCTCATTTGAACCTACATGCACTTCTGCATACAAGAGAAGTATGAACACGTGATACTGAAATTTGGAGCGAGTGATTCCATGCTGCTCCTCTACAAGCAGAAATTGAAATCTACAGTATATTGAAGTATCAGGGAATCAAATGCAGATGGCTCTTTATCTGATAGTCGAGCAGATTTCGAAGCTTTAATTTGATTAGCGAGAAATCGTATGAAATCAATCAACTTATTAGAATTCCAATGAATCTTGGAAGGTCTGTGTTTGTCTACTCAAGATAGCAATATTTGAATAGAAATTGACTCAAAAACAGCACGTTTGGATAAATAGGAAATAGCAAGGGATCCCCTTCCCTCAATTGCAAGCATATAGACACCTTACACCTAGTACAAATCAAAGAACTCTTGAATACTGTCTGTACTTGGAGAGCCACCAATATTCACAGACAATGAAATCAGCCTGCTGATGCCATTGCTGTCAGATAGAGCCCTATGGGGCTGCTGCAAAAGGACCAACAGGGAACTATTTATGAAAGAAAATTTAGATCTTTTGTTCTTTCATTCTCACATGTAATTTTTTTTTTTTTTTGAAATACTCACATGTAATTTTTTGGTCAGAGTTGTCTCTGTTTGGTAGCACACTTTGTAATTGGACTGTAGGGGAGGTCTTTAAATAAGGATGAGGATGCAGGACAGCTAGACTGTTCTTCCCTCCTAGTAGCGGGAAAGCAATTATCCTTTGAAGTATTTTGTAACATTTACTCTTTTATATTCATATTATTCTTCAACATTAATCACCCCAAAAAAACAAGTATAAACGCATATGCACATGCATTCAACATGACAGCCTCACTCGCCAATAAGCAAGGGCACAAGAGCAAATCCACATGAAATTGATGTTTTTCTAATGTAGCCATATAGGTCATATATCCGAAAGGGAGGAAAGCATGACATCACTGCCATTACGAATAATATAGATAAGATCTACTAATATTATTTAATAGTTATAGGGAGTAAACTGGATAGTCGTAGTTTAAAGATATTGACTATAAACGCTGACAGAAATTGCTTACTGTTTGTATTGGTTCAGCAAGGACCTCCCATGTTTGCTCCAAATCTTCATTCAGACAAGCTTCATTGACCTGTATTCAGCAATAAATTCAATAAATCCCAAGCTGACTTTCTAATTTTATTAAAAGGAAATAACTAATCTAACATTTTGAGATCAAATAAATGAAAGCTTGTTATAAAAGGAGACAAAAAACAAAAGTTTAAATCTAACATAAAAGCCAGGCAGCTAGCATTTTTCTAGGTGAACTACCCATTTTATATCCATCAACCACAGGGTGCTCCCTCCTTGATACCAATCTTTGGAGTTGGACCACACCTTTGGTTTAAAAATAGGTGTCCCCACCCGGGACACACAAGGAGGGTGAGCCTAGACCCTCTTGAATGGTAACACCCTTTTCCATTAATGAAGTGTAGACCAGATACATAAATGATGTTTGCATTGCATGGACAACATATTGCCAGCATCCTAATTTTATACAGCATGTAGACAAACTTTCTAGTGAATATAGTTAACTTATTCATCTCCTCAGCAGCCGTCACTATGTTGTTTGATTTGCCATTTAGTTACAAAAACAGATTTCTCAAACTAAGAAAAGTGACCCTCACCTGAAGCTTCTTGATTCCCTGCAGTGCATTTCTGTAGGCAAGGAGAGAATACCCAAATCCTACACCCATGTTCCTCAGAACAGTTGAATCAGTCAGGTCACGCTGTCAGTTTAAAACATATAGTGACAATCAGTAGCTTCTTTCATGAGAAGAGCCAAGTCTAGATTTTGAGATCAAATAAATTAAAGCTTCATTCTACCTTGATTAGCCAAACCTAAATTGCCCTCGCTGTTTTCAAAATCTATTGGATTAACTTTGTGAGGCATGGTTGAGGAGCCAATCTCACCAGCTTTAGTTACCTGTATTAAAGAATCTAATAGGATTAGCATCCTGAAAAAATCATCTAAATTATATGAATATTCTAAAACATATTACCTGCTTAAAGTAACCCAAGGAAACATAACTCTATATGTCTCTATCAAAATCCATCAGGACATTGTTAAATCGGATAACTGAATGGTAAAGCTCTGCAATGTAGTCATGGGGCTCAATCTGTAAAGAAAAGAGGCAATGATCATCAAACCTTCATCTCAAGCAGGATTTAAGAATCAATTGGGGTAACATGATGAGTACAAAATGTAGAAAGTAGAAACTATATAACATGGTTCAGTGGTTTGTTTGAAATACATTGATGCCTATATAAGCAGCATCAGGATTATAATGAATTAGTGATTGACTGAACTGAATCAGCACAATTTTCATGACGATTTCCTCAATATCTTACAGGGTGATTGGAAAACAGGTAATGATATGATAATTATTTCCTCCCACACTGAACTGAATAGGTAGCAATTCAATGAAAGTCTCCTTTAGTACTGTACTTAACTTTTCCAACTAGTTATAGTTACATTTATCTTGATGAAAATAACAGCAGGAAAAGGACAGAAGGAAAATCAAAAGAGAGAAAAACATCAGAGAAATGGAAAATAAAGGTACCTTCTGCAAACAGCTTTCACCCAGTAAAACCAAATGAAACCTCAGCACAACTGGTCTTACAAGACTAGTTGGGTTCTTGATAAACCACAAAAAATTTCATAATATACTCGAATTTATAAACTAAAACATAAACAATGAGACTGCAGACAGAGGTGTAGAGGGAAAAAACCATAACTGAGTCACATAAGGGTTGAAACTTATTCCCAAAGACCTAACAAACTCTTCGGCGATTCTTGGTCAATCAATCTGTGGATATGCTGTGATGTGTGCATTGTAATTTCCAACTGCCCCTGCAAACTTTCCCAATATTTCAACTTCAGAAATAATCTGTCTCTGTCTGCTCAATCGTGAGCCAAAGTTTGCCATTTCCTTTCCCAAAGTAGTAGGTGAAGCTGGCTACATGACAGCAAGGAGACATTATCAGACGTGGAATGGTGGTCCATCAATAGAAGCGTGTGAAACATTTTGAACAAATTTTCATAGAAATTAAAAGTGAATATTTGAGCATAACAACAGCCCTAGCATTCTTGTTAAAAAGTTCAACAAAGAATTGTCGATGTGTAATTTACTAATTTCTATAGAAAATAAAATCTCCAGTGTTCTATATCAACCACCAATGTCGTACATGTAACATAGTCAGTGCCTTTCATACAAAAGAGATGTTCTTACATTATGATCATATGCAAATAAGGACAACTGTCAAGATTTACAAATTTTTCATTCATATGTTAAGTTACATGATTACATAACTATAAATATCATTCCTGTCCAGGAAAGAAGGGGTGGCAATGGAGATATGAAGCAATGAGAAGTACTTCCAAAAGGAATTGATATAGATTTCATGAACAATTGTAAACCTCACATTTACCATCCCTTGAAAATACATCTGAATGCTCCCTAAAACATAATATCACATGAGCTATCATGAAAACAAAGTGGCATTCCATATAGGAGAAAAAAAAATTCCAATAGTACCTGCCCATGAGTGCAAGATAACATGGCAATCTGTGCATTTTCCTTTGCCATCTTGAATATTGCTTGAAGCACTTCATCCATAACAGGAAGAATGACAGTGTTGAATACTTCTTTCAGCATCAAAGCATGGGCCAAGATTGTTGATATCTTCGGATGTGCATGCAAAATGGAAAAATTGGATTACCTGAAACAGAGTAAGCAATAATTTATCTACTGAGCATTGAACAAAACAAATCCCATAATAAAACTTGCCTGTGAAAATAAATAAATTCAATATTTCAGAGAAGCAAAGAGATGGATACAAGCCTGCGCAATTTCTGGATGAGACCCACATTTCTGCTTTAGAAAATACTCCACAGCTTTGACATCATGGTTTGTCCCCTTCTCAATCTCCCACACTAAAGTTATAAACTAATCCTTCCAAGAAAGAACGAGCATCTTTGCTGAAGTTTGGCACCTCCATGACTTTCCCGTTTGGAAGGTGATTCCACTTTTAATTAAGCCGAAAGCTAAAAAGTGTTGTCAAACGCATTCTAAAAAACAGACTTAATTAAAAAGTTACTTTCAGCTTTTAGTGTAAAAAAGTTGCTTTTTAAAAATCGTAAAAAATGCGCTTTCCAGAAATCAAGCCTATTTAAGTCACTTTATTCAAAATCTTATTTTTCAAACGTGTTTCCAAACGGAAATTCGGCAATTTCTGAAAGCTTTAACAACCACTTGATCTACACTATTGGGAAATGCAGCAGCCAAAATTTAGAAATAGTGGTCAATCAACGGCTAGTACAACTCTAACTTAAGTAATGAAATTGAAATGAAAATGAGCCATAGTTGAAACATAAATTAAAGTGGGAAAGCATAACCATTGTTCTCATCAATATCAATACTACATTCATATAAAAGGATTCTTTTCAAAATAATCTACAAGAATGATTCAAGAAGAATGATTGTTTTTCACATTGGACTTGACGAAAAAGAGAAGCCCTGAAAGACACAAAACAGGGAAACCCAGGTTGTGTGTGAATTAAATGTTTTATGGGGTTCATAATCAAGTAACAAAAACCAAATTTCTTTTCAATAACCAATGAATCCAGTTCCAAATTTAGCAGGAAGCTTTGAAGTGTTTGAGAGGATCAAATATTTAGATCACATAAAATTCAATGGTAACTTTCAAATTCTTGAAAGGACAGATTTGAGATTCATCAGTCACAAAACAATAAAGCAAGTTCATTCAGAGATAACCCAATTCAAAAAAAGTACAAGAAATCAAAGCATATATCACATTCAGAGCCAAATTCAAAACATGTCACACATATCACAATGAGGGAGAATTAAAGAGATTATTTACCGGACGGGGGGGGGGGGGGGGGGGTGGGAGCGTCGGGTTGCGGCCTGCGGCGGCGTCACGCGTCAGATATCAGGGGGAGGAGAGAGAGAGAGGTTTTGTTGGCGGAATAAAAAACAGTCTCAATCATCTTTAGCCACTCGGTCTTGGATATGAGTTTCGGTAGATAATGCGTTTGAAAATTTAAAAATTTTAAAACTCATATTCAAACATGTTTTTAGCTTTTAGCTTTTCAAATCACAATCTTTATTTTTAAGCTAAAAAATCTTGCGGTTGAAAATCTAATAAAACATAGCATTTTAAAAATTAAGTTTGAAACATAAGATTTTAAGAATCTCATAGTTTCAACATCACATCCAAACGCACACAAAGACCACACTTGTTTTTATTTTTATTTTTAATATTATGTACAAGATATATGCTTTAATAAAAAAAATATATCATCTTATTTCTTTCAATTAATATTACAACCTAGACTTTTGAGTAAACTAGACTACCAATTACCCAACCTATATTAATTAGAATTAGGCTTGTCAACGGATCGAGTCTGGGTGGACCGTGACAAGACCCGGCGGGTCCGGGTCCAACCGAGGACCAGGTCCGACCCGACCCAAATATGGTTAATAAAAAAAAACTCATGAATTTGTTTGACTTATTATTCTATTAGAAAAAATTTGTATAAAACATTAGTTTTGATATTTCTAAATTGATGTTTGTTTGAACATATTTTTCTACAATTCAAAACAATAAACACTAACATATAACATTCAAAGTAAACAAAAATCTAAACAATAAAACAATGAACTAAAAGGGAGAGCTAATGATTATTTGTGTCACAAAATAAATGTTCAAAATAATAAACACTACATATTAATCTAAACAACATTCAAAACAATAATAAACACTAACATATTAACCTAAATAATGAACATAAATCATGCAACAAACCAATTAATTATACAAATTCAAAAGCTAATAAACTAATAAGGCTTGTCAACGGGTGGGTTTGGTTATTTTATGGGTTATGATTTATGGGTTTGGTTATGGACTTATGAATATAAAAATGAGTTAAAACTTATACTTGTAACTTGATAAATAAGAAATAAAATTATGGGTCAACTAATATTAATAGTCTTATAATATATGAGCATATACTAATAAAACAGTCGGGTCTTAAGTCCAACGGGTTTGGACGGGGTGGACTCGGACCCGACCCATTTGTATGTTTGGGTCCACCGGGTTGGGTCCAAATCAAGTCGGGTATATTACACGTGTAATCGGGTCTGTGTCCGGGTCTGGACCTGACCCGTTGACAGGCTTAATTATAATTGAGGCTGAAAAAAAAGTGTATTGCAGCACTCAAAAATAAAAGGGAAGGGTTATTAGTTATCATTAGGATCCTAGCCAAGACATAAAATAATATCGGGTCCATGGGGTTGGGTCGGTGTAGACCCAGACCCACCCCGTTTGGATGATTGGATCATTCGGGTTGGGTTCATATCGAGTCTTGGATCCTTCAACTCGAATAATTTACGTCTTTTATCTGGTCAGATTTAGATTGACTCACGGTTCATTAACATATCTAATTACAAGTATGTTTGCCCGGGGTTTTCTCATATAGCTTATGGGCTTCCTACTATGTCGATTTTGATCGAAGCTCAAGGCTTAATATCTCTATTTGTTTTTAAAGTCTACACACACACACACACACACACGCTTAATATCTCTATTTGTTTTTAAAGTCTACACACACACACACACACACACACACACATATATTACATATACATATTCATATACATATACATGTATATTACACAAAACCATCATCATCTCATATACATACAACAATCAACTGGTACTTTGGTAGTAACATTCGACCCATATATGATATAGTTTCAAGCCAGTCCTTATATGGGAAGACGTATTTATTCCCATTTATAGTAGGAGTTTTATTACGCCCAAAAGTATATACCTCCGTATGGGTGATTGTATATTTATATAACAAAACATCCATTACCGTACATTTTTTTATATAAATGCAAATAATAAATGGCGATAAAAATGATACATGTATATTTGTTTTCAATTCTTTTTTTTATTTTTTGAGATTTATAGTATTTGTTATTTTCAAATATGAACAATTAGCTACATATATATATTAATAATAATAAAACTTGTATGTCTCCATTTGGATGCATTCATTAATGATACATTTTAATGCATTTACAATTCATGAACAATCCAGACAATCCAGAATTCTTTCAACCTTATATGGTGCACTCCCACCAATGGGTAGGATGAGTTTCCAGGCAAGTGGGGACAGAAAACAAGATGGGGATGAAGAAGATAAACCAAAAATGTGGCATCTACAATGCAGCATCTAATTCAAGGGTATATGTATAAGATCTTTATGTTGATTATTTCAAGGCCACATTTGGAGAGCATATGTTCAATCCAACATATAGAATAAGAATAAAAGGAATATAACAGAATATATAGAAGAAGAGGTCATCATAAACTATTGATTAACAATTGACAAACATTCAAATACATGGTTTGGGCCAAAATGATTAAAAGCATGACTCCATCTAAGCACCATTTATAAAAAAATAAATATATACAAAAGATAATTATAGAGACGCGGACCCAAATTATTATCTTTTCATAAAATATGTTTTTGACCTTTTTTTATAATAAAAACTAAAAATTCAAAAGTTGAAACTAAAAGTTAAAGTTCAAAAACCATGTTTGGAAATGATTATTTCGAAAACTAATTTTAAAATTGAATCATCTTCATAATTGATTGTAAAATGGGGTAAGTAATTTATTAAAATAAGAAAGGATTGAAATGAGCAAGGTTAGCCTCATAATTGGAATTGTTCATCCTAGTCTGAAAGGTTTGAAATTGGTTTCATAATTTTAGTCAAAGAATCATTCTTTTGAAAAATTTAATTCAAATTAATAAATACAAAAATTAGCTCCAACATCAGAAAAAAAATCATTTCAAAATTCAAATTCATCAATTCAACAAAACTAATAGCATATAAATTAGAGGTAGATCCGAATAAATATCATTTATATATATCTGAACAATAATATATTCACCCATATATTTCTTTATAAATGGCCTCGAGAATATCTCTAACACACAAGTCTTCATCATAAACTCAAGATGATTGCTTCACTCTTACTTCATTTTCCACTAAACATACTATTTAGTCATCCAACTTTATAGCACATGTAATAATATAAATATATAGCCAAAAGATAAGCCCAATGAAGTGTAAAATTAGTATAACTATTCAATTTTTTTTTTACTCCATTGCCAAACAGACCCTTCCAAGGATTTCCCAGTCTCCAAGGCACCGAATAATAAAGAACTATCATAGATCTAACATGGAATAACTCATTATAAATTCCCATTTATTCTATACAATATATCCATGTATGATATTTATAATACAATGTCACATGAGGAAAAGAAACAAGGATGTCCTTCTATTGAATTATAATAAAGTGTCCCATGCTTTTAATCTAATCTTGAATCCCACATCTCTCCCTCACATGAATGTGAGCAAGAAAACAAAATTGAATCCTCTGCTCATCAAAAGCACATGGACTCTTTTACTCTTTTGTCATACAGTCTTCACAGTAAAGACTCTGTTGTTACCAAATATTTTTGTGGTGTAATTTTAAAGGGATATATATATATATATATCTTAAAAAAATTATATTGACAAAATATCCATGTTGATACTCTATTACCATCATTACCCCTAAAAGGAATTAAAATTTTCACACGTTCCTTTTTAGGGGAATTTATGCACAATATAAATATTTTAAGTTTTTCAATAACACCCTTTAAAAAGCATCATGCATAATTTAAATAATTTTGAACAATATTATTGAAAAGAGTATTTCACCATGTGTGTTTTGAAAAAATGAGATTATTTCAGAGATATATATGCAAAAAATTTATTTTATCTACAACAAAACCAGAGCCAATAAGCGAATGAGAAAATTAAAATAGCATCTCCACTTGTCTACCTAATTTGTGACATGACCCTGTTTTGCTTCATGTGAGCCTGCCCAGTTTTAGATTTTTTCATTAATTAAAACATGATATATATGTGGTGATATAATAATTCTATATGAATGTGTTAAGTTATGACATTGGATTGGATAGACCATTTGGCAAAATAAAAACATAGTGAATTCATGTTTGATGGACTTATCAAAGAAAACAAACCAGTAACTTTACATGGCAACATTTGGCAGTGAGTTAATTTTTGTTTTTTGTTTTTTGGTTGTAATACTTATGAACTTAACTTATTTTTATCTTTAAAATTTAATAAATTAGCTTCTTACATAAATCTTTTTTTATTTATTTTGGATAACATCTGTTAAGTGATGTTTATAGACTAATCAGTTTTTTGGGGTGATGCATACAAACATAGTGGGCCCCACTCAAAAATAAAAAAAAGTCACAAAATTTAGTGGATCCATTGTCCAGGAGCTCCTGAGAGAAATTTGTTGAGCTCCTCACATTTGAGGACCTATTGGAGAGATTTACGGGACTCATTCACAAAATTAACTAAGGAGTACCATAAAAAAATTAATGTCCTAAGAGATGCTCTAACCCATGGTCTGAATCATATGTTTATTATTCTATATTTGTATTTTATTTAACTTTCACAGTAAGATTGTCTCATCATCCTAGTTAAAATCAGATAGTTATCCATTTGATTTGATACATTTACAATCGTCTGAGTTTAATCGCGGGGATATGGCAACCCGTAAAGGAGGACAATCAAGATATAATTGAGGGAAAAAATGAGTAAGGAAAAACAATGGATCCTATTAAATGAAAGCTTCCAAAGAAATTTGTTTAGCTTGTCACATTTGAGGAGTTCATTGAAATAATTTCTGTGGAGTCATATAAGGAGACTCAAATGCAAGGTTTGAATTTTTAAATTATATTTTATATTGTTTAATTTTCATTGTAGAGCTATCACATCTCATTGATGAAATGGGATGGTTACAAATGTCATGTTATTTTCATAGGATCATTCACACTACGACCTATTTCATTTGATGCATTAATAACCGTATAATTTTAAAGATGAAAATATTATAAACCCGGATCCAATTAAACCTAGTACCATAATCAATATCGAATTGCACAGCCTTATAAATCAAACTACATAATCTATGAATCAAACTGCATGAAAAATGACATTGTATCTAACCATTAGATGTATAGTTCAATTCATAAATTGTATAGTTCGATTCATAAACTTTGTGGTTCGATACTGATCGAACTGATGAAACTCTGACATTACAACCAAGCGATCAAAGTCAAACAAAATACCATCATTACAGTCACAGGAAACATAAATGAATCAACACCATCCAACTAAAAAAAAACACATAAGAAAATAAATAAATAAATAAATAATGGTTTTTTATTTTTACCTCCCCACAAACCATCATATTTAGCGATCGCTCATTCACTTCTTCGTATTTGGGTTTTACTCCCTAATTTAAAGGATAATTCATTTTTACTCCTTAAGAGGGATTTATCTATAAATTATTTATTTTCTTTTTAGTCTTTGATAGGGAGTAAAAATGAATTATCATTTAAATCTGATGAATAAAACTCAAAATACGAAGAAGTGAATGAGCGATCACTATACGAGTTCGTGGGAGATAAAAATAAAAAGCCTAATAAATAAATACTGAGAAAATCTAATACAAGGAGAATAGACAGGACCCACAATGGACCAGCATTGTTAATCCGGATTGCCTTTTTCTTATGTTCTTTGACTGACGAGCAGCACAAGCTTCGTCTGTCTCACCTCACTCACACACTCAACAGATCTTCACAAGAAACACTGACATTTATTATTTAACAAAAAAAAGAAAAAAAGTGAAAGGAAGATCTAGATCTCCCAACACAAGAAAGGATCTGAGAAACCCCAGATCACCCATAGGTGGCTCTCTCTCCAATCCTACTTTGCATTTTGTAATTCTTGCATAGATCTTGAATGTGGGTACTCTTTTTTTTTTTTAGTTCACATGGTGTTCTTTTGTTGAAAGATCCGATCTTTTAAGTTAATGGCTTCGATTTCGCAATGTGGGTCTCGATCAGCTTTTTTTTTCTCCGGGTTTTGATTTAGTGGGTCGAGTTGGTTTGAATTGGGTTTTTTTTGTGTTTTTTTAATTAATTTTTTGAGGTGATCTGTAGTTTGGATTTTGCGTGGATTGTCGTTCTGAAAGGTGGGTTTTTTGAATTTGGTGCGGATGAAGGGTTTTGTGATGCTGATATGATTGAATGTTTGGTTTTTTTAGTTTAAACAGTTGGATTTGGTGAATTGTTTGAAAAGATTGGTTTTTGAAGGTGGGATTATGTTCAGAGGGTTGGATTTTACTTACTTGAGAGGGTGTTGATCTTCCACAGTTGGATTACTAGCAATAGGTCAAAGAAAGCTAGTTGAAGATCTGCCTAGCATTAGTTGTTAAGATAATTGTGGCCATGGTGGGTGTCAATGATGGTTAGCACAATGGCTTGGATGAAACAGAGTGGAAAAGGAATCTGCATTGTTGTTATTTTGCCTAGTGTTGTCACCCGGAATTTCAATAATGTGATAGTGAACAAATTTCGCATTTTTATTTATCTTCTAATTTTGATCTTTGGGTTGACATATCAAATCTTTTCTAATGTTTAATTAGGCACTCACAACTAGAGGAGCATAATTTTTCTTGTTGTGGATTATTTCTTGTTACAGACTAGTTTGAACATTTTACATCTCAAAATGCATGCATGAACTATGAAGTTGTTTTACATACCAACTTAATAAATTTTGGTAAATCTATCTTCTTGTTGAGGATCACATTAGCTATTTTTTATGGTTCTTTGCACACCTATTTAATTTTGTTGGGTGTGCAGATCCTGCCTATCCTTTGTCTTTCATGATCTGCTCTGATTGCTGTTGAAGATATTTATGTCAGTTTCTTACCAGTGTAGGTTGTCTGGAAAGTTCTAATGGCAGTCACAGGCACTCAAAATTCTTTGGTCGGTGAAACGACTTGTGGATCTCTACTTCATGAGTTACAGGTAAGCCTCCTTGAGTCAGTAATCACTCGAGAAAATGTTTATTGAATGGATGAAATTTTTTTTGTGGCAGAAAATATGGGATGAGGTTGGTGAGAGTGACGAACAAAGAGACAAGATGCTGCTTCAGTTGGAGCAGGAGTGCTTGGAGGTTTACATGAGGAAAGTTGATCAGGCTTCAAAGTCTAGAGCAATCCTTCTCCAAGCCTTGGCTGATGCCAATTCCGAGCTATCAAATCTTCTCCAGGCTCTTGGAGAAAAGACCTATGTTGGCATAGTGAGTCAAATTGTTTTAAGCCTATGCTGGGGGCATAAAATTTGTTTCTATATATCTACAATGTTAATATTGGGGGCAATCTTAACTACTTGGTTTCATAAATGCCATTGTTCATTTATTAAATGGGCTTCTTAGAGTTACAAATTTATGCAAGACTACTAGGGTTCTGATACACTCAGTCATTCCTATACTCCTAACCCAATATATGAACTCTCTAATGAGTATATACTCTGATAGGCGTGTATATACTTATTCAGGGAAAATGCAAGAAGGGATGCATTCAATTCATTCAAGTATATACTCCATTCCCCCCCCCCCCCCCCCCCCCCAAAAGTATGTACGTCATTAGATGCATTCGGACTGCAAAAGTGCAACATTTTCCATGAATACTAATTCAAGAATTCAGGCACCTTCTTTCATCAAGTAGTGTCTAACACCCTTCTTGCACAGCCTGAAAAGTTGACAGGTACAATCAAGGAGCAACTTGCAGCTATTGCACCCACATTGGAGCAATTATGGAAGCAGAAAGACGACAGAATAAAGGAGTTTTCTGATGTGCAGTCACAAATTAAGAAAATATCCGGTGAAATCACTGGCGATGTGCAAGTGGGGACACCAACAGTTGATGAAGATGATTTATCCCTCAAAAAGTTAGAAGAACTCCAGTCCCAACTCCATGAACTCCAAAGAGAAAAGGTTGCTTGGGTGTCTCTTATTATGCTGACTCATGAATCCCTTATTGCATGCTTATAAGATCATTGTTCACTAATATGTGTATTTATATCTTACAGAGTGATCGGTTACACAAGGTTCTCGACTTTGTAAGCACAGTGCATGACCTCTGTGCGGTGTTGGGAATGGATTTTTTTACTACCATAACAGAAGTCCATCCAAGCTTAACCGACTCAATCGGGGTGCAGTCCAAGAGCATCAGTAATGACACTTTATCAAATCTTGCTAAGACAGTCTCAGCACTAAAAGAAGATAAAATGCAAAGGCTGCAAAAGGTAATTATTGTAGTTTGGCGTCAAGCAAAGGTCATACCCTAAGCCAACCACTGAACATAGTATACCATCTATTCCTTATTCCTTTCGAAATTATGAGAATATTTCATCTCTATGCACCAGTAAACGTGGAAATAAAGTTCAATGTGTGCGTCATAACTGGTTATATGGTCCTCATCTGGATGATTTCAAAGACTCATTGACAGACAATGCTGTTGAAAACTGAGTGCCAATTACTATGAACTGCCACTGAAATTTGTAGTGTGGTCACTCGCATTATACTTATCTTGTTCATGAATACAATCAAACATGCTTCAAGTTGCTTCATAAATGAAGCATGTATTTGGAACGTGCAAATCTACTTTGCCTTGTTGGCATTTAACATGCCCACCTTGACACATGCTTTAAGTTTTTTTTGAACTTATATGACCAGAAAATTGGTCCTGTATTTAATCCCAGCTTTCAACATTGTGCATTCAGTCATTTCTGATGTAAAGGTTTTGGTCAATTTCTTTTTTATCACTGGAGTTTAATTGATGCTAAAAGAAGTGCCCAAGCAGTTGGATACAGGAAATCAGATGCTCTGACTCCTGCACTTTCTGCATGACATTGTGAGCTTCTCACAGGGATTGGCCTGTTCAAAGTAAAGTCATTCAATAACATGTTCCGTGACAGTTGCATCATATTGACTCACACCTGACCTACTATTTTATTTTTAGATTTCTGTTTCAGATTTACTAAGTTCCTCTTCAAAATGCTAGAATTTCATTCATTTCTCAATATGAGATGTCTTGTAACCCATGAAATATATTCATGACCAAATAAATTTGTCACAGATTCAAGAACTAGCAGCACAGCTATCTGATCTTTGGAACCTGATGGATACCCCAGACGAAGAGAGAAGCTTGTTCGATCACGTCACATGCAATATCTCAGCTTCAGTGGACGAGGTCACAGTTCCCGGGGCTCTTGCACTTGATCTTATTGAGCAGGTCAGAATTTGCATATTTTGTTACAATTCAAAACTAATATGTTATCTTCACCTCATATTTATTCATTACTTTGTGCAGGCCGAGGTTGAAGTTGAAAGGCTAGATCAGCTGAAGGCGAGCAAAATGAAGGAGATAGCTTTTAAGAGACAAACCGAGCTTGAAGACATTTATGCCCGTGCGCACATAGAAATAGATTCCGAGTCTGCTCGAGAAAAGATACTGGCTCAAATTGATTCTGGTAATGTTGAACCCACCGACTTACTAGCTGACATGGATAATCAAATATTAAGAGCCAAGGAAGAGGCCATTAGCCGGAAAGATATACTGGAGAAGGTTGAAAAATGGATGTCGGCCTGTGAAGAAGAAAGCTGGCTTGAAGACTACAATCGAGTAAACTCTTCTCCTTCGCTCAATCTTTCCATATCTTTAAAATTTATCGCTTCCATGAACCTCATATATGATGGATGATATTTGTAGTTTGGGTATGGAACGAATGTTCAAAAACAGCATTTTTGTAAACGCTGCTTCTGTCAACCAGCTTTTTCATAAAAGTTGTGCATGGCCAGTATGTATTTAATTGGAAATGCATGAAGATTGAAGAACATGCATTTTCTATTTATAAAATAATTCAAATAGAACAGTGACTGTTCCCAGCAAGTATTATGTTATTCCATTAAATACTCATGACCAGTAAGAGATGCAAATTAATAGTTTGATTTCTGGTATGCATGTTTCATGAAACAGGATGAGAACAGGTATAACTCTAGCAGAGGTGCTCACATAAATCTCAAGCGTGCAGAGAAAGCTCGTGTTCTTGTAAATAAAATCCCAGGTACCTACCTACTGTGATGATGCTTTGTCCATCAAAACTGGGTGTCACAATACTTGCATTTACAAGTATTATTATATGCACTCCATGAACATTCTATACTCGCGCATGTATGTTCTAAAATAATGAGTTTCTTGTAGTTTAATTTGGTTAGTTAATTGAATTCTTGGTTTTTCTTGACTACAGCCCTGGTCGATACCCTGGTCGCCAAGACCCGAGCATGGGAGGACGAACGAGGTTTCTCATTCATGTACGACGGCGTTCCTCTTCTTGCAATGCTAGATGAATACGCAATGCTCAGACATGATAGGGAGGAGGAAAAACGAAGATTGCGAGTAAGTGAAGAAGTGAAAATAACATATATTTTTCATGATAGTTGATCACCAAGCCGCATTTAGAAACAAGTTTGGACAGCTTTTGAAGATTCTGCTTTTATAGGACCAAACTCAATTTCCAAATGCCCGAGCAGTCAAAAAACATCTTTTAGTTATAAAAAAAGCATGCTTGCTATAAAGCTATTTTCAAAAGCTGTTTTAAGTAAAAAACTGCTATGCATTTGTGCTCACAGGACCAGAAGCGGTTCCACGAGCAGCTAAACACAGAGCAAGAAGCTGTTTTCGGCTCCCGGCCCAGCCCGGTCCGGCCCCTCGGCCCGAAGAAGGTGGTAGGTCCCCGGGCCGCCAACGGGGGCGGCCCAACAAATGGCACACCGGGCCGGAGGCTCTCCATGAACACGAGGTCCACTAGCAAGGATGGGAGGCGCGACTCGAACAACCACCGCCTGTCTGCGCCGGTGAACTATGTGGCCATCGCGAAGGAGGACGCGGTCTCCCAGGTGTCCGGCGGCAGCGAGACCGTCCAGTCGTCTCCGTGATGTGTGTGTGTGAGTGTTTGATGGAAATGAAGAGTTAGTTTTTAGTTTTTACCAGACATTGTTAGTATATTATGTTTGAAGCAGTGACTCAAGCTAGCTTTTGATGGGGGTGAACTCTGTTTTGGCCTTCACTAATGCATGACAGGCTAGTTTATTTAACGGTTTCATGTTGGTGAAGTGGGGGCACATTTGCGCCTTGAAAATCGTGCACGTAAATCATGTCTGCCTTGAAAATCGTGCGCTTTTCGTGCATATGGCTTTCTGGGTGTGATTTCCAAAACTTTAACCCGAAATCCGGCCCGCGGGCTGGGAGGGAACCATGGCGGGCCAAACCTCCGAACTTCAAATAGTTTCATAACCGTTCATTTCTGCCTTGAAAGGCGTGCACATTTGTAAAGAGCCAATCATTGCGTGGTTTTCGCCTTAAAAAGCGTGCGGGTCTTGTACAGCATGATTGAGTTATTATTACAGAATAAATATATGAATTAATATTAAAAAATTTAAAAATATCGTAGAAGCGTTTGTGGACCTATTACTCAGAAATTTTAATATTTTTAAATTTTTACTTTTTGAATAACTTGATTTTATCATATAAAATCTAATTTTTATTAGATGTAATATTTTAATAAGCAATTTTTTACGATTTTCATAAAATAAATATCAATATTTTAATCAACTTGTAACCATTTAAAATTTTTGGCTCAACAAATTTTTATACCAACGTGTTTTGGAGTCTCGATTCATTCAATCCTGCTTTAGTCAATACCATCAGTATTAAAATGCATACCTGATGAATGAAACTATACAGTCAATTGTTAGAAAAAGTGACACTATCATATTGGATACTAATAGTACTAATCAAACCTAAACTTGGCTAGATTCAATAGCAGAGTGACACCAGTACCCAACAATTAACTTTGTAGTTCAATTCATAAGCTGTGCAATTCGATACTGATAGTACTGATCAAATTCAGACATGACTGGATCTGGACTCTACATTTTGAGGGTAAATAGAACTATAATTCAAACTAGGTAAAAATTTAACTGATTCAATTGGCCGGACCAGGTCGGATTTTAAAACACTTTTAAGTAGCGTTTGGTAATGCGATTGTAAAACTGATTTTCTGTAATCGCTGAGTTTAAAACTGATTCTGCAGGAAGTTGCCTCCCTCCCATTTTTCTCATATCGCAGCTTTTTGGCACTATTTGCTTGAAATTTGCGATTACAAAACTATTTGATTGCACGATTACAGAATCAGCTTCTTGCAATAGCAAACGCTGCGTAATCGCGCAACTAAACGCGTAGTGTGATTTTCATATTATCTATCCCAAAACCGGGTTCAGATCCTCTGTGGGGGATACACAGGGATTTCCTGTGTTACCCAATACAAACATGACACTTGGCGTTTACGTCAGATGGCTTTGATCGAAGTCCCTCGGTGATATTATATACAATTTTCTTAAATCGACCCTGTGAATTTTTTCTTCATTTGAGCCCCTCTTTTTACTTGACCCAAAAAATTTTGAAGCACACTCTCTCTCGAGCCGATATTGTGTGCAATTTTCAAAAATCAACCCTGTGAATTTTTTTTTCCCCCCTCCTTTTACTTTACCCAAAAAAATTTGAAACACTCTCTATCTCTCTATTTTTTTCATTTCGCCCCTCCTTTTTTTATATATATTAATTTTTAATAACTATTCGTGGGGTTTTAATTTATTCTGAATTATAAATTTTGTGAAAAATTATATTTTTTTTGTCACAAATGAAATCTATATTGTTGTCGTCCTCCAACACATTGCTCATTTGATTTTTAGCAAACTCAAATTTAGGGCTGCAACTTGGATTGGGTTGAACCCGAACCCGTAAATTAATAGTTAAAAAAAAATCATGGTTGTTTATTTTGTAACTTCTAATATGGGTAGTCCAAATTTTAGATAAACCTAGCTAATCTTATGAGTTGGGTCGTGTTGATTTTTTTTATTTACACATCATGTTAGAAATTCGGGTTGGGTCGAATTGGTTAAATTCGGGTTGAAAATCGGGTTGGGGTCGGGTTGGTCCCATTCGGGTTAGGTCGGGTTGGGTCGGGTTGGTTTATTTAATTTCGGGTTGGGTTTGGGTTGGTCCAATTCGGGTTGAAAATCGGGTTGGGTCGGGTTAGGGTTGAGTAGTTTGGAATTCGGGTTGGGGTTCGGGTTGGGGTCAACCCGAACCCAACCCGCCCGAGTTGCAGCCCTACTCAAATTAAATCAAATTATAACAACATATAATTCAAAAACCGAACTGAACTGAAAATCGAACAGATTTTGGTTTGGTTAATCCAAACTAAATAAATTGAATTGAATTGACATGTTTAATTAAAGATAAACATATATATACCCAATTTTTTTCTTCTAGGCTGGTTAAATTTTTTTTAGAGCGAGGTTAGTTTACAACTTTTCACACACACAGTCAATAGTTCTTTTTATATGGTTGGGTTATGGAATAAAAAAATTAATAAATCAATCTACTTTAGTTTGAGTTTATTTTACTTTACAAAAAATTGAATTAACTAAATCGATCCGAATAAAATTTAAACACATGATTATTTAAATTCAATCAATTTTTTAATTTTTAGATTTTTTTAATATTAAAAATCATATTGTTGTTATATTATTAATATTCATAAAAAAAGAATTCACTAATTTATATCATCAAGGCATCAATCATAGCCTTTCATGTGTGTGTGTAAAGTTGTAAACTAACCTGGCCCCAAAAAAATTCTAGCCAACCTAAATTAGTAGGAAGGAAAAAAATTAGGTATATCTATGTTTATATTTAATTAAACAATTTGATTAAGTTCGATTTAGTTTGGGCAACCAAACAAAAATCAGTTCTATTTGGTTCGATTTTGGGTTTTCTGTTAGATTTTCAGTTCAGTTCGATTTTCGAGTTATCTGTTATTATAATTTAATTTAATTTGAGTTTGTTAAAAATCGAATGAGCAATGTGTTAGATGATGGTAACATTATAGATTTCATTTGTGACAACCCCACAAAGAGTGATTAGAAAAAAGAAAAAAAAACCACCATGATACCCTGTACAAATAAATGTATTCTTAAAATAATTCAAAATATTATCATGGTTATCACCAAATGAAGGGGAGGAGAATGAAGAAGCTATTGTATTGATCTTGGTTCAACAGAGAGAGAGAGAGAGAGAGAGAGAGAGAGAGTGTGTGTGTGTGTGAGTGTGTGTTTCAAATTTTTTTGGGTATAATAAAAAGAGGGGCTAAAATATAAAAAAAACAATTCATAGGGTTGATTTGTTAAATTGCACACAATATCATCGAGAGACTTCCCACAAAGCCATCTGACGTCACGTTGCCATGTGTATCGTTTGTATTGGACAACTCAGAGAATCTCTGTGTCTCACTCAGAGGATCCGAACCCCCCAAAACCGGCCCTCGGGCTGAGAGTGGCCAAGGCGGGCCAAACTAAACCGCCGATTAGGGGTGGTAAACGAGCCGAACGAGCCGAGCTTTGACATGTTCAAGCTCGGCTCGTTTATAAACGAGTCGAGCCGAGCCGAGCCGAGCTCACGAGTCTCAACGAGCCTAGCATTCTTCTTCATTTTAGGGTTTTTAGGAATTGAAAATAAAATTTTAGCCTAAATGAGCCAAGTTCATGAGCTTAAACGAGCATAACTTTGTATTACTTTAATATTATGATTTTATAAAGAAGTTTAGTCAAGTTTCAATTAAGTTTTAATAACACAAACGAGTCGAATTTGAACATAAAATGAAGCTCGATCCAGGTCCCGAGCCTAACCGAGCTTTAAAACTTGTTCAAGCTCGCTCATTTATCTAAACGAACGAGCCTGAACGAGCTCAAATCGAGCCGAGCCCGAGCCGAGCCCGAGCGGCTTGGTTCGTTTACCAGCCCTACCGCCGATTGGCCCACTAGATCAAGCCGTTCACTCAAAAGAGGAACAAAAAATCAACGGTTCTCAGAACATCAGGGTCTTTGGGCGGACGCTTCGAACGGACCAGGCGAAAGACCAGATTTTTTGGGAAAATTTCAAATAACCCTCTGATTTTTTCTGAAATTCATATAACCCTGGAAACACTTATATAAATCTAAAATAGTCCGATGAGTTACATTTTTATTGACAAAATGCGAATATTCCATTCGATTAATCCTGGTTGAACACACAATGTAACAAAACATCATACACAATGTTAAAAATATGGAAAACCCTATGTAAATTATGGTTTTAATAGATTATAAAACTCTATTTAGAATGATAAAATCATTATTTACAGAAGTTTTTTTGCATTTTTAACACATTATAAAAGGGTTTTAATATTTTGTGTTTTCAATCAAAGTTAATCAAATAAAATATTCTTAATATGTCAACAAAAAAATTAACTCGAGGGGTTATTTAACTTTACATAGATGTTTTCATGGAGTTATAGGGACTTAGAAAAAACTAAGGGTTATATGGATTTCAAACAGTTAACGAGGGGTTATACATGGATTTTCCATTTTTTTAATATAAAAAATAAAGAAAAGAAAGCTTTGCTTAAAGTCGAAGCCATTTTTTGCTTCTTCATCTCTCCGTGTATCGTCTCTGATAAATCGGATCATCGATGGGAACCGAAACGGAGCCGGCGAAGACGCTCCTCCCGTACCTCCAGAGGGCCGACGAGCTTCAGAAGCACGAGCCTCTCGTTGCCTACTATTGTGATGACCCTAAAAAAACCCTAACCCTAACCCTAATATTGGGTTCTTTTTGGGTCTGATTGTTGTTTTGTTTTGTTTTGTGCGTTTTTTCAGGCAGGCTTTACGCGATGGAGAAGGGGCTCAAGATCCCTCCGAAGGAGCGGACGAAGACCACCAACTCCCTCTTAGTATCTCTCATGAACCAGCTCGAAAAGGTGCCTCCTTTATCGAATTTTGATGTTGCAAATATGGTTGGATCATTAATTCTAGGGTTTCTGTGAAGTGGGAGTCTTGTTTTTGGTATAGTTGACCTTATAAGATGCATTGATTGAATGGGTTCTATAAAAAATATTGATTGGATAATGTTATGTACATCCTCAGTGGCGGAGCCAGGATTTAGTTAAAAGGGGGGCTCAAGCATACATGATGAATATTGAATCATCAATTTTTTTTTTTTACTTTAGATATTTCAAAACAACTAAATAACAAAAAAAAAAAAACAAATATAGATATATTGTGTCCAAAAAGATGATTACAAAATGTCATTCAATATTTTCAAAGAAATATTTCTATAACAATACTCCCCGATGACTTTTCATATTATGGAAGCGCTGCATGATATTTTCGGTATCAATGCTATCAAAAATATCCTTTTCGATGTATGTTATCAAACAACCATTCAACCATTCATCTTCCATCCGATTGCGCATCCTATTCTTCACAATATGCATGGCAGAAAAAGCTCTCTCAACTGTAGCCGTAGCAACTGGTAGTGTAAGCACCAATGTAATGAGTAAATAAACATGTGGGTACACTATTCTTTTTCATCTCAACCATCTTCATAGCTAGATCACTAATCCCATTCACTTGTGAAAATTCACTACTAGAGCGCATATCAATGATATAAGTTTCAAGCTGATTATCAAGAATCAGTAGATCTTTTTCAGAAAATTCAACGGTGTAAAATTCTGCAAGATGGATTAATTTTTGCTTGTCGAAAGATGAGAAAGAATCATTGAGGCACAAACAAGCCATGCAAAGAAGTAAATCACTAGTCACTTCACTAAAACGATTGTTGAGCTCTTGAAATTGCATGTCAACAACCGTGTAAAACAATTCAATGCGATAGTAATGATCATTAGTCATTTCTTCCGCTCTACGTCATGATCTTCCTCGGGCTTCAAATTTATTTTCCATTATAGGAACATCAATACCATGTTTCTGACAAAATAAAGAAACATTATGAAAAATACCTTCCCATCCATCTTCTCTCATCTTTAGCAATCTCTCCTTAGATACTTTAACCAAAGCCATAGCACTCACAATATCTTGTTCCTTCCTTTGCAATGCCTTTGAAAGTTCATTAGTAATTCCCAATATGTTTTTCATCAAATGTATGACAAATGCGAACTTAAACGTTTGAATCAACTCTAATAGGCCAAATGCTTCATATCGTTGTTTAGCGTTCGAGCCATCTTCAACCACAATTTGAAGTACTTCAATTATAGAAGGAAACATGAGAATAAAGCCCAATAACGTACCAAAGTGTGAGCCCCAACGTGTATCACCATGTCGTTTGAGGTTAGTCTCCTGATTCAAGCCTCGCCCAGTTGTGAGTTCGCCACTACGGATTGATTCAATAATTTTAGCACACTGCAAATTTCGAAGAGCATCATTCCTTTTACATGAAGCTCCAACAATATTTAGAACATTAGAAACCATGTTAAAATGAAATCCGACATCAACATGATTTTCTGCCACCGCAACAATAGTTAGTTGAAGTTGATGCGCAAAGCAGTGAATATAGAATGCCTATTCATTCTCCTTCATTATGAGTGTTTTGAGACCATTCAATTCTCCACGCATGTTACTGGCTCCATCATAGCCTTGACCCCTCAACCTGCTCATACTCAAACCATGTTGAGCAAATAATGCAACAATTGCTTCTTTCAGTGTTATAGCTGTGGTTTGAGGAACATGCATGATAGCTAAGAAACGTTCAACCACACATCCTTTTCTATCCACATAACGTAAAGCAACAGCCATCTGCTCTTTGATAGATACATCACGAGATTCATCAATTAAAATAGCAAACAAAGCATCTCCAAGATCATCAATAATGGCATTTGTAGTTTCAATCGCACAAGCACTTACAATTTCCTTCTGAATATCTGGAGAAGTTAATTTATGATTCTCAGGTGCATTTTTCAATACCACGTTATTTATGTGCTCATTATGGTCAGCTAAAAATTGCAACAATTCTAGAAAATTCCCTTGATTATGTGATTTCTCTGATTCATCATGACCCCGAAAAGCCAAACCTTGACGTAGAAGAAACCGAATACAGTCAACTGAGGCACGCAAGCGATCTTTGTATTCCATATTTCCTTTGTCGGTTTGCTTACAAATAATAGTTGAAATGTGTTGCTTGTGATTCATTAAATCATCACACTTTTTAAATGCATTATTATGAGCACTATTAGGTCCTCCAACATGTTCATAAAATTTCTCTTTTTTCTTCCAATTTGTAAAGCCTTCATTAGTAAAAGCATCAGCACCCCCTTGCTCTCTAGCATCTCCTCTAAAAAGAAAGCAACATAAACAAAAAGCGGCATCCTTTGATATGCTATACTCTAACCAACTCCCGAATTCATAAAACCAAGCAGAATTGAACCTTCGAGACTGACCTCCCATTTTCTTCAAGGGAAAACTGTAATTACGAGGTTGACAAGCACCCTTTTGTAGATATGCTCTTCGAATCATATCTTGATCATTAGGATGATATTCCGATATTCGAATTCGTAATCCTGGATCTGCTGGAAGTTCTGTTAAGTTTACATCTGATAAACGAATTCTCTTTTTACTAGAGCCTAATCCACTAGCACTAGGTTGACCTTGATCTTCTTTGTTGATGGTAGGAGGTAATTGATTAGAATTTCTTTTGAAAAATTTTTCCATTGCTGTTTCAAGCATGAAAAAAAAAAATAAAAGTAGAACACTATGACACCAAGCAATCCTCATACAATAACAACAAAACAAGCACAAACAATAAATACCCAAATAATATTTCAAGCCTAAAAACAAGAGAACCCAAAAAAACCCCCCAAAAAAAAATCATCGGATCACACAATTTTCAACATCAAAGAACCCCAAAAAAAATTTAATCTTTGTCAACACTCAATCACCCATACCTCATTGAGAAACAAAAACAGTGACATGCAAAGAATCAAGAAAAAAAAGAGTTAAAAAAGAATAAAAACCTTAAATGGGGTTCCTCGTTGAGTTGTGGCTTTGTGGGGACCTCTGATTTTACTCACCCATGTGAATATAAACAGTGAAGGATTTAGGGCATGGGACCCCCTTTTATTTGTTTAACATATTCCTATATTGCCCCCACCAAATATGTATATATTGCTTTGTCCCACATTTTTAAATTTGCCTAAACACACACACATTAGTACCTTATGCTTTATTTATCAAAATTGAAGCAGGGGCTTGAGCCCCCCCTTGCCCCTTAATGCCTCCGCCCCTGTACATCCTCAAATGCAGTCCCACGGACAGTCCGCCCATGTTTTAATTTTTCTAAAATAGTAAACCTCGTCTAATGAGGTATATATGCTTTGATGAAATGTATTTCGCTCAATTTTAAATTGAATGAACCCATTTTTAGAGACTATAAAAAAAAATTAACGAGGTGCTAGATGGCTAACGAGGTATATGAGACTGCATTTGAGGTTGTAAAAAAGACTGTGTGGAACAACGCCCTTATTGATTTGGATGATTGTGTTGCTATTATGTGGTGGCACTTTGCGGGGATGGAAAGGGACTTGATTGATTATAGGTGATGAATGTATTAGTGTCAAGAATTAGGATTTTCTGTGTGAATTTGATGGTTTCTTATCAGGAAGCCCATCCATTCAAATGATGTGTTATTCTTGTTAGCACTCAAGTCTTGTGATGATCTTTTTTTACATCTGTGCATTTTTCATCCTGTCACAGGATAAAAAGTCGTTGAAGTTAGGGAACGAAGACTACCTTTATGTGGAGGGATTTGCTTTAAACGTGTTTTCGAAGGCAGACAAGCAAGATCGAGCTGGGCGAGCTGACCTGTGCGACTACAATGATTGTTTTGTTTCATCTAGAATCCATTATTGTTATATACTTGCATGGTGTTGAGCCCCTTTGTATGAATTAAATATTTTTCCTCATATTTACAGGAACACTGCGAAAACTTTCTATGCCGCAAGCATCTTCTTTGAGATCCTTTATCAATTTGGTGAACTTCAGCCTGATGTGAGTTTGTCCATCATGATTTGATTTGCATCGGATGCTTTTCTTTTTCCTGCCCACTTTTTGTGATTTGTTAGAAAGAGCTGATGATTTCGATGTTTTCCAAATTTCTAATATCTTTTGCAACACTCATGTAGTTGTATTTTGGTCATTTAAGTGAAATTCTATATTATATCTTCTTTCCCCCAGATCGAGCAGAAACAGAAGTATGCTGTTTGGAAAGCTGCAGACATAAGAAAAGCTTTGAAAGAAGGACGAAAGCCTGTACCAGGTCCCCCAGGTGGTGAACAAGATTCATCAATATCCTATGATACTTCGACCAACATTTATGTATGCTTCCCAACTTAACAGCTACTCTATTACGTTTACTTCATTTACCTTATCATTCTAAACTCTAGTGGAAGATAATAGCTTCAGTTCATGTCAACATCAGTAATCAGTTCCTGAAAATATAGATAATTTTTCATATATAGTTCATTGGTTGTATCAAGTGGGTTGAATCCCTATAGAATATAGAATCAATATGGAAATCCAAAATTAAGAATTTATGAATTGGCTAAGTTACCAAGTGTGCTATATCGTTCAATTCTTTTTTTGTTTGATGGTTAGAAACACCATTTATGCACAAGCCCGCAAGGGGAAGCCTAAACCCACAGTCCATGAAGGGCCTTCCTCTAAATCATCCCTTTCCCTGCCCTTCTTGCTTGAGGTGGGTCTTGAATTCGCTATATACCTATGTCAAATGCAATAACCAACCTTCCCATTAGCTGAAATTCAATTGAATTGCGATCCAATGCCAATTGATTGAATAATTGACGAACTTTAATTATTTATTCAACATTGATTTAAGTTATTCCACTTACTGATTTTTTTTTCCTAAGAGTTGTGGTTTCTGTTATAAGTTGAAAAGCTTGGTTGAAGCACAAAATGGAACTTATGAGATCTTTTGTGAGGTTAACTAATCAAGATTATGTTTAGAGTACATTTCAAGAAAGATGGAACAGTAGATGGGATTGAGGATGTTTGATACTTGGAGCAGAAAGCACCTAATCTGTTACCCTTTGTTTGGGTAATGTTACTGGATCCGGTAATTATGTGAAGGTGCAGGATAAGCACACTAATGGTACATCAAATCATATAATTAAGAATAATAGACAAATGACATATTTCATTTCAACTAGCAAAGTTATTTCAAAGCTTTATTGATTTGTTTTAGCATGTGCTTCCTATCTAATCTCCGTCATGTTAAACCCATTTCAGTCATCTACAAACCAAATATAGTTCTTCACTTGTTTGGCAATGATCCTTATAAGATATTAAGATAGGTCTTACATGTAGAATCATTTTTTCTTTTCATTGGTAGACATTGACTGCATAGGTTTCGGCCTCAGCGATCCCCCCTTCATTCATTCTACCCTGATTACCTCGTATCTCCTTGTTGTTAACCATCCATTCATTTGAAATAAGGAAATTTATTTTATGGTCTGCCTTTTGGTAAGTCGTGAATTAATCTTTTGTCAACTAGACATGAGTTGACAATGTGTTATTGACTTAAGCTATTCATCCGACAACCCATTGCAATGTGGTCATCAATTGTTGAGAGATGGTTCCTCGAAGTCCATTACACGGCTGAACTCGTTCAAGGGTGACTTCTTGGGAAGTTGCCTCAGTCAATTGTCTGAGTTCCATGAAATTGCTTATAGAAAATATGAGGATTTTTGTCGGGTATGTTTGCTGTCACAAACACACGATAGATTGAGATCTTCTGGTAACCATGTATCCTATGTGGAAATCTCAAGTGTACTCAGTGAAGCGGAATCCATGATTGGAGGTTGCGCCTGTTAAGCTAACTCAAAGGACAGCTCCCTTACTGTGGAACATGATACATGTCAGATTCATTATTAGCTTCTACTGATGATGTGGAAGACCTAGAATAATTCAGAACATTTTGTTTTGAAGATTGGTGCCCCTGTGTTTGATCCCCTGACCTCCTTCCTTTATGGAGAGAGAGGGGGGTGTTCAGAACACTGTTGATGAATTTGTAGGTTTCTTCTACCTAACTTTCTGGGAGAAAACTATGAAATTGTTTGAGAGGAAATAAGAAGATTGTTTGAAGCGGTTTTTGTCAAGAGCTGTTGTACATGAGAAGCACATATACCCTAGGATCTCTTTGTTCTATGTTCTGATTCAAAAGACTAGGATATCAAAGTTTTTTGAGATTTATTTTCTGCATCACATTTCAAGCTTAGAACTAATATTTCTTGTCAAATGCTCTGCTTGATGTTGTGAATTATGATGGTAGGAAACTCCAATTATTTCTTTTTATACTAGTATCACTTCCATTACTGGCCATGACAAAAAGATTCCATTCCTTCAATACTGTTTGTTCTATGTACAGAGATGCTCAAATATAACAAAAGGTTGATTCCTCATCTCATATTATTTGTGCTTGCCAAGCTATAAGTTGGACCTTTGCAACCATGAGAATCAGAAAATACCTTGGCTGAACTCAATTCTGCATGTCCTTTGCCATGTTTCCCCTTTTACCCACGTGGGAGTATCTGGAATTCATATCGAATCTACTCAATCGAAAATGCCTTTGGTTTCTTTAGATTCAGTTCTCTTAACAAAGTTCCCTTTTTTGCAGGATCTAGGACCAACCGAGGATGCCCCACCTAGCCATCCAGGAGGGACAGACACAATTCCTCCACCACCATACAAGGCCGCTTATCAACCACCACCTCCTCAACATCAACCCACTTCACCCCCTTCTCATCACAACCTCGACTATCCACCTGATGAATTTCATCAACCACCACCTCCTCAACATCAACCCACTTCACCCCCTTCTCATCACAACCTCGACTATCCACCCGACGAATTTCATCAACCTCCACCCCCGCAACAACCCGACAACTCTTCTTATCCTCAGACATTTCATCAACCTCAACCCCCGCAACAACCTGACAACTCTTCTTATCCTCAGACATATCATCAACCTCAACCCCCACAACAACCTGACAACTCTTCTTATCCTCAGACATATCATCAAGAACACCCCCCGCCACAAAACTACCCATCTCATGAAGAGGTCTCTCCATATCATCAACAACATATTTCCAATTATCAGTCTTATCCAAGCTTCAATCATGGTGACCCCCCTTCAGTTCCTTCAAACTATTCGTCCTACTATCAAGGTTCCGATGCTTCCTACTCACACCCGTCAGTTCCATCTGCCACGGAATATCCGCCCACCGTGCAATACAACTCAAGCAGCGATGATGGTTATCGTGCTGCTAAACCGGCAGCCCCTCCCGCCGCCCCTAAATACACTTATGACAGCAATTATCAGCCAGAACCAGAAAAGATCACAGAGGCTCACAAGGCTGCGAGGTTTGCTGTTGGTGCCTTGGCCTTTGATGATGTACCTGTTGCGGTGGAGTTTCTTAGCCGCTCGCTCGAGCTTCTGACTAATCCATCAGCGAGCGCTAATTCGAGTAGTCATGCCTGATTGTTTCTTGAGATCTGTATGTAAAAAAGGTGGGGTTTTGTTACCTCTGTCAGGAGTTTTACTTTCTTTACTGTAAATGCTTGATCCTTTGTGCAGTGCTTGCTGGAACATGTTTCTTGAATCTTGAGTGTTGCAAAAACAAACATCCATCAGAAACAACCTACTTTGATAAGCATTGAATTCTATTTTTATGTAACTTTGATGGGCTGAACCTGACTTTTAATCTGACATTTGGGTGGATGAGGAGAACCTGAATCTGTTGAGGGCTCGGGTTATCCAGGCTTGAGTGGGAAAATTTAGAGATCGAGTCAGATTGTTTAATTTATTTTTGTGTTTTTGCATATGCCCCAAAAAAATCTCATTTTGTCAAAATACCCTGGTAAATTACTGTTTCTAACATTATGCATAAATGTCTTTTTGAATGGTATTATTGTAATAAAAAATTTATATTGTACGCAGGATATTCTTGCAAAATTTAAACCCTTTTGAGGTAGGGTTGGTAAACGAACTAAGCCGCTCTGGCTCGGCTCGATTTGAGCTTGTTCAAGCTCGTTCATTTAGATAAATGAGCGAGCTTGAACAAGTTTTAAAGCTCGATTAGGCTCGGGACCTGGATCAAGCTTCGTTTTATGTTCAAATTCAATCAGTTTGTGTTATTAACACTTAGTTTAAGCTTGACTAAACTCCTTTATAAAATTAGAATATTAAATTAATACAAAGTTATGCTCGTTTAAGCTCATGAACTTGACTCATTTAGGCTAAAATTTTGTTTTCAATCCCTAAAAACCCTAAAATGAAGAAAAACACTAGGCTCGTTGAGGCTCGTGAGCTCGACTCAGCTCGGCTTGACTCGTTTATAAACGAGCCGAGCTTGAACATGTCAAAGCTCGGCTCGTTCGGCTCGTTTATCACCCCTATTTTGAGGTGTATTACTAGAAATAGAGTTTTAAGGGACATTTTGACAATATAGGATTTATTGAGGGGTATATATGCAAAAATATCTTTTATTTTATTTTTCACTTTTTGGTAAATTTTTTTTCGGGGGTGGTTATTTCAACCCCTCCGACTCCTCCGCCCACCCCTTTTTTTTTTCTTTTTTTTTGTGTGTGTGTGAGCGTAACCCACCCTACCCACATCGGCGTCGTCTCCTCCGCCCACCTCGGCGTCGCCTCCTCCGCCCACCTCCCCCTCCTTGTCGTCCTTGACCGCATGTTCCGCGACAACCTCCTCGCCTCCCCCTCCTCCTACTCCGCCCTCCACCGTCAATGCATCCGCCACCGCGATCTTCTCCACGGCCGTGCCCTCCACCACCACCGCGATCTCCTCCACGGAGGTGGGAGATGCGGGCGGAGGTGGCGATGGCGACGCGGAGGCGGTGGGCAGGGGCGGGCGGAGGAGGCGACGCCGAGGTGTGCAGAGGAGACGACGTCGAGGTGGGCGGGGTGGGTTACGCTCACACACACAAAAATAAATAAATAAGGGGTGGGTGGAGGAGTCGGAGGGGTTGAAATAACCGCCCCCTTTTTTTCTGGTTTACAAAGGCCCCTAAGGGGCTACAATTCTACAAAGTCCCTGACATACTAGAACAAACATGTTCTTAGTAATTAGTACAAGAACTACCTCCACCATTATTGATCCACCCACTGAAGTATCATGGGACTAAAGCCCATAGAATCCCAGACCACATGGATCATTCTTTCCAGTTTCATGTCTCTTTATCTTTTTCACAGATGCATCGACTGTTATCATGGACTACCGTAAAATTTAAATGGTTTAAAGGGAAAAATTCAAATACTACCCTGTAGACTACTTGAAATTCATCTATGCCCCTGACTTTTCATGAAATCCATATAAACCCCTGGAGACACCTATTTAAATCCAAATAGCCCCCTGAGCTAAACTTTCATTGATAGATGATGAATATTTTTAATTAATCCTGATGAAAATACAGTATACCAAAAAAGTGTGGTAAACCATATGTAAATGATGATTTTACTCATTTGAATAGATTATAAAACCCTATCTGGAAGGGTAAAATTATCATTTACATAAGATTTTTTACATTTTTAACACATTGTTAGTGTTAACCAAATAAAATATTCTCATTTGTCAAGATAAATTGAACTTAGAAGGCTATTTGGATTTATATATGTGTTTTTAGGGGGTTTTAGTGGACTTAAAAAAAAGTCAAGGAATTATATAGCTTGTGGGGGGGGGGGGGGGGGGGGGGTTGGTATTATATGGACTTTTCCCTTGTTTAAAATCATACTTTCTTAAAAACAAAATGGTATCCAACTTAAGATTTGATCGAACCCGAACCAAACCTCATAGGTTGGGTTCAGATTTCATATAGACCTCGGTTTAAAAACCTAATTAAGTTTGATTAGATTTGAGTTGGCTTCTTTTACTTTTGTGTTGGGTGACCCAATCCACCTGTCCCGAGTTATAATATTGCTTGTAATGTAACTACCCACATTAAGCCCCTGTTTTGGTTCGAGAATATAACTCATAATAAGTGAAAATTAGTCGGAACAACATCAAAATAGGTGTTTAAAAAGCTAGAATAAATGAGAATATGTATGAAAACCTCTAGAATTAAGTTATTTCAAATTATTCAACACAAAATAATATGTGAGTCCGCTGTTAAATCAACTATAATCACCTCTTACAAATCAACTGTTTATTTTTCATCTTTTAGAAATCTTTATCAATACTTTATTCACATTTTATTCAAATAACAAAAAAATTATTATTACGTTTTTCAACAACAATAATTCAAAACACAACCAAACAAAAAATCATTTTATTCTTATTTATACTATAATGGTCATTAATCTCATAATAACTTAATTCTTTATCTCAACGGGGGCTAAAATTCTAAGTTCATAAAAAGATCTGGAAGCCAATGTGAAAAACAAATGAGCTTAAAGAAGGGTGCACATGGAAGATAAGCAAGTTTGCACCCAACTTGTCTTTTCTTTTGTTTTCTTCCTCCAGTTTTGCTTGTCACAGTCACAGTACAAGAAACAAACACAAAAACAAACCACCAAAAGCAGTGTGTTCAGTGCCATGTGACTGTGAGTCACCACCTAATTTTGCAACAACTTCAGTAGTTTCAGTTGTCCTATTGCACTGATTTCCCCCTTCATCAGGATTTAAGATAAAATGCCCCTCTCATTTTCTAAAGTTTTCCATACTATGAATATGTTGCATCTTCAACTCAAATGTAAAAGTACTTTTTTTGGACGTTTGTTGCACATATCCATTATGTGCTCATTTGGTTTCAAGATTAGGAAATTATGATTGATTTAAAGCTACGTTTGAAATCTAGCTTTTGAAAATCATTTTTAATTTCCTCGTCTTTTCAAACTCTTTGTTTTTTTACACTACAAACACTAATGCAAAGCAAATTATGAAACAACTTGTTTGGTTTCACATTTGACTTGAAATATATTCTGAAATGCATAATCATTCAAAACGTACAACCAAACGCTGTCTAATTAAAACTTGTCCTCAACATGCCCCATGTTATCTTCCCTTCAAGACCTCATCCAAAACCAAACAAAACCCCATCTTTGCTTCATTCACCACCTCTGTCCATCTTGATACAAACAAACAATTTCCAACCTTGGCATTAGCAAAACAACATGGACAAAAACAAAACTCACCTCAACCACTCAAAAAATTTGGTACTCAAGAAACAACACAACTTCACATTGCTTTAAACGCCCACATATGTAACCACCAATGCCTCTTAGTAATCTTCATCTCCCACTCTCCCCCTCCTTTATAAAACCAAAAGAACAAAAACCACTCCAAAACAACAATGAATTAATCCCACCAAGAACACCAAACATGGGTGCAAAGCCTTGGAAGTCCTTCATAGAATTGCTTAAGATAGACTGTATGAAAGCACAAAAGGAAGACAACCACAACCACTATCACCAAAACCAACATGAAAGGAAGCCAAGCAAGGCGAAGAAGAAGCCGACACTCGAAGACTGGATCGTATCGTCCCCTGGATTCAAACATGAATGGAATGTGAAGGTCTGTCCTGATGATCAGGATGGGTTACTTTCATTTTCAAGGTACAGTTTTTCTTCTGTGGATGACTACTTGCATTATGTGGTGGCCAGAGATAGTTTATCTTTGGAGAGGACTGTGAAAGTGGCGGAGATGAAAAGTAGTAGTAGTACTACTACTGTTTCTTGCCTTAGTAAAAGGAAGAAGAGGGTGAGCTTCAGATTGCCTGAGGCTGACATTCATGTGTTCTATGTGGATGATTTTGATTGTGATGAATGATGTTTGAGAGGGGGGAAGTTGTGTTTTTGAGGTTTTTGAAAGGCATTGTATATTCAAGTTACAATGAATGAGAACTTGAGAACTTTGTTTATATATATGGTGCATGATTTTGCATGCAGTTGTAACACTCAGTCATGCTGATCGTTAGTGTAATAAAAAAAAAGTTTTTGTTTGCATGATAAGTATGAAAGAAGGACAAAAACAATTAAATTAATTATTTTTTTGAATGTGTTATGATTATTATATAAGAAATATACATAGGATGATGATAAAAAAAAGAAGAAAATGTGATAAACCACGACAAACTAGGTTAATACTCTTGGATCCCTTTAAATACGAATTTCTCGTTTTCAGGAATCTAATAGTTTTTGTGAAAGAAAATTTTTTATATGAGATTTTCAAGAATGAACACAGGTATAAATTCCAAACAATTTTTCTTTATTGTTTCTTTAGAAGGAGAATAAGAATGAATGAACTGCCTAAACAGTGGATGCCCAGAAATATGTTTGGTCTATAGATTCAGAAGTATTCAATCACTAAATTTTTTTAACATTTAAAACATTATGAGTAATCATTGATTATGATCATAAGAACTTCACACACCATGTTTTTTTTTCCATATTAACCTTTCAAAATCTTGTTGTCTTATTCATCAAAAAAAAAAAAAAAAAACTTTCCCATCCTGTAAAAAAAATTAAATTATATTTGAGACACTTCAGATTGTTTAAAACTACAAAATAAAATGTTGTTTTTTGTTTATTTTAAATGGATCTTGATGAGTTCAGATTCTATATGTGAAAACCACAAAGAATCCCTATGGCACGCAATGACATCATGCCACTGGATAGAACAATTTTATTTAAATTATGAATTTATGATTCTTTTGTAAATATCAAATAAAATAATAACATTTTTTATGAGGTGTTTTTTTATCACTTACATTGCATTTTCTCATTGAGAGTCACAAAGATCCTATGCGATATTACACAAAGGATTCGAAGGCGATCTTGATTGGCAAAAATAAAAAAAAATAAAACTATAAATATAAATATAAATGATGAGGGTTCAAATCGGTAATCCCTCTTCCAAATTATAATAGATAAATATATTTATGTAAGCCTCATAACATTACCCTAATCAAACATCTAGTAGATACAAACACAAGTCACATTCATTTTTATTTAGGCTCACTTGTGCACACACAACAAAACAAAAGCCTCCATAAACATTACAACACAATAAAACAAAACAAAAAATGTGTACATAGAGGTTAGCAAAGTATCAAAACAACAAAAGACAAACACAAAAGGATGAGAAACCAAAGTCATATAAAGCTCTTACACATTCCTCTCATTCAAGGGAAAGTGAGGCAACTATGTGGAAGAATTGCAGTTTCTCCATCAGCTCCCGGGCATGGCCTGCCGCGCGGCGCTCGAGCCGTGCGAACACCTCGTGGCCCATCTGATCACCGATGTGTGCCTCCACGAGGACCCCGCAGACCGCCCAGCAACTATTGGCGAGGGCCCGTCCTACCTCGGCCGGATCGTCTGGCCGAGTCACCACTAGCGGGCTCCCGCCACTCACCACCTCGAGCTTGTTGATCGTGAACGAACCGTCGGCCTCCACCACCTCCTCGAACTCTCCTAGACTAGGCGCGTACACCGGGATGTTAAAGCTATCACGTTTTTCTTCGTCTATCAAACCCTGGTGTTACCATCAGCAACACATGTTAAAAAGTGAATATTAAAATAGACATTCATTTATTGATTATATAATCATTGTCACATCAGTCATGAATGCTGACCTCTTGCACCAAGTCATTCCAAGCTTCCTCAAAGTGTGACCCAAAGAGGAGGCCAGCCCCACCTTGGTCGGTGGGGTCTGTCGATGTCCGGCCCAGGCACACGAGGAACATTGAACCGCCCCTCTTCATCTCGAGCGATCGGCACCAGAGAAAGTTAGCGAGGTCCGCCTGGAACTGTTTCTTGTAAGCCTCCGCCGTGTGTCGAGACGCGCCATGGATGAAGATCCCCCCATTGTTGTACGCCGGTGACCGCCTATCGGTCACGCTATCAGGCACTTGCGAGAGCCAATGAAGAGAGAAGGCCGAGTGGAAGAAGTCAATCGACCGCCCCGCAAAGAGGCGGCGATAGAAGGACCCGGGGACGCCCGCCGCGTAGTACGATCGCCGCCCGTCGGCCGAGAGACAGCCTTCGAGGCTTCTCTTGTCGACGAGCGGAGGTAGGAGTTGGAAGAGGACATTAAAGTCGTTCGACGGCAAGTCAGAGAAGAATGCTTGAAACTCTGGGGACACAATCCCCAGAGTTTCATATCGTTTGGTGACGTGTTTGACTATGACATCTACGATGAAAAGCGTGTTGCCGCCGCAGGAGCAGCCGAGGTCGGCGACGGCGAAAGGTGAGTCGACCAATGGGAGATGCATTAGATCAAGTGCTTCCTCTAGGAGGTGAAGCATGGACCTGGCATGTCTAGCCTGAGGCATGAATGATTAAATAAAATCACTTAATGTAGCAGTGGCATAGATCATGTTAAGATACCAAAAAAAAGGCTAATAATGATCAAATACATTATAGTTACTATAGCAATTAGAAAGCTAATATAAAATATAGTAATAGAGAAATCAAAACAACAATTCTTGTTACTAAACTTTGATAAAACAAATTAAATGTAGTGGTACCAGTATTACTGTAATATCAGAACTTGTAGTACATATTGTTAAAAATGTCAAATACATTAGATCAAAATCAGAACCTTGTGGAAGGAAAAGTGGGTGGGGTTACCTGAGCCTGAGAGTTCTTGACATAGCTGGTCTCCCCTTTGCCTCCTTTCATGCTGAGGAGCCTCTCAAGCTTCATCTGAGGCACAACAACAAGATTGTCTCCTTGGACAGCCATGGTCATGGTGACTTTGTTTTGTTGTTGTTTAGGGTTCACTACCTTTTTTTGGGTGATGATAGTTGCGTATCCTTTTAAGAGTTGGATTGAGTGGAAGAGATTGACTGAGGAATGGTTGTTATTTATAGAGGAGCCATCACAGTTCAATTCCTTGTTTTGATGGTGGGGGGGGGGGGGGGGTAATATTTTGGAATAGGAATTTGTTAATAGAATAACTGCCTAGCTAGGGGAACAAAGGACATTTAATGTGTCTCACATGCACACCATATCCCCTAAAGTCACGGCGGATTTCAATTTTTGTCAAAAATTAATGGCTATGGCAATTACCACCTATGCCTAAAAAAAATTCTCAAACCCCCCCCCCCTCCCCCCTCTCTTTTTAATATGATGAATAAATGTTATATCTGGCTCGAGTTCCAACCCTACTTTCAGTCTTATATCCGCATATGCCTTCAAATTCTTTTTAATAGATAAAAAAATTTATCTATCAAAATGTGTACTCGGACATAAATTTGAATAAAAGTCACTCAAAAATATTTCTAATCATTTATCCATACCTAAATTAAATTAAATTTTTACTCAAACTTTTATCAAAATCAAAGGAGACTCAAATGCTTACTTAAATTTCTAAAAACTATTTTTCTTCTTCAACTCCTCCACACTTTTTAAAAAATTTGAGTAAAACACAAAGTGATGGTTGGAGACACCCCATATCAAATAAAGCTTTTACTCAAATTTTTAATGAAATTTGGGCACGAATCGGTTCGAGTAAAGGCTGTGGATTGTCTAAATATTTTTGTTTTATTTTATATTAAAACTTTGCCCATCAACAGTACTAAGGCTCACATTTCTTATTATAGCTGGTTGTGCAACGAGATATAGTTTGATAAAGAATTTTAGGTACGCAACATGAAGACACATATGGATATGAGGCTAAAAGCAAAATCTAACAAAGTTTGAAGAAGATAAATAATCAAAGATGAGAGGATGAGGAAGCAAAAGACTTGGGTCTCAATACACTAAAGGGGACTGATAAAAATGGTAAAGAGTGTGGATTTATTGATAGTATGAGGATGTCACTTGATGGTGAGAGGCAAAAGGAACCATATTTGATTAAAATGTTGGTTTAGCTTTTCTTTTCTTGTTATATGGTGTTCTTTGAAAGAAGAAATTTTGAATGGCTTACAATGCCTTCAAATTGGTCCTTTTTTTTGTTCCTTGCACGAATAGGGATAAAGAAGGACAAGGATTTTATCTTGCTAGATAATGAAAGAACAGGAAATGATATCAAAGTTTTAAGGTCATCTGTCCACGTCATGGGCAGACTTCTATCTTGTATGCTTTTCAGGGGTCTCAAGCAACAAAAAATGATATCACATTTTATTAGTGGGCGTTTGAAAATACAGTTGGATGATATTGTTTTTATAAGAAGTTAAAAGTTGCAAACTTAGTTTTAAATGTTTATAATTTTAAATGATTAATTGAAAAGTATAATTCAAAATTTTTTAGTTATAAATGTCATTTCAAATCATATTTTCAAATAGCAAAAAAAGTATGGTTTTTAAGAATCAATTTAAGAAAGAAAATAAAGAAAATTTTGTGAATTAAACAATGTTCTCAAACACACCCTTAGTCTAATGACAATGGTGAAAGGCTTGTCTTTGAGGCAATTCAACAACATGGGCACTCTTGCATGCAATCATTATATATAGCTTCACATGCAATTCTATTTCATAAAGAGTTGTATGTTTTGTTAAATGAATCATATAATAGGTACATATTTCATTATATGAATTATATATATACTTTTAAGAAGAAGAAAAAAAGAAGTGAAGACTGTATGTGTGTTTGTCTTTAACGTTACCCTAACAATATATATTTTCTTATAGAGACTGCCCACATAACTAGACATTTTTTGGACTAGATTTTTAATGGGCTTCTCCAAACCTAGTGTGTACAGTTATAGAAAGATGAGCACCATCAAAAAAGATATATCATATATAATGGTTGTGTACCAATAATGTGTTTCATTGCTGGAAATGAAATGGAGGACATTAAATCACAAATTGAAAAGAGGACTCCATTTCTATCATTTTCAACCATTTTCCATCAACAAATAATTAGCAACGCAGACAGTATGATGTGTTGAAGAATCAATATATGATGTGAAAATGAAATGGCTAGCTATAATATTCATTTCAGTATCCATCAATTAAGGACTAAAAATTCTTAATGTTAAGTGGTCCTCAGTAAATTCCACTCTTTCTTATAGGTATGTATTATTTTTTTTCCTACAGTTAAATCTTATACCAATGAGACCTTAAACCTGGACCCTCACTAAAGAGGAGACATCTCTATTAATTTGTCAAGACATAATTTAGTAGTAAACTTTAAATTTACCAACCTTGTTAACCAAATACTATGAAGACAGAGGATCTTGATCTCTGTCTGGTTCCATTCTCATGATTCCAATGCAGATCAATCAGAGCGATCACCGGCGGTGCATGGGATACCATGTTGACCGGCCGCCTTTTTCTCGACTTTCATCCTAGTATTTATATATATCTCACTAAACAATCTCCAATTAATTTGAAATGAAATTTCAACCAAATCCAATTAACAAAATTGCAAGCCTTCATAGGCCTTGGGATCCTATCACAACTCTTTAAAAGAGGCTTCTCTCCCTATTTTTATATGGATTAGGTTTTGTTTGTATCAGACAAACAAAACTATTTAACAAATCCTTGAAATCAATGACTGGAGATATAGTTTGGATTCTCTGCATGTGAATGGTCTCACTTTATGATTATTTTTAATTAATCTATATAGGTTGCAATATCACTAACTATATATATATATAGATACAAACATGAAACATGTAACGGTACGTAACGCTAAGTGGTCGGCAGTTGGAGCTTCATTTTGATTAATATAAGTAGCATATATAGCATCTCAACTGACAAAAACTGCTACAACTGCCACTGCACAGGAAAATTGAAGTCTTTTCATAATCTACAGCAACACTTTTGGTTTGATTTTGAACCGTTATAGATAAGATTGGATATATGGTGGAGAGCTTTTGTGTTTGGATTCCAAAAAAAAATCAAATTAAAATCAAATGAAAGAAAATGGTCCCACTCAATCTAGTTCATGGTTTTGATAATCATTGATGATAAAACATATATTGGTTGAATGGCTTTTTTTCCTTTCTGTGAAAACTTCTTTTTACATGATATTGCAACAGATATGTGATGTGATGATTACATGAAAATGATGTATATATAATCCATGTCAACATGCACATTTATTTAATAATTGTGAGAAACTTTTATGTGAACAATTAATGTTCAAATCAAACCCTAATTGGCCAATGCACATAGTGTTTGAAGATTTACGTGATTCAACAAAAAAAAAAATCTACGGAGAAAGAAAAGAGAAATTTTACTAATTTATAACATATAGACTATTCGTATCGCGCAAAGTTATTGACCTAAGACGGAAGAGAGAAGCTTTACTAATTTATAAAATATAGACTCGTCTTCTCAAATCATAGAATTATCTCTAAACGATATGTAAAACTTTAATTCACAAAGGAATATATAACTCAATTATAATATCACAATGCTCCGATACATATTATAGAAATGATAAAAATTGTCATTACACGTGAAAAAAAATACATACACATTGTCTGCTTTCACCCCCTTCAACCCTGACTCAACAAGCTAACTGCGTGACAATATTACAATCTTGAGGGGAACTCATCTGAGACGGTTTTTTCTCATATCAAGAGATCAGAATGTAAGACATAATTAAACCCAACAAATGTGGTGATTTAAAAAAAAATGATTTCCATCTCTCTCACACCCTACACACACTTACATGCTCTCACAATCTCAAGAAGTAAGTGAAATTAATGTCAATCAGAAACCACAATCAGTGACCTTCCATTGATGAGCAGAAGTAGCTACACCGCCCTATACTAACAAAGGAGCCTGAAATCACAAGCAAAAATTAATATGAGTTCAATTAGGTCAACAGCAAGAGCTATATATCAGAGGCCAATTAAGTCCATGCATGCTATTTAGTGCTTATTGGGAGGGGGTTTTTCAAAACATTATTCAATGATGAATTCAGAGCTTATATAACTAACAAAAACGAGGAAGGATTGCATCTCACTCTTTCCACTCCAAAAGAGTTCAATAAATGAAATATATATGGTAGGGTTTTTGTAGGCTCATAGACATGCATGGATGTGAAAGAGAGAACAATATGTGTATAAAAATTTTGTGACATGTAACGTGACTATGTTTTGTCTGTTTTGGGAGGGAGGAGAGTGAGGGGGGTAAGGATGGTTGCCTTTTTTAATTTTAAATTCTTTCACTCATCTCATGTGATGTGAATGCTTTTTTATTTTATTTTTAATCAATGAATGGATTTAAATCAAATTTTATCACAATTTGTTGATGGTTTTTTTTATAGGTAAGTGGTAGGATATGAACCTAGAACCTTGTGGTCGTAAATTTTGTTGTTAAACCTCCATAAAATGACTGATTGGCTTCTATTTTTTTTCTGTTTTTTTTTATTTTAAAATAAGTAGTGTTTTAAAAATATGGATATGGTTTTGATATTGATGTAGTTTGTTAATAATTTTTTTTTTTTAATGGGGTACTCAAAATATAATTGGACTTAACTCTCCCTTGGCTTATAAAAAGACGGAGAATACTTAAAAAACGGATTGTTTTTTTTAATATTATTTATGTCAATAATCCATTATTTGAAAATACGATGGATATTAAAATAATACATATTACAAAATATGATGAAACAAAGTCACAGCATTTCAACTTGATAATACAAATGAAATATAGCTATTTAGCATAGGAGATGAGGGTGCGCACATGTACACTTGTCTAATAAAGTACACACATTGAAAAAAAATAAAGTATATACTTAAAGCAATTGAATGCATATTTCATAATCTAATATCGTATATACACCCACACACAAAGTTCGAGGAAAGTTAGAACTATAAAAAGTAACTACATGAAAGATGGTATGTATCATCGCTTTTCAAGCTTTTAGAAAATCTATTCTCATTTCAGAAATTCATTAAGGATCTTGGTTATTGAGATACATGAAATGATTTATTTATCTTGTCATGCACAGGGTATGTCATGGATAACATGTATAGCAAAACCTGGAAAAGTTAATGAAGAAAAATGTTGGGAGTCCATCCTTAAACCTCAATTGATGAGCTTGAACTTTCACAAACTTTACTCTGGATTGTCTTGCAAAAAATATGACATCCTGAAGGTTAGGCATTAAGAGAATGATTACTACAAGCACATTTGAATTAAAGCATTTTTATCCTGAATATCAATAAAATGGGAATAAAACATGGAAATGTCATAAAAATGGAACAAAATGAAAAGGGAAAAAAAATGCATCTCTGCCTATTCTAGATGGTTTTTCACATGAGAAGAACAAAAAACTTCTTATGTAAACATTGGCATGCTAAACAATATAAGATAAACAGCTATTGAAGGGTTTGTAATGGGCTTACAGATGGTGTGCCTCATTTATCACTCAACATGACATAGTTTGCTCCACCAATCCTCTGAGTTATACATTCTCTTAATAACCTCTCTGAAAGCTGCCTTGTCCTGCAACAACAAAACTGCCTGAGTGATCTAACTGGAATTAGATAAGCCTCAGAGCATCTTAACCTCAACCAATTGAATGAAGTCACATATATTTTCCTACAAGAATTGCATAATTAAAAGAAATATAAGAATTAGAAGATTGATTATATTTTCCGGATTTTGACAGCATTTTGTGTAACTACTGTATTTTTTTTTATTTTTACCAATGACAATTTCTCATTCTAACATTTGATACAATAATGATATGTTAGGATATCTATAGAAATTTTACAATCCGTGTTAGACACATTGAGAGAAAGATAGGTGCTAAATATGGGCACAAATTATAAAAGTATGGCTGGAGGATAATATGATCTCAATTTATTATATCATTCATAGAATTAAATCAGGCTGGAATAGAATATGATCTCAAAATATTCATGAAACTGAAAGAAAATTTCTATAATAATAGTATACGATCAGCAAAGCTTCATGGGGCAAAGTATTATTGTCATGCTAAAACAATGAATGATCAAGTGACAAACCATATGATCCAACAGGGACTACTAGTGCATAGAAAGATTTAAAAAATGCAGCAAACAACAGAAATTTAGACTATTCAAACCATGCAAACAACAGGGACTACTAGTGCATAGAAAGATTTATAGGTAAGTGGTAGGATATGAACCTAGAACCTTGTGGTCGTAAATTTTGTTGTTAAACCTCCATAAAATGACTGATTGGCTTCTATTTTTTTTCTATTTTTTTTTATTTTAAAATAAGTAGTGTTTTAAAAATATGGATATGGTTTTGATATTGATGTAGTTTGTTAATAGATTTTTTTTTTTTAATGGGGTACTCAAAATATAATTGGACTTAACTCTCCCTTGGCTTATAAAAAGACGGAGAGTACTTAAAAAACGGATTGTTTTTTTTAATATTATTTATGTCAATAATCCATTATTTGAAATTACGATGGATATTAAAATAATACATATTACAAAATATGATGAAACAAAGTCACAGCATTTCAACTTGATAATACAAATGAAATATAGCTATTAATCATAGGAGATGAGGGTGCGCACACGTACACTTGTCTAATAAAGTACACACATTGAAAAAAAAAAAAGTATATATTCATAATCTAATATCGTATGTACACCCACACACAAAGTTCGAGGAAAGTTAGAACTATAAAAAGTAACTACATGAAAGATGGTATGTATCATCTCTTTTCAAGCTTTTAGAAAATCAATTCTCATTTCAGAAATTCATTAAGGATCTTGGTTATTGAGATACATGAAATGACTAATTTATCTTGTCATGCACAGGGTATGTCATGGATAACATGTATAGCAAAACCTGGAAAAGTCAAGGAAGAAAAATGTTGGGAGTCCATCCTTAAACCTCAATTGATGAGCTTGAACTTTCACAAACTTTACTCTGGATTGTCTTGCAAAAAATATGACATCCCGAAGATTAGGCATTAAGAGAATGATTACTGCAAGCACATTTGAATTAAAGCATTTTTTTCCTGAATATCAATAAAATGGGAATAAAACATGGAAATGTCATAAAAATGGAACAAAATGAAAAGGGAAAAAAAATGCATCTCTGCCTATTCTAGATGGTTTTTCACATGAGAAGAACAAAAAACTTCTTATGTAAACATTGGCATGCTAAACAATATAAGATAAACAGCTATCAAAGGGTTTGTAATGGGCTTACAGATGGTGTGCCTCATTTATCACTCAACATGACATAGTTTGCTCCACCAATCCTCTGAGTTATACACATTCTCTTAATAATCTCTCTGAAAGCTGCCTTGTCCTGCAACAACAACACTGCCTGAGTGATCTAACTGGAATTAGATAAGCCTCAGAGCATCTTAACTTCAACCAATTGAATGAAGTCACATATATTTTCCTACAAGAATTGCATAACTAAAAGAAATATAAGAATTAGAAGATTGATTATATTTCCCGGATTTTGACAGCATTTAGTGTAAATACTGTATTTTTTTTTTTTTATTTTTACCAATGACAATTTCTCATTCTAACATTTTGATACAATAATGATGTGTTAGGATATCTATAGAAATTTTACAATCCGTGTTAGAAACATTGAGAGAAAGATAAGTGCTAAATATGGGCAAATTATAAAAGTATGGCTGGAGTATATGATCTCAATTTATTAAATCATTCATAGAATTAAATAAGGCTGGAATAGAATATGATCTCAAAATATTCATGAAACTGAAAGAAAATTTCTATAATAATGGTATAAGATCAGCAAAGCTTCATGGGGCAAAGTGTTATTGTCATGCTAAACAATGAATGATCGAGTGACAAACCATATGATCCAACAGGGACTACTAGTGCATATAACGAATTTAAAAATGCAGCAAACAATAGAAATTTAGACTATTCAAACCATGTAAATTTTGATATAAACTGTAATCTACTATACACGTCTGTCACTTAAGACAAAGGTAGGTCATTAGTACCAAATACAAAAAATTTAGTGGATACGGATCTAGGTAATAAAGATCTACCTCTTTGCTTTGTAGTCTTGACTTAAATTTTGCAACAAGATCTTTTGCTGTCACTGGAGCGATCTGGACCATAACAGTTCTGATCTCATCTTCTATATCGAAACAAACAGTGGACGTTGATCCACTATTTGAGAATGATGGAGCTGAGCTATTAGAAGACACTCTATTTCGAGCATTACTAGCAGGTTCATCTAAGACAGACCATGGTTTTGAGTCCTGTATCAGATGAATATAGACTATCGGTCAACCAAAGAAGCAATATTGCCCTAAAAATTATATCTAACGTTCAAATGTGCAACATGGGAATGTCGTACATTGTCTGTCTTAGCTTTCTTCACAGAAGCACCATTTGTGGTCTTCGCATTATCAGAACCATGTTTTCTTTTTGACTTTCCTGACTTGGATACAGATGAAATTCCACGAGAAGATCCAGAAGGTGCTTCTTTTGAAGAAATGTTGTCAGATTGTATTTCTTTTGGTACATCTTTCTGCTTTGGAGCAAGCACAGCAGAATTGCCAACCTCATCCTCCACCTGCATGTCAAAAACATAGATCACATGTGATTTTCCTTGAATAGTTGCACAACCTGCCACCAGGGACCTTCAAGTAACATGAGCATACTAGCAGGGTTGAAAGGAACATGTTTACACATCACCCTTACTTGTGGATGCTGACCAGCCTAATCCTGACCGACAAAAACTACCTCTAGAAAAAAAAATACAGAAAGTTATGCTGCAGTTCCAGGAGGACAAAAGGGAAAAATCAAAACGAAATTCAAACACGTGGTGTAAATGTATTCTTAAATCCTGAAGATGAACACCAGAGGGGCATTCTGAGAGGTTGCATGGATGAAGATAGATCTTCATCAAGCTGCCCAATATTTTCTAGACTAACAAGTTAAAAAATAGAGAGGTGAAACTAGATAACTTTGCTTTTTGTGATGTTTATTCAAGCATTCCTCATTTTAATCTAATCACTTATTTACTTGGTGTTTAAGAGGTCACACCATTTCAAAAAAAAAAAAAGAATTAAATGAAATTCATGTTTTATGTCATGGAAATTCATCCATTAAAGCCACCAGTTGACGTCGTCACATCACACTCAGATGGCTGGCTAGACTAGCCATTTATTTCCATCACAAAATCTCTTGAAGCTCAAGGATAAAACATGAACTCACAGCTTCTTCTTCCTTCTCAGTATCCAACTCATTTAGTCCACCCGCTCGCCTAAGCAGCTTCTTCAACTCCTTCCCTGCAGCGGTCAATTTTGCTCCACCATCCTCAACATGCTCCTCATCTTCAGCATCATCCTAGAATATTGAATGTTGTAAGCTACATAATAGATTATTAATCTACACATCCAGGCAATTAACTAAGATAAAAACACCTTCGGAAGACCCAATACACAGATGTAATAGGGATACAATCATGCAAGCATGTTTTGGCAATTCTGAACCCCAACAAGAATTTATACTAAACCAAGCCATAGATTTTTATGTTCATTAGAGCCCACATGCATCACAATCAGAAATCTTTATCCGCCAATTATCTAGAACAAAACCTTAATTCACTCATGCAAAAGGTAATCTTCACAGTACACTTGCACGTAAAAAGTTCAATTCCAAGGTTCACTCAAACCTTGATTCTAAATGGAGTAGGCTCGTACACCAAGTCTAGGCACTCCAATGGGTCATTGCTCGCAGCTTCATCATCATCAGTGAAGGTTTCTACATGCTCCCAGTCATCACCTAAAAACATGATGTGGAAAAACAAGGAAAAATTAAAATCAGGAAGCAAACTTAGAAAATCAAGAACATGTAATATAAAAATTAAACAAAGAAATGGTCTTTTACAAGCCACACCCTAATTATAGATATTTCTATATATGTTGCTCTCAATAATTAAATGCAAAACCATAACTCATTATTAATGGTTTCAACTTAAACTATACAGGTATCATCTAAATAGGATGTCATATATTTGTCCATTTGTACCAGTGAATTACCATTACGTATCAGAGATCTATACCTGTCAAGGGCAGATGTAAATGAATAATATGATACACTAATAATATGACATAAGTTCTTCCAAATTACTATCCATATCAACCAATATTTATAATACTGGATTATACACATTGGTGTGAACTTCAGAACTTACACACATCATGCACATGTTAAGCACATCATCCAGTAACAATAAATTGAGGAAAAGTTCCATTAGAATTAGTCAACACGGACGAGAATTCCTGGTACCAGGCAATCACAAATTCACAACTGATCCGGTGAATCAAAACTGTTATTGTGAGCCTATAAATGATAGTCACCCATTCCTACCACAATAAAACCTTGACCCTAATATAATGCCAATAATACAAGTAAAAACAACATAAACATTATGACATACAGGTTTATATTAACTTAAAATGTTAAAATAAAACAATTGGCAGAGCGGGTGCATGAAGTGCGTCAGGAAAATAAAACAGGTCCAGGAAATAATAAACAAAAAATCTATAGGCCAGGTTATGCAAAATATCAAAATCCATTTGCATTCACCTGGGTTATACAGCAAACAACTCTATGTCAAGATTTAGAAATGACAGAAAATTTTATTTTAACCAATGTGGGGGCATAGCACCTGAAAGTTTATAAACAGATGAGAGCTCCTATAGCAATTCTCTAGTAGTTGAACAATAATTTGTAGTTTGTACAAACATGAAAAGTAAACAGTATATGAACCCAGATTATATAAAGCAATCACCCTTTTCAATGTCATCATCATCCAGATCAAAATAATCAGCAGGATTTTTCATCATCATCAATGCTCTTTTTGCTCATGCTCTGTTTACTTTTACTCATCTCCTCTTCTCCTCCATCTTCTTCACCCTTCTCAGCAGCATCCTCACCACTGTCACCTTTTCCTTTCCTGCGCTGATTTCCATCAGCCACCTCACTCCTTTCAATTTTAGTTTTCTCCACTGCACCAAAAGCCGCAGCTCCATTAGCTTCTGCCTTCATCATCCATCTTTCATATCCATCTGCCGTCTTTCTCCTGTTTCTCATCTTGTCTTCAGCTTCTTCTAATGTAAGTTGTTTGTATTGAGCTATTTTGTTAAAGTTGTACCTGCAAAAGAGAACAAGCATAACACCTCATATAGGACATCACATGAAAACCAGTGCATGAAATACAAACTGCATTTAATAAATTTACTTGGACCCATCAATAATAAATGAGAGCAGAACATTGTCCATCATTAGCAATTTATATCATGTAAAAAATAATTTAAAAACTGCCATGAGCCATAAATATAAATAAGCATGCTCTGGACAAATGGACTTTTCTCGGGGGGAAATAGCAAATGGTTCAAAAAATAGAATAGACAACAAAAGAAACCATAAGTCGTCCATACCAGGAGCCTGTTGGAACAGCTACAAACTCCTTTCCATTGCCATGCATCATTAAAATATAATACGCAGTCGACTGAGCACCCTCAATCTGCCCCCTGTACTGATGTTGGCCAGTCTCATCCTCCAAAATCCAAGGTTTGTTCTTCAGTTTCCCCTGTGTAACATAACAGAACATCAATACATCAATTGATCACAACAATAATCAACAGAGATCAGCTGACACGTAAAAACATGTAACAGGTAAGTTGTCTAAGTTTGCAATGGTCTGAGAAGGTAGACATTTCATAAAATCCAGCATAAGAGGCGTGCCAAAGAAAGCCTTTTGCCCGCAAAAAGTCAAGCAAGTACCCTCAAACTTTCAGTTAACTGACACCCTTGGAAGCCTTCTTGGTGGAGAGACCACTTGTTCTCTGCGCATTTCTTCTTTGAAAAACTTGGCAAACCCGTGGCGAATCTCCCCATTGAAATAATTTTTGTGTTGATCTCACCCTAACCTTATATTCCTGCACGGCATGAAAGACAACAACTCAATGAGACTCAAATGTCATTCAAATGGGAATCATCACTTCAAATCCCTAACAGCAATCAAAGTTGGGAAAAATACAACTACACCAACACCATCCAAAACAAAAGAGGAACTCAAATTCAACCATCAAGACAATACAGATCAACCCACACATGGCTGACAATTTGGCTAGAGCCATGGGTTTACTCCCGTAGGTCTCGAATTCAAATCCTTCAGGGCTTAACTCTGTGCATTCCGGGTTTTTCAAGAAAAGTTGATGTTAGCATTCCTCGTCACAAAAACAAAACAGAATTCAAACTCTCACCAATTAAATAAACAAGAAAACCAACTTCTGGGGGAATGCAAAAGAATAAAGAATCCACCCAAACAATGCAAACCTCTGAAACAAATTCCATGCAAATTGAGAGGTACCCCCTCCTTAATGAGGAAACCTTGTAATCCGTCAATCAAGATTCCATTTTTAACCTTTTAATGTATGATTTTAATTCACACCAGGAAAGGTACCCCCTCCTTAATGAGGAGACCTGAGTTCGAGTCATGTCACATGTTGATAGGACTCGTTTGATCAAGAAAAATATTTACCAATAAAAAAAAAGATTCCATACGCATCCTATCAAGAAATCCACAAAAATTAATCGCAGACCAAACCCTAAATCCCAAAACCGGACAACAAACCACACTAAGCAAACAGTCTGAACCCCCGCGTAACGAGAATATCAAGAGAGGGACACCGACCCGGATGAGGCGAGAGATGACGGAGCCGCAGGCGTAGCACTTGGAGCGGGCGGCGGCCATGGCCTTGCCACACGAGAAGCAGAGCGTCACGTGCTTGCAGTTGCTCCCGTACAGGCCCTTCGTCGACCCGCACCCCTCGCACGATCTCTTCAGCACCAGATCCATCGACGGCGCCGCCGACGCGTGCGCGGGTGGGGGCGCCAACGGCGGGGCGTGCGCGGGTGGGGGCGCCATCATCGTCTTCCTCCTCCGCCTCGCTTTGATTGGAATTTCAAAATCGCGGCTTTCATGGTTTTGGGGGGGTTTTATAGCGAGACCTCGAATTGATTATGTGAAATCAAATGAACGGTTGGGATTGCGTTTGTTAGGGGAGGAGGTGTTGAGATTCTTCCATCGGAACCGTTCGTTCGATGGGGTTTTAAAGAAGGGTGCCTCTATTTGCACCCCTTAAATTGGGGTGCACACCCCTATTTTTACACACCCATCAAAATTTTCTCTCATTCTTTAAACACCCCCTTATTTAAGCTCCAATCCATTCTCAAAGCACACCGACGACACCCAACTCATCTCCCCGTCGGCAATCGCATCTCCGTCACCGACCTCTCCAAGTCCCAGACCCTCACCCTCCCCTTCGAGAGCCCCAACAACGTCTCCCGCATCGCACGATCTGAACATTGAGATTCGGATCCGGCAGGCGGCGGCGAAGAGGCGGTGGCGGACGAGGAGGCCGAGGAGGGTGGAGTGGGAGCCGTGGTCGTGGCGGAAGCCGGGGAGGGATCCGGTCCAGTCGAAGAAGGAGAGGGCGAGGCGGAGATCCAACGGCAGGTGGTTGAGGAGAATGTGTGAATGTTTGAATCGTTCAAAAATCTGTTAGTATCGACACTGATACTGTCGCCATATAGCTAACTCGTCGACACACAGAATGTCGACACACATATTAGTCTGCTATGAGTTTAGGTTTCTGAAGCCCGCGACACAAGAATTGTCGGCGTAAACGTCAAATATCGACACTGATAGTGTCATGGTTGATGAAGATGCTACTGGTTCAAGTTTCTGAACCCCGCGACACTAGTATTGTCGACTAAAATGTTAAATGCCGACACTGATAGTGTCGCTAAGGATTCAGATGCTATGGATTCAGGTTTCTGAACTCCGCGACACCCCCATTGTCGACCCAAACGTCAATGATCGACACTACGAGTGTCGCGAAGGATCCGAATATATGGGTGTGCACAAATCCGATTATAAACGGATTTTTTGTGCATTACCCGTTTATGAGGTGTGCACCCCAATTTGAGGGGTGCAAATAGAGGCACCCTTTAAAGAAAGCGCGCGTCCGAGAAAAAGCCCGCCCGAATATGATTCCAGCCCGTCCTGGCCCGCGCCAACCGGAGGATATTTTGCAATTAAACCCAGAACATGTTATAGACTAACATTTTAGTCCTCATTGATAGGCGTACGGCTTGAACAGGGTTAAGCCGACCCACCCCGGTTTGTGCTCGAGTTCAAGTTAAGGTTGTGTTTGGCTGTACATTTGCAAAATTTATTTTATGCGCTGGGTTTTAAAATCGATTCTACAGAAAGTTGTCTTTCCCCCTAATTTTTGAAAAACGCAGTTTTTTAACACTATTTGTCTTAAATTTGTCTATAGTAAACTGTCTCAATTTTATTATTTAGTTTCATGATTGTAAAATGTCATTTCCTATAAACGCAAAAACTGTTCAATCATGCAACCAAACGCATCACTATTACAAAACCGATTATGTAGGAGTCTAGGTTTTAAAACTAATTATGCAGGAAGCTCACCTCCCCCCCCCCCAGCTTTAGGAAATCACAGCTTTTGGGCACTATTTACCTGAAATCTGTCCACAAAAGCTGCTACGATAAAACCATTTGGTTGCACGATTGCAAAAGTAGTTTCCTCCAAACGCAAACGCTGCCCAATTGTGCAACCAAATGCTGTTTAAATCAAATTGAAGTATTGGTGAGGATAAGGAAAATGATATGTCCAGTCCCTTATGCAACCTCATTTGTAGTCTGCATCAGTTCTTTTTTCTTAAAAAAAAATACATTCTTTCATTGGAATATATACTGTTATATAAACTTATGTATATACTAAAATACAATAATATATTTTTTTTATTTGAAAAAATAACTTTTTTTACAACATACACTATGATAGAACTCCATACATCATAATAGTACAATATATATTATATTATTATAGTATATAAGATTGCAGACTGAACTGTAAAATGACTGAGTGTGTCAACACTCTTAGGACAATTTAAACCTGAGAAGTCCAAACCCAATTTGGTTGGGCTTGGGTTGAAGGATTAGTAGTAATCTGAATCCGATGTGATGAGTGGTAAAATTTAGATGGTTTTGTTAAATTTGAATTATTGAAATTTTTTAGATCATATCCAATTTATGTATTGTTCTAAAATCTATCACGTTTATAGTTTCATTTATCTACCCACACCATGACACCAACATTGTCTTTTATTTTTTATTATCTTGTTTCATGGAACACCAAACTTATGGAATTTAAATTATCTAAAATATATGAATAATGTTTTCTAGGCCCCAACACAGACCCTATGAGGTGGCATGTGTCTAATACCTGTTATACCCTTATTTGATTATTTTATTTTTTTGTAACTGATCCCCACAAAATAAGGAGATAATTATGATTAATTAAATAAAAAATAAAAACAGATCTTTAAATATAAAAAAAAGTGAAGATGAGTCGGGGCTTTTTAACTAGATACCGTGACTTGACAAATGAAGAAGAACCTCAAAGTCATCCTTCCAATCGACACTTTCCTCATCATAATGTGGTGATTCAACGGATACACCTGCCTTCGTCACATGTTAGTGCGGGTGATTCCCTTCGGTCACCTCAACTAGTAAGAAAGACAGGCATTTGGGACATAACAGGTATTTTGGCATCAATCGTCACTCGGAAGACTCGTACCAAAATTGAAGAAGACTCCTAATAAACCCTTCTGTTTTGAGATGATCTCTCTCTTCCAATCTAAATTTTCCAAAGATCTTCCAAAAAAATCCAACTATGGAGAGAATATTATAACATGCAAAAGAAGTCAATTATAGATGGTGATCAGATCAACATAGAAGGGAGATGATGACAATAGTGGAGAATGCTACAAAGCGTTTTAAATTCCTCTGTTTTTTTTGTTCTATTGTTTCTAAGGTTAGTTACATTTAATTTATATATGATTTGTATGATGTTAATGTTACATTTCTGACATCGAACATACTCATACTCTAATTTTTGTTAATTCATAAATGTAACAATCTAAAATGTAACATTTATTCATGCATTGCATTTGTTTCAATTCAATTAGTAATTTATATTTGTTACATTTATTAATGTAACAGTCAAATACATATATTTGTTAAATGTATCACACAACAAAAAATGTGTTTGACATATTGAAAATAGAATATGTTTCTAAATTGTTTAAACACTGCATAGAACATAAAATATTTAGGTAAATGTAATTGTTTGTTACATTTAGTTAAATGTAACAGTTTTTATGTAAATGTAACAAATCGAGAGATGTAAATATTTAAGAAATGTACTTGATGTAACTGCTTCACATAATAATCATATATGTTTTTTTATTTAAATTTGAATACAATAAATAACCGAATTTTTTAATGTTCAATTAATAACATTCTTAAAAAAAATTAATGTGTATAATAAGAATATAAGTTTGAAAAACAAATCTTGGTCATTTGAAATTTTTTTACTAAAACAATTTAGGTAACTTTTGGTGTAATTTAGATTTAATTGTAATTTAGGTAAGGATTTCAAAATTCAAAATTCAAAATTTGAAATGGATAAATACATTTCAAAATTCACATGAAAAAGTAATAGAGAAAATGGGGGGATTTGAATTAATGGGATAAATTTTTAATGGATGGCAAATTTGTATTTTGACATTTTACCCTTTTTGAAAAGTCAACAAACCAATTAAAAAGAATCAATAAGATAATGACACCTCATGAAGTCTATGAGTGAAGCTTATTTTTTGGGGCTTGGATATCACCACTGTAAATATATATAAAAAAATTGTTTTGAATCAAATATGAACTCAATCAACTTTATGCTAACCTAAATCAAACTCAAATCCAATTTGAATCCAAACCATACCTGATGGTTTAAGTTCATGTTATCCTTCTAAGGTTTGATGGTCGAGTTATGTCAAAGTTGATTATCTCCTTCCAACTCTTAATTGAGTTTGGACACGGTCACAAAATTTATATACTACAAATATTGGCAATTTTTCGTTCGATACAAAATATATATATGATAAATCATACGAGTTAAGTATGATAAAAGTATGAAGATCAACTATTTTTAAAATGTATTTTGCCATTATTATGAAAAATCATATACAAATTCTTTAATTTATTGCTTGTGAATGCATCAATAACATTTTAATTTACCCTTTTAAACTGTGAAAAAAATAAGACAAATCATCTAAGAGTTTAAATACATCAATTTTGAATGTATCACACGCATAGTTTAATAAACAAAATATGTATTCGTAAGTTATTCTAGTATATATAATTATTTTACTATAAATAAAGAATAAATCGTTTGGTTGTATTTTTAGTTATTCTTATTTTAAAAAAAAAATAATTTTTTTGTTCTTTAATTGACCATGAATGGATTATAGGTAAAAAATGAATAAGATATGAATAAGGAATCATAAAACGTAAAAAATCATCTGATAAGAGAGTATGCGAAGTGACAACACAACTTTTCAAATAGGTCCCCATGAATTTTGAAATTTATATATTTTATTATTTATTTGAACCAAGTCTCATAAAACCTCGGACAAAAACCCTAAAAACGGTCTGTCCTCCTCTGTCGCTCTCCCTGGCCAGCAATGGCAGACGAGGAGGCGGATCTGTACCTGACGGAGCTCCGGAAGCTCCGGAGCACGGCGAAGGACCCTGACATCGTCGCCGCAATCTCCGCCGAGATCGAGAAGCTCGAGACGGTCAGGTCTCTCGTGGAGCTCCGGGAGCTTCAATCGGTGGCCAAGACACCCCGCGTCGTCTTCCTCTTGTCTTCCGAAATCGAGAAGCTCAAGAAGGTGATGCCTTCTCGTCTTTGTGTCTCTGTCTGTCTGTCTCTGGTTTTGTTTGTTTTGTTACGAAATGATTGAATTGTGGAAGCAGGAAGTGGTGTTGGATTCGGTCGTCAGTGCGGAAGCGAAGAAACAGACGCCCCTGCTGTTGGTGAGTGATTTGTGGAACGAAATATTTGATTTTTGTGGTGAAATTAGATTGAGAAATTGATATTGATTTGAATGTATAGAACATTGAGTTTTTTTTTTTTTTTGATGGAAGATTGGCATGAGCCTTTGATAAATCAGACAAATGCCGAATGGGTGTTACATTCCAAACAGACAAAAGCAAAAAAAAACAGAAAATCTCACACCCAATCATGTAGAAGAGGATTCTACTAGCTGGGCTGAGTGTAAAACACACTTCAAATTACATAGCTATATCGAGTTTACCCCTAACAATAGACACTGAGGACGCCCCCACACAATGCGTCCCCCATAGCTTGATAAAATGTATGGCTCGCTCCCATGCATTTTCCACGTATGCTCATGATTTCGTTCTGTGTTATAGAACATTGTGTTATTTCTGTCTTTTGATCTTGCAATTGAGTTTCTTGAAAGCCTAGGGAGGGAGGAAGTGACCTAAGAAGCTTGGAAGTTGGAAAACAAAATCAGTTCATATAAGGATAAAAATAAAAGGGTGATGTTACACACAATCCTGTTTAAAACCACACTTGCAATCTCATATACTTCAATAGTTGTCCAACAAGCTATATATAGGGTTCATACAATTCGGTGGAGTATATATTTGATTTTTTTATAGAAAAATATATCTCATTAGATAAAATATACTATTTTCTAAAAAAATCAAAATGTTTGTGAACCGTAGGCGGGGCTGTAAACGGGATTGTGTTTAACATTTTCCAAAACAAAATTGTCACTTCTTCATTGAAGACCATCCCCAAAATCGAAAATCCTCAACTTCCTCTTCATTAAAGTGACAAAGTGGAAATGAGCCATACAAGACATTCATGCATTGCCTGTGACCTTCTAAGCTCCATCTTCTAGTGCTTTAACACAACATACGAGGACCATGAACCCTTGCTCATGTGCTGCATCTTATGCCAATTGGGGTAGTGGCATTTGGGTTAAGGATCAGCTTCGAGGAAGAAAAAAAATGTAAAATATCGCTGGTAGTAGAATTGCTGAGCTCCTTTTAGATGTAACCAAACAAAATCATTGTACCCGTGAGGCCATGCATTCCTCTAAGATTTACTTCTCAAGGTTGAGATGTATAGATTGAATCATTTCTTTTGTTTCTCCCTTTCTTTTTTTTCTTACCTTGTTTTTCCCATGAGTGATGGTGTAAATAGCTATTTTTGCTTGCATTTTATTTTAAAGCTCACGGTCTTCCTTCTGTTCACCTCTAGAAGGAGGAGCCCAAGGAATATGATGTACAATCACCAGTGTATCTGTCTCCACTGCTGCAAACAGGACAAGCCCAGGCCTACCCTGCAACTCATGCTCGCGCACTGATGTCTGCAGCCCCTCCACGAAAAAGGCATCAATTCAGTGAAACAGCAACAGCTGGATGTCATATGAATGCGTTTCTTAACCATGCAGAAAAGGATTTAAGCTCATTGGCATCACCTTACGAGGGTAATCGATGTTTTATATCGGGTGCCCAGGTCAATGACCCTGCTCTTTTGCCACAAGTTGAAGGTAAAGCCAGGAATTTCTCTGGTGACTGGAAGTAGCTGTTTGATGCTTTTGATCAGTAAAAAAATCTAAAGATTTGTACGAGGATTCCTTGATGTGTTCCATGAAATTTTGAATTTTGAAATAAGTAACATTATCCAATTCTTCCATCCATGTTGACAATCTCTTCATTTGTTCGTCATTCTTTATTTATGGAAATGTTCCTTCACTTCTCATCAGAAAGACTGCTGCATGCCTGCATCGTGAAAATCTGGGCCACAGGGTTGGATCTCATAACATGCACTTTTAAAAGTTGTCATGTTAGTCAACCTCATCTGCTGTTTGCTTAGGGTTTTGTGGTGTAGGATTTTGTTTGTGGTTATAGAAATGACCTATGTGAGTGAAATGGCCATTTTCTTTTTCCATGCAAGAATCATTTTCAATTGAAATTGCTCATATTTGACATATAAGGAAGTAATTTTGGATCTTATCCAGGATGACTTTTGCTTTTGTCCCATATCACATCTCCTTTGCATCAATTAAGTGACAGGTTGATTTATTTCTATCTTAAAAGTTCATCTTAGATAATTACTTGCTTCAAGAAAATGTTGACCTTTTTTCCCTGCCTCTGGGCTAACACCAAATCTTTTTCCTTATTTTATATATTTTAGTTGAACACTGACTTTCTAATCTACAGCATCTGCTCCTGGTGGCCATCTTCTAGGGAAAGGTCAGTCAGTGTGTCAAGTTCATTCCCCTGATTCTGCAGTAGGCTACAAGGATAAGGTTTCCAATCATTCCCGTGTGAAGATTAAGAATGGTTACAGAGAAAGCATTGGCACGCATGCTCTCAAGTTTAAGGGAGTTCATGATCAGAGGACTTCAAAAGTTCAACCTGCTCCTGGAAGCCTACGTTCTGTAAAACTACCTAAGGGTTGTTTCTTTAACTTTGAACATGGCCCTTCAGTGCATACAGCTCATATAGAGATTTCTCAACTAGTTCAGAAACATTTGCAGTCAAAGTTGTCTGATCAACCTTGCTGGACTCCTCCTGCAGTGAACTATATCAGCAAACCTTTGAATTGCAAAATTTGCAATGATACCATCAATGGTGTGGATGGCTTAATTGTTTGCGATGCTTGTGAAAAAGGATTTCACTTGAGATGTCTTCACGCAATTGATACAAAATCCATTGCAACAGGTGAGTGGCATTGCCCCACTTGCTCAGTCCTGAGCCAAGGAGAGCCTTTGCAGAAATATGTTGGAGGTATAAGTTCTGGTGCAACAGATGGGGTGAAAGTTCAATATGTGATGCCTGTCTCTCAAGCTGATCCACTAAATCTTCACCCCAGACATCAGCCTTCCCCTGGTTTGATTTGTGCCCCTTCAACATGTTCTGCTGATGACAAAATTTCTTTGCTTGTTTGGAAGTATGTGCAACCAAAGTTACCTGAGCATCTTACCTGGACTCCTTTGAAGGACTATATTAGTAAAAGTTTGAACTGCGAAATATGCAATATCACCATTGACACTGTAGACAATCTACTTGTTTGTGATGCTTGTGATAAAGGATATCACCTGGATTGCCTTCAATTTTCAAACAGAAGCAATATTTTGAGACTTGAGTGGCACTGCAAAAATGCTTGATCTCAGGAAATGAGAAGCCTTTGCATCCTAAATATGGTTATATTATAGGAAATTGTGTCGCATCGAAGGTCTCATCAAAAGCTAATGGCAATGGAAATCTGGATTCCTCAGATAAAATAGAGGAAAATTTGGATACATATTTCATTCATCGGAAAATAATAGCTTATGACAGCACCTCTGTACTGAATGATCCTTATAGTTTAGATCAGACTGAAGAATATATAGATTTGCAGAAACAAGATTCAAGAGAGAGGAATTATGCGGCTACATTATCAACCACAATGGAAATGGAGGGACAGAGTTAAGAGAGTCTTTACAGGTAACTATAGTTGATGTGCAAATCAATTATCTCCACGTGGAATGATGCGATCAACATTTTTGCCTTGTTTACATTTGAAGTTTCCGTAAAAACTTTTCTTTGAGCAAATGCTTAAACTGATCTCTAAAACTGTCTGCACTTGCACACAATTTGGGCTGCAAATGTTGAAGTCTGCCAATATTCTGCAAATGGGATAAGTGCAAACATTCATGAAGCTATAAACAAAACTTGGACCCTTAGCTCCATGGTTGATAACAAAACTTGTAACCATGAGGTCATCGTCCCTACACTTTACCTTACACAAATAAATAAATCTAAAAACATAATGGAGGCCTCCTTAGGATATAATGGGATGGCGATGCTGAGTTGAATACTGAATAATACTAGCAATTGTGTCCACTTATGATGTGTCTTAAAGCTGTATGTATTTTTAAAAAAAAATCAAAATAATAAATATTCTTCTACAAAGTTTCTGATGACTAATTTCACTTGTTTCATCTATAATATACATATACATTGAAATAAGGCTTTCTCACCGTTCCATAAAACAACACTTTATTATTATGGTTACTGAGAATGTTGAAGCCATTGAATTTATAATTTTTCTAGAGTAATTATATTTTTGTATGTTGCAAGTAATTAAATCACAATAATTTTGGTTCTTTTATTGTTCATTCATGAAATTTAAATCTTTTACTTGTAGGTTTTATGCGAGGATAATGAAACTCGCCCAAAGTGGGATGTTGTAAATTGGTTGTACTTCAACCTATGTAAGAGGTGAGATGAATCAGGCAATGAGCCCCTTATTGTTGTAACTTCTTCATGGTCCAGAAGTCACTGTAATTGCAATTCAATGTTGGACATTTTAAGTAATATAATGTATTCATGTTTACACTATAGGTACATCCGTACATGTGATGGTAATCAAACCAATTTCACGACTATGATATGTGAAAAGAGTCGATTACATTGGTTTTTAATGATTAATCGTCCATGAGTTTTTAGTAACATTGAGGAGAGCCAAAACAAGCCAATCATCATGTTCTGAAAAATTTAGAAAGATGAAAGAAACGGTTACAATTCATTTAGAATCTCATAACACTGGTGAACATTCATTATTTCATATGTTTTTTTAAATGATAGAAAGGCTAACGATCCAAAGTTTTTCTACATTGCTGCATTCACATGTTCAATCATGTTGTCTGGTCTTATGGTTTTGAAGAATTACCCAATCTTTCATTCTTTTCTTTCTCATGTTTTTCTTACCGGAACTGGGCTGTCTTTGCTAGATGCAACCACAATAGCACCGCCACAAAAGCTCATGAATGATCCATTATAGATGGAAAAAAAAATTTATTTATGATTTTAATTTTAAACTTCTATTAGTGGGACATTTTTGAGATTGTTGTAAATCTGAAAAGACCATACCTTCAGTACCACATTGTTGGACCTTACATTGCATCCTTGTCTTTGTCTTTGAATTGTTTACCCTGTATGTTGATCCCTACATCATACTATTCAGTATCACTTTCTCTCTCCCCATGTCATTTAAATTTTATCCATTTGCTATATGCTACATGTAGAAAAATCATTGACCAAATTATTGCGAAGAATGAAAGTTCAACTATTATCCTCCTTGAAGATATATATGAGTATCGACAACATCTGAATATCTTATTTACATAGTCACACCTTTCAGCATAATTTTTTTTTTGAGAAAAAATCTTTCAGCATAATTTTGAAAAATACATGTACATAATATTCTTGGTGCGCTCACATACTCAGGTGTTTATCATTTCGTTCTCTTATTTTTTCAGGGAAGGTAGAATAAAAAGGATTGAGGGTTAAAAGAAGCTCAATTTCGCGACTTTGAGAAGCAGAAAAAGAGCAGCTGATGAACAGTTGGAAGAGGCTCTGCTACTTTTCAAGGTTGGTTACATTTTGAATAAGGGCTGAGTAGAATATCTATCTGATACCAGGCATTCTATTCTATGGTGGGATATATTTAGACATGGTAATAAAAAATGATCTAATAATTGGTTTATGCCGAAACTAGTGACCTGAATATCAAAAGCGATAACATCCATGCCAAAATTGTGACTGGATAATGCTCAAATTTTGGATCACTGGATGGAGACTCTTATAGAAACTTTTACCATACTGAACTCTTCATGAACGTTGTGCCAAGTATTGAATTACAAGTTGAACCTTCACCCAACTTGAATTTGGACATCTCCTTCATAGATTTTCATATTTTTTATGTAATTTTCATTATTTGATCATGTGCGATTATTATTTGATCTGAAAGTTGGATGTTTTGGGGGAAAAAAGGTGTTTTCTAAGATGGGGCCTTTACTTTCATCCTAAAGCTACAATCCTACCCCATTTAAAAAAATTATCTTTTTCAAGGGTAGGAAGAAAAAAAATGGGGGGGGGGGGGGGGGGGGGGGGGGGGGGGGGGGGGGGCGACAAACAGGCGAAGGGGGCGGGCAGAGGACGGTGGAGGAACCCCCCCCCCCCCCCCCCGGAGTCTCTCGACCACTATTTCCCTCCCATTGGCTTCCTTCGCTCATTGTCGTGGCCATCCTCTTTGTTTCTCTCTATTCTCTCTACCCCTTCCTTCGACCTCTTATGCCCATCACCCTCTCCGCCTGATTGCTCTCTCTCTCTACCTCCATTGCCCCCCTCCCATTGACCCCACCCTAGAAAAATAATTTCAGGGTGGTGAGGAACACCGAACGGGTGGAAGGAAAGCCCCCCCTTCTAAAAATAGCTTTCACCGGTCAAATTCTCATTATGTGATTTTTCCTTCTTTGATGTCATGATATCTTAATGTGTGTTGATACACTCTTCATTTTGCAACTCCTTTTGCAATCGCTATGGCATATGAAATCATCTACCGCAATATATATTCTACTATCTCAGTTATAATTTATTATTAAAAAAAATACACCCAATTTGTCTTAAGTATGGACATTTTTTTTATAAAATAATGTACCAAGTACATATTTCAAAAATCAAAATGTTTGCTCCTTTCTTAATTGTGCATAGGAACTGAGTGTAAACTCCAGCCATCTTCAAAGCCCTTGTAGTCTCGAATCAAAATACACTAATGTTTTCAAAATCGGACCATATATGGAACCAAAAAGGTTGGATTAACAGTCACTTGATCAACTGTAATATATTAATCTAATTAAAAGTGTAATGAATACATTAACCATTAATTCCTAATTAACAGAAATATAAAAACATGAAAAGTTTTAAAAAATATTTTTCACCAACTTTGATACTTTTGAAGTACAAGGTCTACCTTTAACAAAAATTTCATATGATATCACTCTGTGTTAATAAAATATGAGAAGTTAAAAAAATATTTTAACCACCTTTTGATACCTTCACACATATAATCCCTAGAAAAACCTCATTTTCACGTCTGTATAGGTATAGTAATAGGGTGTTGGTGTACATATTGAGGTAAAATTCTATATGAAATATGTAGGAATAAATGGGAATGAAGAATGCCAAACACATTTTTATGAGTATTCTAATAGGAGGGAATAAATGTCAAATTAACCTTTAGACATTTTTTTGCAGTTATTCCTCACCTAACATTGTTATATGAAATCACTAAACATAATGCTTCACCATCTCATTATATACTTTTAAAAATGTAAATATATATTAGAAATATGTATTTTATTTTTATTTGTAAAAATATGCATTTTATTAAACAAATATATATTTAAAAAAAACACGTGCAACCTATAAAATATCAAACTCCTGTGATTTGGGGATGCAAGATATTTAAGGGCCTCATTTGGATTGGCAGGTGATGGTGATGCAAAAGCTGAAAATTCTTCACCGTCGATCCAAACAAAGACTAGTGTTGAACGTTTGTGATCATGTCATGTGTTACACAAATAAAACCGTTTAAAAAGCTATGAAAACAACGCTACTCAAACACCAAGTTTAGGGTGAGGGGTGGCTTTTGGGAAGGCATCATCTGAATGCTTAGTTTTTTTTCACCAAAATACATTAATTTTTGAAAGGTGACCACACACCTAACACAACCCCAAACACACACACATCTCACCTTTCTTATGATGGAGAGTTTCTGCTACATCAATGAATATGTGATCTATGCATACTTTCACACTGTAATAACTCAACATCTGCTAAAATCTATGATAACATGAGATCTGAAACAATATGAACAATTAGATTCACTTTTTTCTCCCTCTCTGATTAAAACCATGGATGATAACATCAACTGTAGAATAATTGTACAACGTCACACTGGAGGTGGTGAGTGGTGAACAGTGATCAGTGTACAAGAACAGCCCAATGAGTGCATGTTGTCTCAAATCCAAGGGGGCCAATTAGCATCACCATCTGTTTTAAGGGGGAAAAAAAACAAAATTACCTTTGAACAAAGTTAGGGATAATGCGGATTCATAAAACTTACCAAAAACATTGGAAAATAAATACAAGGATATTAAACAAAGGAACCAACTGAGATGGGGCCCTAGGCGAACTCATATGGGGCCCTTGAATTCACACAATGATTATTATCACGGAAAGTTTTTGAATAGTTTTTTGAAATTTAAATTTCAAACTTTTTACATAATTAACCACAACTAAATAGAATCCCAATAAAATAAAAAATAGCAAAAAACATAAAATTAATACGTGTGTTTGAAAAACAAAAAAAACCATAAATAAAAACAATGAAACATTAAAAACAAAAAATAACCAAGATTTTTATGCAAGTAAAAATAAATAAGTTTAATCCTAATAAAATAAGCGCATTACTAGATTTGAAGAGATAAACAAAGGAAGTGGATGAGTTTATAAAATAAAATGAAATAATTCAAAAACAAAATTAAAAATTCCAACAAAATTGAAAATGAAACATTTTTTGCTGAAAGATTTTGAAGCCCTCCACCCTCGGCATGTGGGTCCCATAGGCAACTGCCTTGGTTGTCTAAACCCAGGGCTGGCCATGATCTTTCCCAATTATTGTTGGGATTCCTTGTCACCAAAAAAAAAAGGGGGTAGCCAAAGTCCATGCTGATTTTAAAAGGGTATGGGAATGATATGCTCTGGGATTAAGCATTCGGTGCATTTAAGATCACTAGGGAAATAATTTGTAGTTCAAGTGTTCAACTACACCTGTAATGAAATTTTATGAATAAAGAGTTTTGTTGGTAACAAGCCTAAAAATACATCAAATTTCCTTCCAACACAGGAGGTCGGAGTTACAACACAACAAGGGAGATTAAACCATGAAAAACAGGTAAAAAAACATTTAAACATATATCATCAATGCTTGTTGAAGTGACTTGTTAAAAAAATAAAGCTTGTACAAGTGCTAAATCACATATTATGACTTAATCTTCAACTGGCATCAGATGAACACATTGAAGTCTGCTAGTCATAACTACTCTGTTCATAATATTCAGTAAAGCAATTGTGCTATAAAATCGACCAAGAGACGATAAAAATTAAAGGGAAGATCAACAAAAGTCAATTATAATAATTTTACGCAACCTTGATAACTACACATCAGTAAGAGGATTCAAAGCGAGCTTTAGGAATGTACTGTATTTAGTATTTATAATGATTCTTCTTCCCATCAAATTACTATGCATGTCAACGTATTGAACATGTTCTGAATCTAAATACATAAGATAAGAGTGTACCTTTGTCATAAAGAATCTGGTAACCAGCCATCCATGAATTCAAAAGCAGGCAGGCAATTAGATCCCACATAAGAAGAATATTGACTGAATCAATCCACAACAGGTTGAAGAAGCCCTTTTGATTCATCATAGGACAATCTAAAAAGAAAAGTTGCTTCTATTATGAGAATATATCAGAGAGATTTGACAAATAGATGCAAAACAGCTGTGCAGGTTGACTTCACATAGCATGCCTGCAAATTTTCATATACATTTAAAACCTTCCAACAATAAAATTTTGAATTGTGGAAGGAGATGCGTCATTGCATCTTCTACTGAACCGCAATGAACCCAGTCATTTAAATGCCAATTTTAAAAATTATATAGCTAAGAGGAAGCCACCCAGTCCAAGAAAGCTGCACCCAACTTCTGGCTAAAGAAATTTTTAAACTTTGCACCTTCTGTAGCATGTCAATACTTTCCATGCACACAGAAAAACACCATTTAAATTACAGTTGGTTAATACCTTAATGTACTTAGTTGTCGGTGATAAACACTTACTCATTTCTCACAATCACCCAAGTATTATATTATCACACATCTTTAGCAGATTATACAACTGATTTACCAACCCATGGGCTCACTTCCTAGATCATACCATGTAACAGTATGCATTTTTTTGGCAGGTATATAACAGATAAAACTTCATACAGAAACCAAGAGACCCTTAGTAAAGAGTATTTCTGTTATGGACAACCAAGAGGCTTGTTACTCATCAATCAGTCAGGTTCTCTTTCGCATACAAGTCAGTCTACTACATAGTATAGAATATCATGTCAGAATCATTTTCTAGATCAAGGCAGTCTTGGTGTTTAATGTCTCTTGTTTGTGACTTATGACCTTGCTATCATAGTGCAAAACAAGAAGTAGCTTCAATTCACAAAATTTCCAAAAAAACAAAGAAAGAAAGATATCCATTAAACAGACCTACCGGCAAAGGAAAAGGGGGCGCAGACTGTCATCGATTTCTCTTTCTAAATGGGACCTCCTTTCACTTTCTTCTTTAAAGTTGGCAAAGGGTAAAACTACACAAGGACCTTGAATTAAGCCCGTCATTACATTGCTGTCATTATTCGATTCATATACCTGTGACAAGCAGTAGGCTGAGATTTTGATTGCAACTATAGCAATAAACTAGTATCTCTTTAAGAGACAGTAGAATCTTAATCTACACAATGATTCAATAAAATCAACATAGAATGCTTCCTATTGGTTCACAAAAAGGAGAAACAGAAACAATCTGAGAAGGAGGAGGAGGAAAGTTGATCCAAAAGATCAAAATATGGTAAAAAACATATTTAACAAGACGATAGAAACAGAACCATTCTGAGTATTCATAATACAGACTACAGAGCACAATATAGTTGATTAATAATTTAAAGACATTAAGAAAATTATAGAAAGGATAAATTCCCACATATGAAAAAAAAACTTTCATGCGTTCCTACCACAAATGGGTTCATCGACAAAACTGGATATCAAAGTTACCTAAACCCAACCCAAAAAAAAAAGTACCCTGGGAGATGTAATGCTCTGGGATCCTTGTGCATTGGGGGTTGATGATGATATCCCATTATGACGTCACTGAGGCACAAGGGGTTCCATTCTAAGATTGAGGTTTAGGTATGTGGCTCCAACTTCAATAAATAAATAAATAATTTAAAAAAAACTTTCCACTGTTTTTGTGCAATAGAACTACAGGTAATGAGCTTGATCTTTCATTAAAAAAACAACTAATTTGAGGACCAAAAAGATAAAGTTCCTAGCTATGAAACAGTGAAAATCGCACCTCATCATTTTCAGGTGAACATGGCCTGCTAACATCTTCAGGAAGGTCACTGGGAAAGTAGCACCTATTCACAATGGCCCATTTTAAACCACTTTTATGCTCTTCAAATAAAACCTGCAAACAAAAATATGTTGTTTACAGAGACAAATAATAATGACAGAAAACTAAACAGCACATGCAAGTTGATTTTGTTTGCATGAGATGGACAAAAAATTAATGCATGTGGTCATCATAAAGAATGCTCATTCATTTCAAAGTTCTGAATGGTAACCGTTTCACCATTGCCGAACTTATACCTTGGCAAATGCAAAAGCAAAGTAAGAAAGATCTAGTTATCTTGAAGAGCTTGCCTTGAGCTTTGAAGGAGTCGTTTTCTGGTTGCCAAGATGCAAGAGAACATAATCTTGAAGATTGTATACCACACCACGAATGCAACATGACTGATAATAAGATTTGTCATCCACAACCTGAAGAGTGTCACCAACCCATTCTACACTATGCAAGTGTTCTAGGGGAGGCATACTACAATCTTTGCTGAAGTTCATGTGGACCAAAGTTTCCTCAGATTTTGTTGGTGAACTATTTTTGACTTCTCTATTTGATTCTGACCCTTCCTTGCTCCCAGGCATCTCTTCTAGCTCAGATGTTCTTTTAGACGGCTCTTCAGCCATATGCTTTTCATTTGACAGATCTTTCGATGTCTTTATATCTTGACTTGACTGAGTTTGCCTGATTCCCAAACTCGAACCACCAGGTGGATTCCCATTGGCTACTGTTTTCTGATGGTTGGATTTTGAATCTGAATTTTCCATTTTCTTTGCAGAGAAACCAGCACTAGCTGTTGAAGAGACCTTTGATGCAGTACCACTTCGAGTAACACGGCCATATTTAGGAGGCAGTGGCTTCCCATTGCTCGAGTTCAAGCACTTTAGGCAGTGCCAATCACCTGTTGTTGGAATGCCTTTTTTATTGAAATGCTGGAGACATTTCAAGTGAACTCCTTTCTCACAGTTATCACAAACAAGCAAGCTATCTACAATATCAATGGCAAGTTTACACACTTCACAGTCCAAAGGTTTGTTCATGTAGTCAATTGGAGGAGGAGTCCAGCTGGGGGGATCAGAGAACTTTGGCTGTACAAAATTCTGAACACTTCTGGCAATCTCAATATGATTTGTATACAATGAAGGGACAGGTACAAAATTTAAGCCAGGAAGAGGCTGTGGTACAGAATGCAGACTCCCTGGAGCAGCTTGAAATCCAGAAAGCTTCATGTTTTCCCTTGCCACCTTAGGAACATTTTGAAATGCATTCACTTGCTGACCTCCCTCAACTTTTAATGAAGAATGATCTGGCGCTCTGCTGGCTTGTCCAACTCTTCCTGTGGCAGATGCAGACTGTGTTGAGCAAACTGTTGGACCTTTCTCTAGTGGTTTAGCACCAGAAGAATTTACTGCATGTATTGTATATTAGTTAACACCAGAACAAGAGATTGGGTGTTGGCTACTTAACAAAAAAAAAAACAAAGTTTTCTCCAGTTAGGAAGAAAAATATTTATATTTATGACATAGACACAAGTCCATAGGAAAATCGGTGGTCAAGAAGGACAATACTGGAGTTAAAAATGACCAACTCAATCCACCATCTGTTTTGCAACCCCAAGAGATATTTTCCTAAATATCCAAACCAAGGTAAAAAAAAAACAAAAAATGAATCCAGCGTGCCAGAAAACTTCATCCAAGTATCTCAGGTGAAATCAGCTCAGATGAAGATTCACATGATGACAACAGTGAAGTTATTTCAGAAACAAATTAACAAGGTGGATTGGCTTGTCAATTTTTAACATCATCTTGAGTGGTATCTGCTTTACTCATACAAATCTATTGAATAAAAAATTGAAAAAAAATGAAATTCCAACCAGAAGACGATAATTATATTAAACATTAAAAATTATCATACAATCAAGCATCCTGTGAATTACTTAATTGGAAGTTCTCCCTTTTTAGAACACATGAAGCCACAATAGAGAATCAGAAGAAGAAAAAAATTAATGGTCCACATTCCATTATAGAAGTACCAACCACTCATACGATCAGATAAAAATGATCTATTCAAGTTCAAATCACATGCATGCCAGAGCTTCTTACAGCAACCAAGAAAAGGACGGGCATACCTCTTGTCATATCTCCCCGAGCATCCAATCTGAAATGTGCAACTTCTGTGCGAGGTAACACTAATGTTGAGGGATCCCTTTCCATAGGTGTACTTAGTGATTTCACAGAAGTCATAGGAGACATAGATTCAGTGCTTTGAGGTTGTTTCATCATAGGGGTTGCAGTCGCTGGTCCAGTAGAAGCAGATTGCAAGCCTCCAAGAGACAATGGCATTGGGCTTGGTTTGTCTGCCAGAAACTTATCAGCAGCATGAAACAGAGTGTTGTGGTTTTCCACGCTTGAACCGAAGCCAGTTTGGAGCCGTGTAGATGAATACATTGATGCCGACTGTGCAGCAAACTCCTTGGATTCCTGCATCTGTTGACAAAGAGGAACATACATCAGCTTTGGATTATTCTACATGTAATTTCTGCTGCACATACTATCATACAAGATGCACCCTCAGGAAATTATACCGACATTTGTGTGGCACACCTATTATTCTTAAAGAAAACTCCTAAAAATTCTGAATGAGACCAAATCAGTACGCATGCATACCCATGTGGTTGGCACACTTTATGCAGGAAGAGAAGAATTATTTTACTTTTTTTTAATAAGATCTAGGAGAACTATGCCCCCGAACAAAGGAGAGATGTGATCTCTATACAAAATATCAAAATAAAGAAAATGAAAATACAAGATAGAAGGAGTGGATATCAATGGAACCCATTTCACAATTAGAATCCCTAAGCCACAGTTTGGGTAGAAGAACAGATGTGGAATAAGGTGGAATATGGGTGAATAAGTCCAACTTGCTTGTTTCCAAGGAATAGATGGGTCTAGCTATGCCAGAATAGGTGTGAATAAGCTAGTATGGTATTCCAGTGGTATAAAAGGACACGCATATCAAAACACCTATCATCATCTCTTATAAATTAAGAGGCTCACATGTCATATTATTTTTTCACATTTTATAAATTTTTATCCATGTCTTATTCATTTTCATCTACAACTTATTAATGGTTCAAACAATGAAAACTCCAATATTATGTTTCACTTATCACGTTTCACAACAAAAATAACTAAAAACACAACCAAATAAAAATGGCTTAATCCACCAATATAATAATCTATACTAGAACAATTATCCATCCAGGAATGGCTTTTGTTGCTAATCCAAGAAAGGGCTAAACAATAAAACATTACGAATCCAAATCTTTGTAAAAAAAACAAAACAACAAATCCAAACCCCCCCCCCCCCCCCCCGAAAAAAAAAACAAAAAAAACCTAATTGACTTATCTCCATCAATTACTTACTGGATCAAACAAAACCATTTTTTTTTCCAAAAGGAACAACAGACATCCAAACCTTCTTCTTGGTGAGCGCGATCCGCTCGGCGATGGACATCTTCGGCGGCCGGAACCCCAAACCATTGTGGTCCCTAGACCTATTAAGCCCGAGATCCTCCACGAGGACCCTGACCCCGTCCCTCCCGAAGAGCTCCTTCGGCGCAACCGATCCACAGAACTCCGCAAGCCTCTCGATCGCCTCCGCCGCGAGACCCGTCTCCGCCTCCGTCGGCCCTCGTCCGCCCCGGATCTCGCCCATCGCCGACAGGAGCATCACGATCTCCGCCACCCGCTTGAGGTCCCCGTCCGTCCTGGCCCTCTTCGGGGTTGGGGAGTCCATCGGACGGTGGAGATTTGAATGGATTTTTTTGAATTGTTGTTTTGATTTGGGCGGGTAATTGAAAAAAAAGGGTTTTTTAGGTTTTTGAAGGGAGAGACGACGGCGATAAGTGAAAATTGTAATAACGCGAGAGGGATATATATATCGTTGTGTTGCCTTTTATTTCGGGTGCGGTTACTCCCACTAACTAATTTATTTGACCCACCAACCTGATAAATTGACCACAAGTCATTTTTTATTTTTTTATTTTTAAGACATGTAAATAAGCCTCTGTATCCCATCCGAATCCGTATATCAGTATCCGAAAAAATTATCCGTATTAAAAAACTGCGTTATTTAGTGATCAATCCCCCCTTCTACATATTTCTTTTTAATTTCAAATGCTTATTTCGTTATTAGTCTCTTTGTCGAATGTTCGTCTACTTGGCTGACTGATAGTTGAAATTCCTAAATTACCTTTTAAATTTTTATTTTTAAGTCATTGTAAGCTATATTATTGTAAACTATATTATTTTAGTGATCAATTTTTGTTTTTTATTGGTATTTAAATTTTTTAATTTAAAATTCTTCTGCTTTTGTAATCAATTTTAATTAGATAACTAATGCTATAAAAGAATGCAATCTCAAATTGTGTGTGCATATGTAGTGTTAAAAAACACTGAAATTGTTACTGAACACCTAATAATGTAAATACAGTTTTGTTTTAGATACTTCATCAAATATTTTGTATACAAGTTTCAAATATCGATATACTTATATAATCATATAGATATTTTGTCTAGGGACTAATAAAAAAATATTTTTTATGTTGGAGACTTAAAATGAAATATGAATATGAGAGAGACTAATTACTAAATAACAAAATTTACAAGAATATTTCACAAACTAATAATATATGAACGGATGTTTTGCGTAGGGACTAAGAAGAAAATATATGTTTACAGTTGGAGACTTAAAATGAAATATGAAGAATGAAGGATTGATCACTGAATAACATGATTTACAAGGATTTAAAAATAAAAATCCTATTTTTTAATCAAATTCACCACCATTTAAATGTACATTAATTGAAAAATCAAACCCACCACCCATCATATTTTGTAACACATCTCTTTCTTCTCTCCTTTTCTTTTCTTTTCTTTTCTCTTCTCTCTCCTCTCATTTTAGGTTGGATTTGCGAACTTACAGCCCGTCTCAACCAAACCTAACTTTGACAGGTTTGGCGCCTTGGAATGTGGAATAGTTTGGAAAAAGAGCGCGGTTAAATTCAGTCTCATATACTCTTATAATCTACTATATTCACTCCAACAATGTTTATATATCATAAATTTTTTTACATATTTTTAGAAATGAGTCTTTACACCTCATTAGGTAATATATTCTATTTAAAAAAAAAGATACTGTATTTGGAGATACAAGTGAGGTTGAGTCTCATTAGAATCATATCGGATTAAATTTGCATGACAACTCAATTAAACCCAAATCTATATATAATCTAACTCATCATCATGGAATATTTGATTTCTAAATTATTATTTTAAAAACAATAACTGAATGAATAAAAAATAATATAAATAAAAAAATTTGATTATTTCAATGTATTGGTAGCCTAAATCCAAGTTTCTCTTCCAATCAGAATTTCATAGCAACAAGGTCCTCAAAATTTATTTTTTATTAAAATTCTATGTGAGTTTACCATGGTTTTTTTATGTGAATATGTGTGGAGGTAGATATTAAAATTTAATTAGGATTTCATATAATCCACTCATATCACAGACTCATCATGTCTCTTATATTCCATTCTTTAACATCCAAGCCTCTTAATTAGATTTTCACCAAATCCACCACCCTATATTATCTTCACTGAAACACCAAACCCACCACCTCTTTAGCATTCTTCTCCTCTCTTTGCTTTCTCTCCTCTCTCATTCAATCTCAGTTGCCACCACGCCATCGCACGATCACCATCGAGCTGTTGCATCCCTATCGCCGGCAATCCCCTATCACTATTGTGCGTCATTTTCATGTTGTTGTCCACTCTCACCACTATCTTAGTGTCGTCGCTTCCTTGCTGTTGTTGTATCATCACTCCCTTGCCGCCTTAGAAAATGCACTAGTGTTTAACAAACAATTCAATTTTTTTTTATTGTGGATATGAATGCTTAAGGTGCATTTTAGCTCAAGTGTTTAAGGTGGTGTTGAATGTTAGGATGTATATTGACTAGAAAATCAAATTTGATCGCCTCTCAAAGGATAATCGTCGGAGTGAGCTAGAGCATCACTTGATTAACTGGATGGTCAACATGGGCGGTTGTTATTGACAGTGGAGAATGGATGCACGTGGGGGGAGAGAGAGGGCATGTGGGTTGTTATATGATTTTCATTTGAGTAGTGGGTTTGGTTTTTCGTTTGTTAGAGGGTGGTGGGAAGTGTTTGGGTGGTGGATTTAATGCATTTCAAAGTAAATAACAAATTCAGGTTTAGGGTTTTGAAAAGGAATGGAAGAGGAATGGGGATCATGAGAGTTCAGCATCTGGATTTGCACAGGTTTGTGGAGTGGCTTGATAGCTTATTTCCGGTGGGAGTCCCACAAACAATTATGCAGGTGGCTTTTGTGGATGTAATGTGGCTAATCTAGAAAGAAAGATGCCAACAACATTTCCGTGCCAAAGAAACTCATAAGCTTGAAACTTTAAGGTTCATTATGCTTACTACCCAGTGCACACTTCAAGGCAAGGATCTCAAGGAGGTTTGCGCCCCCACTATTCAGAAATTAGCAGAAAACTTGGGCATTACAATTTGTCTTTGGTGATCGCCTGATGTGGATTGGGTTAAATCCAATTCCGACAGTGCGCTTGCTCCCGATGGGGCTGGCTATGGAGTGGTTATTTACGATCATTCAGAGGCTCTTGTAGTGGCGATAGTGGTGCAAGAGACTAGACTCCAATCGATTAATGTGTTGAAATACAAAACAATTCTCCAAGTATTGAAGTTGACTACGACTAGGGGACTGCCCAAGGTTCATATAGAGAGTGATTTAGCAACGGCCATTGCTTGGGTCCATGGAAAAAGGCTGCATCCCTTGGAGAGCTTTTTGCACTCAATAAGAAATTAACTGCTTGCTACTGTCGTTTGATGCCTAGAAAGCCTCTCACATCTTCCATGAAGGTAATCAAGTTACAGACTACATCGCTTCATGGTGGGGCACAATAACAATAGCCCCACACAAGAGAGGACAGGAATTGTAGAACCTGGTAACTCAAGATGCAATAGGAATGGTTTATACTCGGATGCGAAAATCTTAAGGTTCCGGACATAGGTGGAGAGTTGAACCACTCATTCTTCGCTTCAACCATTTTCAAGTCTTCTTGGAATCAGGAATCCAAGCATTTTGGCTGTAACTACTTAATTTTGTTTTGATGTAAATATACTAACCTTTGTAATTACTATAGAAAGTTAATGAAATCATTCTTTTTAACACATAAAAAAAGAAATTCGGGTTTTTGATAATTTTAGGTGGGAGGTTTAAAAGAAGGGTGGTGGGAATAACCTTACCCATGTTTTTTTTTTTGATTGGTATGGTGAGCCTCTTTCATTAAAAAAAATCAATAATTACAATATATAACCACCAGAAAGTACAAATACAATGGAAAGCTTAGCTTTCAAGAGGGGGATTGTCGAGCTTAATCGACAATCCCCCTAAGAGCTAATCTCTTCCAACTTTCTGGAAGACCTGAAGAAAATACCGAAAAAAGGAAAGAAGCCTTTATACAACAAATTCATTTTGTAGAGGTACGGTATACACTCCACTGCTTTTGTCTTGAGCCAGAACCTCATGGATGTCCACACTCAAATCAGCCGGACAAATAATTTCTTCACCCATGGCTGATCAATGAGCAGCCAATATATCTACAGGAGCATTGCCTTCTCTATGGATATGAGAGGATTTCCAAACCTCGAATGAGGAGAGGAGAGAATGAACTTCCCTGAGCAGACGAAAGGCATTCCATGGGATTGTTTCTCGCCCATTGAGCCAAGCCAATGTTGTAGTAGAGTCCGCTTCAATCCAGAGTTTCCTGACACCCAAATTCATGGCAAGCTGGACTCCATGAGCAATACCCTCCAATTCAATAAGATTTATCATTGGCAAAGAGGAACGGCCTGCCAGACCTTGAACAAAGTTTGCAGAGCTATCCCGAATCAGAGCACCATAGCCTCCACGATCACCCCCCAACGAACCATCCGAATTCAATTTATGCCATCCAATCTCGGGTGGAAGCCAATGCACAAGAGAGAAGACTTTACTGACTTCCTCTATATGTAACCCCAACCTCTCCTTGATTTTTAGAATTTGTGGAGAGCAGACAGCCCGTAACTTGACAGAATGGAGCCTGTTGTATATAGAATGCTTCACTTTCTTAAGAATGGAAAGTTTATGATTTGATCTGGATCTGAAGACACGTGAGTTGCATTCAGCCCATATAAACCAGATTGTAGTAGATAGGGTGACCTGCATTATCACTTTGAGGATAGGTTCTTTAAAGCATAGTTCCAGCCAAGTCGTCACTCTATCCATGCTTTGAGGAAGCGCATGGGGTATTGCCATTGTTTTCATTAATCAAGTCCATATGAATCTGGAGTAAGAGCACTTCCAAAACAGATGATTGCTGTCTTCCACTTCAGAGGCCGAGCATAGCAAGCAAAATCTGTTTGAGACCAGTCCCTTACGAGCCAAACGTTCCAGGGTGGGTAATCTGTTTAAAAAGGCCTGCCATGTATAGAATGAATACCTTGGGGTTTGTTTGGACTGCCAAACCCAGTTTGTCCATGGAAGATGGGAGATTGTCTCTGTAGTTAGGAAATTCCATGCTTCTGTTAGAGTGAGAATCCCATTTCTTGCATAAGACCATATGAGGATGTCACTACCATGACCTTCTATCTCAATTTCCTGAATTGTTGCCCACAAAGCATCAAAATCTAGATGTGTACATGGGGACGAACCCATTTACCCTCCGTAATCCAAGAAGAAACCTCTAATTTAAGTGAAAATATTATGATCCAACCCTTAAAATTGTTAATATTGACACATAGATCCACATTTACAAATTATGAGGGGGTAGTCGATACGGACTTTGATGGATTTCTGTGGACATTGTTTAAGTGATGGACTTTTGTAGACTCTGCAAACTTTCATAGACTTTTGCAGACTTTCGTAGACTTTTACAGACTTTCATAGATTGACTTTCATGGATTTTCACAGACTTTCATAGACTTTTGCAGACTTTCACAAATTGACTCTCATGGACTTTCACATACTTTTACAGACATGAGCAGACTTTCACATATTGACTCTCATGAACTTTCACAGACTTTCACAGACATTTGTAGACTTTCTCAAATCACTCTCATAGACTTTCACAGACTTTCACAGACATTTACAGACTTTCACAAATCACTCTCATGGACTTTCACAGACTTTCACAGACTTTAACATACTTTAACAGATTGACTCTTTTTACATATGAATTTCTATTAATAAACACAATAATATTTTTAGATTTTTAAATAACAAATAAAGAACTCATCATACCCAACATAAAATATAATTTAATATAGTAAATATCAATCATCATTTATCTAAAATGCATATTGCTGGAATGTCATGATAAAAACATCATTTTTAACTAGATAATATCACATTAGTTCACCATGAATATTGATGTCACGATCATCCCACATACGTTGAGCTATACTTAACCGCCAATTATTGGCATCTCCACGTTGTTGCTCTTGAGTTTGAATTTCCGGTGGGTCTTCATTGTCCTCTCGTTGTTGCTCCTTAGTTAGAACATTTTCATCATCATCTTCTAGATCTTCTGAAAACTGATCTGAATGATACTCTTTACGAAGAAAGTTATGTAAAGCTGCATAAGCCAACACTATCTCCGCTTGAGTCTTATAAGGAAATAGAGGCGCTGATTTAAAAATGACGAATCGAGATTTGAATATGCCAAATAATCTCTCGATCACGTTCCTCAAGGAAGCTTGACGAAGATTAAACAACTCCTCTGCACGTTCTGGGTCACGCCCTAGACCAAACTCTTGAAGATGGTACCTCTCACTATGAAATGGGGCTAGAAATTGGCGTCGATTTGGATAACCACCATCAACTAAAAAATATTTACCTAAATTATAAAATTTTTAATTAGTATTTTATAAGAGAAATATATGGCACTAGTAACATATATATACCTCGAGGGACTTTTAAACCATTTCTCCTCGACGCCAATTAAAAAAATCATTTAAAAAAAACTCATTTAAAAAAAAACCATACTGATGTACCATAACATTATGCATAGCACTGTAATCAATTCCACACACACACAGACAAAACACCCTTTTAATATTTTAAAACAATCATGGCTACTTGCTTAACAACATCATGTATAATTTCATACACACACACATGGATTTCATTACACATTCTACCAAACAATACAATATATAATGGACCACCAAACAATACATGTATATGGTAGATATCAATGTAAGAACAATATGCTTCAGTTTAGGAAAAAAAATAGTGGATGATATAGATATACACTATATATGATACACAGTAATGAAAATAATTGATTACAACATAAGAAAATCCATAATTTACATTCATAAAAAATTCTTCTTCATTAAAAACAATTAATCTAAAATAAAAAGAAAAAAAATACCTTATATTGATAAAAATCCACAAGGAGCTAACCTTTTTTTTTCTGTTATAGAGAGAAAATTTCATAAGCTTTTATAGAGGGGAGGGATGAGTTTTTATTAAGAAGACAATAAAATAAATAAATAAATAAATATATTATATAAAAATCATATATTACATCTCTTCAAATATAATGAAATAAAAGCAATCGGTATATTTAGTCATATATATACATATGCCTAATTTTATTTTTATATCCGTCTGAACATTATATATAAAAAAATGCATGTATATTGTACAATAATAGAAACATCTTTAAGGAAAATCAAATCAAATATTATACATATAATCAAATATATGATAAATCTAGGTATATATTATATAATAGATAATAATACAATGATTTATTACAACACAAGCAAATCTATCATTCTCATATATTCATCAAACATATGAGGTGATAGCAATACAAATGGACATTCAGAAGAAAAAAATGATAAATAAAGAAAAAAATGTGAATAAAAATATGAAAGACATAGGATAAAAATCATAAATGAGTTTTGTTAAAGAAAAAAGAAGAAATATTCACAATGTTGGAATAAAAGTCCATGAGAATCCCACTCATTTGGGTAGGAATCTTCACAAATCCTGTTTAAATTGAATAACACGGGACAAAATGTCTACTATGAAGAGTCTCAATTGAATAACGCTGGACTTTTTGTCCACGGAATAATGTCTCTATCGAATAACACTGGACTTTTTGTCCATGAAATAATGTCTCTATCGAATAACACTGGACTTTATATCCATGAAATAATGTCTCAATCGAATAACACTGGACTTTTTGTCAACGAAATAATGTCTCAATCGAATAACAATGGACTTTTTGTCCACGAAATAATGTCTCAATCGAATAATGCTGGACTTTTTGTCCACGAAATAATGTCTCAATCTAATAACGCTGGACTTTTTGTCCACGAAATAATGTCTCAATTGAATAACGCTGAACTTTTTGTCCACGAAATAATGTCTCAATTGAATTAGCACTGAACTTTTTGTCCATGAACTAATGTCTTGATTGAAAAACACAAGATTTATAAATCCATAGACATGGACAATTTGTCCATGAAAATTCTAATCGACTACTATGAGATCAGCCTTTTTTTTATTTAAAAACAATTACATAGAATCTTTTGTAAGTCTAAACAGTCTCAGCCACCTCTCTCGTCCATTCATGGCTTCCCGAACCCTCATCACCTCCCTCCGCCGCCGCCTCCGCCGCTCCACCACCCAAATCCACCGCCACTTCACATCTCAACCGCCACCATTCGACCCCCCTCCGATCCCTCACCACCGCCGCGTCGTCGTCACCGGTACAGACCATGTCCCTCCTCCTCGCCAATTCAAACCCCCATACGAAAACCTAACACACTCTCTCTATATCTGTAGGTCTCGGGATGGTGACGCCGCTTGGTTGCGGCGTGGGGACGGCGTGGCGGCGGCTCGTGGAGGGGCGGTGCGGGGTGCGGTCGGTGACCCCCGCCGATCTCAAGATGGGGGGATTCGAGGCGGAGGTGATGGCGCACGCTTTCGAGCAGCTGACGTCGAAGGTTGCGGCGATCGTGCCGTGCGGGGATAAAGATGGGGAGTTTGATGAGGATAAGTGGTTGCGATCGAAGGTGCGTGAAAAGATTGGATTTTGATTGGTTTTGTCACTCTATTTTGTTTATTTAGTACACGTAAAACCCGAAAAAGTTGATTTCTTTCTATGCAGAAAAAAAGATTGGTTTTTATATTAATTGATCAGTCATTCTGTTTTCTTTGTTTAATTTTCAGTAAACATTAAAAATATGAATTTCTATTGCTCTATCGTGAGGTCTTGTTTGTTTGATATACAGAAGAAAACATAAGAAGATGGACTTTGCATAATGTTCAGTTTATTTGGTATATGGAAAGATATTAGGAATGAGATTGCAAATCTTTTCTACTCCTCCAATATATATATAAAAACTATGCAAGTATATGCTTAGGTTGATTTATCTTTTGTTATTGAAAGATTAGGGTGTTTTATTTTTATTTTTGTTTTTTTGTTTTGAATGTGAGTGAATTTTATAAGCACTAGGCAAGAAGAATTATAAATTGTAGCAGATTTAATGAAATATAAGAAGATTGATGGATGCAGTTGACGGGGGAAGGAGATGATCGTTGGCTGTGATAAATATGATGACCAAAGTAAATGTAGTGTGTTATAGGATCCTATCAATGCCATTGAATATGTGGATGTTCATAGTATCAGTGCATATATTTGGAGATTGCCTCTAAAAGAGTAAAGGGAATGATTAAATTACTTTACCAGGGAACTGCTGGGTGACAAAAAAGAAAGGGAAGAGTTTGATATGAAACGAGGCTGCTAAAGGATGGTTCTAATATAATATAGTGCACAATTATGTATTTTTTCCCTGATTTATTCTAAAATTTAAACAGTGTTTTAGATTTGTGAATGTTGCATTACGGTTTCTCTTGAATCGAAGACGTTATATTCATGTTTTTCTTTTCCCATTTCAGGATCATAAATCAATGTCAAGATTTATAGCCTATGCATTATGTGCGTCTGAGGAAGCACTCAGAGATGCGAATTGGCTACCATCTGAACTTAATGAGAAAGAACAGACAGTACATCCTGCCCCCAGACAATGCAAAGCGTAAAATGATTCTTTTTCATCTCAGTTACATATCTCTTACATGTATGAAACTTCCAGGGTGTATCAATTGGTGGTGGCATTGGGAGCATCTGTGATATTTTAGATGCTGCACAAATGATTTGTGAGAAGGTAGGTCTGCTGCTATCACTTTTCTGGAGTCAACATTGTGTATAGATATCAGTCTTTTTCGAATGATGCTTGTTTATTATATCTTGGTTCTTTTTTCAGGCACATAGACTATTGAGTTGCGTGCATGGATATGGAAACAATGTAATAAGATGATTCTCTATTTTTGACCACAGCGTTTACGTCGACTGAGCCCATATTTCATCCCACGGATTTTGATCAACATGGCAGCAGGCCATGTGAGCATGACATATGGCTTTAAGGTGCTAATATTATTTCCCAAGTTACTAACCGTTACTCTCAGGAATAATGTTTATTCATCAATCAAACAAGTTAAAATATAAGACCTGTATGTACTCTTAAATTCAGGGACCAAATCATGCTGCTGTGACAGCTTGTGCAACTGGTGGACATTCTATCGGGATGCTACTAGGATGATTCAATTTGGAGATGCAGATGTTATGGTAGCTGGAGGAACTGAGGCAAGCATTGATGCATTATCAATAGCCGGATTTTGTAGGTAATTGACAATTAACATCAATTCAGATTTGCACCTTCCACATACTCTTCTGTTTTAAATTCAAATACTAAGTTTGGCATTGCTTCTTTCTCTTGGAAAGACCTTCTATTTACCAGTCTGAGCTCATGCAAGCAGATGATTTTGTATGTGTGTACCCTTCTTGAATGCTTAATTTATCAAGTACATGCTTTCTTGTTTTTAATAGCTGATAGTTTATCATGCTCTTCATGCAATTTCTACATCCATTTTGTTTCTTATTCTGTGGTTGTTGTCCATGGTTTTCTGGTTCAACCTTTACTACCAACATAATGGTTATCAAAGAGAAACTTATATACCTTTCATATGCAATGCATCAGCATCTATACTTTCTTATGCTTCTTTGCAGGTCTAGAGCATTGGCTACAAAGTATAACCATCTCCCTCAAGAATCATCACGGCCATTTGATTGTGGCAGAGATGGATTTGTGTAAGCCAATTCTTGTTATATTTTTTATTTTCTTCTTGTTTTCTTTGACCTTGGATTTGCATTTGACATATATTTGATTATCAGAATAGGTGAAGGTTGTGGCATTATGGTGTTGGAGGTGAGTTGAAAATGCTGAGTAGCATGTTATATATAATTCAATGTTAATTCATTGTAGATTCTGTCTATCTGAGAGAAAGTGGACTTTCTTCTGAAAATTTTGAATCATGTTTTACGTACAGCACGTGCTTAAGTATTTCCATAGCCAGTTCATATGAATTGTTTAATTTTGGTCCTAGTAGGTTTCTATGCCTCTTTAGACAACAAGAGTCTTTGTACTTGCACATTATATGATTGTGAGTTACTACAGGCATATAAAATCTAGAATTTGGATCATAAAGAACCTTCCATGGATTTTAGTTGTAAAGCTCCATGCTCTATTTTCTGTATTGAAAGGAAATCGAGCATGCCAAGAAACGTGGTGCAAAAATCTATGCTGAGGTGCGTGGCTATGGGATGTCAGGTATCCTTCCTTCCTGTGATGTTAAAATGGTTGTTCTTGTTCCTTAGTTCATCTGGTTCATCCATCTGTATATGAGATTTGTGGCTTCCTCAGGTGATGCATACCACATAACTCAGCCCCACAGTGATGGAAGAGGTGCCATCTTGGCTATGACCCGCGCCTTGCAGCAGGTGAAATTTCTGTTTAGCTTTGTACTGTAGATTTGCTTCTTCCTATCCACCAGAAATTCATGCATAAGTTTGTAATGCTATTTTAGAGGCCTTATGCCACAAGCAGAGTTCCATAAATCTGAAAATGATTTTTATTGCTTAGTGATACTTGTTCATCATGTGCGTATAATTCATGATTTATGATTGCAATAGTAAGATACAAGTCATTTCTACTGGAAAGCATCATTTTTTTTGTAAAATAAAAACATTATTTGTGTTTCTTTTTATGTAATCTTTTCTGGTTTACATGTTTTTAATGATCCCTCTTTATGTAGGCTGGACTTTCCCCCAATCAAGTTGATTACATAAATGCACATGCTACATCAACACCCCTGGGTAAATCTCTTTGGCATGGGACCATGTGGTTTTTGATGTGTGCACTGATGATCAACATTATCTGGTACACCTGTGACAGTTGATTGCTGATCATGTACTTCACTCTCTTAGGTGATGCTGTTGAAGCCAATGCAATTAAATCATTATTTGCAGATCATGCCACTTCAGGTGCTTTGGCTCTATCCTCAACGAAGGTAACTCTTTTGTTATTATGGCCTTAAATCCCACCTGCCAGGTATATATATACATGTTTGCAACATCAGTCAAGCCAAACAAGATTCTGCTTTCGATCTTTTTTGTTATTGTTCTTGTGATGTCTGATTTTTGTCATTTGGTTGAATACTGGTAAATTTAAAAAGTGTAGGGTGCTACTGGTCATCTACTTGGAGCAGCCGGAGCTGTGGAAGCAATCTTTGCAGTTTAGCCATATACAATGTATGTAACTCTCATTGACTACATACCTGTAATTCTGCTTGCAACTTCTGTTCAACTGGTATCTTTGCTTAACAAATTTGACACTAACTCTCAATTTATTTTGAATTCTCAATCTATTATATGGCATAAAACCAAATAATATCAAATTCTAGTATGTCCTTGTTTGCTTATATTGGTATCCAGTGCTCTCCATATGTTTTTAAGCAATCTTTTCTCTTTCCATAGGGGATTGCTCCACCAACACTGAATCTGGTACAACCAGATCCCCTCTTTCAAGATGGTTTCATGCCTCTAAATGCTGCTAAAAGCATGCCGATAAATGCCGCGCTCTCAAACTCTTTCGGCTTTGGTGGAACAAACGCATCTCTGCTGTTCACTTCTGCGCCTTGAAGCACAACAATTTTGGTGTACCTTTATCAACAAAGTTCTTGGAAATTGATATGCGGGGACCGGTCTCCAGGTAGCAAAGAACGATAACATCCTCTTTTTTTTTCAGGTCTCAAATTTCGCTTGATCTCTCGAAGCACGGGGAGCCTGGATCTCAGTTTTTTACCAAGATGACTAATCTGCAGAAGGAGACATTCAGGAATTGAGAACCATCTGTGTTTCTTTTCAGAGTTTTGAGTTTGGCTTTAAATTCAGTAGACTATTTAAACATGTTTTATTCATATACATTGTTTCACTAGTTCAGTTTATATTGTTTATTTCATGCACAGATGCTCTGCAACCATATATTGTTTTTGTGCAGGGTACGTGGATGTAAAGTTCAGTTTAATTTATTTGGAATCAAGTTAATTTAAGAGTAAATCATTATTATTAATTTTTAATTTTTTTTAAAGAAAAGAAGAGTGACACTTCCTATCATATGAACCTGATGGTTGGATACCTTAGTCTTCATATCATTTCTTATATATCTTTGATGCAGATGTTAATATTTTTGGATTTAGAGCCGATATAAATATTTTGGTATGTTTAAATATGAACATTAGTTAGGTTGATCAGGTAACATATCAAGGAAGACGGACATGAAATTGAGGGCTAAAATCAAAATTTTAGATTTTAAAGATTATGATTACGTTTTATGATATAATTGTAATTAAATAATATGTAATATAAACATATATATAGTTTCTCATCATATGTCAAATTCAGATTAATATTTTACTTCTTTAATTAAGTAGGTTTGCTATGGAAGATGCACTTCCCGTGGACCGTTGCCACCTACAATTCTCACCGTCCGATCAAACGCATCACAGCCATCCAACTGAATTCCATCCATCGGACGGTCCAAAACCTCCGTTTCAGGTGCACCTACCTCCCTGGACCGTCAACGTGGCAACTCCGTACGATCGACACTACCGTCACAAGTTGACCGTACGATTCAATGCTTTTAGGTGCGATGAACGGTCCAGATTCATCCGCACGAGATCTCTGCGTACTGTCTAGTTCACCGAACGCTCCCCAACCATAAAACACTGACACCACTCGCAAAACCTTCGCATTCTCCAACAATGGCGACAATGAAGTCGTTCGTGGAGGTCCCGCCGGAGTCGCACTTCCCACTCCAGAACCTCCCGTACGGGGTCTTCGAACCGGTCGACGGCGACGGCGGACCTCGCATCGGCGTCGCCATCGGAGAGCACGTGCTCGACCTCTCCGCGATCGCCGTCGCCGGCCTCTTCGACGGGCCAATCTTGAGCGGCTCCGATTGCTTCCTCCAGGTCCGCCTCTCTCGACCCCTCACTCGCGCGTTTTGTTTTCGTTGGATTGAATTCTGTTTTGAATTCCATTTTTGAGTAGCCGTCGATGAATGTGTTATTGGGGATGGGAAGGCCCGCGTGGAAGGAGGCGCACGCGACTATACAGAAGCTGTTATCTGGTAATAATTGAGACAAGTTTGGCCGAAAAAGAACAAATTTTTTTTTCTTTTATTTTTTTATATTTGTTCGCTTTAGTTAATCGTGGGTTTATTGAATGCTATGTTTGTGCAATTATGGGAACTGTTGTGGACAAAATGTTGTTTGCTTTAAGAGGGAATTTTGGTCAAATTTTGAATTAGAGTTTGATTTTGAGTTTTTCTTGCAAATCGAGATGTGGTATATCTTCCATGGTTTTATAATGAAATGAGGAGTGCTTTTTTTTTTGTGATTTAAGGAATGCTATTTTTGAGGGAATTAAATGTATTTTTTTGGTTAAAAAAATTTCATTTTTGAATATTTATTCACCATCAAGTCTACATTATTGATTTATTGAATGGAAAGTTTGTATTTTACTATCCTGGAAAAAATGTTGGGTGATGGTTGAAAGAGTGTGTTTTATTAGCAGAGCAATTTGAAGAATTTGAGTGTAAATTCTCCATTTCTTAATCGTTTTTCATTACAAAAAATATATTAATAACTAAACTAGTGTTTGAAATTTGAGAATTCACAAGCCCATCTGACTCTATTTTACGGGTTTAAGTTAAGAATATAATAAATCGAATTTAAAAGGTTTAAGAGTTAAAGTGGCTGTTTTTCTATGCAGTTGATGAGCCTACATTACGTGATAATGCTAGTCTGAGGGAGAAATCACTCTAGCCAATGGTGAGATGCGTTGACTTGCCTAGATGTTGTGTTTATTAGTGTTTGTTCTTGAACTCCTGATTTCAGTGTTTGTTCTTGAACTCCTGATTTCAGTTATTGTTTTTTTTCCGACCAAACAGAGCAAAGTACGGATGCTTTTGCCCATTGTCATAGGGGATTATACAGATTTCTTCTCCTCCATGCATCATGCGAAGAACTGTGGAACCATATTCCGTGGACCAGAAAATCCAATCCCACAGAATTGGTAATATAATATTTTATTAGTGTTTCTTGATCTATACTGTTTTTAGCAAATATATGAGTTCATACTTTATAGTGAGTCAATGAATTATGCACCATAATATGTAAATAACTTAAAAGGCAGAAAAAAGAATTAGGATATTACAGAATCTTTTAGTGTAGTAGTAACAGGTACATAATGAGAGGGGAGCTGCCCCAAGTGTACAGTGGTTTATTGGCTCCTTTGCAATCTCGCCTTAGAATATGTGTGTTTGCCGGGTGACATCCTTATTGCATAAGGTTTTTGACAGGCAAAATGATGGTTTTAAACTTCATTATTTTTTTTATTGCTCGCTGAATTCATGGACTACAAAAATCCTGAAACCATGGCCCATACATATAGCTTTTTACTATAAATTTATTATTGAATACCATGGAATTTGTATAGAGATCATCCCTTCGGTTGAAATATCATATACATGGTTCAACTTGTTTTTGTTGGAGAGGTATTCCAAATATTCTTAAGTACATTGTTAAAAAATGCATTACTTAGCATTGGTATAGTTATTATTGGGATGGAAGGGAGGGTTAGTTTTCATCATAGTGTGGCCATTATAACTTTTTTGTTGGGAAAACCACTAATATGGAATCATATTTTCTCAGGTTCCACCTTCCCATAGCTTATCATGGCAGAGCATCATCAATTGTAATTTCTGGAACAGATGTTGTCCGTCCAAGGTGAGGTTTCTCTGATCAAATTGCCTTTGCATCTGCGACTTCATGTAGGCAGTCACTGAATGTTGTTTCATTTTCTTTATTCCTCTACTTATGCAATGAATAAAAATCATTCCAACATTGCATTCACTGAAATGGTGATTTGTTACGTTCTTTCTTTCTTTCTTTCTTCCTTTTTGTTAGACTTTTGGAGAAAAGAATAATATGACCTAATTCATTAAGAGAGGGATAGAGCCCTTTATATAATGATACAAGACCTATTACACGTGTAACACAGTAATACACGTGTAATACAATATGAATATTCTACACATGTAATTTAACATCCCCGCTCAAACTCAAGGTGGATCAAACAACGTGAGTTTGCGAATGAGAGACAAGAATCTGGGAACTGGATGAGACTTCGTAAAGAAGTCTGCGATTTGCTCAGCAGAGGAAATGTGCGGAAGCGTCAGTGTCTGAGCAAGGAAGTGCTGACGAACAAAATGACAATCGATCTCAATATGCTTAGTCCTCTCATGAAAAACTGGATTGCTAGCAATCTGAATAGCACTCCGATTATCACAGTAAAGTGGAGTAGGACCTGTAACATCAACTCCAAGATCGACCAAGAGACGTCTGAGATGAACAATCTCTTTGGTCGTGATGGCCATAGCTCGATACTCTGCTTCTGTGCTGGAAAGAGAAACAACATCTTGTTTCTTGCTGCGCCAGGAAATAAGAGAGTCTCCAAGAAATATGCAAAAACCAGTAGTGGATCGACGAGTAGTCGGATCTCCTGCCCAATCAGCGTCAGTGTAAGCTCGAAGAACCAGAGATGAAGATGATGACAGATAGAGTGATCTAGTAATAGTCCCACGTAAGTATCTAAGGATCCTTATGAGAGCACTATAGTGAACCGAACGAGGAGCAGAGACGAACTGACTAACTATACTGACTGCATGAGCAATGTCAGGTCTGGTAATGCAGAGATACACTAGCTGTCCCACGATCTGTCTGTATCGTGTAGGATCTGGAAGGAGCTCACCATCAGTAGGACGTAGCTTTACATGAAGCTCAAGTGGTGTGTCAGCACGGCGAGTGTCAGATATAGCGGCACGATCAATAATATCTGCTGTGTACTTCTGCTGAGAGAGAAGAATCCCCCGCTTACTCTGAGCAATCTCGAGCCCTAGAAAGTAGCGAAGAGTACCGAGATCCTTCATCTGAAACTGACTACTGAGGTGGCGCTGAACAAGAGTAATACCAGCTGAGTCGTCACCAGTGATGATCATATCATCCACATATAAAAGTAGAATCACCCGACCTTGCGATGATGATCGCACAAACAAAGAGTGATCCTGAGAACTCTCAACAAACCCAGCTGATAGAATAACACTGCGAAAACGCTCAAACCATGCACGAGGAGCCTGCTTAAGACCATATATAGCACGCCGGAGACGACAGACATGTTGGGGAGGAGTACGAAGACCAGGAGGTGGGTGCATGTAGACCAACTCTGATAAATCCCCATGAAGAAAGACATTCTTCACATCCATCTGAAAGAGCGGCCAATGACGAGTCGCAGCAACTGCAAGAAGAGTGCGAACGGTGGTCATCTGTGCAACAGGGGCGAAAGTCTCCTCATAATCAATCCCATACTCCTGTGTGAAACCGCGAGCAACCAGACGAGCCTTGTGTCGTTCAATGGATCCATCAGGTCGATGTTTGACCTTAAAAATCCATTTACAACTGATAGGCTCAACACCAGTGGGAAGAGGAACGATATCCCACGTATGAGTCTCCTGAAATGCCTGAAACTCCTCATCCATGGCCTGTCTACACTCCGGGTGCTGAACTGCCTCTTGATAAGATTTAGGCTCCCGATGTGTATGAATAGCTGCAAGAAAGGCTTGAAGTTGTGGAGAATAAGAGCTGACTGTGGCAAAACCAAACTGATCAGGGGGTCCACTATCAAAACTAAAACGGGCAGGCGGACGACGCTCGCGCTGAGGATAGCGAGCGCCACTGCTCGGATCCACGGCCGGGAGAGGGGCGTCAGGCGCAGGAGGCGAAGCACCAGGAGAAGTATCTGCAGTAGAACTGGAAGAGGAAGGCAGAGAGTCACACTCTATCGGAGAAGGCTCAACCAGGGCAGGGCTAGAAGGTGATTCAGGAAGGGGAAGAGACTCAAAACCAGGACAAGGCTGAACAGAGGGGGACGTAGGAGAAGTGGACTCACGGGACGTAGACGAAAAATAGGGAACATCCTCTACAAATGAGACATGACGAGCGAACCAGAAACGATGACCCACGGGATCATAACAACGATACCCCATATGCTCGAAACTTATCCCTAAGAAAACACATCGAACAGACCGAGCAGAGAGCTTGTCACGAGCATGTGGAGGAAGAACATAACACGTACAACCGAAAACTCGAAGACGACTGTAGTTAGGACGTGAAGAATAGAGGCGTTCATGAGGGGACATGCCAGAGAGAACTGTAGAGGGAGTGATATTTATGAGATGAACAGAGAGAAGGGCAGCCTCAGCCCAGAAATGCTGTGGAACAGATGATGACAGTAGAAGAGAGCGAGTGGTCTCAAGAATGTGGCGATGTTTACGTTCGGCAACACCATTCTGTTCATGAGTGTAGGGACAAGACTGCTGAAAGATTGTGCCATGTGATTGAATCAGAGAGCGCATTGTAGAAGAAATATATTCTTTGGCACAATCAGAGCGAAATGTTTTAATGCGAGTCTGAAATTGGGTATGAATCATGGTGGTAAAAACATCATAAATGTGAGCAACCTCAGAGCGATTACGTAGTAAATAAATCCACGTAAAGCGAGAATAATCATCAATGAAACTAATATAATAAGAAAAACCACTCAGAGAATGTACGGGAGCAGGACCCCAAATGTCAGAATGCACTAACTCAAAAGGACTGGTGGACTGATTATTACTAGAACTAAAAGGTAAGGCCACAGGTTTGGCCAATTTACAGCCCTCACACACAGACAAAGGAGAAAAAGAAGTAGATCCTAACACACCAGACTCAAAAAGGCCTTTAAGGCGAGACTCAGAGACATGACCTAACCTTCTATGCCACAAATCGGCATTAGAAGTGACGCTACCACAGAAGACAGACGGATCTGGAACAGGAAGATGCAGATACTCCACGAAGTACAATCCGCCGACTCTACGACCAACGCCAATCCTCCGCCCCGAGTGTGGATCCTGCACAAAACAACAAGAGGAAGTGAAAGAAACGGTCAGACCGGAATCACAAAGTCGACTAATGGAAATAAGGTTCATGCATAGATCCGGCGCATGTAAAACAAATGGAATGGAAAGACGACCAGTGGGATCTGAGGTGGTGGTGATAGATCCACACTGGGTGATAACTAAAGCAGAACCGTCAGCAGTATGAATCGGAGGCAAATGAGCAGGAGCAGGTGAACATGCAGTAAGTATAGAACTATTAGGTGTCATATGATGGGATGCACCAGAATCAAAAATCCAAGAGACAGAAGTACCCGGAGTGGAAGAGAAGGCTGAGGGAGCAGTAGACTCAGACCGAGGTGGATGCTGCTGTAAGAGCTGCTCAAGTCGCTGATTGATCAAGGTGTCAAGATGATCAGAAGTAGGCAAACCTGGTGCAGTGGTGGTAGCAACAGCAGCAGTGGGACGACGGTGAACTGGACCACGGCCACGACCACGACCTTGAGAGGCTTGCTGTGGCATACGAGTAACCGGGCGTTTCTCTGGATGAAGATCCCAACAATTATTAATGGCATGTCCTGACCTTTGGCAGTGCGCACACAGAATTGTAGGACGTGATGAGGTTGCAGAAGGAACAGCAGGAGAGGTAGCAGCCAAAACTCCAGAATACATGGTCGAGGAAGTAGTCTGTCGTGATGCTACAGTGCGAAGACGAGTCTCCTCGGCAACAATTTCCGCTAAAACAACCTCTAGGCGTGGTAAAGGATCTCGATGAATCAACTGTCCAGCCAACACGGAATATTCAGGACGAAGAGCCATAAGGAACTGATAGAGTTCACGACGATCACGAAAGGCAGCTCGCTCAGCTAGAGATGCACGTGGACCCGGCTCAAGATTTCGTAGTTCACGAAAACAGGTGCGCATGCGATTGTATAGATCGGTGACAGAAAGATCTCCCTGAACAATTGTCTGAACCTCAGCAAGTAACTGATACTCTCGGGCGCCACTTTTCTCCACAAAGCGTTCAAGAAGAGACGCCCAAATCTCCGCTGCCGTATCGAATATACTGAGATCAGCACGAAGAGAACGATCAACAAAGTTGATCACATAAGAAGATGCACGCTGATCACGTCTCCGCCATGAGATATACGCTGGAGAATCAGACAGTGGCACAGCAATAGTACCATCAAGGTGGCCGAACAAATCACGTGAACTGAGGGTGCTCTTCACAGTGGCACGCCAGGACGGCCAATCTTCGACGGAGCTCAAAAGAAAATCGGTTGAATTCGGAAGAACATCACGAAGGGGCTCAAATGAGTCCGTAGAGACGGGTAGTTTAACAGCAGCGTTGACCGTCAAAGTGGGATCCGGGTCAGACGGATTTTCAGATAAAGACATAATCAAAGTATCTCAAATGAACCCGAAATATACACGAATGCGTAGACGACGAAAAACTGAACAAAATGAGTACCTGGATGACTAGATTTGGAGTCCGAACGAAGACGTAACGATCCAGGAAAGAAACGGGACAGAAATGGCCGGCGGCGAGTAGACGGCGGCCGGCGACGGCGGACGGTGGCCGGCGGCGACTGGACGGCCGGTGTTAACGGACGGTTGCCGGCGGCAACTGACGGTCACCGGCGGTAAGTGGACGGGAGTCGGCGGCGATCGGACAGATGGGCTCGGGCAGATGGGCCTGGCAGATGGGCCGGGCAGATGGGCTCCTCCTTGAACTCTGGTGGGCTCGGGCAGATGAGAAGATGGGCCGCGGCGCACGTTAGCAGGAAAAACGGCGCACGATAGCGCAAATATGCGCTCGTCTGCAATCCGGATCTGCCGGGCACGGATCGCGCCGAATCTCCCGGGGCTGCCGGGCACGGGCAGGGACGCGTACGGCGCGCGTCCGGGAATCTGCCGGGGCTGGGGCTGGATCTGCCGGGCACGGTGCAGGGCGGCTACTGCGCGGACGAGCGCGGACGGGCGCGCTGTGGCGCGGCTGTTGACGGCGATGACGACGCGGCGCGGACGGACGAACGGCGAAGAAGACTACGACGACTTCGCGAACAACGACACGTTGTAACAAACGTCGAATCTCAACAAAGATCCGAAAAATAAAAATAAAAATTGTTTGAGGTCTTAAAGGGGCTCTGATACCATGTTAGACTTTTGGAGAAAAGAATAATATGACCTAATTCATTAAGAGAAGGATAGAACCCTTTATATAATGATACAAGACCTAATACACGTGTAATACAATATGAATATTCTACACATGTAATTTAACACTTTTTTTTTTCTTTTTCTTTTTTTTTCCCTTTTGAATAATCTGACACTTGGTTTTCCAATGCCCCTAAATATAGCTAAGAAATCCCTTTTATGTAAACAGTCTGTTCCCTGGGAGACTTTTTCCTTTGCCTCTGGAGATTTTGAATACTGCTATGCTTCACTAAGTGAGAGGGGCTTCTCATGCTGCTTGCGTTCTCATCGGTGAACGTGTGAAACCCACCTTTATTTTTGTCATATTGTGATTCAACTCCTCTGAAAGTGATATCTTCCAATAGATCCCTACTGTTAGGCATTTTGCAGAGATAATTGCAATTCAGAATGCATTTTTGGTTCGATGATTTCAATCGACCCTATTAAACCGGACATTTTGCAAATAGACTCTCGTGCCAAAATACTCATTTGCAAGTCGTGTGAATCACATATGTGACACCTTGTATAATTGCTATTTGCATTTTTGATGCACTTGATGCCCCTTATTGGAAGATCTACCTTTTCCAAACAAAGATATGTATCTGATGACAATGAGATTTTTTTTTTGCTTCTCATGCCCATGTGTCTCCACCACAAGATCAGTATACCATTAATTAGTTTCCTTGCTAAACCTAGTAATATGTGTCTCACTTCTTTCCAGAGGTCAAGGTCCTCCAAGTGGAAATTCTCCTCCATCTTTCGGACCATCACAAAAGCTGGATTTCGAGCTTGAAATGGTTAGCCCTTCATAGTTGGTGGAAGTTTTGTTTTCTTTTGTGTTTTACTGTGCTGTTTGATTATAAATATATTTCATTTGAAGGTTCTATATTTATTAATTAGTTAATGAATATGAAAAATATTAGAAATTCATTTCAGCAGGCTTTTGCACTTGTCATAGAAGCACCATTTATTCATCACTCTGAATGGTTTATGCTATTGCTCCCACCCAGGCTGCAGTAGTTGGTCCAGGAAATAAATTAGGTGAATCCATTGATGTTAACAAGGCAGCAGATCATATATTTGGTCTTGTTCTGATGAATGACTGGAGTGGTGAGTACGAATTTCTTTGCAAATTTAATAACTATTCCTCCTGTGGACGGGCTGAACTAATTACCATATTGTTGACAGCAAGAGACATTCAGGCTTGGGAATACGTTCCTCTAGGTCCTTTTCTTGGAAAGAGTTTTGGTGAGCTATGCATCAATAAATGTTATGAATATTTTCTTTCTGATCAGAGCCTAGGAGATTTTGACAAGCTATGTAGTACTATACCTTAAGCTCTGGTGTTTTGATTTTGTTGCCATGTTAAACTTGTCGCAATAACCTGTCCTTAACAGATAATACTGAATGTTTGATTGTCTTCAGGTACAACAATATCCCCCTGGATTGTGACTCTAGAAGCTCTAGAGCCATTTGCTTGTGATGCTCCCAAGCAGGTGGCTACATTATTTTGATTGCATGACATCACAACTTTGTTCTTATTGCATATATTTGAGCTCCACCATATAAAAATGTACACTTGATTGTAAATCTTGGGGGTCATTTTTTCTACAGTAAATCCTTTACAAGCACTGAGGAATTTTATTTATAGCCAATACCATTAACTTGCAGGAGCCTCATCCGTTACTGTATTTGGAGGAAAAGATATCCAGAAACTATGACATTCCTCTGGAGGTACACATAAAACTCATAAGTAATTATTTCATTTCTTCATTTGTATGTATTTTTGTAACACAACTTTTGAGTAATTCTCAACTTTGATTAGAAAACGATGAGCATGTACTCATCCAATAGACGATATAGAAAGGCTGCCTGTAACAATTCTACTGATTCCTTGTTGCAAGGTTTGGATCAAGCCTGCTAAACATCAACATCCATCAATCGTCACAAAAAGCAACTTCAAAAACCTGTAAAGAGTTCTACCCCAAGTTGCATTCATTTCAATTTATTCCTTTTTTCGGCTGCACATTGGAAAACATAGTTGTATGAAAATGTATTCCACATGTATCTGATGTAGATATTGGACGTTGACACAACAAGTTGCGCACCACACAATTAATGGCTGCAACTTGAGGCCTGGAGATTTGCTTGGGACTGGAACCATCAGTGGATCTGTATGATTTTAACTGACCATATAACTTGGCATTTGTCTTCAGAATATTCAGTTTGTCTCATAATGGTCACATAGGATGAATAAGTGAAACTTTTATATCATTTGACGTTCATTCAGGAGGACGAATCACTGGGATGCTTGCTGGAGTTGTCATGGAATGGGAAAAAGCGCTATTCCTGAATGGTACGGAGCGCAGATTTTTAGAAGATGGAGACGAGGTCACTTTCACTGCATGTTGCAAGGTACGTATCTGGCCATTCTCTATTTTCATAGAAGTACCCATATTTCTTCCGTTCGTATCTCATCTACTGTGAAGCAAAATCCAACCAGTCTTGTTCGACGGTTCAGATAGCTAACTATTCAACATTTCATAGGAAGCATATAGGCAATTTTGCACTATCAGACAGAAAGAAAAAAGTTTCATGTTAACATATTAAGTGACAGAGAAGCTAGAGGAGGAAAATTTTGATCTCACCATATCAGAAATCTGAACTCAATGTCTAATGTATGAATCGGTAATATTTATGCAGGGAAATGGGTACAATGTCGGATTCGGGACATGCTCAGGGAGGGTTCTTCCTGCAGTTCCTTGAGAGTGTGTGGTAATCCACTTTGGTAATTGTAATTTGAATGTCAGTGCTGTTGTAGCTCATGCATAAGTTTTATTCGATCAATGTACAATTCATGCTTTTGGTTCTTCTGAAATATGTTTCCTGTTCTATGAATAAATATGCTTGTTACATTAGGTAGGTCATCAGGCCCCAAGAATGAATCTGGACGACCCGGTCACCACCTGGTTATCTATTTTTTGCGCACCTGATAGCTATGTTTGGATAAGTGGCATAAGTTAATAGTATGTACATACCTTGTACAAAGATAAAAGTAACTGTTTATCCCAGAATACTAAAATGGGCATCTAAACAGGGGAACTGGGAATAGATGTTTTACTGCATCTTGTATTGTACCAATTTCACTTAACAAGGACAATGGGTGCACTCAGTGTATGAAATTATCTAAAATGGTGCCCGTTTGAATAGACGAGCCATTTTGGACTGTATGCATGTTCTAGGAATAGACAAGGAATATGTGATTTTCTGATTTTTTTTTTTGTACAAAGACTCTGTAACTAGAGCATAAAGACACAGGGTTACTAGACCTGGAGAACTAGCCCAAGGGCTATAGAAACTGGTCCTAAGGACCCAACCACTATTTTCTTTTTTCTCCCTGCTTAGAGGCAGAATTCGACCCGAACACCTCCCCCAAAGGGGAAGGAGGGTGTCCAAAGTGGGCTGGGACATGTGATTTTCTGATTGGTTATGTATTCAATTTGTATGAGTATGTACATCATTCAAAAATACCCCAATTCATGGGGTCCCCACACCATTAAAAATTTATATTTTGAGGGTGGATAGGATTATAAAGAGAGAGGAAGGGTGGGGTGAGTGGGAAGCGGATCCTCTGTAGTCTGGTACATGGAAATATCAACCAACGAGAAGGTGTCACATAAGTCGAATGCATTGTGAAACCTTCAATAAAAGACTTAGGTGGCGTTTGGCAGCGGCGGAAAACTGATTTTAAGTGCTGATTAATAAGTGCAAAAAGAAATAAAGCTGATAATCTTAAGAGTTCAGGAAAAAAAAGTGTTTGGTTCATCGGAAAATATTAAACACTTATTTAGATAAGTGTGTTTGGTTGACCACTTAACATATGTACTCATTAGAAGGGTATTTTGATCCATTTTATAAGTGCTGAATGTTATTTTGATGTTTAGTTGAAAACTTGAAAACATGAAGAATTCGTTCATACACAATCAGTAAAATCATGATCTATATACAATCCCAATGAAAGAAATCAAGTTTTGCACTAAAAAAAATAATCAATCACCTATCCAGAATCTGATCTACCCACAAAACACACATGTCAGCTGACCTTTCAATAGATCATCTCCAAGAAACACTAAACAATATAAAGAGGTTCAGATCTGATGAACAAAAGCATGAACGGAGGATATTTCATGGGTTTTACCTTGATCGTTGGTTGAGGTGGAGATTCAAAGCGGCGATGAAGCAGATCGGACTGTTGGACGGTTTGTTGGAGACGGTGAGAGGGAGATCGGAGTGTATTGTTGCTCTTTGTGGTCTGGTGACAGATTAAAAGGAAGGATTATTGTACGAATATCATGGTCTTCTCAAGGGAGATTTGTGAAAACGAGTTCAGTCGTTCATGAGAATGTCATTCGGTGTAGACGGACGAACACATATCGAAGAGGTTCGGCAGTTCTTCTCTCGTCCGAAAATAGGGTTTACAGGATGTTTTCAACGTTGAAAAGAGGAGAGAGAAGACTTCGGTGAAAGAGGGTTTATATACCCTACATAAATAACAAAATATGATGGAGGTAATCTCATCTTTTCACAGACGGTCGAAAGCACTGATGCATAAGCCGATTGTTTAAGTGCACCAATGATAGCTAAAAAATTTCGATAAAAAATGTCTTAATGAGGTTTCACATATGTGCTTATTTGAACACTACCAAACGCAATTAAAGAGGATTTTAAGATTTAATCTAAATAAGCATTGTTATTAGTGCAATCAAACACAACCTTACTGGTAAGAGCCTATTAAAATATATTTGTTAACTTTTTCCCTCCATATGTGACGATTTCTTATTGATTACTACATGATGTTCCTTGTAACAGATCACAGAGGATCCGATCCCAGGTGAATGATAGGCTGGGTAAAAGAAAAATGTCATTGAAAAAATCCAAAACGTGTGTGGACTACAAACGGATTGAACATGATTTTCCCAAGGCCAATTCATACACATTATTGACTGTTGCAGCCCAACTTATATAATACATCTTTACCCTTTGAGGGGACATTGTCAGACTTAAAGACACTCTCTTCTCATCCACTTCTATAATTAGCATATCCCACCCATGCTATTCAATTGAATATACCATTTACATGGGAAACATAGCAAGTAATACAGAGCCGAAGAAAAATCTGTGCATGCATCTGAACTGGTCACATTTCACCATGATCTATCAACCTGCCTCAATTTTAATCTTCACACGTAGGATTCCGTATTCATACGCACCTTATATTCTTTGTATGTATACCGGACTGTGCATATATGCAGTATATATTCACTGGTCTACGCTTGCAATGCTAAGGGCTGTTTGAGATGATCGTGACAAGAGTCAGTGTATTCAACATTTGAGTAGACCATAATCTTCGAGTAGGAGTACTGTATGGCCGCATTTTGGATGGTGAAACCATGAATGATTGGCAAAGGAAATCCCTTTTTGAGATGCAGATTCAGAAATGGCATGACTACTGTCTTCAGGAGAGCGCGCATCACTGACTGCAGAAATCAGCAACATATTATTGTCATAATTCATAAATCAAATATGCACAGCATGTCAATGTCTTGCAATGTCACTTGATTCACGACGTGAAAACGTAACCTCCACCATATAATTATCATGCATTAGCGGGAATTCATTTTCATTATCCTTGTTGAGACATTACATTTTCGCATCTGCTACATGACCAAGTCATAGATGAACATATGGTTACTAACTTGATAAATTGCTTATTGAATTAATCTGGTCAAAGACAGCCAACATATATAAAAAACATATTGAGAATATTTGAATTGATATGTATGCCAAATTTATATCTAGAAGCATAAGTTTAGTAGATTGCATGAATCATTGCTATCTCTTGGCCTGTTGGCAGAGGTAACCCCTCTTCATTGAGTAGTTCTCGGTTCGAGTTTTACTCCCGTGATGGGATAAAACTTATCCAGAAAATGAAACAAAATAGTTATCTACCAATTTTTTTTTTCCAAAATTGTTTTTTAGCAGAAAGAAATACTCATTCATACTGAAACCTTACTATATAGCAGTTCACATTAAAACCCAAAGAGAAGTATGAATGACCAGGAAAGTTTGAATCAGTGAAACGTGAAGAGCACCTATGTCGTACCTGAATTAAAGTCATGTGGAAGTCTCCAACATTGCTCCACTTCAATTTCAAGGAGAAGTCATCCAATTCAGCTTGACCAGCAAGGTTATTCCCAGAGACCTCCAGAACTCCTGAGGCAGTAGCTACCTGTTTCAGGAAAATAAAAATCCCCAATCATATTATGAATATTAAAACAAGTTCATAACTTCTGCACAGTATCACAATGTTACTTATAAGATATGTTAATACAATAAAACTAATCACAATTTGTCAGGGGTTATTGCTATCATGAGGCAACCACAGTAATGATTTGTTTTGCATTTGCATTTGTATAAGCATTTGACATGACATGTGTGATGCTTTGTTTTTTAGTGATATGTCCTTGCTATACTGTTGGTATACTCTTTAATTGGCACTAAGAGATGTTCTTGTAACATTGAATAGTTATGAATGTTTTGAATTTGTAAAGAAAAAAATAAAGTATATACCATTTTGTACTTCAAGAACAATAACTAGTACTAATAGACTCACAATTGAGATGCACGCAACAGATACTGTTTCATATCCATGTACGACATCAACCGTCATGTCTGAGTAAATTGTAGCACCAATGTCGTGTGATGTAATCCTCATGATTGGAGGAGAAGATAATGATATATTCAGTTTCATGTCGTCATTCGGGTACTTCTTATACAGTTGTGGAATGATGTATCTCCACCTCGCAGTATTCAAATAAGACTGGTCTGGTACCTTGTCCACAACCCTGTGCATTAATCCAGCCTGGAAAAAATTGAAGGCTGTTAATGCAAAACACCATGGATGATGCTTATGTATGCTGAGTAATAAAACAGGAAATTTTCCTTTAAGAATGAAATTTATGGAACATGAAATAGTCAATTATAACTTTATGCCAAAATGTTTTTGAGAAAAAGTTAGTTTTATACTTCCATGCTACTACTATTCTCCATTTTGTTGTGCTACATTCTCTTGTACTAATTTTATGAGACAAGAAAGATGGGTAAGTTTCTGGTGTCCCATTCTATCTGAGTAGTCGCTAAAATTATGATAAGAACAGAACCTCTCATACACAATTGCAAGATGTTTATGAAGAATCCAGTTCCCATTGCTGTATTAAAATTTAATAACCCATCAAGCATGTCCAAGCATGCTTCTCAATAATATGAATGCTGACTAATTACATGTTGTTAGCTTTGTTACTCTGACAATAAATTTTTTTATTAGAAGTTTATAACTATTGACAAATATGCATTATCTTTATTAGTTCATAGTGTAAATGTTCTCTTGAGTAAATACTAAATATCACACACATGGACTTACTATAATCATCCCTAATCTTTTTTTCTCATTAATGTTCATTTAAGTGATGTAATAACATGTTATGTGGCTCTCTACCAATAACAATGACCAAGGTAACAAAAATTCACGTGTAAATTTTTATTTTTATTTTTGAATGAAGGGGGGATGGTATTGGAAGTTATTTCTATGCAAAAATTGACAGACAATATCATAAAGAAGCACTATATCTATGCGGCCTGCAATTTAAAATGAAAGTACTTTGCAATTTAACCTCAAATCTATTTGTAAAATAAACATAAAAATAAAACAGTCCATAAGAACATCACATAAGAACAATGCTGATATACTTACTTTGAAGTATATTGTTGAGGCAGAGTTAAATACAGCTTCATCCAATGAAATTGCAAGCATTTCTGATGGCCCATCATAGAATATAGAGGACTGAAAATTTGTGTGAAAGGACCTAAAGTATGTCGCCTCATCTTTTGCTGTGAACAAGCCATTAACCTCAAACCCAATAAAAGAATCACCTAACAAAGGATCATTCACCAAAGTAACATTCAAAGCTGAAACATCATCAACTTGGACCTCCTTTGGAAGATTTTGCAAAAAGGAATCAAGTTTCATTGTCCCTTCAGAAATCTTATTGGTGATGGCTGTTTCCACAGAAGACCTTATTTGTCCTTCAAAAGCATCTACAAACCTAGAAAATGAGAAGAAATGTGGAAAGAGTTAATTACTCGATTATTTGGATTTTTGTTAATCAACCAGAATAAAAGTAATACATAACAGATTCTTTAAAATTGCTCCTACACTGTACCTGGGTAATAAATAATGACTAAATTTGAGAGAAGGATAAAAAATTTCTGAAGCAAACATTCTATCAATTCTTAAAGACGGAGAAAAAAAAATGCTCACACATAAATGATCAACAGATTGAGAAGTCTCCCAAAGTGAAGAGTTCAAAAACTATCCGTAAATACACTGAACATGGAAAAAGCAGTAACTGCTCACTGTGCAGCCCATTGTCTTCTTTAAACTTTAAAGTAATTAAAAATAATCAATTTGACTAATGGCCATATGAATATTACAATATATTTATCAAGAAGTATCTTCATTGAAATGGGATCCTCTAGGGAAGAAAGTAAAATATTTAACAAACTCTGATGTTCACTAATTTATAGGGACACATTTATATTAAATGTCGACATTAAATAAAAATACAATGTCAAGGGGAAAGAAAGAAATACAAATAGTTTCAAATGCATACCCTTGATAAAACCAAGATGCTCCCCCTTCCAAGTTAATTGATATATCTTCCAGATAGCAACCAAATTCTTTCACACTCAGCTTGAGAGTTCCCTCTTGAATTTCCATGCCAACTGAGACCCCAACTTCCATGCCATCGACCTGATCCAGTTGCAAAGCTTGTCAACTTCACAATATGAAAAAAAACCAAAATCACATAGCAGATAACAATACAAACTTACAGTAAAGTAATACTATTCATTTTCTCTAAAAAAAAGAAAGTAATCCTATTTGTTGTGGAATCAAGCACTAGTATAAACGCAACATACAAAACCTATGATGCATTGATTCATGTAAATAGTCAACCATGTCCAATGGGTGACATTGAGATACTAGCACCAGATATATACCAGATACTACATGAAAATGATGAGTTGAAATATGTTAATACTATTGCACAGAATACCATCGTGCATCATGCATATTTATATAACTGTGTGAACAAGAGAATGCGATTAGCTCCAAAAAAAACCTAGTCTAGATTTTGATAAACATTTGTGCAATTATGTAAAAAAATATGCATGATTATGCATTTATATGTGATAGTACTACTACTTCATAACATAGACATCCATGTCTGAAAAACTTAAGAATGCTGAGCTGAAAAACTGTCATATATCCATCATCCACGTCTGTCATCATACCTGTCCAAACATTATAGTAATACGATAATGATGATGATGATAAAAAAAAAACCACATTATCAACAAAAGAAACAAAGATCCTCAACCCACGAGTACGTTCATATATCCTTTAAGATGCTCATCCTTTGGAATTAATGATAGTAAACTCGTATAAAATGCATACTCATGCTCTCCTTCACAAAAAGAATAAAATTTCAACAATTCAGCCAAGTGTCCACTCTTTCTTGATGATGACAAGAAATTCATTGTGGTTACTAAAGCTTGCGGAGGTTTCAATTGGATTCCATAAATCATCATTTTGTCTTCACCGAAGGAATTAAATCTTACACGTTTATATCATATTTTTAATAATAGAATGCCAATTTATCGCTTCTATCACACATCTGGTCTTACAAAACACAAACTCAACATAGATTCATTGAATTCAGAAATGCAATACATATTTATATCCCTAGATAACATTGTTCAATTTCATTTATAAATCCTTCTCTACAAAAGGCCCTGCCATCATAATTATAATGCTCCTGAATCAAATGAATGGAAGCTTATTAAGAATGCAGCAGTGTTGCCCAACATGTTGATATGAGGTCTAATAAACTTATCATGCAAAATTCATTCAACAACTTCTTAGACAAAGAAACTCTAACAAAAGCTTGTGAATTCAATTCAAGTAACACCTGTGATTGCAACAATATGAAGGGCTTAACAATGGATCAAAATTTACCCAAATGGTCGCGCTTCCCCGATCGGAGACCTCAATTGGGATTAACCAAGTGGCGTACGAGTAGCGCCAATCCATGCTTATATTCACCGTGGCATTCGAAGCGACCATCACAACCCCTTCTTCACCGGTCTTGATCGTCGATGAGGGGACGTCGATGTGGGAGATGGTGATGTTCGACAGCGTCACATGGACGCTCCCGATCAAGGGGATTCTGATGGACCTCTCTATGACCGGCAATTGGAGGGTGGTCAGCGATCGAACCGCTTCGTTTATCAACAAATCCTTGACGAAATCAAGACCCTTTTCAGAGATGATGATGGAGATGAAACCCTCTTCGCCGCCCGATTGAACGGCGAAGGTGGAGATGATCAAGAAGACGAGGATGAGATGTGGCAAAGGCTTTTGGGAGTGACCCATGTGAACAAAATCGAATCTTTTACAGTAAAAATAAGAGAAAATCTATAAGGAGGGACTTATAAACCAAAAATATGATCTTTTGAGGGAAACCCAGATCAAGAAATACCATATCAAGAGAATCCCAGAATCCGAAACATATCTATCTAGTATAAAAAACCAAAAATTTCATCTTTTGAGGGGAACCCAGATCAAGACTATATCAAGAGAAACCCATAATCCGAAGCATGTCTATCCACTATCAAATCAGCAGAAAATCCAATTTTTGGTGGTTTGAAAGAAACCCAAGTGGAGATGGAACCTCATGAGTAAATAAACCGGTAACTTCTTTTGGTGGGTGAGGAAGAGAAGCAACAACAGATGGTCACTTGACAGGTTACGTTTTATTTTGGACTTCTCACAATATGAAAATAATAAAAACATAAAGAGTGTGTTTTGTGTGCTTTGCAAGTGATGTAAACAAAAGAAACTTTGATGCGAATAATTTACGGTGAAAGACAAATTTGGGAACTTTTTTTACTGCGTTTCCGATGGGTTTCACTTCCATTTTTGACATCGTTTCCTGAAAAGATGATTTTTTTTGAACGAACTGAAAAGATGAATTGACTAGGATTTTTTTTTCAGCGCCACCTGAAAAGAAGTCTCTCTCTCTCTCTCTCTTTCTTCTCTCTGAAGGCCATGGCGACGGTACAGACGGGGATGTCATCTTCAAAGGTTCTGATTCTTCTCGGCGCAGGTGAGCCTTGTTGAAGCCCAATTTGTAGTCTTTCGATCTGATGATGATTCAAAACACAAGTTTATGCAGCTCGTAAAGAATTTGGAATTGATGGGTTTTGTGGAGTCTTGAAACCTGAGAGCATACATTTTGAATGGAATTATGTATGATTCGAAGCAGATTTTGATTGATTTTTGGCTATTTTTATTGGAAATCAATGGCTTCTGGGTCGTAATTTTTGCAATTTGGGTTTTTTTTTTTTTTGCCTTGTTATTTATAGTTTGGAGATACAGTGTGGATTTTCAATGACTATTTTTGTTATTTATTTGAATGACATGTTTTCTTATAATGGTTATGTAAAAATTCAAAAATAAGTCTATGAAAGCAGATAGAAGAAAGTAGATAGAAGTATACAAAATCTACAAAAATCCATCATTTAAATAATGTCAACAACTTCTATTATTGTTTGAGCCATCAAGCATAATATGTTAGCACCTAAATTACATTCTTGATGAGAATTTGCATCACAAACTGAAAAATATTGCATAGCCTGAGAGCCAGTCCCTTAACCGAAAAACTAAAATTTTTATTTGATCCTATAATATTGGCCCGCTCCCTTTGATAGTTTTCTGAGAGGTTAGTATTGTTTTGATGGAGCTTTATATGAATTTCGCCGAATATTCGAGCTTTCAAATTGGAACTTGGGTGTGTTTATGGTGAACAATTGGACTTGATGCCTGTTATGTACCCAAACCAGGTTGAGATCTTTTTCTAGATAGCATTTGATAGCGGGATTACAAAACTGATTTTCTGCAAATGCCGAGTTTAAAACTGATTCTGCAGGAAGTTGCCTCCCCAGCTTTCTCCAATCGCAGCTTTTGGGCATTATTTTCCTGAAATCTATCTAAAAGAAGCTGCGATTGTAAAACTGTTTAGTTGCACGATTGCATAATGAGTTTCCTGCAAACGCAAAAGTTGTTCAATCATAAAACTAAACGTTCTAGTGCTTTAAATGGCTTGATGTTTTTGAAAAATTCAATGAAATCTTTATCCAGTGATCTGTTTGAATGAAAAAGCACAAAGGTGTACATTCCCTGTCTCTCTGTGATTGGTACAAAGACCTGAAACTTGGGCAAGAATGAAAAGAATCTGATTGGATTAAAGAAGAAGTTATATCTTATTATTTGTTATGCTTACTCATATACTTTATATGATTTGAAGTTCATTATGAATAATACAAAATTTGGTTCCTTTTAATTCCATTCTTAACTTTTTTTAGTCATAAGCGGAAAATTCTAGCAAATCACTTTCAAGTTCTCAGTCATAAACTCATAATGGCTCTCTTCCATTGTATTTACTGTTACTTTTCTCTATGTAACACACTAACACACTTCCTATATCATTGTAATCGTGTTATCTATCATTTTGTGATAATTACATTACATTAAACTCACTTGTCGTCTGGGCATTTTATTTTCATCTTCAATTGATGTTAAAATGGTGGTCCTTTTTATATTTTTGAGCTACCACATTTGTGGTTTTATGGATTAGCATTCTTCTCTTTTGGCAGTACACTTCCTAATCTGTGATAGAAGATAGCTTATTTTCCACTTTGAATCTGTATTTCAGTTCACTGACTACACTTCTTTTCTTACCTAGGTTTGACAGGATCTGCTATTTTGAGGAGTGGTCACTTGTCTGATGTCCTTTCAGAGGTTCAGGTAAATCTTTATAATGTCCACATTTGCATAATTCACACTTCACATTTCAAGTAGATCCCTGTCATATTAGTTTTAGTCAGCCTTATTATTTTAATCCTCTAATTTTCTCACCATGCTCTCACTGGATGTGCATTTTGCAGTAACATCTGCCATCATATTATGATTTAAAATTGCTCGATTTTCTCCAGGAATTGATGAAGGGTATAAGTGATGTTGAGATCTCACTAAAGCATTATGATAGTTCCCTTCTTGCAGCTCAGGTATTAGTTTAAAAAACTGTAAACACTATTTAGTCAGATCCATACCACTTTCCATATACTTGACAAATATACAGGAAGATGATGCACTGCTAAGTTTTAGTGCTCACTTTCTTCCTGCATATCCCTGCCACTGTGAATAATATTTATGTTGCTTGATATTAAGCATTATTAATGACCCAACACCCATAAAGTTTCTCTTTACCATAAATTATATATATCAATTTTATTTTTAAAAGAACCTATTACTTTAAGAAGCTTGTGTAAATATGTTTCAAGACAGTCAGAATATAGACTCATTTCGGCTCAACTCAATGATGCTTGTTTCCTCATGGCTTTGAGTTGGCCTTGTAAGTCCTACTACCTAAATTTTCTTAATTTCTTGTCATTCCAGTAGCAAGTCTATTCATTTCTTCATCTTTGTGATCTTCACTCTCAACATCGGTCACCCCCCCCCCCCCCTTCCTACAGTCCTCACTAGGCACAGTTGATTTGTCAATACCTGCATTGCAATATTAAAATTAAGAAATCATTGCCTTCGTGTTGTATTAGATCTTAGTTTAAGTTTACATATCCAAAAAAATATTTGCATGGTCTGACAAAATTTCTGTCAACCTTTTGTTCCAGAGAATCCTTTTTTCATCATGCTACTAATGGCCATTGATTTGTAGTTGGCCTTCTAAATTTCGTATTGCTTTTTGTTTCATTTGAATTTTGAAGTGAGATTCTCACGTTAAATATGATATTTTGAATACATGTGGTGTCCATTCATCTAAGATGTCTTGGTCTTCCACTGATGTGGGTTTTGTTTGTCAGGAGAGGTTGAGAATGGTAGATGGGTGAAATAGTGACATGGGATATTGGTGTTGGTTAGGCTTAGGGTTTCTATTGGGTTGGGATGGATGGACATATGGAGGAGATGCAAATAAGGGTCTTTAGGTGGTGGTGATGGGGTTGTTTAGAGTGATTCAGCCTTATCCACTGCACTTGATTACCTTTTCTCCTATAGGTGCTTCTCCTTAAGAGTCCTTCAATTTGAAATTTTTTGATACTGGAGCTGTTTTATTGAATTTTCCTTTAGTGTCCATTTATGTTGATCAAACAACACTCTAAACCATGTATTCACTTCCAAGATGTTCAGAATATATGTCCTGATTCTAGGAATTTTTCAAAGCAAGTTAGTGTCGTTAAGGTTATTGATAATTGCACATGAGTTAGTGACATTTTCTTGCAGATTCGGCATCTAGCACAAGAGGTTAGAGAATTGAAACTATCCAAGCCTGTTGCTATATTCAATGAAAATTCTGAATCCAGTGGTAAGCATGTTCCTTTGTACTGTGCATACATTTCCTACTGTTATTACGTCTGTTAACACCATGAATATTTCCGTATCTAGTTTTCAAGCCATTCTTGTATAGAGTATAAATTGTAGCTATGTTTTTTCTTGCTGCATTATTTTTAAACATTGTGCAAACAAAAGTTCAAATTCTCTACCGTTTTTTTTTTTTGCTAAGTTGCTTTGTACAATTAAATGTTCCAGTACAGACATTATAGGTACTTCTCATTTTCTCAGGCAGTTTGGCTTCCTACGTAATGCCAGCCGCAGCAATTGGAGCAATGGGGTATTGTTATATGTGGTGGAAGGTAAACCTATAGCTATAATTTCATTGTAGTGTAATCTTGATGTAGATCCTCATTAACTAAAATATATCAGCACACTTTCACTTATTGTATCATATAAATTGTTCGTTCAGCCCTTGAATTGCAACTAATTTTCTTGGGTGTCTGAATATTGTGTCAGTTAACCTCATACATGAATGCTTTACAGTTGGGGTGTTCCAAAAATATCTGTCAATGATTGGGTCAATTCAAGATTGAAATGGTTTATTGATCAATAGGCTTTTTGTGCATCCACCCCATAAAGACTACAGAGATTTTCTTGTTGTTCGACATATTTGCTGGAAATTTCAATTATAAGCCAATTATTTGTATTTTTTTTTCATCTGATTCATGAACCTGAATTTTATTTGCATCCAAAATAATGCTATGATCATATAAGTAGTAGGCTTTGGCAGCGAAAATTCTGGTCTGCTCAAGCTGAGAAACATTCAGTTGATCTTTAGGAAGGATCGATCATCCGTTCAGTAGAAATTCTGCTAGGTTCAAATTTAAATTGGAAAAAAAACCCTTGTTTAACAATGAGTAGACCACACAGTAAATTGATTAAAATATCCAACATTTTTTTGGGTAGGAAACCATTGAAAAGAATTACATTGAAGAATTGAATTGACATTAAACAAAATGGTGAACATGCATACGTGATTAAAATGCTTCCCTTTGTCACAGAAATTTTTCGATTTCTTTTAGTTGCTTTTTTATGTGTAAATGAGATTTGAATCCTTAATATTTTTTTTGTTATTCTAATGTTCTGCAGGGTTGGTCCTTGCCGGATGTCATGTTTGTAACAAAGCATAATATGGCCAAAGCTGTTGAAAATGTGTCGAAACAATTGATCAACATATCCGCATCTCTTGCAGTATGTTCAGAAAACATATTTATGACATGCATTAAATGTCCCCTTGTTCCGAAACGAAAATAATTAATTCTATGTTCTTCAAGTATGCTTGACTACCTGTCCTGCAACATATTCAGTCTGCAAAACAACATTTGACCAAGCGACTGGAAGCTTTAGATGGAAAGGTGGATGAACAGAAGGAGGCTTCAAATCTTATCATGAGCGAGGTTTGTAAATGACAGACCAATCTCATCATAATTTCAAATATAAATTTATTTTCAGGTTTTTGCAAAGCCCTTTCTCTGAGTATAACAGCCATCAACATGTATCATCATATTGACTATTTTAAATATTTTGGATTGCTGCAAATGCATGTGGCTCTGTTATACTTTGAAGGTTGCCAAACCCACTCAAAACATAGAAAAAGCACTAACACAGTAGATGACTGGTCGTTATCATGATTATAGTTGCCATTGTGATAGTTAAAAAAATTTAATTAGAAAATCTTTTGCATATGATAGTTGTAGACTTTGAAATCCAGTTTTTTCGAATTAAGCATCCTTAAATCTAGTTCATCATTTGGTTCAGCTCTAAAATTCTGATTCTCAACATGGATGGAGAAATGACACTAAAGATGGAAATAGTCATAAGTTCATATACAGTTCATATTAGTATCATAACTTCTTCATGCTCTGTGAAATTCTCTACCAGAATTATATATGCTTTTCACTTTTTAGAAAAAAAAAAAAATGGAGGCAATCAGGCAAGTCAAATCATTTTTATTTAAGTCTTTCATAGACAACATGTTTTAAGGGGCCTTATCATGAATATCAGTTAGTTTTCATGAATGTCCTTTGATTGAGATTGAACATATGAGCTATCCATATATCTATTTTATAAATCCAATAGTGGGATGGAATGCAGCATTGCTTAGAGACTGTATATCAATGTGGTATTTGAAGTGTTATTCACTGATTTGGAATTATGTCACTTCTGCAGGTGTGTGAAGTAAAATCTGATCTGTCTCAAATTGGATTTGATGTAGAAACAATCCAAAAGATGGTTTCTGGACTGGTAAGTGAATAATGAGTATGTCTAATATTATGTGGCATGTTTTATCTCGGTGAAGCTCGTAAATTTATATTCATGTTTGCTAATGCAATATATGCTTTCCGACTGAACAGGAGGAACAGATTGGACTTATTGAGAGCAGACAGGTTTGATTTTTAACAAGAAATATTGAGACGTTTACATCCATGGAAGGCATTGAAAGTGATGGTTTTCTTGTTTTCTACATTGCATAGGATTTTGCAGTTTCTGGCATAAGGTACCTTTGCCAAGTTGCTGGGGACATAAAAAATGGAGTCACCGGTAAAGCTTTTCAGGTCAGTTTTATTTATTTATTTATTTCTTTTTTTTTCTTCCAATAACGCAGAAAGTATATATGATTTCAATTTTATGCAATCAACCTCCCAGAGTTTCCATTGCATGCTTAATGATCAGAGGTTTTGACTGAACGCAACAATTGGTGCAGCTCACAATTGAGTTCAGACAATGCTCACCAATTGAGTTCAGACAATGCCCTCAATTGTTACACAAATCAGAGTTTTGGATGGTGCACTTAGAAATAGCATGAATTTTATATTGTGTGCATGGAGCATGCGATGATACTTGGAATCCAGATTTGTCAACTTGGAAAAAAGCAGTGAAAAATTGTTCTTGCATATTATTCAAACTTAAATCACTTTTGTTGGACTACATGAATGGTATAGGTGACAGGAGGTTGCAAAGATGCATCAAAACAAATTTTCCTCATCAAAATACAGAATATCTATCAGGGGAACTCATAATTCTAAGGGCGAGTTTGTGCACAGTGGTAGAAAATTAAGTTCAATGAAGGAAAATAAATGATTTTTCATTTGACCTGTTTGTTATTTGTGTATGTGATGGAAAGTGACAAAAAATGATCCTGTCAATTTCCCTCAAATTCACTCTTATGGAAGGTGGAAAATTTACTCCTTTAATAAGAAATAAGAGAAAACAAAAATGAAAGAAAACATTTTCCCTCCTTTGGCACAAAAAAACTAGTTTTTTGATAGGTCAAATGAAAAACATACTTTTTTTTTTCTCACTTTCCTGCATGCACAAACACTGTAAATTCTGGGTCTCAAAATGTGATTGTAATGCAGTTGTAAACAACATTGTATAATATGTTGAAATGCCTTCCAATACTGATTTTCAGCTGTACTATACTGAATTATCCTTGATATTACAGGAAACCAGTGCCAAGCTTCCGCTCGATGATTCGACGACGATATTCTCTGAAGAGAAATCATTAAAGGTAAATGTTATGAAACGATCGATTTTCCAGAGTCGCACGAGTTCTTATGTTACTCTGAATAATTGATTTTTTTTCACAACAATGCACATCAGGGGCTTCAATTCATCGCGGAGAGTCTAGAGTCTGGCATGGAAAAAACAAGGGCGCGTTCGATTTTAAAGAAGAATAATGCGATGAATCAACCCAGCTTTGTTGGTCTATAGAAAAAATTGAAACACTGATTCTATTCTTGGTTTTTTTTTTTTTTTTTTTTTTTTTTTTTTTTTTTGTTTCTTCTCATATATATGATTTGTTATAATTTTTTATGATACTTTAGTTTGGTTGGTTCCAGATCCAGATTGGTGTCTCCAATGCTAAGTGTTTGATTAAATACAACACATTGATAACATGTAAAAATAATGTATGAAGGCTGCACTTTTGAATTGGAGCAGCCACTGTTGTCTTGTAATCAAATGGTTTCTTGTTGTTTCATTGAATTACATATTTTTTATAATATGTAATTTTCTTTTTGTTTTTTTTTGCAAAAATGAGTACATTCAATTAAAGCCTGAGGTTTTAGGATGTAAATATGTGTGAAAGACTGCTAATAAAATACTAAGGCCTTGTTTAGATATGAGATCTAAATGCCGATTTTCAAAAGCACCCCCATTTTGTGAGTTTCCAGGTATTCATGTCTCTACCTTAACTTTCACAGGAACTTATATGGGATTACCCATGTTTACAGGACGCAGTGTCTTTTAACCCTATAATTTATTATGTCAATATGCTTTATAATGAAAAATTTATAAGCAAAACATCCCATTTAAAAATATTTTATTTTTTGTATTTATTTTATTAGTCTAATATATATATTTTAAAATTTTAGATCTTTTGTTCTATCAACAAAAATGCAAGAATGACTTAAATATAACATTTTTTATATCAAAATTTTAATGTGCTTTTTAGTTCATCATTATATTACTATCCATCCTAAATTCCTAATAATTATCTATATTCATTTTTTTATTTTTTAGTTTATATTGACATAATAAAACAATACGGAGAATTTGATTTAAATATCTATAATATATTTTAAGGTCCGGTTGGATCCGCGATAGAGTGGCTTTGGCTGTTCCAAAGCTAAAAATTCTTTACCGCGGATTCAAACAAAAATTGACATTGGACATTGAAGATGTATTTCATGCTTTTGTTCACAAAAATTTTGATATTTGAAAAGTTGTGAAAACAATACTTTTCAAATACTTCATTCAAATTTGACAGAATATTTTATCACCATGTAATTGTGTAGACATTATAGCCTCCATAAATAATCGTAAAAACAAATTAGTTCATGCAGAGACTTTTTATCTTTGTAAGACTTTTTATGTTTAAACATTTAAGGCATTGATTGAAAATTATTAAACATTTAAGGATAATTTAATCATTTCATAATTATAGGTTAAAAGTTAAATATGGTAAGTTATGTTATGATTAATTTTTGTTAAAACCAGGAATGTATATGAGTTTTTGTGACTTATATGTTTGCCCCAACGTTGATAATGTTTTATTTGAAATTACCTATATTTGTGAGGACTTAGATGCTTTTAACCCTAAAAATATAAAGAGTTGAGTAATCCGTATATATACTATATTATATTTGACATGACACCTACAAAAATGACTGCAAAGATGTCAACTACAAAATGGCTTTAAAATTTTCATGAAAAAATAGTTACAGAAATATATATTTAATTTTTTAATTTTCATATACTTTACATTATACTTTGGTGAAACCTTTTCTTCCACCCTATATATAACAATGGCTTTTATTCTCGAAAGACCATTTTACCCCTACTATCCCCACCTATTCACATAACGCCCCTCCCAGTCCCAAAACCCTTTCCAGTAACACTCATCAAACCCTCCTCCGTCCCCTCCGCCACCATCGCCACCCTCTTCAACCGCCGCCCACTCCCTCCTCGGCTCACGATCTCCTCCAAACTCGCCGGAAAATATCTATCAACACCGACGGCCGCCTCCTCTGCCATCGCCACCACCGCGTCGAGGATCTCCTGTAAATAGTAATAAAGCTGGTGTATGGTAAATATTCAGTATGTCATGTTCGGTATAGAACGTGTATTTTCGTATATCATACGTGATAAATACAAAAAATACGAAGATAATTAAACTATTTTTTTACAATTAAAGTATTAATATGTATCAATGAATTGGAAAATGATAGACTTTGTTCTTTTTACAGTTCAAAACGCACACTATATATGGTTTTTTTTAAATAGTAATATAATTTAACGATGTATATGTTTTGATAAAAAATATATACCGTTATATTTCGAATTGAATGAATTCATTTATAATAAAAAAAATAAAAATTAACGATAAATAAGAAACCACCCCGACCCAACTATTGCGACTAGTATGATCGCTAAAATTTCAAACTCAAATCTGGTCTGTCTCAACCCTAAAAAGATATAGACGGGTTTGTAATTCAAGTATAAACCCCCGTCCCATTATCCAGTGTAAATCACTCATGTCTTTCAAAATCAATATAATATATAAATAAAACCAATGTTACCAATCTACCACGCATTATTATTGTTGTAATCGATAAATACCTAAATATGTATTAAGCAGTATTATCGCATAACGAATAAAGAAATTCCCTTTTAAAATGGGATGGGATGGGACGGGATGGGACAAGTTTAGGTTTTTTAAAAACCCATTAGAACGGAATAATCAAGTCATCACAGGTTTGAGGAGATATTTTGTTGACGGGTTTAAGTTTGTGATTAATCAAATCCTTCTCATTATCGGGATCGGGTTAGTCTAACACGCGTTACACATTGAACAATTTAATTGTCAAATGTCATCGTGACCGTCCGATCTTCTTACTTTGAGATACAAAATTTAATTGAATCATAAAAAAGAAAATATGAGAATTTAGTTGATCTTAATCTTAATTTTAATTTTAAAAATCGATAGAATATCTTATTCATAATGACTCAATAAGATCGGACAGTCACGATCATGTTGTACCATCAAATTGTCCAACAGTGTTGGACCTAACCCAATCTCTCATTACCGTCCCTAAATTTCACATGCATTATATTCGGTATGATAAATTTTTATACTAAAAAATCTAATCGAGTATTTTAATGGATATTCGAAAATATTTGTTACTATACCTGCAACCCTACGATCCGGCGGCTGACCCGCCGCCTCAGATCCCTCACCGCCGGAAAGAACCCGGGGACCGAGTCGAGGCTGAAGAGGAGCCTCATAAGGGCCTCGCTCAGCCTCAGCCGCTCCCTCTCGTCAGATCGGACGGCGTCGACGGTGTCCTGGCTCTGGATCAGACGCTCGAGACGCGTCGCCTCGGAATCGACGGCGGAGATCCGGCGGACGAGGGAGCGAGTGAGGTGGGAACGGTAGGTCGCCTGGATCTTGATCGCCGTCGTTGATCGGGGGAGGGCGACGGGGATGGAGACCGGGGAGGAGTTGGGGATGTCGATGGGGATGGGTTTGGAGGGAGGGGTAGTTTGGTCATTTTGGATGGTGAGGTGGATGAAGGTGGAGGAGGTGATGTGGGTGGATCTCATTTTTTTTTTTTTTTTTTTTTTGGTGGTGGTGGGTGGTGGTTGATTTTTGGGTGGGGGTGTTTATATGGGACATAAATTAAGATATGAATTTAATTTATTTGAAATTATTGTTTTGATTTTATGAAGGCATGTGTTTTACTATACAAATATATACTATAACACAAGATATAATGATTGTTTTGATTTCATGATGGTATGTGTTTTATTAAAGGAATATATACTATAACACAAAATACACTAATTGTTCAAATAATTACAGGAACGATTGATTGTTCCTAATATTTATTTTAGTTTATTAATTATGGTTCACTGTGCCAAAAAATAATGGGCGTTGATACATTTAAAGTCTGTTTTGTACATTGTTTGTATTAACCAATAATGTTGGTATACTTAATCATCTTCTGTTTTGTAACATTTTTTATTCTGTTTTTTAGAAATCTCAAAATTGCAGCGAAACGGAACGGTCTCCGACAAAATAAAAAATTGAATTACTTTTTTTTTCTTGAAATCCGTGTTTTAAAAAGTTTAAAAACTACGATTTTTTTTTTTAATTAAAAAGCAATTTTCTCTACCAAACATTAAACTCCTTTCAAATATTGATTCCTGATTAAAAAAAAATCCTAAAAAAGTGGTCTAAAATATAAAAAACAACTTTATTAATCTTTTTAATCTGTGTTTAACACTGTATATTTTACTGTCTCAGGTAGCGTAAACACATTAAAAAAAACATGATTTTGTATACAGTAACTTAATAAAACTTAATTTTTGAATCATTAATTTTTAGGAATCTCACTTTTTTAACTTTTAAAAAGCATGTTTTTAAACTAAAATTTGAGATAAACTTTTTAATTTGGCTTGCTTCTGTGGAGCCATCTGAAATGACATGTCACTTTAATTTTTTTTCAAAACAAAATCTCCTTCAAATGCTACATGTATATACTTCAAAATGGAAAATGTAAAAAAAACATGCATTCATATGAATATGTACAAATTTTTATTATTCTAAAAGAATGTATTTTCATTAGTTAAATACATTTCAACTAAAAAACAAATCATGTGCAAGAATCTAAAATAATGTCTCCTTTTCTAAAAAGCTATTTTCGAAAACCGCTTTAAGTGAAAAATTATTATTTTATTAAAACTTGCTTTCAAACTATACTTTAGAAACAAAAAAGAGAGTACAAAAACAAAAAAAAAACATTTCCGCACTTCTACTCTCATCCTCCATTTCATTGATACATAATGAAATAAAATTTTACTTTGGAAAACCCCGAATTATGATGCGAAAGTAAATGATTATGTACACACCGTGGCCCTCGAATGTAATGTATAATGTAGGGATCAAGGCATGTTTTCAATCATCTCGCGCACATCGTTGATCACCAACCATGATTTGTAGCCTCCAATCACCTCACCTTGTTTCTTCCCATCCTTCCACAACTGTTAAACATGCACGATAATCATCGTTAGTGTTCAAGATAAAACCTGGAAAATGTCATACTTAGTCATGATTGCAGTCGTTTTTAATAGAGTATATACTGGCAAGTCTGTGTTAGATGATTTTATATATTGCATTATGTGACATAGCGTCTACATGAATGACGGTAGAAGTGTCTACATTAATATCACGTGGAAGTTCAGGAGTATCCATCTCACCTGTATCATTGGCATCTTCTGCTCGAGTTCAGAGAGATTGAAATTGAAGAATACATGACACAAAACAAACATGAATCAGATAAAAATCCTATCAATAAACAGTGATGTTAAGTAAAAATAGACTCACAGTGACTTCTGCACGGCTCACAAGCCTTTGTGGGACTAAGTTGACATCAACGTGGTAAAACCGAATTCTGGATCACAAAAGGAACTTGACTATGTCAAGAAAAAAAATGTTTTATGAAACTCATATGGAGTTTCTATTAATTCCTGACAGAGAGAATATGAAACCATTTGAGAATAGAAATTATCATAAAAGATATTCAAACCTAGGATGGTAATCCGCCGCCAGTCTTTCCAATTTGGGTTTCAAGTATATACATTTTCTGCACCAGCTTGCCATCCTACAAGTCCAGACACCCAGATGAACAAGATCAATTTTGAGAACATTCAAAATATGGAAAAAGAAACTCAATGATGTTATACATTTATCTTAAATGAGTTCTGCAACAGTACAAATAACTATTTCAACAAATCACATTTTTTATCATTACAACAATATAGTATTCATCAATAACAACCTTGCTTCATGACCCAAAAACACACCAATCATACTAACCATTCAAATGATGAAATTGTTCCATTAGCAATTACCTGTTCAGATAATTTTTGTCCAAGGCACCAAGCTATGCCATAAGCCCATAACCAATAGGAAGATAAGTCTTCAATATATGTGGCCAATATAAACGAAGTTCCGTTGATTGAACAAGAAAAGTTGATTGAGCAATGACTGTTTATGCTTGGTCAATTAAATAGATTTCATCTAAAATATTTTTTAATTACATTCTAAACATTATTCCAAAAGGGACCGACTGTTTAACTGGAATTCAATAGCACAACCATACTTCCCACAAGCAAAAGCAATACAACAAGAAGAACAAATCAGGAAGCAATAAAGAAAAATTCATAACTTTCATCAATTTTTTTTAAAAAAGTACTAGTGAAGGCTGTGAAGGTAATATTATATTCAAGTAGATGCAAAATATAAATCTAAATTCATGATACAAATAAATCAATGACCAAGTTCCAGTAAAAGAGAATAATGATAACATCATGCATTTGATCAAGAGTTTCAACAATTCAACTTCTGAAAGAAAAAAAATAGAAAGCCAATTAGTGAAAAAAAACAAGGGTAAGCCAAGCTTTGATAGACTGTAGTCATGCTCACTTTCCAGTACATATGTATTGTGGAGATTCAAATAGAAGTTCTAGTAGAAATCAGAATTCAATGGTAGAAGACTTGAATCACGGTCATCCAAAACATCCAACAAGCTAACTAGTTTCTAAGTATCAGTTCCCTCCCCATCAGGAACATTTTTCTTAGGGAAGTGTAATATTTTCTATTGCATAAACATCCAATGTTGGCATATCAGGGTGCTCGATGGTCTATCATAACTCATGTTCTTGTTGTTTCCTAGTCTTACCCAAAACTATACGCAAAGAAATCCTACTATGACACTATATTTACAAGAACCCACACAAGGTTGGCTCGTAATCTAGAGCCATGAGTTTGCTTCATGTGTCTCAAGTTCGAATCCCTCTAGACTTAAGTAATGTATAGGGTTTGTGAGTGATTCTGTGCATCACGTTTTCCAAACTTATGTTTTAAGTTCCTTGACACAAAAAACTTATATTTTAAAAAAAAATTGCACAACCTTCATCACATTTGAATTACAAAATTCAGACTAAAATTACTTCAAAAGTCCCAAAAATCAAACCATTTTACAAATCTAAGGTGAAAAGTGCCCCTACCAACAATCAAAATGAAAGGTTTTCGATTATTCGAAAGAATTTTCCGTGGGACCGGGGCAAACAGGCGGAAGTAGCCTTCCCAGCTCGACCGTAAGGTCAGCCACGGGGTCCCTCCGATATCAAAAAAACAAATAAATAAATAAATGAAAGGTTTCAAAGGCCATTAAGAACTAAAGCATCCACCTTTTCTTGTTTTCACTCTCAATCACAAATCAACAACTAAAAATTTTTCCCTTTCAACCCTAATCAACAACCCCTTCAAAAAAAAAAACACCAAATTCACTCAGAAAACCTAAAACCCGCACCCATAATCAAAACCCTCAAATGGTTTTTTCAAATAAAACCTCACCAATTGAAACCAAAACGAAACAACTTTTTTTGTTCATCCAATAAAGGATCACATACCAGACGAAGACCACAGACTCCTCGACCTGCTGAGCCCCGGCGACGACCCGATCAAACTTCTCCTCGGTGTCGATCGGCTCGAGTTCGACCGACGAAGGCCGGTCGTCGACGAACTCCACCGGCGGGACTTCTCCCACCCGACAAGATAACACCTTGACTTCGATGGGGCGAGTTCTGATCGACGGAGAAACCGTTTTGGTCCCCGCGAAGTGGAGGAGAGACCCTTTTGAGAGGGGAATCGAAGGTCTCCGACGACGATGATCGTGTCGGTGAGGGTGGACGAACGACGGGAGAGAGAGAGCGCCGGACATGGCGAGGCGACCAAACGCGGAGACTTATTTTGTGTTTCTCTGCATTTGATTTAACATGTAATAATTTTTGTTAGAATAGAATTATATTCGATTATTAGAAAAGTTTTTTTTTTAATTAATGTTAGATTAGATTGTTTAAAGAGATTTGAAACGAAACACACGTATTGTGAAATTAATGGTTGATCTTGTGACGATTAGTGACTACTGGCCTTTGCTACGTATGTAAATAAAAAAAATATTTTAAAAAAATTGTTCGCACGGAACATTTTTAATTTTTTTAATATATTTATATGTAATATAATATTAAATAAATCATTTGTAAAATTTAAAATAAAATATAAAAGAGATATTTTACAACTAAAAATGAAATTTTAACATATATATAGTTTTCCACCAATCATGTATTATAAAAATATTCTATTTGAAACTTTAAAAACAATAATATCGCTTGAATTTATTTTAAAAAATATCTTGTATAATTTAAATTTTTTAAAAAACATAATTTGCTCGAATAGATAAAAAAAAATGTGACATACATGCATAATTTAAATTTTGGTTGAATCTGACCCAACCAAAATTTTTATTTAATATCAATTTTTTTTGTTTTCCTCTCTCTTGAAACCCTTTTTGCAATGAGGTTAAAAAAATGACAAAATAATATATATACATTCTTAAAAATAACGAGTTTCAAATTTTTATTTAATATGTGTTTTATCATACAACTATATATTTTTTATATATAAAAAAGATAGAAATAATGTCAAGGGCTAATAAAAACAGTAAGATGTTGTTTGGCAACGGCGGAAAACGGATTTTAAGTGTTGATTGTTAAGTTTGGTTTAATGAAAAATATTAAGCAGTATTTTAAATAAGTGTGTTTGATTAACCAGTTGACTTATGTGATTATTGAAAGGGTATTTTGGTCCATTTTATAAGTGCTGAATGTTATTTTGATGTTTGGTTGAAATGGAGAAAACATCCTTTTTTTTTAAATATTAAAGATTATTCTTTTTTAACATGTTAAAAATACATCAACCACTACTAAGCTTTGAAGAACCAAAAATTATTATGTCTCATACCCACACGTATAAAAACAATATATTATTTGTTTAATCCGTTAAAAACTCTAATAATTAATATATTTCCACCAATCTCATAAGATTGCAAATACTCCTCAATTGAACTGCAAACACATCCAAATGCCCTCGTCCAAAAAAAATGACAGCAAAAAAACTCTACGGGCCCCTTTTTTATGTGTGTAAAATCAATCCCATTACCTGGTTTTAACGTAGGCTAGCTACATCTCCAATAATTGTGTTAAACAAATCACCCTTCTATAAACATTAATTTGAAATGATTTCCATTCATAAAAAAAATTTATAATATCCATTTAAACAATAAACTCCAACAACAAAGGATTATCCATGATGATATCTCATCAACTAAACATTTGGATAAAACAATGTCAAAACAAACAAACAAACAGTGTATAGTCTTTTCTACACCTAAAACTTTGGTGACTGGATATACGAACTTTTTTTTGGAATTTTCAGCTAGTCTTTTTGCTCCAAGTGATGTCATTAGATATTCATGAAAAAGATAGAAGAACCTGCAAAAATGGAGCACAAATTCATTAATTCCTATATCCATTAACAAAACCTGAAAAACATTGTAATTAATTTCATATACAGTGAAGAAACATATATATACTTTATTTGAAGAATCCATTCAAGATTATTTGCATTTATTGAAACAAGTCCACAGATACAAAGAAATATTACTATATCTACTTATTCATGTAGTTAAACCTGTGCGAGAATAAATAAACACCTATCTTAGGGATTTGTGCCAGATTAACTATGTTGTAAGAAAAACAGAAATCAAAATATCATCACCAAATCAAAGTCATCAATGTTTGTTCTCTGAAACATAAGCCATGACTCTTAACAATTATTAGATATAAAAAGAGAACATTTATTAGCTTCATAAATAATCACAAAATCATAAAATTGATGTCTGTTGTATCTCCAGATATGCTTAATCAAGAATATCTCTGCTACGACCAAACAATCTCAGATGACATACTTCCACAGATAATGAGATTCTTGGGTATTTTCACATGTAATAGTCTTTTCTTTAAATGATCTAGTTGAGCATATGAGTAATGTATTAGGATCGAGGGAAAAATCAATGTACTAGTGATATTGATTTTACATTGCCCCACTAGCTTATCATTGAAAACTAACACACCAAGCACCCACAACATAAACTATTTGTGACCATTAATTCAGGTGCAAACTTGCAGAAAAGCTTGATTTCAAGGATAAAAATTACAAACTATATAAAAAGCTGAAGAATTCTAGGGCAAACTATGTTTAGATTATGTAAAACATACACCAAAAATTCAGATTTTACAACCCATTTGATTTTTTTTCTATTCAGTTATTCAGAAGAAGAATTTAAAGGGCAACAAGTGATGTAAAACATACACCAAATTTTCAGTATGTATACACAAGCAGACAACAGAGATTCTGTGCTAAAAAACTTAAAAAAAAGTAGACCAGCCTTAATACACCATATCAGTAGGGAGAACCATTCAGAAGGACAATTAAAGCAATCTAATGATTTGAAAACTTCATCAAGTGGAGCATTTGGAGAATATATGTTCTGTTCATGAATCAAAAGATTTATTTAGGTCAGCCTTAATACACACCTTGGATGTTCCAGATCTAGAGTGAACCTTCAGATCTGAACTAGAGTGAACATTCGATTTAATAAAATTTTCTAAAGCATAGACTGAACAGGGGAACCATTAAACTGTTGATTCAATAAGGATTGAAAATGATTAACAACTGTTTATTTAGTCCCCCCACCCAAGAAATAACAGAAGCATCATACTTCCTCATGGATATTCTTTTTTTAAAATGCTTCGGGTGGTTTGAAAAAGAGTTATAAATATCCATTTAGGAGAAAAATACAATTAACCTAAACATGAACATATATGGAATTCCTAATGCACATACACCTCTTCAAAGATCAACAAATCAATACCAGCCAATAAATCACACCATAACCCCAGACAATACAGCACATTAGAGCTACTCAAATCCAAAACCAAATCTCACTCAAGCTTAAAGTTCTTGCATCAAAATAATGTCGGACTAAAAGGAGCAATTGTGTTACCAAACAACGTAAGTCAGAGATGGATTTACAAAAATTGCCATAGATCAGAATCATGACATAAAAACAACCATTATACAGTGATACGATCTACTCTAAATTGGATCCATGCACGTACATGTGTTAGAGCTTAGAATAACTAAATCAAATCCCAATCTACGTTAAAATAAACAGTCACAATACAGATCTACCAGGAAAAATCAAGTGATCAGCCGACCCCTAAACAGTATAAAGTACTTCAGATCTGAAGAATAAAAGCAAAAAAAGAGGAGAAATCATGGGTTTTACCTTGATTGTTGGCTCGGATGGAGATCCAAAGCAAAAACAAAGCAGATCGGACTGTCGGGATCCTTGTTGGAGAAGGTGAGAAGGAGATCAGAGTGTATCGGCGCTCTTCGTGGTCCAAAGTCAAGCTCGAGAGGAAGGATCAAACATGCCGGTCTTCTCCAGGGAGATCTGTGAAAACGACTTCGTGTTCTTTGATCTGTTGGTCGTTCGGCGTAGACGAAGGCACGAAGATTCGAAGAGGATCGGCAGTTCTTCTCTCGACGAAAAATAGGGTTTACACCGTGTATTCGACGCTGCGAAGAGGAGGAGAGAGAAGTTCTTTAGTGAAATAGGTTTATATACCCTTTGTAAATAACAAGCACTGACGGGGGTAATCTCGTCTTTTCACACAGTGGTTGAAATCACTTGATGCGTTAGCCGATTATATAAGTGGACTAACCCAACTGAAAATTTTCGGAACATAATGTCTTAACGAGGTTTCAAAACAATGCTTATTTTAACACTACCAAACACAATTTAAGAGAAAACTTCAGCTTTAATCATAATAATTACTGATATTCATTGCTGCCAAATAGCCCCTAACATTTTTCACATTACACTTAAACAACCCATTATCAGGGATGTAATATTATATCGAGCAAAAAAAAAAAATTATATCCTAATATATATTTCATTTCGTTATATATATATATATATATTTTAGAAGGGTATGAACTGCAAACGGACCAGACATCATTTTCCTATTGTGTCAGTAGAAGAAAAAAAATTCAGAGAAAAATATAAGAGATTGAAAAGGTAGAAATGGGTTCCAGATATGAGACAAATCTAATTTTTAAATTATAACAGGCAACTAAAATGACAGAAATTAAAATGCAGCTAGCCCATCAGTGTTGCCTGCTTTGAGAAAGTCAAACCCAATCCAAAAACAATTGAAACAGCTTGTTCAATCAAAGCCCTCTATTTCATTGCCAAAAACAGGGAAGATCAAACCACTCCAAACATTATAATCTGCCTCAGCTAAAAATATATATAAAAAAAATTGTGGTGAAACTTCTCTTCATAAATCAACACCCCAATATATGTTGCACAGATCTTACATGGTGCAATATAAACAGGACGTTCATTTAAGTGAAATACATATTCTGCTTTCACAAGGGGATAAATGGACAAAAACACACTTGGAATCACCATCTCCTCTTAATCAAATCCACAAATCGATGGAAAACTCGCTCCGTGTTGCATTGTTCAAATATGTGATGATTGGGCAGAAACAATTCAGGGCAATGGGTATCAAAGGAAATACTCCGGTGCCGGTTTTCTAGAAGGAACACCTCTTGAATCCTGCATCACATCCATCTCTTAATATCAACTAAATGAAGGTACACAAAAATTAGAGGGGGGAAAATGGGAGTGATGTGAGCATATAAACCTGTGGGGCAGCTTCAAATACGCGAAATTGTTTGGTCAGATTCTCATCGAGCTCAAGAATAGCAGCCACATTACCACATCTGGAGCACCAAAAAGAATTTGATTCTTAAACACCCAAAAAATGTGATTTACAAGTAAACCATAAAGAGTCTTTTAGTATCTTCAAATAACTAAAAGAAATAGAGAGGACAAGGGCTATAGTAGTGAATAGTAGTGAATCATGTTATCAAACTCAAGTGGAAAGGGCGGTTTTAGACCATAGATTGGGAGAATGTCCCCATACAAATGGTTTCTGGCAGGTGTCGGGACTTGGGAGGGCATTCAATGCAACTTTATCCGCCTTTCTGAGGAATGTATGTCAAGTTGTATAATAATTGTCAAGCCAAAGACTTCTGAATTAATTGATTCATTCATTATTATGGTCCCGTTTGGAGCCAACTGTCAAGCTGATTCAGCCTTTGCAAAATCAGTTTTCCAAACGGGTATATATTTCGACTTCACCTGTTTAAAAAACACAGCTTTTGTGAAAAGATGGTTGACAGTAGCTTTTGTGAAAGAGCTGTTTTTGAATTCAGTTCCAAACTAGGATTAGATTGATCATTTGAGATTATTGCTCCTCATAAAAATGAAGGATTTGGGTATCAGAGAGGCTATCCTATCTAATGTCATGCACTGATCAAACATTGCAAAAATAGAAAGAAAATATACCTGTAACAATAATTTGGAGCAGACCATACAGTCACGATCTGGTTGTTAAACATCCACTTGTAACCCTCCATCACCAATTGATGTGCTCGACATATGTAGTCAATGTTATTCGCGTGATTGAAAGAGGTGACAACGTTTCCACCAAACAAGAAGCCCGCGCCTCGAGGACTTAAAGCCCACCCATCAACATTGTCTTCGGGATCTGACCAAAGGAGATCACACATTGCACCATCATGTGGGACTTCTTGTTTTCGGTCGATCGTTCTAATCTGTTGATTGGATTTGGTTGTTGAATATCAGGAACAACAAAAAGAATGTAGCAAAGGCGATACAATAAACTGAAGAGGTGCATCAGACCTGGTCTAATGTTGATATAGTGGGAGAGAGGCCCCCATGTACACTAAAAATCCGGTTTTCAATGAGTGCCGACAAACTGCATCAAGATATTGACATTAAACATAAAATATAATATGATTCCATCTGATCTTACTCCTATCATAGTTGTAGATACCTTAAGTAGTCGAATATGTCGGTGCAATATCTCCAGACATTAACAGAGCCATATTTTCGAAGGCATTCATCATAAAATCCATAGACCTGGCTAAAAAAAGGGAAGACTAAGTTCTGGTGGTTTTAAAAATTAAAGAACAGGGATACAAAGGCATCTGAAATCTCAAACCTGTGTAATCTGGCGGCTCTCATGGTTTCCTCGTATGAGAGTAATCCGATCTGGATACCTAACCTAAAGTGCATATAATATTAGTACTATTTTTTTAAGTCCTTAGTATTGTTCAACATAATTGACTAGTGCAATGTGCATCCACTGATCCACAAATATAAATGAGTATAACTAGATAGTGGAGAAGGAAGAATTCATGTGAGTCACTATTGTGCAGCAGAATTGATGGTCACATCCAACTATAAGATGCTTAAACATACGATAGGGAAAAAAAACTTCCTTATATAAAAGAGCATATCATATATATACGATATATATACGAACTTGGTATTCCACTCCATAAAAAAAACTACGAGAAAAAAGCATTACCTTCAGCGCTAGTAATAGAAGAAAAGTTTCAACAGAATAGAATCCTCGATCAACAAAATCTCCCAAGAACAAGTAATTGGTTTTTGGACAGTCACCTCCCACTTTGAATAGCTCCTTCATGTCATAAAATTGTCCATGAATGTCTCCACATATCTAAAGAATATCATAGAACAATTACATGTCAGTGACTGTAACTGTCAACATGATGTTTGGAACTAAAAGAAACATAATCAAGTTGACTAAGGTAGAATAGAATTTACATTTAAAAAAAAAACTGAAAAGAAATGAATTGCCATGATCATCCAATAACATTTATTCATGCTGAGCTGATCTCACATAGTAAAAATGATATTACAATTTCTTCTGTAAAATATAAAGTTCAAGTATTTTAAACGGCTAAAATTAAAGAAAAATATCATCATAACAAACACAATGTTTAGAATTCCAGGCTTTCATTACCACTATAGAGGCTACAAATGCAATCATTTCATTACCAAGTTTACTTATAAGAAAAAGAAAACTGCTGCATTAACAACAGTAAGAGGTGAGGCACATAGCTCTGTTGGTTCAAAAGTGCATCTGCAACTTAAATGGTTTGGGTAACACCACTACATCAGTGAATCCCCCAGCAAATAAAATCATTTAGTGACTGAGGTCCTGAATCGCAAAGTTTAAAAAACTACGCCAAAGTATCCGGGGATATATATTTTGAAAAAAAGGTGGGATGTCCACTGGATGTGTTAAACATAACCGGCAAACATCCAGAAACACATGAGATGAGAATTCCCTTATAAGGAAACCGTGGATTCAGACAGAAGGTTGTGGCTTGGGGGCATTTTAACTAACAAAAAGAAATATAAATTAAACACTTAAGTAAGAGATAATATCAATTGACGATCAAATTGATAAGTTAAAAAGTTTTAGGTTGTGCACACCCAGCATTTAACCAAAAGACAGTTGTACATCTGAGATTATATTATGAATTAAAAAAGACTCTTATGACACTTAAGACTGAGCCGATTGTCACATTGAGAAAAAATTCAAGAACAGTGTGCATTATAATGATGATTCACCAGACTATTCTAATAACATAAAAAGTAGATGGAAGTTAGATGCTATCCACAACACATGAAGAGAAGCCGAATGTTAAGACTTAACACTAAACCAAAGTTAACTTAGGATAGCACATAACTTGTCAAATAACCTTCTCAATGATTATCAAGTGAACTTTCCTGACTGCTATCAAAACGATGCCTATTTGATAAAGTAGAATGATGCAGAGTTCAAACACACAGCTGTTTTGATTACGTGGGGTTTGAAGGTTGAAGTCATGAATGTTTCACTATTGCTGGTCATTTAGTGGGATATGATTATCAATTTTACTGGAGGCCCCTTAATTTCTTTGCTTTTTATTTGGAGATACAGATTTCATGTCCACCTCATATATTTGGATTTTCCTTTTCCAATCAAATTTCGAAGGTCAATTCCAACATTTCTTTAAAAATAATTTTTTGATCTTGATCAAGGTAATTCAGACAAGCCCATGTCTTATCAAAGCTGGGGATTTGACACAAGTAAAAATTGAGCATATGAGGGTTAGTGGCTCAAAGGTAAACAATAAAAGGTGATTCAAATGAAGAAATTATATTATATGTGAAAGAATACTGACATACAAATATGGGCTTTGGACCCAAAGTGTTGCGAAGGAGATTTATTTCCAGGGATATGACTTAGACCTTAACTCTTCTGACATAGATTAAATTCAAAGTAACCGAAGTTTCTCTCTTGCCAGGTAAGTAGCATCCTTTACAGCTCATAAACATCATAGTTACATCATTGTGGAACCTTTGGATTCACTCTGAGTGCTCTCATAGAGAGCCATGAATAGATAATTTTTAAGCTTCTTAGAAATAACTCCCATGTTTATTAGTGAGATTTCCAGCAGACTTCAACAGATTAAAGAATTCCAAGAATGAATTTGTGGCAAAAAAATTATCAGCTTATGCAGCAGCCAGCAGGTAGTATTGTCTTTCCCCAATTTGGGGCATCATAGACAGTGCTTCTGGTATCACCTTCCCTCCTTTTTTTCGATGTTTATTCTCATTATTGTTATTCAACAACATTAAACAGACTAGGGATTGTCATTGTTATTACTCTTTTTTTTCTAGTGTGGTTAGGAGTTGGCTCAACCCCCTGTCTGTTTTTTTGGGCTGTCATTTTGAAATAAATAAATATTTGCCAAGCACCCATATATTCAAAAAGAAAATAATTCATGTTTAGTGAGAACACCATGAAAAATCTAAACAATAAGACAAATCGATAATACCTAGTTGTGTCAGTTGCTTACATGTATACCCAATTCAACGTCCTCATTTCAGCCGCATCTGACTTAATTTTTTTGTTTGCCAAACACTTAAAGTTTAATCTAGACATGATTGTGGAACTTAAAATTATCTGTGACCTGTTCCCTTTAATGTAACTGATACAACACAAACACATGAACATCAATAACCTCCAAGCCTCAAACAAGATAGAATAATAACGAATGCAATTTCCAGTCAGGCAGTCACCTTATCTCTTTGTGAGATAAGTACTTGAATGCAACTCCACAGTAACACTTGGCGCAGTTAACTATATATACCGTAACTTTTGATATTGCAATGTATGACTATGTCAATCATCAATACTAGGCTAACTATACATTTAGGTCATGTTACAAGGAACTTTCATTCAGGTGTAATACCCTTATTCAATCCTTCTGTATCCCATTCAGTACTCTTAGACTATCTTTTATTTTAGCTCATTAGTTCCCAGATTTTGAAGGATACCCATGCTCAATCATTTCCGTATCTGATCCCGTACCCATATCCAGCTAACATAGCCTTTAGAGCAACATTCAATCTAGGCAGTCTCTCGGTCATCATTTTTTGCATTGAGTTTTAATAATCCAAAAAAGATAGAGGCCTTCCGCTAGCTGTTTATGAGGACCTGCCCATGGTGATGAAGTATTTTCTGATTTTATCTCTCCACAGTATCAACAAGGAATCTTTTATAATCGCTTTTCTTGCATAAATGTTCCCATTGATGTCAAAGCACCCATTTCTCTAACTCTCCCGCATAGACACCAAACTAATTAACACCAGGGTTTTCTGTCTAAAGTTTTCTAGAGTTCAATAATACACCAATAGATGGATCTTCTTCTTCTCTTCATGGTCTTCAAAATTAACTATCCTAAAATGAATTCAGTTCCACAAATGATGAACTCTAATGCAAAAAATTTATTCTCTGTTCACAGTTTCACACAACATTCACCTCATTCTCAAGCATATCAATCTACAGAATAATTAACCACACCAATTCAGCTTACCCAAATTTTCCGACCATCATTATGAAGCATTACTAACGTTGAATTTCTATGTTCTATCCAATATTACCTTCAACTTTTCATTAAATTTTTACTTTACTTTTCTAGCTATGCACATACGCATACCTTTGCACTACAGGTGATTTGAATTTGCAGTCCTCTTTAATCAATAATATCAATCAACTAATCAAATAATTACATCAAATTATGTAATTCGAGTGCCACTGAACCTCTAAAAACATTTGAAACCTCAATTACAAATCAGATCCATTCCATAATCTATAATAAAACAAGATTAAATATCACCTCAGTAACACAACCCAACTCAAAAACAGAAAGGAAAAAAAATCAAACCTAAATACCTAATACATGCAGCAGCACAACAAATTGAATATGCGGTCTACATAACACCCAAAACCAATTCCAGAATCAACTTCCCCAAGAATCAAAACCGACCCATCAACGCAAATCCCATCAAAACAAAAACCCAAAGCCTAGATTAAAAAAAAAAATTCACCAAACCATAACGACCCACCAATCAAAACCTCAACAATCACCCAAACCCACACAGATTAACCAAAATGAGTCGAAAAAAAACATGTGGGCATCAATGATTTCCAATCAAAACCTCATCTTTTGAGGTATTACATGAACTTACAGTGACGGGGGCATCGACCCTCTGGACATTGCTCTCCTCGACGAGGATCTCCATGGCTTTGAGACAGAGGGCCTTCACCTCCGACTCCTTCAGTGGCTCGCATTTCTTCAGCTGCTCTATTTGCCTGTCCAAATCCGAACTCATCCTTCACTCTGTCTCTCTAACAAACTACACAGAGTGAGTGGTCGATCAAATATTTGCTTTTTTTTTGGGGTCGAAATGACTGATTTTATTTTATTTTTATTATTTTTCGATCGGCGCAAGAGATGTGAGCGTGAATGGAGTGCAAAAACGGATTCGGGCAAGATCCGATTAGATTGTACATATTTGAATCTGTTTGCATGCCCCCTTGATGTAAGAACCTAAGATCTATTTAAATTTGATTATTTTTTTTACACCCCCTTAATTTGCACACTCTCATCATAAAACTTACATTCACTTACCTACTACAATATCCTTATTTTAAATCCATATTTGTCGTGCAGATGAGAAAATACGAAAAGATAAGGAGGCATGCAGCTAGGGGTGGTAAACGAGTCGAACGAGCCGAGCTTTGACCTGCTCAGACTCGGCTCGTTGAGCATGAGGCTCGGCTCGGAACCGAGCTTCATTTCATGTTCAAGTTCGGCTCGTTGGGCTCGTGAAAACTCGGTTGAGGCTCAACTCGGCTCGTTTGTTAAACAAGTCAAGCCAAAACTCGAATCAAGGCTCGGCTCAAGCTCATTTAGCTAAAAAAAACCTTCTTTAGCATTTAAGAAGTCACATTTCACAAATCACAACACCTTATACATGTGAAAGTAACATAAGCTCGGGCTCAGGCTTTGCTCGTTCCCCTTTTTTTGTTAAGTAAACGAACTCGTCTAGGCTCGGGCTCGACTCGTTTACAAATCGAGCTTTAAAAATTGTTCAAGCTCGGTCTGTTTATCTAATCGAACGAGCATGAACGAGCTTTAATCGAGCCGAGCCCGAGCTATTCGGCTCGTTTACTAGCCCTACATGCAGCTGACGAAAGAAAATGATGGATGGACAAGGAGGAATTGAACTTGTGAGAACAAGTTGTGTTTCACGTGCAAAATGTAGGGGCGTGCAAAGATTTATTTAAATTGAGGGGCATGTATATTGGAAGAGCATTGAAATTGGAGGGGTGGAAATAGAGGTACCCATTAGGGATTTGGAATCCAAATCCCATTTATTTATGCAATATGTTAGATTTGGAATCCAGATCCCATTTATTTATGCAATATGTTAGACATGGCCCCATTCTGGCTCCAAATGCAGTTTGCATTTTTTTCATTTTTATAAAATTGTTATACATTATCTAACGATGTACGTATTTAATGAAATGAAGTAAATAATTTAATAAATTTATAGGGACTTATTTATAGAAAGCAAAGTATATAAAGTTATAATGAGTTCATGTGGCTAATGGGGTTGTAAAATGGACTATTTGTAACCCACGTTGTTTACGGGATATAGGATAATGTTATGGCTTCTCCTGCAATATGCAAATTTTTTACTCAAATTTCATAAAAATTTGGGTAAAACTCTAATCAGGTTTTGAATTTTACTGAAACTGTTTTTTATATCTTTTATCTTAATTTTAAGTTATTTATATAAAAAAATTGTTAATGCTAGTTTGACAAAGAGATAAATATTATGATAAAGGAATAAGTGTTTGAATAAGTAGCAGAAAAACAACTAATTGACAAAATATAGATGGATTAACTTTTATAGTATAAAATATTATAGTAATTGTGAAATGAATAACAATGCTTTGATTATTTGATGTGTTGCCGTGTATTTATTCAAGAGTGGATCGGATGATCTTAGATACAGACACAGTTTTTTTTCAACTCTAATTTCAATCTATATATGTTTTAAAATTTTAAAATATTGTAAATGTCATCTAACAAGGTATAAGTATTTATATAAAAAAATAAAATATATATTTTAATGCATGTATGCATTTATAGAAAATGCGATGCATATATTTAAATAATACGAGTATGTATTTCAATGATTTTCTATCAACACATGTAAGACTGAAATTAAGACTTAAAAAAAATTGTACCAGCACGCACTTTAAGAATACATAAATTAAAACCTGGATTTGTAGCTCAGTGATTAATAAGAGAACTAAGAAATTACGTGTTCATGACCCAGCTTTTACCTTATAAAATTAATAATTCCTAAAACACAACCAATGACAATGATTACAAACACATGCACTCACAAATAGATGTGTTAGGCAAGGCCACAAAGAAACATTCTTTTAGTTTCATAATAGAATATAAAGCAATTAATGCTAGATACTACCAGTTGTTGTGACTTGTGAGTCACTAATTAAAAAGACAAATACATGTCACTTCCTATGTATAACAGTGAGTCCTTTAAAAAATTTAACCATTTTCTGTCACACATTGAGAACTGACAAAAATTGAAGGAGTCCATCGTTTGTTGAATTCCCCTCTCCTATTTCAGAATAAAAAATCTCATCTGTATGTAGAAAAACATGAAGAAAACAGCTGAAAATGTGATGCAGCACGATCATGGACCATTAAGGACCACCATATGAAGGATTATGGATGATTTGTATTTTTAGTATTTTAGTTTTATTTGTTAGGTTTTATTTTTATTTGTTTTAGTTACTATATTTATATTTGAATTTTAAATCATTATTTGAATTCAAATTTGAATTTTATTTAGGATTAGATAAAGATTTATTAGATTTGTTTGTTAGTTTACAGATTTAGATAATTAGTTGAGATCCTAGTTTGTTAGGATTCTCTTCTATAAATAAGCATGTAAACCAATTGACAATTTAGAGATCAGTGGTGATACCCAGGTCCCAAAATATAAGCCCCACTCACAAGCCCCATGAGTTGTCAACCTCTCATTGGTTTGTTTTTTCACTTTTCAAAAAGGGTAACAAAGCAAAAACCAAAAATACCCTCCCATAAAAACTCATCGAAAATACACGCACGAATCAAAGAAATCCCGATTTGAAATCCAAAATTAAACATCTCCGTTTCTTTCGGTGAGCCAAAACAAATTTTCAAATTCCTCCTCCCCAAAATAATCACATTCGATCAAAAAAGGGCAAAAAAAATCATAAATCGTTTCTTCGAGACCCTGCGTTTCGATTCGTTTCTTCGTTTCAAACAAATTGGAACATCAGATCAAACAAATGACGATGAACAGTAAGAACCCTTGTTTCTTTTCTTTTCAGATTTTGTGTTTATTTAATTTTTGATAGGATGACTTGATTTTTTCAATCTAGGGATTAAAAAATAATCATAGATTGAAATGTGCAAATTAATTTTTGATAAAATGCGTGTAAAAGTTAAGATGTAACACTGTTTATCTTTTCGAAATGAATATTTGAATTAGGTTTCGGATGTTTTCACAAATGTACCTTTAAATTAGGTTTTTTAGGTTTTCATAAAAATTGTAACAGTTGTATACATGTAAGAACATTCAAAAGAAATCCAAATTAGTAAAATTAACGATTAGAAAATGAACAGCTCAGAATGTAACAGTGTTTATAACATGACAAATTGGTACATGTATTCATATTTCTGTTTAGATGTATAAATGTAGCAGAATTGAAAAATACTACATTTAAAAGTACATATTACATGTTAATACATTCAAAAGACATCTACAAATGTAACAATATCAATGCCATATTATTTAACTTCACATCCCCAAATGTAACACTATCAATGTCACATGTTACATGTGAGCACATCCAAAAGAAATTCAAATTTAACTCATTGTTATTATGAATGTAATAGTTTACATGAATGTAACAGTATCTTGACTATAAATGAAACAATTATCTTAACAATTAGTGAATGTAACAGTTTTGATTATCTCACATTGCAATACATGTAAATATATTAAAAATACATCCACAAATGTAACAGCAACAATGACACATTAATGTCACATGTTAGATGTAGTACATCCAAAAGAAATCAAATTTGACTCTCTCTTATTATAAATGTAACAGTTTACATGAATGTAACAGTATCTTGACTATGGTCATTTGTCTTAATAATTAGTGAATGTAACAGTCTTTTAACAATGTGAATACTAACTGTTCATATCTTGCTATATAAGTGTAAAATCATCTACGTAACATTATCTTTTGTTGTTGTTACATTAACAACCACTCGGAATTGTTACATTTACATAAAATCACTCACTAATCCATCCAACTTGAATGTAAACACAATACACATATCAATGTTATAAGTAACACAAAACACACATCTGTGATGTAACACAATACACACATCTGTAATGTAACACAAAACACATTGATCATTAAAAATCTGACAAACACTGTTACATTTCATAAAAACATATCACATCAAAGTCTGCCTAAAAATATCAACCACTCAAAATTGTTACATTTCTTTTCATCAAACTTAAAATGTAAACACAATCCATATATTAGTGTTAGTTTTAACACAAAACACGTATCTGTAATGTAACATAATACACAACTGTAACACTAAACACTTTAATAATTACAATGTACTATTACATTGCATAAAAACATATCACAAAACACGTAACTATAATGTAACACAATACACACATCTATAATGTAATACTAAACACATTAATTGCTAAATAATCTGTCAATGACTTTACATTTCATAAAAAAAAAGTACATCAAAGGCTAAAACATAACACACTAAAACAATGTGTATTCATCACATTATAATGACTTTATTACACAAATTGAAACAAAAATACATGAATGTATCTAATTCTTTGGTATCAGATCTAAATTACTTCCGCAACGTTCTGCATTTTACTTTCAGAAATCTTTCTATGCTTGGACTTTGGTTTGTAAACCTTGGCTGCCTTCCTTTTTTATAGTGGACGCCCCTTACTTCGAATCTTCTTAGGGGAGTGAACACTTACATCTCGAAATGTTCCTTCACGTGCAAAGCTGCATTTAGCATTCTCAGCTGTACAGTTCATCAACTCTTCATGTAAAGAATCCATGTATTGAGAACAAATCATGTACACTCCATCCTTGATACTTCCTAACATCATCTTCCGATTGAAAAGATATTCCAACATTGGGACAAATACCTTCTGCAGTTTGCTCTTCGAAATCGTCAATTTCAATTCCTTTAGAATCTCATCTAAGGAAAATGTATCAGACTCATCTGCAACAGAGAAGCAAAATGACAATTGTATGAAGTGAATTAGTTATGCAAAAGACTGTTACATGTAGTATGCAAATGACTATGCACATATTTGTTACATTTATAAATATAACAAAAAACAATTATCGAAATGACTATTGCAAAAGACTGTTACATTATTAAGCAAATGACTATGGAAATGTCTGTTATATTTACAAATGTAACAAAAATAGAAAACAGATTATCCAAATGATTGTTGCAAAAAGACTGTTACATTTAATATGCAAATGACTATGCAAATGACTGTTAAATTATCAAAAATGACTACTATAAAAGATTGTTACATTTATAATGCAAATGATTTTGCAAGAGACTGTTACATTTCAAATGAAACAAAAGAATTACTTTCAAAATAACTATTGCAAAGAACTATTTAACCTAGTATGCAAATGACTGTGCCAATAACTGTTACATTTATGAATGTAACAACAAAATAAATTTTTAATATGATTATTTAATGACACACATACACATATATAAACGTTCCATATTTAATATGACGTACAATGTAACAGCTTATATAGTGAAATCTGAGATTATCAGACAATGTAACAGGATTAAAAAAAAAACAATGCAGAATCAAACAATGAGATTTGAAATTATCAGACAATGTAACAGGATTAAAAAAAATTAAACAACGTGGAATCAACAACAATATGATATTCAATGTAATAGTCTATATAATGAAATCTGAAATTATCAAACAATCTAATAGTATTAAAAACAAAAATAATTAAACAGTGTGAAATCAACAACAATATGATGTTCAATGTAACAGCCTTAACTAATGAGATCTGAGATTACCAGACAATGTAACAACATTCAAAAAAAGAAAACATTTAAAAAATGAGAAAACAACAACAAAAACATAAATCAAACAAAAAATAATTCAATTATTGATACTTAATTGTCAAACCTCATAGAAAAGACATTTGTGTGGGATTCAAATAACAACAAACTTCTGATCCTTCCGTACCCTCCAACAAAAAATTAACGATCTGCTTTTATTTGTTCTTCGTAAACAAAATCGGTAGGTGTTGATGAAGAATGACGGGATTGATGAAGAAAACAAAACAGGAGGATGAAGAGTGATGAAGTTGACGCTAATTTTAACATTTAATGAAGAAGATGAGTGTGATCACAAAAAAATCGGTAATCGTAACCGAAATACCACATTTTAAGGAGAGAAATAAAAATAAGGGTATATTGGGTAATGTCTTGATGCCACCTTATGGGGTCTATTTGGGGCCTGTGAAATTGGGGCCTAGGAATCATTATTGTTTAGAGATTAGTGATTATTTAAAGTTTAGTTATTTTATCTATTGTATTTTGTTAGGAGTACTAACATTTACATAGAAATACCAAATTTCTGGCATTTCTTAAGAAATCAACAGATATTTAAAGCCAACATCTCTGGTATCCTTCTATTGAAGAATCAACAGCCTTGTTGGGGCCTGCAGATCTCGCATCCCTGAAGGTCGATCGAGTCAGCAGAAGAGCGTGACCCCTCACGCTGCATCAATTGGTATCAGAGCCAAGTTGCGACTACTACCGCGAACCGCCGCTACCGTCTAGAGCCACTGCCTCCGAGCCCCGCCGCCGCCGAACAGTCGTCGTCGTTGCTGCTACCTAGCACAGCTACCGCTTCTGTCGAGAGTCGTCGCAGGCCGCCGTCGTTGTCGTTGCCGAGCCACTACCACTGGTGAATCCATATCCCATTTATCTATCCATCCCCTATATTTTATCAAAAAAAAAAAAAAAACACTCCACCCCATACAACCCCAGACCCCACCGGAACCTTTCTCCCCTTAATTTCAAAAACAAAAATTACATTTAACCCCTCATACCCAAGTTTTCCTTCCAAAACACCCATCCCCACAAATATTTCTTTTCATTCCAATCCAAAAAAAACAAAAAACAAAAAAAATTCATGACTACCAGAGATCGAAAAAACACAAACGTCGTCAGCTTCGATCGATTGAGTATCCTTGAAGTTACACCATCAAAATTCAATGGATCACGTCATCAATTGCTCGGGCTTCATCACCAAATTGTTCAACTAAACTCGAGGACGAGTTTTTCTGAAGAGGGGGAGACATCACGATCATGGACCATTAAGGACCACCATATGGAGGATTATGGATGATTTGTATTTTTAGTATTTTAGTTTTATTTGTTAGGATTTATTTTTATTTGTTTTAGTTACTATATTTAGATTTGAATTTTAAATCATTATTTGAATTCAAATTTGAATTTTATTTAGGATTAGATAAAGATTTATTAGATTTGTTTGTTAATTTACAGATTTAGATAATTAGTTGAGATCCTAGTTTGTTAGAATTCTCTTCTATAAATAAGCATGTAAACCAATTGACAATTTAGAGACTAGTGATTATTTGAAGTTTAGTTATTTTATCTATTATATTTTGTTAGGAGTACTAACATTTACATAGAAATACCAAATTTCTGGCATTTCTTAGGAAATCAACAGATATTTAAAGCCCAACATCCCTGATATCCTTCTATTGAAGAATCAACAGCCTTGTTGGAGCCTGCAGATCTCGCATCCCTGAAGGTCGATCGAGTCAGCAGAAGAGCGTGACCCCTCACGCTGCATCAAAATGTAAAGTTGCAATTGGGATGGAGAGCATAAATTTATATCAATGCAAGTATAAGATCTTTACCAACAAAGAACCAGATAACACCTGATCATAGCAAAAAGAAAAAAATTGTTTCATGCAAATAAATGTGGATAACTATGCTTGGATAAACTATTATAATATAACAATTCTTCAGAGATTATAATAAATTATACATGTATTATACATCCTAAAATATCAAATTATGCAAATAATGCTACTTTGGTATTCAAAATGCGTATGAAGGAATCAATTACAAATGTTAATTTGCAAAAACAGACAAGAAACCAATAAAGTAGAGAAAGCCAAAATCGATTTATAAAGCTCATAACAAATCTATCCTCACTGATTATTTAAATGTTACTTAAATTTAGAACAAATACATTGAATGCATGTAAAGAAATATAATTAAGTTTCCTTGTTAGAGATCAGACAGACCTAAGTTTAGATGGGCTGAGTAATTTCATATATAGAATCTGAGAAAATGGCCCCTACAAGTACAATAATCTAATTATATAGGGAGTATTTTAGGATATTGAACTAGTGGAAAGTCTGATTCTTTATGAAATGATAAGATGCGGTCACCATATATACCTCATTCCCTTAGGTGCAGTCACCCTCTCAATATCATCCGATTAAATGAATTTTAATCAGACAATTAAAATAATCATCCAATGGAATCACATATATTCTCATGAATCGTGATCTCTTCTTTTCTCCACATGATCTCCCTATTTTTCCCTTGTGAATTTTTTATGGAACATTTTCTTCCCATCCGATTAAACAGAACCCAATTGTATGATGACTACAAAGTGATCGCATATTAAAAGGAGATATAGTGTCCGCATCATATCACTTCGGTATAAAGTCAGACACACACTGTCTCTTAATTTCTTTGTGCATGTTCAAAGCTCAAATGATTTACACACAAACCCTTGATGAAGAACTGCAAAAAGAATTCTACTGATGTTGAAGACTGATTACAAGATTATAACCCAAAGTCTCAAATCATTAAAAAAAAATGCAGACAAATAATGAATCCAAAATATTCTACAAAATTGATCAGATCAGAACAAGGAAATCCACAATATTTCAGACAATATATGCAGGCATGCCTAACATTATATATTGGCTTTCCACTTTAGGAAATGAAAGGCCTCATTTGTGAAGAATACAGAAATTAAAAAAATTATAGAATTTTGAGACATCTAGGTAGTCATATACATTAAGTCATCTCTTCTAAATTTTGAGTGCTAATCAACCAGGTTACTAAACAATTTTTTTTCCTTCCAAATTGTACATTTAAAATTTTAAGTAAATGTCGTTTGCACATGGCTGTAACATGGAAACTACATCATTGCATGATGTGAGAAATAGTTAGTAAATGTTTGTTGTAGATATTCTGAGAGGGGATCGAGTTAGGTCCAATAGGCAATTTGATTCTCTAACGCGTTCATAATCATCTGATCTTCTTATTTTGTTATGATTGAGATACTTTATAAGATTTTAAAACTAAATTTATAATGTAATTAAATTTTAAACCTTCTTTTTAAGGATTCAATTAATTTGTGTTCTCAAAATAAGAAGATCGGACGGTTGGGAACGCGTTGGATAATCAAATTGTCCAACACCTGTTGGACCTAACCCGATCTCTTCTAAGAGATAGTATTAACATGATGATCTCATCAGATTAGTTTTTTTAAAAATGACTGATATATATGTGGTAAAATTAAAACTGTCAAAATTATTGTCACAATTTTTAATTAGGATTAGTTTTCAATCCTATGTTGGGCATCTAAATTGCTTATCTAGAAAGACATAATGAGACTTGTATGGACCAATATAAGCATTGATCTCACTGGCGATGGACACAACATAAAGACTTTGTTAAGTAACATAAACAACATGGGGCTTGGACAAGAAAATTTACAACTATTAGGCTCCGTTTGTTGTGTGTTTGGGACGATTCTGCTTTTTGAAAAGCTAAAATCTCAAAATCGTGCAACCAAACGAGGCTGATTCCAGCAGAATCAAAAGCTGGATTCCTTTTAATTTTTCTCTCGAAATCTGTGTTTTAAAAAGCTCATAAACTGTGATTTTCGGTCAGAATCGATTTTTTGAATTGAAAAGCAATTTTCTCTACCAAACATTAAACTCCTTTCAAATATTGATTCCTTAATTAAAAAAAGTCATCCTAAAAAAATCAAGGTCTAAAATCATCTTAAAAAGCAGTTTTATTCCAAAAACTACTTTTCAATCTGTGTTTCCAAATGCACCCTAAGTCCCTGTTTGGTTGGGGAATAAGGAGAGTATATATGTGAATAAGTAAGAATAAAGCAAAAAAATGTGTTTGGATGAGTGGTATAACATGGTATAGGTATGTTAGAATAAACTAGTATAAAGTGGTATAGGAATTCTACCCAACCCCTGGAATTAAAGTTATTCTAGGTTATTCCACCTCAAGAACAAGTGGGCCCACTGTCAAATCAACTGTCATCACCTCTTATAAATCACATGTCAAATCAACTATCATTACTTTTACCTTTTATAAATTCTTATTCATACTTTATTCACATTTTACCCAAACAACAAAAAATTTATTTTTACATTTTTCAACGAGAATAATTCAAAACACAACCAAACACAAAATCACTTTATCCTTATTTATACTAGAATAATCATAAACATCAGAATAATTTAATTCTCGAACCAAGCATGGGCTAAGAGATCAAGTGGGTTCGAGTCCCAAGATTAATTTACATACCATAAAAAGTAAAAAAAAAAAAAAAACAACATTCTACACTACAGGAATAAACAGAGGTTGCATGAATATACCTGTTGGAGAGGAAGAGATCATTCATATCCAACATGAGTTTCTTGTTTTGTGGGTACCCCATGTCTTCCCACAGCTGTCTTGAGCTTGAGGCATATACATCTATAGCTCACATTGATGTGGCTTTTGCCACATCATACTTAAGTTCAAGAAAGCTGTGGAAAAATATGAGGCAGCCCATCCTCTTATCACCACTTGTAGAATTAAAACAAAGAAATAAAAAAATAAAAAAGAATCTCACATGATCACTTATGGTTTTTTTATATAGATTTAAATTGAAGAATTCCTCACAAAAACAAAAGAAAAAAAAAAACTAAATCACATCTGCAGATGAAGATGAAGAACTAAAAAAATCCAATATGCATAAACTGACTAATAACCTTATAAAGTGGCATTGATAAAGATATAAAGAACACATGAGCATACCATGACTGTTTTTAATTACTAACACCAGTTATTGTTGAGAGAAAATGGTAAGATCTATGTTAAATGCCTAAAAACCCTAAGTTCCTGCATTGTTTTCCTTGGTGTTTTAGTATAAATCATAACAAAAGTATATAAGAAATCCATAAGAAGAAAACCATTAATTTGAAAGGGTGTTTATGGATTAGCCCACAACATGAAGATCATCACATGCATAAGGCCATAAAATATGAAAGAAAGAAACCCTGAAATGAATCAATAAAACCCTAACTTGTCTATGATAAAAAAAAAAAAAGAAGAAGAAGAAGGTCACCCCTCTCAAACCCTAAAAAAACATGACTCCACCTCAAGCTCTCCAACAACTCAAAGAGCAACATATATACACTCTCTCTAAAGAAAAAAAAGAAAAAACACATGGAAAACCAACCCTACCTAGAAATTAAAAACACCCATCACCACAACCATGAAAAACCACTACAGAAACCAATGAGAGAAAGCAGACAAACAGAATCCTAAACCCTAGCCCACTATTCTCCATATGAGAGAGAGAGAGAGAGATGGAAAGAAAGAAAGTGTCACTGAAAGTGGGGGAGACGTACGTAGTAAGGTTTTGAATGGTGGATTGGACGGTTCAGATACAGAGTGACTGACATGCAAGCAATGCTATAGAGTATGATAAGGCTTAGGGCACATATGTATGGCCCTCACTTCTTATTTATAGTGTTCTTTGTTCTTCTCACTGTGTGTCATTGTTCCATCTCTCTCTGGGAAAAAAAAATCCTGAGATAGCGTTTGAAAACACACGTTAAAAAATAACTTTGATAATAAAGCACATTTTTAATCATGCTTTTGAACCATCCTTTTTTTGGAGGTGTTTTTCTTTTAATCGATGAATCACATTTGTCATCGGAAGAAGTTTTTACACATTTGAAATCCTAAAAGCGCACATAGAATATTTTAAAAAGCACAAATTTTGAGACATGAATTTATCCAAATCCACCTGCTAATTTTCAATTAATCTAACACATTTGACAATCTGTTTGGAGTTTTTTGATTGATTGAAAATAAAAAAACTGACACAAACGAGTTATCAAATGCACCCTAAGCCCTTGTTTGTTTTGGGTATAAGCCCCTGAATAACACCGGATACAAATTTTGGTGTGTTTATTTGCCCTGAATAATTTTCGATAAATTATGCAAGAATAAATTGGTATAAGATGGTAAATGAATTCCAATCAACCCCTGGAATTAAAGTTATACTAGGTTATTCCACCAAAAGATTATGTGGGTTCACTGTCAAATCAACTGTCATCACCTCTTATAAATCACCTTTCAAATCAAACTATCATTATTTTTTTTATCTTTTTAAATCTTTATTCATACTTTATTCACATTTTATCTAAACAACAAAATATTTATTCTTACGTTTATCAACGAGAATAATTTAAAACACAATCAAACACAAATCACTTTATCCTTATTTATATTTATTTATGTTAGATAAATATATACCTTGTAATAGGGGTTAAGTCTTCTGTAGCATGGAGAGAGAGAGAGAGTGTTTCTGGCACACGATGAGTCTGAAGAAGACTATGAACATACATGCATGAGTGGTTGTAGGGTCTTATCTGTCTGTCTGTCTCTCTCTCCTCTCTCTCTTCATGAGAGAGAGAGAGAGAGAGAGCGCGCCTATCTTTCATGACCCTTTCTTTTGAAGGGAACACGGCAACCCCAACTTTATTGTGCCTCTGGACTGCCATTCAATGTTTGAATCCGATTTTGATCATTTCAATGCACTCGAGTGCATGTACAGAATCTTTGTGGAAACTGGGGTCCTAGGTTCCTAACCGTTGATCATGTTTATATTGTTTCAATGGGAACATATTTTAAATGTTGACCAATCATATGGAAATGATACGGTGTGAGTCGTGCGGCGTTGACCACGAGCCATCGATCACGAGTCCATCGCAGGTCCATCGCATCAGACGGTCGAGGATGATTCATCTCAACCGTTGGATGCGATGGACCCGCGATCGCACGACTCACGTCGGATCCGTACGACCACACGACCCGCATATTATCACTCGCGATAACATATATATTAACATCAATGGTGGCATTTTTATGGAGTTTTTTTTCTTCATATATATATATACAACATATTTTTGTTAGACAATATAGAGATTCTTTATGATTGTCATTGGAGCATCTGACCCATTTGAATCGATGGCATCAATGTGTATGGGTATGCACTCGTGTTTTATAACATTATTTTCATGAGTATATCTTATTAGTTTAGTGAATCATTTATCATAATCGTGACATATATATATATATATGACATATATATAAATAAGATTGATATTTATATCACATCTTAAATTATTTTGATATGGATATTAATTTTTTTAATCTAATGAAATATAGATATTTTTTGTATAATTAACATGTTTAAATATGATCAATAATTTGGATGATTATGATAGTTAGTTAAAATCAAGAATTTTTAAAGGGATTATCATGGAATTCTAAGATCATATAAATAATATACAATATTTAAACTTTTACAAACGTGATTAACCATGTAGATAATGAATATGGATAATATATTCAAAAGCATATATAAACTTAATTATATATATATATATATATATATATATATATATATATATATATTTGGTTTGAATATTTTTTGGATCAGTTACACTGATATCCATTACCATATTTTGGATATTCAAATATTAGATAATTCTTTTTTTTTAAGACAAAATGCAAACCTTAACTTTGAGGGAAGTTACAAAGATCTGAATTTGAAAGAAATCTAAAACAGTGTTAGACTTCAAATGCATGGCTAAACCACATCAGAAGTGTATATAAATATCAATCTAAAACATTGTCAACAGCCAACAAACGAAAACAAAAAAAGAGGAGAAAAAGGGGGCCTCATTTAGCAAACTTTAATTTTCAAAAATAAATTCAAAACAGATTCATATATATTTCATATAATTAATATTTTATATACAAAGTATTAACACACGGATGGAATAATAGAATTAGATGGTTCTTTTTCTTTTGTGGATCGTTTGTACGGTGACCACTCCATGCTGTCGACTTTGCCGAGTCATTTTTGGTCCTCTCCAGCTCTCCTTTGACCGACCTTTCAAATCCATGTCGGGCTCAAGATATGGTCACTCCCGGTGACAATTAACGAAATCAAGTTCTTTATGCAACTGCTTCTGCAATCATTCAACCAAACAATTTTATCTCACATGTTATATCATAGTTTTAATCATATATCTATTTTACGTTAGGGGCTGACAGTTATTGATGTGTTTTAAAGACTAATCCCCTGTATGGGTGTGACATTGAGTTATGCGCTCCTAATAGTTATATTGGGATAGACAACAATCCAGATTGAATAAACAATTTTTTGTTTGATTGTTTTTTTTTTGTTATTCTCATTGAAAAACGTAAAAATGATTTTTTTGTTGTTTAGTTCATGCACCTTGAATAAAGTGATGATAAATTATTGATAATGAATGAATAAGAGTTTATGACTTTTTAAATGACAATTATACCCCCTGGGAATAGTGTGAGAGATGTATGATTTATTTGGTAGATGTGACAGCTTTTGAAATCTGTGCGAAACTGTTAGGTGAGATACAAATTTTAAAATGACAAAGAAATATTTTTATCCATTGACATAGATAAACCATAATAAGCAATATTTCAACATTTCCTTATAATAATTATTCTAGTTTATCCAGACATAACTATCAGGATTTATTCTATCAAAACAAATAATTTTTATGAGTTATTCTCATATATTCTTCCTTATTCTTGCTTTATATTCCACGCCATACGAAGGGTAATGGGATTTTGTCTCAAGTTTTATTGAGAAATCGATGTATGAAGTATAAGAATTGGTGGCATAGCTAGTTTCACCTCATTCTCCATTCATGCAAAGAACCTTCTTAATTTCCATGAGTTCGATTTGAGCTTTAAACCTGTACAGGTTCTTATTAGTTGGTAGACGTACGTACCTATATTTAATTAAGGATTATGGGTTCGAGTCTTATGTCCTAATTGGAACCAATTGTGAAATATGTTTCACGTATATAAAATCAGATTTTAGATAAGCGGTTTTAAATGGATAATTTGAACGGATGTATAACAAAAAACTTCGCCTAATGGCTTTTGAATTGAAGTATATGAACTATTCATGGGATTATCCCCACGGATTGCTGACAATAGTGCTACGAATTTATAAAGACTACCATGCATATGAATTTTGAGATGGCAGTGGGACTATCCCAATAGAATACCTGACTCAGACCTGGTTGGGTTGGTTTGAGTTTGGGACGAGTCTGAGACAGATAAAATTAAACCCAGCGGATTTGGGACATAAAATAAGTTTACTTAGCAAAACCCGTCTCGAGCCTACCCCGGTTATAATTAATATTAAGATTAAATATTTATTATAATAATTACATAATTTATATTTGTCATTTGATATTCCAAAAAACATATAAAAAAATAAGAATGAATAAATTCAAACACTAATTGAAATTTAAAATCATATAAACATACATGGGAAGTCTTTTGGGATTCCAAAAAAAAAAAAACATTATATTTGTCACTTATTATATTAAAAGTTTATATTTTTTATTTTGTAGCATTTATCCTAATAAATATTTATTTTTATCTAGAATTTCAACTTAGATTAAATATTACATATAAATATGTTTTAATATTTTCTTATCAAATCTGTCTTGACCCAACCCAACCCGATCCGACCCAACTCAATCTAAATGGGATAGATCGGGGTGGGTTCAGGTTTTTTACATGCTTATTGGGACGGGTTAGAATGAAAAGTTAAACCCGTCACAGGTTTAAGACTAGATTTTGTGAGCGGATTTGAGTTTGTGATTCACAAATCCAGTCTCAACACGTCTCATTGCCATCCCTATATGAATTTGGTACTATTAAAACAATACTAAAATGTCAATGTGGTGTAAAAAATTGTTGGGTTTTTTTTATATTTTTAAGTCCCTGCATACTATATGATTTAGTGATCGATCCCTCACTTCTTCATATTGCGGTATAAGTCCCTAGATTTCAAGGGTATGTTTCTTATTAGTCCCTCAGATGGGCATATCCTTAAATTATTTAATTTCTTTTAGTTCCTGAGAGGGACTAAAATGAACATATCCGTTAAATCTGGGGACTTAAACTGAAATATGAAGAAGTGAGAGATCGATCACTAATTAAATCATATAGTTTATGAAGACTTAAAAATAAAAAATCCAAAAATATTTTAGAAATAATGTTAGATGGAGAAGCAAGTGCATGAAAACCTATGCATGTAACCAAGTGTACAATTGAATTACAAAGAATTCGATAAATATAAAAATTAACGATAAAAAGTAAATAAGATGGGAATAAAATGTAGCTCACCTTGGTGGAGAATGTGGGAGTATTGTTAATAGCAATGGAGATTACATGAGTTCAGGAAGGGGACCAAATGAACTATATATGAAGTATAATCTCATGTTCATTTTAACACTGTTGGTTCCCTATAATCATCATTTACACTATTTGCAATAATTGCAAATGAAGTGTCACAATCATCCACAATAATAATGCTTGTCCACACATCCTCCTCCAGCTTTTCTGTAAATACTAGGTTTAAAAGTGATTATGCAGGAAGCTGCCTCCCTCCAGCTTTCTCCAATCGCAGCTTTTGTAACGACTGTGATTTTTATGACATAATTAATTTGTTTTCATGGTGTTTTCAATGTTTCAAATTTTTAATAATTTGGCATGGTTAGATTCCTCGTTTCGTTGGCTTTCCAACGTTTATTACGGATCGTAAATCGGATGCGCATAGGTCGAGTTATGGTCTAAACCATAGCAGAGTGTCAGACAGCGTCTGACGGATCCTATAGGTGTAATCGAGCACCTGGGCGACGACTATAGGAGGAGCCGCTGGGTGATTAGGCGACGGATCCTAGAGGAGCCGTCGGGTACTCGTGCGAGGGCTCAGTAAGAACCGTCGATCTAGGTGAATTTCGAGTTCGAAAGTTGATCATTTTTTGAAGGAACAAACACATCAATTGTGGTTATTCGGGTTTGATGGTATCATAAATTTGTCCCCCACGTGTTTTTGATATTTAATCTCTCTTCTCTCTCCTATTTGCATTGAAAACATAAAACCCTAAAATTTTATTTTTTCTTCTTCTTCTCTTCGACCACCTTATTGAGGAGCTCGGGGAGGGGAGTTAAACAAGGATTTCTAGTGAGTATTATCCTCTGTTTGTGAATAGTTTTGATGGATCATGAATTCCCTTTTGAGGTCTTGTTGTACGATTTCGTTTCTAGGTTTTTCAAACAAAGATAATAAGTTTTCTCTTGTTTCTCCTTGGGTCCTGATATGATTTCAGGTCTTGTATTATATTAATGCTTTGTCGATGTTTTTGTGAAGTTTTCACAAGTTTTTAATGATTCTATTGAACCTCAACGCATATATTTGAAATTTTGATTTCTTAAGGTTTTCTTGTTTGATTTTTCCTCATAACCCCATTGGGATTTAGATGACTTCGGATCTGATGTTATAACTAGATTTCTATGATATTTTGGATGTTTTATAAACCTTGCATGATTTAGAATGAATATGTTTAAATCTACATCATGTATAGGTTTATTCGTTTAAGTAAAAATCATGTTTTGATCTTTTAAACCTTGTTTTAAAACTTTATATGCATAGATCCAAACCAGGGATGCATTTTCATGATTTTTTTTGAAGATTTAAACATAGATCCATATTAGTATTTACATCTATGATAGATCTAGGGTTTTTGAAATATTTTTATTTAAGTTTTGATTCGTTTTAAATCGGATTTCATACGTATGACTTGAATGCAATGTCGATTCTTTTCTGTTTAACAAATGTTTTAAAATGACTCATGATTGTTTTCAATGATAGAAGATTTAAAGGTTTTTTATAAAAAAAATAAATTAGGGTTTCGTACTTCTGCCTCGGGACGGCCCCTGTAAGAGCCGTCGGGCATGTTCGGGACGACTCCCAGAGGAGCCGTCGGTTTATTAAGGGACGGCCCAGTAGGAGCCGTCGGGATTGTTAGTGACGGCCCCTATGGGAGCCGTCGGGTTAGTCAGAGACGGTCCCTATGGGAGCCGTCGGGTTCTGTGTTTTTGGATACCCTTGGGTTCCATTTTATATGTACGTATTGTGATCAGTTCGTATTATTTAAGGTCGGGTTAGATTGCCTTAGACCTACTGGAATTGTTTTGAACTTGTTGGACCTAATGTGAGTGGATCTCGTCTCCTATGTAGTTTTTGAAGGATTTTATCAATAACTTTGAAATGTTATTTTATGTGTAAACTCGAGCATGTCATCTTATATAGGTTGATGCTTTATTACATATTGTACTATAAATGTTAATATTTTGAAACTGTTGCATGCGTATTTCTAAAATGAAAATATGTATTGATCATACATGCATCGCATTCGTCTAGGTGACGTAGCCTAGGTGGCTTAGTCTAGGTGACTACGGTTCAGAATGGACCCAAGTCTAGGTGACTTATGTCTAGATGATATGTGTCTAGGTGATACGATTTCCTTTGCGAAATCCTTACGGCTAAGTGCTATAGATGGCTAGGTGCCATGAGATACGGACATGCGTGTCCGTTGCATTCTTACGCATTATATATTTGACTGGATTTGAGACATGCATAAAGAAATGAGATTTTATCAAGTTGTTTTATCAAAAATTAAAATTGCAAATATTATATTATTATACATTGTAAACTTGTTTCTAATCAAAATTATTTATGATATTAATTATTATTGGGACCTAAAGGTCCATTCACTGAGCGCTGGTAGCTCACCCCTCTTTTCCCAACTTTTTAGAGTAGCCGTTGGCCATCGCTGACCTCGGTGGTAGAGATCGTAGCTTGTGCCATTATTTTTTGTTGCATTTGGGTGATTGAATAAACCTTCCTTTAGCATGTGTTTCCTTAGTCCCTTTCAGCAAAACAGTTGGATGTCGTGTTAGAAAAAAAACTATCTCTTATGTAATCATTCGTGTTTTGTTAGAAATAAGGGAGAGAAAATAATAATGAAACCCTAAAACTCTTGTTCTGTTAGAGAGGGACTAAAACCCTTTATATAATAGTACAAGATGGTGTTACACGTGTAACACATTAAGATAATAACAAACTAATATAATAACAAACTAAGATAATAATAAATCTAATCTAATATCTTTAACACCATCTCCTAAACTCTGAAGGGTTGTACCCTTAGAGTTTACACAAAGATGATAAATTAAAAATCTTATTTTCAAACACCTCCAATTTATTTTGTGAATTGATAATCGTCATCTGTCTTTTGGATCCATCACTTCGCTCCCGCTCTTCTTGAGTCAGTCAGAGTCGCTCCCGCTCTTTAAGTCAGTCAGAGTCGCTCCCGCTCTTCTTGAGTCAGTCAGAGTCGCTCCCACTCTTTGAGTCAGTCAGAGTCGCTCCCGCTCTTTGAGTCAGTCAGACTTGCTGGTCCACTAGATCAAATGGCGCACGTAGGGCTCTCGAAGGTTCAAGGAGAAGACGGAGGGCACAGACTAACGCGGACATTCAGCGGAGACAGCACGTGGACAATGGTGGTGGAGATTCTTTATCACCCTCTCCCAAACTCTGAAGGGTAGAACCCTTAGAGTTTGCATAAAAATGAGACGACGGTGGGTATAGTGACGGACGGCCGGTGGCGGTTGGTGCAGACGAGCGCGGACATGCACCAACGGAGAAGAAGAAGTAGAAGAAGCGCGACGCGGACGGCGATGCAAACGGTGCAGACTAGCTCAAGAAGAGAGGTGCGCTGACAAAAAAGAAGAATAAAGAAAACGACAGTGCGCAAATACAAAGATGACGCACGAAAAACGAAGGTGCGCGAGGACGATAGCGCACGAAAAACGACGGTGCGTGAATATGATAGCGCACAGAGGCAGCGATGCTACATAAAAACGACGCCACTTGGCGAACGACGATGGCGTGTGAAGATGACGGCACGCAGAAACGATGACGACAGTAGCGTGCAAAAACGACAACGCTACGAACAAGATCTCAAAGAAGAAGAAGGAGACCCAAGGAAGAAAAGAAATAATGATGTTGCAACTGACAGAAATCAGAAGAAAATGGGAAAGACATATACGGATGCGTAGAGAATGAAAAACTGAACAAAATGAGTACCTGGATGACTAGATTCGGAGTCCGAATGAAGCCGTAACAGTCCAGAAAAAGAAACGCGATAGAACAAGGTCGACGGTTGACGGACGGTGGCCTGACAATGGCCGGACAACGGCCTGACGGTGGCCGGACGACGATCTGACGGGTTGGTGCGCTGGCGGATCCGGGTGGACGTCCGGGCTGACGGACCCGGATTGGTGGGCCGGGCTGCGGACGTGGATCCGCGTACGATTCCGAGGCGATTCCGTGGTGCATGATAGTGCAGATTTACGCTATCGTGCATCAGCTTTTATTTTGTCGGGCGATTCTGAGGTACACGATAGCGCAAATTTGCACTATCGTGCACCAAATTTGTTTTTTTTGCTGCTGGTGCTGTTGATGCGGTTCGGCTCAACGGCTTCGCGACAGGCGGGCGACGCACGCGGCGGACGGTGGCGCGTGTAACGAGGACATAAGCGGTGCGACGTGGTAACGCTCGGGTTCCGAACAACGACGCAAACAAGGGCGCGATGAAAAATGACAACGACAATACAAAGAACGGAAGAAAATATGGGTATCAAAAATCCTCCCCCGCTGCAATTGAATACATCTCAATCGGAGCGGGGAAGAGGGAATAAATTTTTTTTGTAGATCTAGAGTTTATGGCACTGATACCATGTTAGAAATAAGGGAGAGAAAATAATAATGAAACCTTAAAACTCTTGTTCTATTAGACAGGGACTAAAATCCTTTATATAATAGTACAAGATGGTGTTGCACGTGTAACACATTAAGATAATAACAAACTAATATAATAACAAACTAAGATAATAATAAATCTAATCTAATATCTTTAACAAGGATAAATCATGTTTAGATCCTGGTTATATTTGTTTCTATTGGCATGATTAAATAAATCTTTTACGTTTTAAATACCTCGTGTTTTGTGGAAAGTTGGAGGTAACGAACCGTATTCAAGCTTCAAAAATGGAATCTTGGGTACAGGGTGTTACAGCTTTTGGGCACTGTTTACCTAAAATCTATATGCAAGAAGCTGTGATTGTAAAACTGTTTGGTTGCACGATTGCAAAATCAGCTTCTTATAAACCCAAAAGTTGTTCAATCATATAACTAAAAGTTGAGTTTCATGGTCTTGAAGCCTGTTAGGTGGTGACTAAAAATATTGGAATTTTGACCACTTAAATAAGAATACATGGACATGTGAAACTAGCTCACTCCAATTGATATACGAAAGTGAACCGAGATTTCAAAAAGTCGGCTAACACCTCCTCTTCATAAAGGAGGACAAAGTATCAAGCCCCATATGCACAACCTTCGAAACAAATGAAAATAACAATATTCTTATGTTATTGATAAAAATAGGGTGATGTTACACCCAGATTCATTTTCAGTCTCAATTACAGTCTTATATGCGTCGATAGATTTCTATCGATGCATATGCTCATATTAACAAGGCATATGTTTCAAAATAAATTTTTTAGATTTTCTATAAATACATCTATGCAATTCATTGGAGTATATGTTTTATTTTTTATAAAAACATATACCTTATTAGATGAGGTATATTATTTTTAAAAAATTTGAAACACATATAGACTATATTTGAGGCTGAAAATAGGACTGGATGTAACATTATCTTAAAAAATATCAGTGCATGCACACTTAGATCTTTTTGTATAATTTATATGGTGCATTCTAATTGGTTAACACACAGTTTTTTTATATAAAAAAAACAGAGAATTAAATTCCATATATATTTTCTATGATTTTCATATATCCTTCAACTTTTTTAACATATAAAAACACCTCATGTTAGCAATTATGTTTTTTTTAAGTTATTTCGTCCAATGTTGTCCATATGTTATGGTCAAGAGTATATGAGATTTAACATTATATGTAGGATGCATAACAATGTATAAGGTTAATGTACAACAATAGGAGATCGGATAATAGTAATGTTTTAAAAAGCGAACCTCACTGAACTGGAAAAATGACAGGACCACGGGTCACTGGTTCAACCGATGGGTTAACCGGAATTGAACTGTGACGTCATTATGATGCAATAAATATATTAATATATTAATCATTTAAAATTAATCTATTTTATAATTTGTTAGGGGACATAACTAAACTAATGTTTTACAATTTATAAGAATATGTTAAAAACTGCATTACAGAAATAAATATCATAAACTAAACATAAATAAAAGAACATAACTCGGTTTTGTAAGAGGACATACATTCCTGAATAATGCTTTCCAATTTAAAGAAAATGATATTTTGTTATTTTAAAGAAAGTAACGTTTAGACTTTTAAACATCATTTCAATGATTTTTTTACACCCACACAAACCCGAACAATATCGTGTAACCCGGCAACGATTCTACAAAATTGATTGTTCAACCGCCAGGTCATACAATTTTTTAATTTTTAAATGGTTTTTAAATTGGACTAGTTTTAAGGTTGAACCAGACCAGAATCTGGGCCGGTCAACGATTCAATCTCGATTGAACCGTTTAGTTCGGTCCGGTTTTCAAAACATTGTATAGTAGTATACGAGTTAACAATGTATATAGAGTGTAAACAATATACTTACAAAGGGTATTTGATGGGATAGACAATGAAATAAGGGACTGATGGACCTAGGAAAAAAAATAACTGTGGATGTGTAAGGTTATTTGATGGGATAGACAACCGAAAAGATTTTGAAAGACCTAGAATTAAATAATCTAAGGGCCCGTTTGGGGTATGACATAAGATTATTTGCTCTTCATAGTTATATTGGGATAGATAACAATCTATGCCGAATAAGTAAATTTTTGTTTGGTTGTCTTTTCTGTTATTCTCATTGGGAAACGTAAAATTGATCTTTTTGTTGTTTGATTCACCTTGAATAAAATAAGGATAAGTGGTAGATAAGATATGGATAAGAGTTTATGACTTTTTAAATGACAATTATACCCCTGAATAAATTATTTGTGTTTAGGAATAAGTATAAGAGATATGAGTGTGATATGATAGATGTGACAGTTTTTGGAATGTGTGCAGAGAGTGTTAGGTGAAATAAATATTTTAAAATGACAGAGAAGGGTATTTTTATCCATTGACATAGATAAGCCCTGATAAGCAATTCTACCATTTTCTTAGAATAGTTATCAGGCCTTATCCTAGTTTATCCAGACATAACTATCAAGGTTTATTCTTGTCACACAAACAGCTGTTTGAGACTTATTCTACTGTATTCTCCCATATCCACCATTTATTCTCCACCCCAAACGGGGGGGTAACTGTTTTAAAGATACTTGATGATGTAGACAACAGGAAAAAATTTTTGAAAGACCTAAAAAATGTATCAAATCAATTTAAGAGTTTTTTTTTTTTTTCATATGCTATAAGTTTATTGAAACTAACATTTTTGTGAAGAACAGTATTTAACACTTAGTGTGGCATAATCTCATCCACGTGGATTTTTGGAATTAGCTTTTTAGAGTTCCAACAAAGACGAGAAAACTTAACTACACGTCATTTTCACCCACACGAGAAAATTGCACGTAACGTTTTTAAAGTTTACAAATATTCATATTGACCGCTCATTATTTTAAATATCTATATCTCTCTATATTTTTCTCATGAATAAAAATTTAGACCCTTGAATTAATTTTTTATCAAAATTTTGTCACGATTGAGCATAGGTGAGTGAGAAGCACAATTCTGCAAGTGAGATTTATTTTTAATGAACCGATATGATGTGCCAATAGAGGTAAAATAGTCTTTTTGACATGTTGGGTTAGGTTAACCACACACAATTTTTAATTGACCAACAGTAGGGGTTGATATGAATTAAACACGTAATTTCAAGGGATTACATGGATCAGAAAAATGAGGGATTGATATGTATATTCACAATCTTTTAGGGGGTTATATGAATATATTTCTAGGTGATATTAAGTAACAGAATATTCCACAAATATTCTTTTCAAATTTGTTGCAATTTAACTCAGGGTTTTTTTTATTTAACTAAGGAAACTTTCAGGGGGTTATATTGATTTTTAGAAAAAACAAAAACAGATATGGATATTAGTAAACTTTCAGTGGGGTATATGCATTTTTTCCCACTCCAGTGGCACATAATACTTCGCGAGTCCTGCTACATGGGCCCTAAAATATAAGTTCCATTTACAAGCCCCATTAGGTGTTATAATCTAATTGTTTGACTATCAAATTACCTTGAAAAAGCAAAATACTTAAATATCCTAACAGCTTCTCCAAAAAAATCGAGCGCCATAAAAAAAGGGCGTTGTTACACCCAGATTCATTTTCAGCCCCAATTCTAGCTCTATATGCGTCGATAAAAAATTAACAACGCACATGCTCACGATAGCAAGACATATGCTTCGAAAGAATTTTTTTACATTTTCTATAAATACATTATGCAATTTATTAGAGTATATGCATGCTTCATTTTTTATAAAAGCATGTACCTCATTAGATGAGGTATACTATTTTTTAAAAATTCAAAACACATGTAGATTGGAATTGAAGCTAGAAATGATACTGGACGTAACATTATCCTAAAACAAAAGAAACCTTTCAAATTCAAAGAAAGTCATCAAAACTCCTCCAAGCTCCATTAATCATTTCATGAAATCATGGAAGGGGAGGAGTAAAAGATGGGAAAATTTTGCACACTTGATCAAGAAAGAGGAAGGAATCTGAGTTTCCAATCCCAATGTATTTGCGGCTGCAGATATAAATTTTGAAGCAAAAGATTTTTTTTACCTAAAAATAAAAATCATATGAGAACAATATGAATGATGTCTAAAAAAATTAATGTCATGATTCCACTAACTGAAATGAGAGAAAGAAAGGAAGAAGTATACACAGAAGAAAAAAAAATCTAGACCATGTTTTCTAATTTTTTATGTAAAATTTCATTAACAAGTTAGTGTTTCTAAATTTAATTAATTTTGTTAGTATTTGATTATAAGTTCATGGATTAAAATACACTCCGCTATTCATGCATCCAATTATATAAATAGACACAGTGTTTGTATGAATGTAAAGTTAACTAGAAACAGGATAGAGTATAATATATTTGATGTGGAATATTGTTCATAGAGCTCTATATATATATACACGTCACAAACCGTACCGACCGCAAATCGCACCTAATCGTCGGCATATATATATATATATATATATATATATATATATATATATATATATATATATATATATATATATATAGAGTCGTGATATTATACGGTCGTGCGGTCGTGCGGTCGCGATTCATGGGCCGTCGATCACGGGTCCATCGCATCGGACGGTCGGGTGCGATTCACGTCGACCGTTGGATGCGATGGACCCGCGATCGGACGACGCACGTCGAATCCGCACGACCGCACCGACCGCATATTATCGAAAATCTATATATATATATATATATATATATATATATATTACTAATCGAAAGTGTTTTCAATTTCGTAATACTTTCATTTTCGAATTTATCCTTAAATTTTTTTATGATTATTATCTTTTGGAGTAAGGGTAAGAACGGAAAAAAAGTCAATAAATTTAAAAGATAATATTAGATATTTATCAAATCTATTTTATTGAATTTCACATATCTTTAATTTAGAGATATATTTATGAAAATATCACATATATATCTTCACATATGTTCATGCATTAATTAATATTTCCTCTTCAATGTAACAAGCAAATTGATATACTTCTTCTTCTTCCCCATGTAGTTGCAGACATTGTTAGCAAACCTCGAAAACAAATCATCCAGGGATAGATCTTCACCAAAATGGATTAAGAGCATCGGTTCGAACACAGCTCTCAGTATTTTGGCCGCTCGAATCCCACTAAGAGATCTATCATTATAAAGATGATCAGCATCTTCCATGGAATCCCAATTCACTTCAAATATCTCTTCTCGACCAATATCAAAGCATCCTTCAGCCTCAACCACTGCTCTTAATTCTTGAAGAGTAGGTAAATAGATAGGTAAGTCATAGGAGTCTGCTTTTGCTTCATTGACAAGTCCCTTCATTCAAATAAAATATGATCTTAGTTAAGCAAATCTTGTATGTAATATCTTGCGCGTCATAAAAAGAAGGGATTTTTAATTTTAAGTTCCCTAAGCATGTCGATTTAGATATCAATCCCTCCCTTCTTCTTTTTTCTTTTTAAGTCTTCATATTCAACCGCCTATTTGATTTTTAATTCATCCGTCAAGCGTCCGTCCATACACCCGTTAATTTGTGAAATGTGATTTTATTTTTAAATCTCTGTAAACTTGTAAACTATGTTATTTAGTTATCAGTCTCTCCCTTCTTCATATTTTACAATGACTGATAAATAAATAACATAGTTTTCAGAGACTTAAAAATAAATCACATTTTACAAATTAACGGTGTATGAGGATTATTTGACGGAAGGACTAAAAACCAAAATAGGAAAAATAGGCGGTTGAATATAGGGACTTTAAAAAAATGTGAAGAAAGGAGTGATCGATCCTTAAATAAACATATTTACAGGGACTTAAAACTAAAAATCTCTAAAAAGAAACAATGGTTAAGATTGTGAAACTCTTTAGAATTGCTTACTAAAGAAAGAGTATCTCTATCAACCTATCCAAGAGGTGGTTCGGTGATTTATATATCTATATCTAGTAAACTTTAAAATTTTATTTCTATAGAGTTTAATTAATTAATGAAGTGTGTAATTCTACAAGAACTAAGCATCTTATCATAATTTCAATTATGTATCTATATAACAGGCATTTTTGGCAGCACAAATCAGATACAAGATCAATAATACTTAAATTTTTATAAAAATCAATATGTTATTTTCAATAATAATAATCTGCTGATCACAAAATGTCATGATTATTAAATAAACATGATATTGCAATGCAAATGGTTATGATGTAATTTATTACCTGTGAAACCATTTCAAACAGTGCATCTGATAACAATTTGAATGGTTGACAACACTCATCACTGGATGGATCAGAGCTTCTCCTGCCTAAAAGTGTGAGGACCATGCATCCTCCAGGCACCATTTCCTTTGATCTTGCCTTGAGAAACAACATGAAATCTTTTTGAAATTCCTCCAAGTATGATTTGAATACACCTTGTGGGCTTGATTTGGACATGTATATGTTCCCTTTGTTCTTGAGGTCTTTTGGAACCTATTGACTCATCATAGTTAGACATATATCATATAATATACATTGGCGTGGCTAGAACCAGTTTTATATTTAACCTTATTTACCTTCCCTTATAGTATACTAACCATCCAAGTATATATATACACACACACATCAATTGTTGTGATAAATTGGACCTAAAGTATGACTGATTAAAAATATCTAATTCAAAAAGACAGAGAAAGAAAAACACATACAACAAGATGGTTGAATATATAGAAAAAGGGTGTTGTCATGTTTAGTCTACGTTTCTTCTCTGATATTAATGCTTATGCTTCTTTAGAGGAATCATGCAATATTTTATTTTGTTTTGTTTGCATAAGTAAGTAAATACAATTCCTTATATTTCAATTTTTATGAAAGTATATGTTTTGTTACGTGAAATTAGCCAAGGAACCTAGCTTCCAAATTGTCCAATTATTTCAGTTGGTAGATGTTAATGGTCTCTTGATTTCCTATCTTTAATTAAGAAAAACAAAGCATGCAACATGTGACACAACCATAGTACTACAAAATTTGATCCAAAAAAATCACTAGATGTTGAACCCTACCTGAGCCAGCCAGTGAACACTATAGGAAGCATGTATGAAATGAATGCTGTTATCTGGGAAGAGCCTCTCAAAAAATGAACCAGGCACTACAGCCACATATGTCTGCAGCATCAGCTGCTCCTCTTCATTCACTCCTTTCAAACCTTCATAAAAAGTGGGCAAGTGCTGGAAAAGTGTGTTGAAATCATTGCTTGGAAGATCATTCAAAAACAACATAATCTGCAGATTGTGGTTTCTCTCTTTGAGGGTTTTCAGGATCCAAGAGAAGGCCAACAGAGCATTGGGGCCTGAAGAGCAGCCCAGTTCGGCCACCTCGAATCGCCCATTTGATGATGCCTCGAGATTAAAATTTGTTATTTCATGTTCTATTATACGTTTTGTGATCCATATCCCGCGTTCCTAGAGAATCAAAAACATGTCAAACATAGGAGAATAGTGGCATAGCCAGGATTGCACGCTAGAGGGGGCATAATATAGAATCCATGTAACATAAAATCCTAATGAAACAAAATCACTAAAATCCTAAAATAAATGAAAGTATAGATCTCATGTAAAAAAAATAATCACTGCTTGCTTGTAAAAATTTTAATAGATAGTGCACAAAACTCGTTTGTTGAATATTATATTGAAGTGCACACATTAATTAAATGTCAGTTCTTCATTTGAGATTCGTGATAAATTATCATTCATATGCTTTTAAAGCGGACCAATTACAATGCTCCTTTTCGATGACTTGGTTATCCCAACTCTTGTTAGGGTTACTTGTCATAACTAGAAAATATTGAATTTATCAAAAGAAAAAAAAATTGAGAAAATGTTGAAGTCCCTTCAATGGATGTATTAACATGACATGAATTCATTGAGTTTTTTTTTGTTGTTAAAATCTCCTCTTAACAATAGGACTGGTGAGATGAACTCAGTATCCCGGTGCATCTACCAACCTGTCAAATTAAAAATGGCTCAATGTTTGATTTGCAATTTACTTCATGTATAGAGTTTTTAGTGACGCTTAAAACCACTCTCATAAAAGCATCTCTTATGGAATACTCTATTTTAAAATACACAAATATACTAAAATGTTTTTTTTAAAAAAATTATTGAGAAATAAAGTATGGATTCACAGTATACACATGGTGATCAAGAGAGCTATATATACTTGGTAAAAAGAATTCTTGACATAGCTGGTCTCTCCTTCTCCTCCTTTCATGTGTAAAATCTTTTCAAGTGTCATATCTTCTCTTCAAATTTCTCCAACCAGCACGAAATGTCTGTCACCATGTATAGAAATGAATATTAGCTTAATTTCTGAAACACACAAACCATGAGGTTTTAAAATATAATTTCTTAGACTAATAGTACATTTGTCTATGTCCCTTCAAATTTTGTACCTAACACAAAAGTTTCGAGTTCGAATTAAGTTACTAATATTAATTGATTGTATTTTAGTATCTCTCTTTTTTGTGGAAGAGAAAGGTAGAATTTAATTATTGATATTATTTCAAGTAGAATATCAAAATCTTCAAAAAAAAAATCCAAGATTACATATTATAAATGTTCTAAGAGCATTTGATATTTTGTTATTAGTAGTACTAAATGTGTTTTGAGAATTAAAAAATTAATTATCACATATATTAACTAAAGGCGCTGCTAATGACAAAAATCTTAAATACTCCCAAATGTATGTTTTTGATAATCTAATTTCAAAAACAGTTTTACATAAAACTGTATTTTTTAAACGAGTTTTCCAATGCTAGCTTAGTTAAAATAAACCTTATTTACAACTTTGATTAACTATGTGAAACTAAAATAAAAGATAGACTGAGAGAGTTAAACTGACCTTCAGAAGCCAATGGAGTGAGGGAGTTATGTTAATGGGAGGGGGAGAAGTGAGGATTTATATAAGGCCAAGGGAAGGGAAATTATTAAATTATGTATTTTATTTTATTTTATAAAGACAGCTGATAGCATTACTTTAAACATGATTTTCATCAAATGGTTTCCCTAAAGTAGAAAAAAAATTTCTGCTGAGCAATTTCTTATGTGCAATCATTTTCAAAAATTAATTATTATTCCTTTTTAAAAATGAAAATTGCTCCACACGGCTCTACCACATGATTATTATTTTTTTCCCTAAGGGTCCGTTTGGGGTGTGATATAAGATTATTTGCATTTGATAACTATACTGGGATAGATAACAATCTTTGCTGAATAAGTAAATTTTTGTTTGATTGTCTTTTCTGTTATTCTCATTGGGAAACGTAAAATTGATCTTTTTGTTGTTTGATTCACCTTGAATAAAATAAGGATAAGTGGTAGATAAGAGATGGATAATAGTTTATGACTTTTTAAATGACAATTATACCCCTGCATAAATTATTTGTGTTTGGGAATAAGTATAAGAGATATGAGTGTGATATGATAGATGTAACAGTTTTTGGAATGTGTGCAGAGAGTGTTAAGTGAGATAAATATTTTAAAATGACAGAGAAGGATATTTTTATCCATTGACATAGATAAGCCCTGATAAGCAATTCCACCATTTTCTTAGAATAGTTATCAGGCCTTATCCTAGTTTATCCAGACATAACTATCAATATTTATTCTTGTCAAACAAATAGCTGTTTGGAGCTTATTCTACTGTATTCTCCCCTATCCACCCTTTATTCTCCACTCCAAACGGAGGGTTAGTATGTTATTTGGAAACAGATTTGAATAGCTTCGTGAATAATCAAACAATGTGTCAATCGATTCTGTCGATTTGTTTTCAAAATTGTTATTTCGTGTAGTCATCGTTGGAAGTGATTAATTGTTTCTCGTGCAAAAGGTGATAGGTGTTCCTCTCAAAGACATTCCATTGCTCAACTCAATACTGAGTCTTTTTAAGGCTAGAACTAGGATTGAAAAATATATCTTTTCATTCGTCCGTGTTACCAATTTTATCTTGCCTTAGTCCTGTGGGATCCTCCTGTAACATGGGGATCCTACGAAATATCTGTTAAGGTAGCAGTTCTTATTTGAGTGTTGATACACGCAGTCAGTTTTGTAGCCTGTTTTGTAGCTCGTTATACTATGATAAGATAGTATATACTACGTTATCATAGTATATAGTCCTATTATAGTATATAACTCAATTTTTTTTTCATTTTTTCATTCTGAAACAAAAATACACTAATATATCTTATGGGGGGTAGTCGATGCGGACTTTGATGGATTTCTGTGGACATTGTTTAAGTTATGGACTTTTGTAGACTTTGCAGACTTTCACAGACTTTCACAGACTTTCGTAGACTTTTGTAGACTTTCATAGATTGACTTTCATGGACTTTCACAGACTTTTGCAGACTTTCATAGATTGACTCTCATGGACTTTCACAGACATCGGCAGACTTTCACTTATTGACTCTCGCAGACTTTCACAGACATTTGTAGACTTTCTCAAATCACTCTCCTGAACTTTCACAGACTTTCACAGACATTTGCAGACTTTCACAAATCACTCTCATGAAATTTATAGATTTTCATAGATTTTAACAGACTTTAACATATTGACTCTTTTTACATATGGATTTCTATTAATAAACACAATAATGGTTTTGGATTTTTAAATAACAAATAAAGAACTCATCATATCCAACATAAAATATAATTTAATATAGTAAATATCAATCTTCACTCATCTAAAATGCATATTGCTAGAATGCCATGATAAAAATACCATTTTTAACTGGATAATATTACATTAGTATACATCCTAACCCATATCCATTTTTTAAATTAAAAAACTCAAAATGTAATAATAATAATAAGACACAAGAAATATACATCCTAACAAATTCAACATAATAGTATGTCAATGTTACTAATAAACCTCTTAAAGAACTAGGCTCAAGGGCGGATCCTTTTTTTTGTTAATATATGTAGTATATAGCTTTTACTTTGTTCTCAAAATATTTAGAATTATATTAACCTTGGTAAAAAATCTTAAAAAAACTACACTGATGCATCATAACATTACATGGCATTGTAATCAATTTCACACACACACACACACAAAACACCACACACACGGACAAAACACCCTTTTAATATTTTAAAACAATCATACCCGTCGAGGAGGCTGATGGTAGGCTCAACAGCTTGAACATGCACTTACAACGAATACAGAGGATGCAAATACAAAATAATTTTAAAAAACACACACACACAGTGCTTATCGTTACATATGTGTTTGATGTTGGATGATATAGATATACATTATATACAATACACAGTAATAAAAATAATTGATTGTAACACAAGCAAATCCATAATTTTTATATATTAATCAAACATATGAGTCGATATCAATATTTCATACATATTTACATTCATAAAAAATTCTTCTTCATTAAAAACAATCAATCTAAAATAAAATAAAAAAAGAAAAAAAATATCTTATATTGAGAAAAATCCACAATGAGCTAACTTCTTTTTTTTTCTGTTATAGAGAAAAAATTTCATAAGCTTTCATACAGGGGAGGGATGAGTTTTTAATTAGGAAGACAATAACAAATAAAGAAATATATATATTATATAAAAATCATATATTACATCTCTTCAAATATAATGAAATAAAATCATAAATTATATTACTTAAAATAAAATAAAAAAGTAGTCATTATATTACTTTAAATAAAAAATAAAATAAAAACAATCAGTATATTTATATATACATATGCCTAATTTTATTTTTATATATGTCTAAACATTATAATAAAAATGCATGTATATTGTACAATAATAGAAACATCTTCAAGAAAAATCAAATCAAACATTATACATATAATCAAATATATGATAAATCTATATTTTAGAAAATAATTGTGGATGATCTAGGCATATATTATATAATAGATAATAATGTAATGATTGATTGTCACACAAGCAAATCTATCATTCTCATATATTCATCAAACATACGAGGTGATGGCAATATTTCATACAAATAGAAATTCAGAAGAAAAAAAAAGATAAATAAAGAAAAAAATGTGAATAAAAATATGAAAGGCATGGGATAAAAATCATAAAGGAGTTTTGTTACAAGAAAAAAAGAAGAAATATTCACAATACTATAATAAAAGTCCATGAGAATCCCACTCATTTGAGTGGGATTTTGAAATGATTTTTTCCTTTGTATTTCTCTTTCTAAAGTCCACAAAAGTCCACAAAAATCCTTCATTTATGAAAGTCTTCACAAATCCTGTTTAAATTGAATAACACAGGACAAAATGTCTACTATGAAGAGTCTCAATTGAATAACACTGGACTTTTTGTCCACGGAATAATGTCTCTATCGAATAACACTGGACTTTATGTCCATGAAATAATGTCTCAATCGAATAACACTGGACTTTTTGTCTACGAAATAATGTCTCTATCGAATAACATTGGACTTTATGTCCATGAAATAATGTCTCAATCGAATAACACTGGACTTTTTGTCCACGAAATAATGTCTCAATCGAATAACACTGGACTTTTTGTCCACGAAATAATGTCTCAATCGAATAACGATGGACTTTTTGTCCATGAAATAATGTCTCAATCGAATAACACTGGACTTTTTGTCCACGAACCAATGTCCTGATTGAAAAACACAAGATTTACAAATCCATAGACATGGACAATTTGTCCGTGAAAATCCTAATTGACTACCCCCTATTAATATATACTTCATTTTATATAATAGTATGTATTTCAAAAGGTGAGTGTATGATTTTTAAAAATCATGGACTATAAAACAGATTGCAATTGGGGCTGTGTATATTTTTTCCGTTCTTATTTCACTAGGTGTTATACATTTCAACATAACACATGCATTCAAACCAATAAACATATCTAATGTTTTCTAATCGTGGCATTTTTTTCAATAAGATGATTCAAATGATATTACTAGATTCGTCCAAACTGGACGAGCTAGTGTATACACTAGATTTTACATATTATGCTTCTTCAAAAGGAAAATGATTCAATAACTAAAATCTAAATAAATCTAAATCAATTTTGTGATCCAAACTTATGTGAACTAATTTCAAAAATGATAATGCGGCAAAAAAAAGTGGTAAAATGACATTTACTCTTGTGATTTGTCTAAAATTAACGTGATAACAAATATTGTCTTTATTTTATTTTATTTTTTTATTGGATCAGGCTTCCTTTCATAAACAATAATTAATTCAAATTCTTTTTCAAAAGGCCCAATCCAGGTTTCAGTTTTTTAAGAAAGCAAAAAAAAAATATTATGAAAAATAATTTTCAGAAATTTAACAAAAGCAATAAAGTTTTTAAAAACAGTTTTAAATGAAATTTGTTTCTTAAAGTCATTTCCTAAAGATACCATAGTTTATAAACCAAGTTGCTCAAATATGTTAAAAAATTAAATGAAACGTCATGTTGAATTGTATAATACAATTTCAATGGTTGTCTTGCTTTTTTATCTTGATAAAAAAAAGTTATATAGGTGGACAATGAAGAAACATTTTTTTTTAGGAAGTGTACTCTATAACAAGAATAGAGCTACATAAACCCAGTAGGGAGAATACGATCTTACACCCCATACACCCACGTCACCCAGCCTAAAGGCCTGTTGTCATTTTTTGGCTCTGGATGAGTCAATAGTTTTATGATTTATTTTGGGTATAAATTAAAAAATTAATAAAACGATCTACATTTGTTTGGGTTTAATTTTACTTTAAAAAAACTGAATTAACTGAACAGAATTATATTTAAACACATAATTATTTATAATCGATATTCATTTAAATCATTCTTTTTATATTAAAAATTATATTGTTGTTATACCATTAGTATTCATAAAAATATAAATACATTAATTTCATACAATCAAACCTAGCATTTTGAAATTTATGTAAAGTTATAAACCAACACCCAAAAAACACTAACCAACCCATAATCTTTTACAGTTTGGTTCGATTCGGTTTAGTTCGCGTTAACCAAATAAAAATCGATTCGATTCGATTTTAGATTTTCAGTTTGGTTTCGCTTCAATGTGATTTTCGAATTGCATGTGAATATAATTTAGTTCAGTTTGAATTTATAAAAAATCGAACCACTACCAAATTGCACCCCTACCTAGGGTTGACAAAATGAATGGCTGACAATCCTCTAGGCTGGACCTTGTGGGCTTTGATCCACCTACTAATCCAATGTCTTCCAAGTAATTATAGTGTGTTATCACAGTCCTTTGTAAAAAAATAAAAATAAAAAAATAAAAAATTTGACCATGCAATGCCTTGTGTGTTAAGTCGGTTCTCCATTGGTGGCCCAAAACATGCATGTTCAAAACAAATAATAAAACGATAACTCCATGGTCGCAGTGGTTTCGCAATTCATAGTCCAGTGGGGGCATGGATGATTTAGAAGACACGCAACGAAACCATCTTCAAAGGTACAAGGGTGTATCAAGAAAACATGTGGGACATGTTTCGAGAGTGTATGTCGATTGGGGTGGACACATTGCGAAAGCGGGGGAGGTCCAGTTTCGGGAAGGGGCCATGTGCATTACAGGGTGACAGGGTGGGTTTTTGATCTAGCTGGGTCGGTTAGATGCATCTTCTAACCCAGCCCATGAGATCTCTCTTTTTGTGAATATGTTTCTTTCTTGTTTTATTTTACTCTTTTCTCCCTCCATTCAGAATTTGTAATTCGGGTTCAGAAATGAAATCGGGTAGCAAACATCTACCTTTCTTCAAAAAAAAACAAATAATAAAAGAAAAAGAAAAATATTACGTTGTGGTTTTTTCCGGCAACAATTTCAATCCATACATAGATTTTTTTATGCTTTAATAAAAAAAAATAAAGTACATGCTCTAATAATTACATGAATATGGTTTATGGAAAATGTGAAAAATATTTAACGAGGTATATATTTTGTTAATGTGAGAGTATGATGCTGATGTGGTATATGGGACTTGAATCAGGGCTAAAAAAAATTTATGCTGCAGTGCTAAAAAAATTGCACATGAAAATCTCTAGGCATGTTCTTGAACTAAAGTGTCCAACTCATGGTTTGTTTAATGGAAGACTTTACAGTTAGTCCATTTTATAATTCAAAACAGCGTCCGTTCATTTTTTATTTGTTTAAAAATCATATACCTCATCTAATGAGGTATGTAATTTTATATAAAAAATGAAGTATAAAGTTCAATGAATTTAAAAATGTAAAATATATAAAAAAAATTAAATGTTATATATATCTCATTACATTGAGTGGAAGGAGCTAACAAGATGTATAAAACTGCATTTCGGACTACAAAAAGGACAAAGTATAACAATGTTCAGTCTTTTTTACAGTCCAAAATACAATCTTATATACCTCGTTATGTTTATATCTTACTAAATTTTTTCTTATACTTATTAAAAATGGGTTCATTCAATTTGAAATGGAACGATATACACTTTTTATCAAAGCATATATCCCATTAGACGATATTTATTATTTTTTCAAAAAAGAAATTTGTGAATTAATTTATAAAAGAAGCCGAATTACATTATTGGAGGCCCATGTTTACCCGGAAGTTTCTTAATGGAAAAAGATACACGCGGCTCCATTGCAGTCTCAATTACAGTCCATCCATTTTTTTTTAAATCATACAATCACTCTTTGAAATGCATACTGTTATATCAAATGAAATATATATTGAGATACACTAATTTATTTATTTTATGATGAAAAAATGAAAGAACGTTGGGTCATGTATATGATAGAACCATATACACTATAATAAAGTAGTATATACTACATTATCATAGTGTATGGGGCTATAAAACGGGCTGCAAAATGGACTGCGTGTATTAGCACTCTTTCTTAATTTATGGTCATGCATGTATTGCCTATGAAGCGCTGATACACTCAGTCCGTTTTACGACCTCATACGCTATAATAACGTAGTATATACTGTACTATTATAGTATATGTAGTTCTACCATAATGTATCATTCATTTTTTTTTTAACATGAAAAAAAAAATTAATATATCCCAATATATACCTCATTTCATATAATAGGATACACTTCAAATGGTGAGTGTACGGTTTAGAAAAAAAAAAGAAAAACAAATGAGGGCTGCAATTGAGGCTACAACGGGGCTGCGTGTATCTTTTTCCGTTGCCCATGTTATGAGCTCGATGTGTATTAAAGTAAGCGAATGTTGCATATTTCTTTTTTTTATCCTCAAATCATAGCATACATATGTTTTAATTTTTTTAAAATAATATACATTATCTAGCCATGTATATAATTTATATAAAAAAATTAAATATATTTTAAAAATTGTATTGATGTACTTATAAAACAAATGTAAATTTTTTAATAAGATATATATACCTTGTTAGCATATTTATGACACTGAAAATGTATATAGGACCTTTAACGGAGGATTCAAATCCACACAGCCAACCAAGAGGACAACAAAAATCTGCTGATCAGTCCATGTTGTGAAGAAAACCAAAATAATGGGTTGCCATTATGCCTTCAAAAAGTCACACTTTTAATGCAGACAAGGTTATATTACTTTGTTAAATTGACCAGCCAACACATATCTATGTATCTATTATTTAGATAGAGTCCTATTAAAAGAATTGGTATCGAATAAGACAAGGTCGACATTTTTTTGAATTTCCTATTTTATCCATACAAAGTCAATTAAATAACAAGTTAGTCTATTGTTTTTACTGGGGTCATCGTAGGGGTACAATCGACATTTGAGAGAGAGGAGACGAAATTTCCAACCTACTTGGATTGATTATTTGCAGATAAGCCCCTATATCTGTAATGACACTCAGCTTAACAGATCTGGTTATGGAGAAATATTTTAATCGGCCCCTATATCTCTTTGATATTTATACACAGGTCCCTAACAAAAACGGCTACATTTGTCCGTTTTCTGTGGTTATTTGTAAATAAGTCCCCAGGTTCGGGCATTTGCAAACACACCCCTAGGCCCTCCTTATTTGTAAATAAATCCTTATAAATATCAGCCACCTTTGACCTTTTCTGTGGTTATTTGTATATAGGCCCCCATGTCCCTCATATTTATTATCACATCCCTACCAACTCTTTTTGGGAGATTTTTGAGCTTTCATATTCAGTTTGTACTAATTTTATAATCAAATCCCTATCTATGTTACAAAGAGATGCCTCATTCAGATTTTAAAATTATATACCTATGAAATTATATAAAAAATATTATAGTGTCATCATTTGAGTACATCTCTACTATATTTTCAACTTCCATTTTCATATGTATGTTTATATTAATGATCATAAAATTAACTATTTCATAAAATTTTATCATTTTTTTTAATGCAGGAAGTGTATTCCAATTGTTTTTTAAATCAGTTAATTGATTATTAGTATCATAAATATTATTGAATATTTACTATTACATAAGAAAATGGAATTTTAGGATAAAACTAACTATTTCGTAAAATTTCATATTTTTTTTCTTTTCGTGGAGCTGTGTATCAAATTGTTTTTTAGTCTCTCTCTCTCTGTCTTTCTGAATTCTAACTACAGATAAAAAGATTTAAATCAGTTAATTAATTATTAGTATCATAATATATTTTTATTCATATTAGAGTACATTTTATTAACTCGCGCGAATGCGCTTACATAAAAACTAGTTTTTCAAAAAACATAACCCCTTTCTAAAACTTTTTAATAGGATTGACCATATTTTTTATAGTCCAATTTAAATAGTCACACCAACTCCTTAGTCTCAAATGCAATAATATATATCTCGTTAGTCATCTTTACTTACTGTATCAAGATACATAGATCTCGTTAGAAATTTTTTACATTTTTTTTATAAATCATATTTTTCAATTCATTGAAGTATATACTTCATTTTTTTTATAAAAGTTTATATCTCATTAAATGAGTTACATGATTTTTCAAAAATAAAAACATGTAAGGTATGTGTTTTGTATTGTTTGGATTGAGTGTAACATTTGCCTTTTAAAAGAGAAAAGAATTTTATATAAAATCTCTTCATCAAATATAATATATATATTTTTATAAAGTTTTTATCTCTATTTATAAGGGCATTTGAAAACGCATGTGGGTTGATTTTGCTTTAAATAATACTCTAGTGAGAGTACACAACAAGGACAATATTACTAATAGACTCATATAATAATTAGATCTACTTATATATACCTCAATAAGATCCCTCAAGTTCATGAGATTCTAAAATATAAAGAAATGAGGGATCGATCACTAAATTATATGGTTTATGAAGACTTAAAATAAAAAAACTTTTAAAAAAAACGTGTATTTATCAAGAGATGTGGTTCCACACGTCTCTACCACATGATTTGTATTTTTCAGTCCCTTGGATTCGTTTTCACAATTGTTATTTGTGTACTCACCTTAATTTTGCACGAGAAACAATCTGTAGTTCCTTTTAAAAAAATTTAAAATATATTTATTGATAATGTAAAATCAAAACAACTTTACATGAAAATTTGTTTTCTTAAACTATTTGAGATCAGATTAAGTCCAACGCCCATTGAACAATTTGATTGTCCAACGCGATCGTGAACATTTAAACTTATCATTTTGATATACAAAATTTAATTGAATTCTAAAAAAAATCTATTAGAATTTAATTTAATTTAATTTTAATTTTAAAATCTGACATAATTTCATAGTCATAATGACTTAGTAAGATCGGACGTTCACAATCGCGTTGAACTTAATCCAATCCCAAACTATTTTCAAATGCCACCTTAGTTAAAGTAGACCTTGTGACACTTATTTGCAACTTTAATGAAATATGTGGAACAAAAAACAATAATAAGATACATGCTTTTATAAAAAAAAATGAAACAAATACTTTAATAAATTGCAAGAATACATTAATAGAATATGTGAAATTTTTTTTATCAAAACATATACATCGCTAATGTGAATATATGTTCCAGTGATGACGCATATGAGACTAAAATTGGGGCTCAAAAAAAAAATGATATATCCCTTCTACAACCCTATTTGCAATTCACACAGTTTTTCCTTTTCTAAAACAATTATGCACTCTCCTATTGAATTATATGTTGTTATATGAAGTGTTATATAAACTAAAATACACTAGTATTTTTTTTTTAATTGTGAATAAATATTTTTTTATTCAATACACTATGATACAACCTCACACTATGATACGCAGTATATACTACGTTATCACAGAGTGCATGAGGCTACAAAAAAAGACAGAGTGTCTTTTGAATATCAAATTATTTGATATATAAAATAATTACATCAAATATAAAAAAAAAATCATTCTACTTAATATTTAATATAACTCACTCTAAAATATTGTTCTGGATCCGCCCTTGAGAAAAAGACCCCACCCTTATTTTTTATTTTTCTGGTGTGGGGTTCTCACTCAGTGAGTTGGCTTTAGTTTTCCCCTCTAGGTTATGCTAAAAGTTAATTGAAGCTAGCATTGTAGTGGAGAAGAATAATTCACATTTGTGTGGCACACTCTCATCCACAAAAATTGCATGCCTTTTGAATATATACGCTCGCGATTAGGTGCGGCGAACAGCGGGTGCGGTCGAGACGTGGGTCGTTTGATTACGGGTCCATCACATTCGACGGTCGATGTGAATCGCACCCGACCGTCCGATGCGATGAACCCGTGATCGACGGTCCGTGAATCGCGACCGCACGACCGTATAATATCACGACTATATATATATATATATATATATATATATATATATATATATATATATATATATATATATATATATACACACGCTCGCGATTAGGTGCGGCGAACGACAGGTGCGGCCGCGACGTGGGCCGTCCGATCACGGGTCCATCGCATCCGACGGTCGATGTGAATCGCACCCGACCGTCCGATGCGATGGACCCGTGATCGCTACCGGGTGCGGCGATTAGGTGCGGCGAACGGCGAGTGCGGCCGCAACACGGACCGTCCGATCACGGGTCCATCGCATTCGACGGTCAAAGTGAATCGCATCTGACCGTCGGATGCGATGGACCCGTGATCGACGGCCCGTGATCGCTTCCGCACCCGCCGTTCGCCTCATATATAGGGCCGATTACATGCGGCGAACGACGGGTGCGGCAGCGATCACGGGTCCATCGCATCGGACGGTCGGGTGCAATTCACATCAACCGTCGGATGTGATGGACCCGTGATCAGACGGCTCGTGTCGCGGCCGCACCCGCCGTTCGCCGCATCTAATCGCAAGCGTGTATATATATATATATATTCGAACATGTTTAGATCCAAGATGAAGAATTTTTAGTTCTTGTAACGTCAAATCGTTCTACCATACAAACAAATGAAACCTGAAGCTTTCAATCAATTTTACAACCCATGTGATTAATGCAGAATGTGATTAGTAAAGTATATAAAATTTTCTAACGATAGTACATACTTCACTGTATCAATGTTACTGTATTTTGAAAAACGTAAAATATATGCATTCAATTCACTTAGATATATTTTTTATTTGAGTTTTTTATTTTTAAGTTCTCATAAATTATATGATTTAGTGATCGATCCTTCACTTTTTCATATTTCGGCTTAAGTCTCCAAGATTTAAATAATATGTTCCGTTTAGTCCTTCCCAGAGACTAAAAAAAATCAAATAATTTGGGGATAGGTCCAGCTCAGGGACTAATGAGAAATATATTATTTAAATCTAGATACTTAAACTGAAATATGAATAAGTGAGAGATCGATTACTAAATCATATAGTTTGCAAGGACTAAAAAAATAAAAAATCATTTATATTTTTATAAAAAAATATAATTTTTTTATCAAATATATATCCTTCAAAATTTTAAAATGAGTATGAATTAACATTTTCCTTAGCTCGCAGGTAGATATCCCATCATGCAGGCCTGGCCCTGGGCAAATGTCACCAAGGCCACTGCCTAGGGTCCCCACCCAGGGATATGGCCCCAAGCCCATACATGCCCATAGAGGTTTAAACTCATCAACCATGAAATTTTTTTTTTAACCCAATCATCCCATTAAAAAAAAGTGTTGATACACAGTCTTTGTTGCAGCCCGTTTTGCAACTTCACACGTTATGATAACGTAGTATATACTGCATTATCATAGTATATGGGTCCTATTATGGTATATGACTCAATTTTTTTTATTTTTTCATTATGAAAAAAAAGCACTAATGTATCTCAGTATATACTTCATTTCATATAACAGCATGCACTTCAAAAGGTGAGTGTATGATTTAAAAAAAAAATGGGATAGACTACAATTGGGGCTGCAACAGGGGTTGTGTGTATCATTTTCCTAAAAAAAACATTTATGTAGTGTTTGGTAACGCAATTGCAAAACCGATTTTCTGCAATCGCTGAATTTAAAACTGATTCCGCAGGAAGCTGCCTCCCCCCAGCTTTCTCAAATCGCAATTTTTGGGCATTATTTAACCAAAATCTATTTACAGGAAACTACGATTATGATTACAAAATTGTTTGGTTGCATGATTGCAGAACCAACTTCTTGCAATCACAAATGATGCGCAATCGCGCAACCAAACGTTGCGCAATCGCGTAACCAAACGCTACCATTAGGTTGCATTGGTGGTGGACGGATGGACCCTTGCATACCATTACACACCCCAAGGCCCATTGCCCAGGCCAAGTATCCAAAACTGAAAACTCAACCTATCAATTCCTATTCCAAGCCTTTTTTTTTCAACCGTCCCATTAAAATCCCTAAAGCTCCTCCCCCATTAAATCCTTAAAAACCTCCCACCCATTCAGCAATGTCACCATGTGGTGCTCCCTATGTGCCATTTCACATCTCCAAACCTCTCTAATGTCTTTCTCTCCCACACATATTCTTCAAACATCCAGGCCACCATCTCTCTTTATATATCTATCATATCACAAGAAATGTTGAATGGATTAGCTCTATTATCCATTGAAAAAAAACAAACTATAAAAACTTGATTATACAAGTTTAATTAGTATTTTTTTCTGCTCAAAATGCAAGAAGAATAATTCTCAAATGATATTTATTTGATTATTGTTTTTTGCTATTTTACCTTTTTATTTTATTGATCTTAGTACAAATATAATTTTGTATGGATTATTATAAGTGTTTTCTAATGTAGATATTACAAGAAATTTTTATTAAAGAGGTTTCAATTTTAATGATTGTATAATGTTGTACTTGTAATTTTATAATATTTATAACTTAAAATAAAAAAAATAGTCAAGAACATTTTTTTTAATGTATATAGGACCCCGCTTTAAAAGTTCGCCTAGGACGTCGTAAAAAAAATTATTCTCAGGGCCAGCCCTGATCCCATCTATAGCATATGTTGTGTTCCTGCTTGCTCCTTGGCTTCGTTTTGTTTATTTTCTTACCATTGATTCTCCGCACTTTATTTCAGACTTAAAATCTTACTTTTGTTATTAGTGAAAGTAGTGACAACAAGATTCTACATTTCTTTATAAATAAATAAAAACATTTTCCTTTGAAAAAAAATTTGAACATGGGATGCAAAACATACTATATATATTTGTGTATATGAAAAATAATAATGTTAGAGACAACCTCACGAACAGTTTGCATATGTTTTAATTTTTTTTAATTATAAATCTCTAATGAGGTATATGTTTTGATGAAAATTAAATGTATATCATTTCATTTTGAATTGAATGCATCCATTTTTCATAAATGCAAAAAAAATTATTAATGCATTTACTTACATCACCTAAGGAAATATATAACGAAATTGTTCTATGTCATTACAAATTTACAACGATTGTAACGAAATTGTGAATCACATGTTCTAAATTAATGTAACGAAATTGTGAATCACATGTTCTAAACTAATGTAACAAATTTGTGATCATGATGATTGTAACGAATGTGTGCATTAAATGCATATGTTATTCATTGTTAATCATTAATTATTATTTTATTTTTTGTATTTTTTTTGTAGGTAATTATTTTATTAGATGTTACCATTTTGAAATGGCTTTTAAAAGTAAGCCTCATTTCCTTACAAAGGGTGAGAATTTATCCATCTGGCGCACACAAAAAGTGATCTGACGCACACGAAATGAAGTGATCTTCCGAGGAGCGATAGTGTACAAAGAGAACATGTGAGACATGTTCTGATGATGCATTCAGGACTGAGACCATTTTATTGCTCAAGCAAAGGAGGTCAGCTTCAGAGACAGGAGGATATACGCCACCGGTTAGAAGTGGAAAGCGCCAAATGCCACCCCCCACCTCGGTTTAGAAGCTTCATCTAACCACGGGGATGGACGGCGTTTTGACTTATGGTTTTATGTTTATGTCTTACTGCATTCTAATCACCCTCCTTTCAGGATTTGTAATTTGAAATCAGAAATGAAATCGGGTAGCAAAAAAAAATCTCTCCATCAAATACGATATTTCTAAAATACACACACACACACACAAACTTTTAGAGGATAATTGAAAACGCATTTGTGATGATATCTCAAGTTCATGAATTTATATAACTAGATCAACTAATACAACCATTCCTTGACATATATGTAGAGAGAGATTTCTGAATATATCATATATCTTCATATGTGTTCATGCACTAATTAATTTTTCTTTTTCAATGTAACAAGCAAACTGATGAACTTCTTCTTCCCCATGTAGTTGGAGACATTGTTGGCGAACCTGGAGAACAAATCATCAAGGGGTAGATCTTCACCAAAATGGATTAAGAGCATTGGTTCAAAAGCTGCTCTCAGTATTTTGGATACTCGAGTCCCACTAAGAGATCTATCATTGTAAAGATGATCCGCATCTTCCATGTTATCCCAATTTACTTCAAGTATCTCTTCTCGACCAATATCAAAGCATCCTTCAGCCTCAACCACTGCTCTTAGTTCTTCAAGAGTAGGTTTATAGATAGGTAAATCATAGGAGTCTGCTTTTGCTTCATTGATAAGTCCCTTCATTCAAATAAAATATGATCTTAGTTAAGCAGTTCTTTTATATAATATCTTGTGCATACATCATAAAAAGAAACAATGGTTAAGATTGTGAAACTCTTAGAATTGCTCAATAAAGAAATGGTATCTCTACCAACCTGTCCAAGAGGTAGTTTGGTGATTTATATATCTATATCTAGAGAAACTTTAATTTTTTTTTCTACAAAGTTTAATTATTTAAGGGGAAATTAATTAGAGGTCTCCGTGGTCACCTATCTATTATTTTTATATTCCCTGAATTTTATTAAGGTTTTTTTAGTTCTCTGAGATGGTAAAAAATTATCTTTAAATCACTCCAATTAAATGTTTTTCAAAAATACCAAAAATGTCATGCCCAATTATTTTAGTACACTATTAACACTCCCTAGTACATTGTTAAGTATCTTCGGTACACTGTTAGCTCTTTCAATACATTGTTAACATTCGCATAAAATGTCCACCGCCCAATTATTTCAGTATACTATAAACACTTCCTAATACATGGTTAAGTATCTCCGGTACATTATTAACCTTCGCATAGTTAGACGAGGGCATTTTTAGTATTTTTTAATAACATCTGGTTGGAGGGACCTAAAAATAATTTTTCAACTCCTTGGGGACCTAAAAACTACAAAAAATTCAAGGACCTAAAAATAATCATTGGGTGATCACAGGGGCCCTAATAAATTTCCCTATAAATTAATGAAGTGTGCAATTATGCAAGAAGTAAGCATCTTATTATAATTATCAATTATGTATCTATAATAGGAATTTTTGGAAGCACAATTAGATTCATAAACCAAATCAAATACAAGATCAATAATACTTAAATTTTTATAAAAATCAATATGTTATTTTCAATAATAATAATCTGCTGATCACAAAATGTCATGATTATTAAATAAACATGATATTGCAATGCAAATGGTTATGATGTAATTTATTACCTGCGAAACCATTTCAAACAGTGCATCTGATAACAATTTGAATGGTTGACAACACTCATCACTGGATGGATCAGAGCTTCTCCTGCCTAAAAGTGTGAGGACCATGCATCCTCCAGGCACCATTTCCTTTGATCTTGCCTTGAGAAACAACATGAAATCTTTTTGAAATTCCTCCAAGTATGATTTGAATACACCTTGTGGGCTTGATTTGGACATGTATATGTTCCCTTTGTTCTTGAGGTCTTTTGGAACCTATTGACTCATCATAGTTAGACATATATCATATAATATACATTGGCGTGGCTAGAACCAGTTTTATATTTAACCTTATTTACCTTCCCTTATAGTATACTAACCATCCAAGTATATATATACACACACACATCAATTGTTGTGATAAATTGGACCTAAAGTATGACTGATTAACAATATCTAATTCAAAAAGACAGAGAAAGAAAAACACATACAACAAGATGGTTGAATATATAGAAAAAGGGTGTTGTCATGTTTAGTCTACGTTTCTCTGATATTAATGCTTATGCTTCTTTAGAGGAATCATGCAATATTTTATTTTGTTTTGTTTGCATAAGTAAGTAAATACAATTCCTTATATTTCAATTTTTATGAAAGTATATGTTTTGTTACATCAAATTAGCCAAGGAACCTAGCTTCCAAATTGTCCAATTATTTCAGTTGGTAGATGTTAATGGTCTTTTGATTTCCTATCTTTAATTAAGAAAAACAAAGCATGCAACATGTGACACAACCATAGACTATAAAATTTGATCCAAAAAAATCACTAGATGTTGAACCCTACCTGAGCCAGCCAGTGAACACTATAGGAAGCATGTATGAAATGAATGCTGTTATCTGGGAAGAGCCTCTCAAAAAATGAACCCGGCACTACAGCCACATATGTCTGCAGCATCAGCTGCTCCTCTTCATTCACTCCTTTCAAACCTTCATAAAAAGTGGGCAAGTGCTGGAAAAGTGTGTTGAAATCATTGCTTGGAAGATCATTCAAAAACAACATAATCTGCATATTGTGATTTCTCTCTTTGAGGGTGTTTAAGATCCAAGAGAAGGATAACAGAGCATTGGGTCCTGAAGAGCAGCCCAATTCGGCCACCACAAATCGCCCGTCCGACAACGCCTCGAGATTAAAATTTGTTATTTCATGTTCTATTATACTTTTCGCGTTCCATATCCCGCGTTCCTGGAGAATCAAAAACATGTCAAACACAAAAGGTGAGATCCAGATCAGTGACGTAGCCAGGATTACACACTAATGGGGGCATAATATGGAATCCATGTACATATAAAATCCTAATTGATTATATACAAAATAACTAAAATCCTAAAATAAATAAAAGTATGCAACTCATGTAAAAAAAAAATTGATTACATATAAAAATTTTAATATGTAGTATACAACACTTCTGTGTTGAATATTATAGTGAAACTCACACATTAATTAAATGTCAATTATTCATTGGAGACTCGTGATAAATCATAATTCATGTGTTTTTAAAGTGGACCAATCACAAAGCCCCTTTTCAATTACTTGGTTTTCCCAACTCCAGTCAGGGTTACTCGTCATCACTAGAAAGTATTCAATTTATCCAAAAAAAAAAAAAAAAAATTGGAGAAAATGTTGAAGTCCCTTCAATGGACATATAACATATTAACATGTTATGAATTCATTCAATCTCATTTATAATTGAGTTTTTTTTTGTTTAAAATCACCTCCCAATATCCGGATACATCTACCAACTTGTCGAAAAATGACTCAGTATTTGATTTGCAATTTACTTTACAAGATAAACACTCTAATAAAAGCATCTATGATGGAATACTCCATTTTAAAGGACCCAAATATAATAAAAATGTTTTAAGAAAAAGTTTTATTGAGAAATAAAGCATGGATTTCACAATATACACATGGTGATCAAGAGAGCTATACTTGGAGAAAAGAATTCTTGGCATAGCTGGCCTCTCCTCCTCCTCCGTTCATGTGTAAAATATTTTCAAGTGTCATGTCTTCTTCTCAAATTTCTCCAACAAACCCGAAATGTCTGTCACCATATATAGAAATGAATATTAGCTTAATTTCTGAAACATACAAACCATGAGGTTTTAAATTATAATTTTAGACTAATAGTGTATTTGTCCATGTTCCTTCAAATTGTGTACCTAACATTTAATTTTCAAGTTCGAATTTAGTTTCTAGTATTAATGATATTTTGATGATGTGAAACATGTGGATGGATTGATGAAGGTATAACTTAATTATTAATATTATTTCAAGTTAAAAAAACAAAATCTTCAAAAAATAATATTCCAAGATTACATCTTATAAATGTTGTAAGAGCGTATAATATTATGTTATTAATAGTCCTAAATGAGTTTTTGAGGATTATAAATTGTCACATATATTAACTAAGCGCTACTAATGACAAAATTCTTAGGTATTGGTTTCTATTGATTCTATTTTTGCATGAATTAACGTAACCTTTCAAATGTATTTTCTTGATAGTCTAATTTCAAAAACAGCTTTACATGAAAATCTATTTCTTAAATGAGTTTTCCAATGCTACTAAAATAAACCTTATTTACAACTTTAATTAAATATGTGGAACTAAAATAAAAGGATAGACAGAGTTTAACTGACCTACAGAAGCCAATGAAGTGAGGGAGTTATATTAATGGGAGGGGGAGAAGTGGGTATTTATACAAGGTGAGGGGAAGGGAAATTATTAAATTATATATTTTATTTTGTTGTATTTGATAAGAACAGTTGATACCATCACTTTAAACGTGATTTTGATCATCAAATGGTCTCTCTTATCACCCTATCATAAAAAAACGAAAAAAACGTGTCTTTATCATATGATGTACCATGTGATTTTGCAATTATTTGAAAACACATTTGAATAACTTTCTGAATAATCAAACGTGTCAATCGGTGCCGTCCATTTGTTTTCGCAATGGAAAATTATTCGCCGACTCCCATTGCAATCTCAATGTAGTCAACACCGATTTTTTAAAAAAAAAAAAATTATATACTCTTTAAATGAAATACATGTTGATATATGAAATGAAGTATATATTGAAATATATTAGTATATTTTTTTTAAATTAAAAAAAATTACACCATATACTATGATAAAACTCATATACTATGATAGCGCAATATATACTACATTATTATAACATATAAACTGTAAAACGGACTGTAAAATAAATTGCGTGTATCAGCGCTCTTTCACAATTGTTGATTGTTGAGTCACTTCTCTCTGTGTTTTTTTATCGTGCAAAATGTGATGAATATTCCTACTAATTAAAGACACGTGCTCAAATCAGTATGGGTCTTTTTACTATCAGAAGTAACAACTAAGGATTGGAAAAATATATCTTTCAATTTATCCGTGTTACCCTTCTTATCTTTCTTTGGTCCCTGGATCCTCCTGTAATAGGACCACGAAATCTGTCTGTTAAATAACAGTTCCAATTTTGCTAAGCATTATTATTTTCAACAAGGTACATGAGTTCAAACTGATAGGCATGTATAACATTTGTCATTCGTGTCCTACACTTAAGAACATGAGTCAAAATTTATATATAACATGAGTCGAAATTTAAAGAGCTAGTGTCCTACACTAGATTTTACATATCATGCTTCTTAAAAAAAAAAATGGATTCAATAACAAAAATTTTATGAATCAAGCTTTGGTCAATTGACAAACACTATCATCTTTTTTAAATATGTAAGGGATCAAATATTTAGGAACACAATCTCAATCAATTTTGTGACCCAAACTTATGTGAACCAATTTCAAAAATGATAATAATGCAATCAAAAGTGTTAAAATGACATGTCTTCTTTTAATTTTTCTAATATCGACGTGTTAACAAAAATTGTCCTTATTTTTATTTTATTTTTGTTAGTGGATCAGGCCGTTTTTAATAAATAATTGTTCAAATTCGTTTTCCAAAGGCCCAATCCAGGTCCAAGTTTTTTAAGAAAGCAAATTAAAATAGAATATTGTAAAAAATGATTTTTCAAACATTTAACAAAAGCAATAATGTTTTTTAAAAAACAGTTTTAAATGAAATTTGTTTTTCAAACTCATTTCTCATGAACGATACCGTAGTTTAAAGTCCAAGTTGTTCAAATATGTTCAAAAATTAAAGGGGAAATTAATTAGGTCCATGTGGTCATCCACTTATTAATTTTAGGTCTCTAAATTTTTTTTAGGTCCATAAAGTAGTGAAAATTTATCTTTAATTCCCTCCAGACGAATGTTGTTCAAAAATACCGAAAATATCCCCGTTCAATTATTTCAATACATTGTAAATACTCTCCAGTACATTGTTAGGTATCTTCAGTAGACTGTTAACATTTCTCAATACATTGTTAACATTCACAAAATTGGGCGAAGACATTTTTGGTAGTTTTGAACAACATCTGGTTGGAGTAACTTAAAGATAATTTTTCATCCCCTTAGTACTTAAAAAAATTTAAAATTTTCAAGAGACCTAAAAATAATAGACGGGTGATCACATGGACCCCTAATTAATTTCACCAAAATTAAATGAAACTTGATTTTTTTATTTTTTTATAAAAAAACTTGATGTCGAATTGAATAATACAGTTTCAATGGTTGTCTTGCTCTTTTATCATGATAAAAAAAAAAAAAAAAAAAGTTATATAAGTGCATAGATATTAACCCCATATGACGTGGACAATGAATAAGACCAAACGATCTCCCACGTAAACATAATAAATACATAATATATGACAGTGTCGTGTGTAACATAAACTTCGATTACCAATAATGAAACCAAAATATTAATCTAGGGGAAAAAATATATATATACTCAATAATTGATTGTACAGTTCGATTTATACGTTGTGCAGTTCTATTAAAGAGGTGTCCAGTTTGATACAGACCGAACTGATCGGATCCAGTCCTGATTGGATTCAGTCTTGTCTCTTTTGGGGTATGATGTAGTCTTATATAAAATAGGTTAATATTTTGATATAGATAACTATTGAAACAACTTATGGTTGATTGTATTTTTTATTCTGTTATTATTTTTATTTTTTACTTTAATATTTTTTTGGATTATGAGGCATGGAGAGTTATTTCAGCACTCTAGGTGAGTTCGATTGCATGATTGTGAAACTGATTTTGCAAAAGCCCACCTCCTCTACCTTTTGAAAATCGTCGTTTTTAGACAATATTTTCCTGAAATCTGTGTCCAGAAACTGATACAGTAAAATTATTTGATTGCACGATTGCAGAATCACAAAAACTGCGCAACCAAACACACCAGAATGAATTGAAAACGTCACAATCAAAAAACATTAAATTATGGTTATCAATTTTAACGCATGTGTCTTGTTCAAATGTATAACGCTCAACAAAATTCACACTGCTAATGAACAGACAGATTTCGTAAGTATATAATGCTAACGAGATATATGAGACTTGATCAAGGTTGAATAAAAAAATTGTGTATGAAGGCAAAAGAAAGGCACATGAAATTCTCTAGCATGATCTTGAATTGAAGTGTCCGTAATAATGGTTTGTTTAATGAAAAATGATATACTCAGCTCAATTTACAATCTAAAATGATGCTCATTTTTTTGAAGGATTATGTACTGTTGGGAGAAAATAAATCCCGACTGTCAAGATCCGTCGATCAAGGTATAGATCGGATAACAAAATATTTATTTATAAAGTCTTCTTCATGCAAACCCTACAAGGTAGAATAGGATTTACGTTCAAATCTTCTGTCGTATGTCCTTCCTATGCTGTAGATCCACGGCGGAGTGTGGCATCTCTCTTGCTTTGAATAGTAACCGCGAATCCCTTCGCTCTCTTTTTCTCATTTCCTCACCTTTTCTGAATCTAGAGATCCTAAAGGATTTCTAATATTAGGGTTTTTTATTTCGGCGAAAATCAGTTATCTTGAAATAGAGAGGAAACCACATATTTATAGGCTAGGATAGGAACCTAAAAGAGAAATTAGTAATTGGCTCATATGGGCCTGGATACCATAACTAAACCTAGAATTAAAAACCAAAGGCCCATAAGTCATAATTTAATCCATTAAAGAATTATGACTGCACTCCAAATACACTAATCTCAAAATAATATTTTAAGCTCCTTATATTATATGCTTAATATCTTCTCACGCTAAGATTTCAATACTCGTTATGAAATAATATTACTGACAATATTATTTCATAACATCTTATTTTCCTTCAAATCTTCCGTTTAACTTATATGACATGTCGAATAGTTAAATCCACCGGCCAGATTAGGCATGACCAAAACTTATAAGTATCCTCAAGAGAGTACCATCAATCTCCTATAGGAGACGTAGATTCTATCAATAACAAATATTCATCATACAAGTGTTATTGTTACTTAACTCACCGAGTCTAATGATCCATAGGAGAATCTCACTCTTTAATGAATCAAAATGACAAATAACAAATGGACATGTCTAAGAATCATTTTAGGATTAAGAGCATAAGCAATCATAATAAACATGGGGTGTAAATTATTTTATTTAGCCAGTACAAAAATAATTACCCCAACTTGATCCGTTCAATACACATAAGGTGTACTACCACAATCACCCAAAAACCTATGAACCGGTCTTTCATAGTCAAGATAGACTACATAAGATGAATTGCACTACAACATTTATCCAATGGATTATCCAAGTCCATCTAAAGTTGTGAACCTCAACTTATAATTCACAGAGAACCGATAATATGATATTTCGTGTGTAAGTTGAACTCTACATGCCAGATTATCTACAGTGTAAATTAAAAGACTAAATTAAAACAAGCACAATATTTCAAACAATTTAATGTAAGCATTTACCAATAATAATTCTCATCAAAATGCTAAGACCATCTTAATAATAGAGTTTATTACATAAGTCATGGCTTTTAGAAAACTACTCTAACATGTACCTCATTTAATGAGACATGTTCTTATAGAAAAAAGTGAGGTATAAAGTCCAATGAAATCAATAGTAACATTTATAGAAAACGTAAAAATAAATCAATGAGGTATTTATCTCGTAGTGAGTGGAAAGAGCTTATGAAGTATACGGATGGAATTGTATTTTGGATTAAAAAAAGTACTCAAGTATAACATCTCTCTTTTGTGTGTGTGAATTTGATTCATAAAAGAAGCCCAGTTACACTACTGGAGGCCCATGTTAACCCACCAGAGTCTGGATCTATTGTCATGCATGTATTGCCAATATCATGAGCTCAATTTCAATAAATACATGTTACGATTTTTTTAAAAATAATATACATCATAAAAAAAATAAAATATATATATTTTAGTATTTATCCACTTATAAAAAAAAAAGTTTTTTAATGAGATATATATACCTCGTTAATGTAAATCACACTAACGAGATATATAAAACTAAAAATTGGGATTGAAAAACAAATCTAACAATGTTTCTGTATATTTTGAATTTGAATGTTGTTACACTCAACTCATTTTATAACCTCATTTACAATCCATCATTCTTATACACCTCTTTGACAACATGAACTAAGTTTAAAAAAAATTACATAGTCTACAAATGTGTCCATATAATTCATTGAAATATAAATGGCATTAGATGATATATGCTATTTTTTTTTATATAAAAAAAGAGTAGACTACATTTGCAGTTGGAAAAGAGGCTGGGCCAAACATTTTCTTTGAATTTTTTTTGGGATATATACTTGCTAGTGAAGTACATAATTTCACTGAAAATAAAATATAAATGCATACATTTTCAATTTTTTATATTTTTCTAATCAACTTCATTTTAAAAACCAACAGATATATTTCAAAATCCTTCACTCCATTTGAGAGTTCTGTAAGTGCCAAAGACTGCAATCTAATTATCTAAGATGCAAATAATAAATTCTTATGGGCAGTTAGGGTTTCCATTGCATTCAAAAATCCACACAGCCAACCAAGAGGACCACAAAAATCTGCTGATCAGTCCATGTTGTGAAGAAAACCAAATAATGGGTTGCCATTAATTAAGCCTTCAAAAAGTCACACTTTTGATGCAGACCAAGTTGTATTACTTTGTTAAAATGGACCAGCCAACACATATCTATGTGTTTTTTTAAAAAAACATAACCCCTTTTTAAAAACTTTTAAATTGGATTGACCAGATTTATAGTCCTCCCAAAGAGATAAGGTGTGACAAACATGCAAATAAAAATATTATGGTAGTTGGTTTGTCATAATTATTATTTAATGAAGGATCGAATGACAACTGATGCCAGCCTTGTTTAGGTGGGAAAAATAATCAGAAGAGAATATGTGGATTTGCCCAAAATTGCAAGCACATTTATAATTTGTCTTCATCATTCTTTTCTTTTTTGTTGGTAGGTGTCTTCATCATGAATTAATTCAATGGCCAATTGATTTATATATATATGAATTAATTCAATGGCCAATTGAAGTGAAAAAGGTTACTAGTCTTTTATATTCCCACCATTATTTAATGGATATATTGGATTCTTCAATAAGTTTTAAGAACGCAAAAGGGTTCTCCAGAGGTGTAGTGTAACTCATATCGTATTTTTCATATTCTACTAACCTCTTGAGTTTGCTCTGTAATTCAAAAGTTGTGCACTGCATAAAGAGATAAGAGAAAGAAAATCCAATTCCAATATCGGTATTATCGATTCACCAATCCAACAATCAATTGATTTGCATCAAAGTAAAGCCTATTCCTAACATGGAGTTTTTGTAAATCCAAGAAGGTTGATCTGTATAGCTTTTCTACTTAATATATGAAAGAATCCCCTACCAAGGGCCACTGCATCAGGTTTGAGTTCTTTTGGGAAATGCCTTTGAAATTGCAACATTTGTGTGACTTTGGAGGACACAGATCCATTAAAAAAAAAAAAGTTTATTGTGGGATTTTGGAAACTCAAAAAAAACAAAACAGTGACATTTTTTCAATGATAGTGAAACAGGGCCAACCAACCAATGGTGATTAAAGTTATTCAAAAGAGTGAAAATGCTTACACACATGAAACTGACATCCAAATCAAGATTTCATACACATTTTAAAACCAACCCAAAATGCCCTCTCTCAGATCCCTTGATTATAATTATTGCATTGTTTTAGAAACATTAATGAACAGTGAGTGATCCACAGCTGTTTTTGGAATTAAATATAAAGGTGTTGGTGTAACTTAAAATTTAAATAATTAAAAATAAATAAATAAAAAGAAAAACTTGTGTGAGATGGATTTTGATTGGTTGGAGGAGATCACATGGTGGGGTCAGATTTCTTTTTTTTTTAACGGCGGAAAGTGCAAGACAAGAAATCATTGTCTTGCTAGATTTTGAAGGGAAGATTTTCATTTTCTCATGTCAAAGTTTTATGATGGGTACAATTAATTTATACATAAAAATTAATATCATATGTTTTTTAAACCAATGATGTTATTTTTATATATTCGAAAGTGTATATATGGGGATTGGGGATTATTTTATTATTTTTTATTTAGTGTTTTTTTACTTAGGGTCCATTTGAAAACACAGATTGAAAAGTAGCTTTTCAAATAAAGTTACTTTTTAAGATGATTTTAGACATTGACTTTTATTGTGATGTTTTTTAATTCAGGAATCAATATTTAAAAGTAGTTTATGTTTGGTAGAGAATGTTGTTTTTCAATTCAAAAAGTCGATTCCAATAAAAAAAACGTTGTTTTTGAGCTTTTCAAAACACAGATTTCGAGAAAAAAATTAAAAAGAATCCAGCTTTCGATTATGAATAAAGCAGCCCCGTTTGGCTGCACGATTTTAACTTTTCAGCTTTTCAAAATGCAAAAGCTGCTCCAAACGTGTAACCAAACGGGGCCTTAACTGTGTTTGGATGTGCAATTAAAATGCTAAAATTCTTACAATTTTACATTTTAAACTCAGTTTTTGAAAAAATATTATTTTATTAGTTTTTTAACCGTAAGTTTTTTTTATTTAAAAAGCTCAATACTAAAAATTGTGTTTAAATTCATGTTTGAAAACTTTAGCTTTTCAAATGTGGGATCTACTAAAACACATATCCAAATGAGTTTTAATATTTCTATTTTTATTTTTTGGATTTTCTTAATAAGAGTTTTATGTTGGTCTTCTTCTCATTTAGGTTTCCATCATTCTAATTTATAAATAAATAAAAGCATTGCTCCTCATAGACAATGAACATTTTCCTTTAATCTAACTCTCTCAATTGATCTGAATTTTTTTTTTTTTTAAGAAAATGATCCCTTGATAAATTTTTAGAGGTCATGATTCATTATTATGGTACTATTTTTATTTTTAAATTATACTAACTAGTATAAAAGGTTTCATATCTCAAATCATTATCATTATAAAACTTTTAATTATTAATATCTATCTAGCAATAGTTAATGTCACTGCCATACAAAATGTGTAAAATTTTAGAATTTTCCTTGTAATAAAATTTTAGTCATGTTTGGGTGCGTTTAATTGCGCGATCGCAAAACTGATTCTTCAGGAATATGTGTTTTAAAATTGATTATGCAGTAATCTCTCCCTCCCAAGCTTTTTAAAATCACAGCTTTTATATACTTTTTTTTCTAAAATATACACGTAAGAAGTTGTTATTGTAAACTGTTTAATTACGCGATGGTAAAAAAAATTTCCTGCAATCATAAAATTCACGCAACCAAACGCCTAATAAAACTTCTAATTTTAAACTCTCATGAGTCTGATCTATCGACTCGCGATATGATAAATTGCAGAGATATCGCGGATCAAAACGACCTACTACGCCGACCGTGTCGGACAAAGAAGGATCACTCGCGGTGACGTTACGAAGAGAACTAAGCATCTTTGAGGACTGCCTTCACAAACTCAACGGTGAAGAAGGGAAGAGCAACTCGAGTGCAGAATAAAGAGAAATACACGATTGTCTGTAGTGAATATGAAAACAATACTTGATATTTGAAAAGGGTAATGTTTTGATCATGAAATCCCATCAGAAAAGTTTGCCAATGAAGTTGTGACCCAATTTTTTTTTTAATGAATAATCTAAGAAAATAAGTAAGTGGAAAAATAGATTGATCCTCTATGAATAAAATGTAATAGTTTTTTTTTATATCTTGGTAGGCAGATATAATTTATCAATTACTATTCATTAGAACAAAATAATCAAAACACAAATCAAACTACCAAAACCAAGGGAAAAAATAGTATCTTCTATCTCTGTATGACTATTTATTTTCAGACAAGCTAACTGCAAATCAAATGGGCATAAGTATTTTTTTTAGCATTTTACACCCCCAAAAAGTATTCATATATGTAAATATTACTTATTTTGCACATTACAGCCTCATGTTCCTAAATATCCCTGTCAACTTAGCTTTGACATGAAAACTATAGGTTGATGTTGTGACTAGAGCCACATTATGTATTATCACTTTCAAGATTGAATGGGTTTTGAAGTAGATCTGGTGACATTCTGATGTCCTCATTAATTATTATATAATTAATTAACTATTGACCATATAAATCATTAATATATCCTGACATGTTTTTGTTTAGGTTTTTCATTTCTATCAAAAACCATAAACCTGTTTGGTGTTAAACAAAATCGTTTTAACATCTATTATATTTTTTTATGAAATGCTCTATTTAAACCCTGTATTTACTGTAAATTTATGTATTATTCACTATTAAAAAAAGTACTGACATATCATTATTCAAAGTTTTGTCATATATATGTTTGACTTAATTAAGCTCATATAAAAAAATAGAAGATTAAAATATACTTGAAATTAATTTTCCCTAAAAAAAACAACTCTCATCCAACCACAAAAAAAAACACAGCCCAAGACAATGATTTAGGGCATCTTGGGGAGTGCCCACCCACCATAATAGATAATACCACCCCCACAGTACATTATACCACCCCTCATGGGACCTACAACAGCCAGGTTGGGGTGGTTAAAATAACCCCCCCTTCCCCAACCCTAGTGAACACCATGTTCTTTTATCCCTCTTATTAAAACAGAATACTTTGGGTGGATTTAGATTAGGATTTTAACAATCGGATTCAATCCAAATCTAAATAAGTCATACTTAACTCGGGCCGAATATAGGTTAAGTTTCCAGATAACTCATACCCAATTTGAACCCGAATTAGAGTGGTAAATATAAATGTCTTGATTCAGTTTTTTAATTGTTTAATTTATAAAATAAAATTTGAATTGTCTAATTTATTTTTATCTATAATTTATCACTTATATAGTTCTATTTTTTATTCTTTAAATAAAAATGTTCTCATTTATACTTTTCTTATTCTTTTGGTGCAAAGCATTGACTTTTTAAATGTTTAAATGACATATTTTGAAGTCAAATTCAAACACAATCCGAACATGACCCAAACTCGAACCAAATCTGATAAGGTTGAGGGTTGGATTTAAGTTGAGCTCCTCTGATTTTAGGGTCAAGTTGGATTGTATTTAGATTGGTTTTCTCCCACTCTAAGGGTGCATTTGAAAACACAGTTTAAAAAACAGTTTTAAGCTTTATATACATTCTTTTAGGATGTAATGATCAAGGTTATTTTTTAATTAATCAATGAATCATATTTTTTGCTAATAACAAAGCTGCTTTTGTTAGAATAAACACAGTTTTTGAAATGCCTTTTTTGATGTAATGATAAAAGCAACTTTTTAATTAAATTTGCTTATTAAAAATCTGTTTGAGACTTTTAATTTTGGGTTTTTTGCATATATACCCCTGTTAGGTTCCTTGATTGCAGAAATACCCCTGTTAGGTTCGGGTTTGCATTAATACCCCTGTTAAAACAATAAATAGTGCTTACGTACCCCTCCGTTACTCACCGTTAGCAAACAGGGGTTGACCATGGTTAATCTGCTAACCACAAGTTGGTATTTTACCTATCTACCCCCAACTAAACCCCACTACCCGACCCGATTAACCCCTCACTTAACGGACTTAGAGGGTAATATTGACTTTTCCCTATACTTAACGGAGGAAAATAGCCATTTTTTAACTACACCCGACGGAGACTAATCACAGGGGTACGTAAGCACTATTTATTGTTTTAACAGGGGTATTAATGCAAACCCGAACTTAACAGAGGTATTTCTGCAATCAAAAAACCTAACAGGGGTATATATACAAAAAAAAACCCTTTAATTTTTAAAGAAGTTAAAAATAACCCCCCTCAAGATGTGAAACGCATCCTAAGACTAATAAGAACTGATTGAATGCAACACTTATACATTTGACAAAAACTACCTGTTATTATGGGTAAAATTGAAGGAAAGTTGGGGGTGACAATATAACTCTCTCTCAGTAGCAATGTCTTTTCTTTTTTAATAAACTTTTCTCTGGTTAGTACCAACTCTCTTTAACCTTCACCAGCAGCCACCACCTCCATTTGTGGTAGGTCACATAAACTTCCCTTTATATATTCCCCTTGACCATTCTCTCTCTCTCTCTCACTCTCTCTTCCAGTCATCCCCATTGGATCTCTCTCCATCTGGGTCAGGTCTGTTTTTCTTTCTCCCCCATTCAACCCATCTCTTTTCAGTTACATTTCATGTTTATTGTTGTTGTTGGAGATCTATTTGTATTAGTTTCTTGTCGTGTTTGTTATTATGGTGGGAGATCTTTTGGCATTGTGTTTTGTCTGTGTTGGGTGGTGTTGATGTTTGGGTTTGTTGTGATGTGCATTGTAAAATGGGTTTGATTTTTTTACTAGATGTTTTTCAGTTTTGCCTTGACTGGGATTTTAGTTGGGATAAAAACATTAATGAAACATTTTTGGCTGTTTAGATCTGGGTCTTCTGTTTTTTCAGCACTTGATGGAGTTCATATATTTTGACTCTTGCATTAGTAGATCTTTTTGTTCTTCTCCTGATCTGTGAAGGTACCACATTCTGGATCTTGATTTGCATAGTGAACTTACTTTTTCATGGTGTCATGATCACATTGTGGTCATTTGTGTGTGTGTGTGTGTGTGTTTTTCATGTTCAGATGGTTCTTTGGGTTGGATCTTTCATTTGTTTATTTAAATATAGTATACCACATAATCACTTTTTAGATCTCATTGTATGTTTTTTTTTAATAAAAATATTTAGTTGAAACCCACCAGCAAATGAATGATGTTAGTTTATGTCAATACATTTTTTAAACACTTCTTTCTATAGTAATTTCTATACTTCCCTGTTTTGATAATGGTACCCTCTACTCTCACAGATCAACAAATGTAAATTTTGGCTCCAACATTTATGTGTCTGGTTTCACAAGGGGGAGGATAACTTATCCCAAATTTGAGAGAGAAAAAGTCTATAGATTTTGTCCTTAATTATATTTGTCAAAATCAGGATAAAAAAGTGGGTAAGTGTTTTTCTAGCCTATACATGGAATTTAAAATAAAAATCCTCATTTTCAATTCAAAATCAGGAAAATTATCCACACTTTATTCCCGATTTTTTGTTTAACAAAGAGGATAAATTGTTCATTACAACTTATCCTGCCACTTTTTCCCTTACCAAATTAGGCCTTAGGAAGCGTCATTTTTCAACCATCTTAATTAGTAGTCCTGCTTGCAAATGGTGGATTTGTTAAAGAATTAGTGAGCTTCTGTTTTGAATGTGAGCAGGTCATCTCATGCTCTGAATTTCCAAAACCAGATAACCACTTATATCATTGTTTTTCCTACCATCTTTTCAATTACTAATTGTAGTAAACAGTTTTCCTAGTAGGTGTTTATCATCCACACTGTTCAACATGAAATTCGCTGCTACCCACATCGATATCAAATTTAAATTTACTCATCGTACTTGGAACCAATTATTGAACTGATTCTGCTTCTATGAAATCAATTTTCAGATAATCATTCCAAAATGTTTTTTCGGATTTCGGTTTTTGTGTTAAAAGTCAACAAAACAACTTTTATGAAAACTGGTTGAGAGTAGGTTTTGTTCAACAAAAGTTATGTTGAGAGCAAAATTTATGAAAAAACGACGCCTTAGTCACGCATCTGATAGTTTCCTTCATCATGCTATTAGTGAGATCCATTTTTTCAGGTAGTATTAATCATATCTCTGAATAGACCTTTTTAATAATATCTCTGAATCAAATAGACCTATTAAACTTCTTCTCTTCCATAGTTCCATGTTTTCCACACCAACTTCAAATCAATACATAAAACCAAAAACAACCAATACAAAAACAGACTTATCTAGTTTGGATTCTGAACCTTTGTTTTTCCTTTACAGGTTTCAGCAGTCAAGAGAAACTTCAAAACTACCAATGGCATTCCCCAAAATCCTCATAGTCACTACTCTACTAGCACTATCACTTACTTCCATCAATGCCGCCACCATCTTATCTCCAACCCCAGCCCCCGCCCCGGCCCCAGGACCCGGATTCGTGAACCTAACCGACCTCTTCACTGTGGCCGGTCCCTTCCACACATTCCTCCAACTCCTCCAACAGACCAAAGTCATTGAAACCTTCCAAAACCAGGCCAACAACACTGACCAAGGCATAACAATCTTCGTCCCGAAGGACAATGCCTTCGCTTCCTTGAAGAAACCATCACTCAAAAATCTCACTTCAGATCAACTCAAGTCACTCCTACTCTTCCATGCAATCCCAAAGTACTACAAGCTCTCAGAGTTCACCACCCTAAGCAGCTCAAGCCCGGTTAGCACCATTGCGGGCGGGCAGTACACTTTGAACTTCACTGACAACTCGGGCTCGATAAAGGTCAACTCAGGCTGGGCGAACACGAAGCTCAGTAGCAGTGTTTACTCAACGGACCCGGTCGCAGTTTATCAGGTTGACAAGGTTTTGCTTCCTCAAGTGATCTTCGGTGTCGCACCGCCACAAGCACCAGCTCCTGCTCCAGTCCCAGAAGCCTCCCCGGTTTCGGACATTAGTCCATCAAGCCATGGCAAGGGCTCGTCTCCGAAGTCTTCAGACTCGACGGGCAGTTCTTCTTCTCACAGGATCAGCTTTGGCATTGTCAACTGGCTTGCTTTGGTGGTGGCTTCAGCTGGTCTGATGGTGTTGTTTTGAGAGACTGATGGAGAATCTCTCATTGTGGATTTTGATGTGTATTAGCCTGAGAGGCTGCATTGGTGATTCTTATATTGTTTGTTATTGTATGGATTCCAGTTGTTCTTTTTGTGTTGTAATTCTTTTTTTTTGTTTATTGGGCATGTTAGAGATACATATATGTTGAGGTTGGATTATTATGGTTTACTAGTGTCACCACTTGTTTCTGATTCTTGTTTCTGTTCATGCTTTTTTTATTTTGAATGTCTCCTTTGTTCAGCAGTGGGTCTAAAAACGCAATTTGGTTTAATCCAAAAGTATCACACAATATAAGGTATAATTATGCCCTGACAAAGATCCCATGTAAACTGTCATCTTTATCGAACTTAGCATTTTGTATAATCTGTATTCTTTTTTTAAAATGCTATTTTTTTTTTCTTAAGTAAAATGTGTGGTAATATATTAAATAGTGAGAGGAGTGATTGATGCACCTGTTTTCTATTACTATTTTAAAAACATGGTATTTTAATATCTTTATTATTAAATGAAATTAGAATATCATTTTACTTTTATTTCACTTCAAGTGATAACTGGAACCTAATGATTGATGTACTGATTTTTTTTTTTTTGGTGGAGGTAGTAATATTTGAATCATTTGGAAATTCATTTGAATTCATCACATTAACATGGACACATGGTGTTATGAGTAATTATAGCCTTTTCATTGAGTGTACTTTGGGAGAATCATGTGTGGATTGTGAATGTCACAGGCAATGCATGAATTCTCAGTGAATTTCATAACTTATGTTATTATTGCATGTAGCTTTCAATTCAGTACCCTATGTTTTGATGACTGAACAGGGTTCACCATTATAGGATAGTGTAATTGTTCATTGCAGTCATAATACAACTCGGATTATGTAAAAGAAAGGGATTTTCTAATGATTGTAAATAAAAATGATATTTATAGCAATGAAATTTTTTCATATATATTTTTAAATGATATAACATCTGATAAATTTAATTATCCAAAATTCCAAATTGACATGAACCAATCACTCTCGGTAACAAAATGTGATAGGACAACATGTCCTTTGGTTTAATGTGTTTTTTTTTCTATAAGTGGATACCTATAATTTATTAGAATATATACTCTCACTCAAGATGATAACACTAACATCACACAATTAGTGACAACAAATCTAGAGCATTAAATGGACTCTTCAAAAGTGACATCCACCATCAGAAACTACTCAGGTCCTGTGTTTGTATAACATTGTAGAGAATTTCTCTAAGAAAATGTTATACTTGCCTAATAAAGTACATTTTTACACAAAAAAAAAGAAACATTTGAATGCATATCCATTTTTTGTAATATATCTGCAAGAATGACTGCATCAGTGTCAGTGTAACAGTGCCCATTTCTGTGATCTCTTGTCAACTAACTAAAGAAGGGTCACCCCATGGAAGATTTTTAAGCTTGACTACAAATAAAATGTGGAATGCAATACCATGTGTAAGCTGGAAGATTCAGGATCCATAATTTGCGCTGCTCCGGAAAATCATGTACACAAGCAACACGCATTAGAAATCATACTTTGTCCTCCCACTTGATAAGATGAGGCACAACATATCGAACAAGTCTGACGAGGATTTATAGAATTCCCAAGATTCTAGCATCAAACGCTTCCTGGATCCTTTGAAATGAACAACCTGAATAAAATGAAGAACAGACAGAAAGATGCAAGAGAGTTTAAACCATGATAATATATACATAATGGATTTATTAACAAGGAGAAACACAAATACTTGAAGAAGACTATCGTTGCAATAAATTAAAACCAATGAATACTTTGAATTTGAATATGTATCTTCCATGCATTTTTATTCATTGGAAATTAATGTAACATGAAATCATTCAGAGATCAAAAAGCATGATAGTTGTAGATATCCCTGAAAAGGGTGACCATTATTTTTGGGGTGTGAGGGGTTGGTGATGGTGAAATAATAGACATTGGTGGTTGCATGGGTGTGATGAAAAGAAACATTTTATACCTTTACATCCAAAGGCATTCCATGAAATTGACCGGCACCTTCAGGAGGTGTCCAATTGTATATGGCACATGGTAGAAACAGTACCGATACTCCGTGAATTTCATTTAGAAAAGCTTCATGCCGTGTAAATCTTTTTGCATCAAATGAATGGTGGGAGGTTATAACCCATGCCAAGGCTAACTGATCTCCAAGCATGCGGGAAGCCTTCAAAAATCTGGATGAGTAAACATCTAGCACTTCTTGTAGAAATATCTTTGCTCTGCAACCAAAATGTAACTTATTTGATGAACAGTGCCGAGATTTGACAAAAGGAACAGTTAATAATATTTGAGATACTCGGGTGGTGTACCTACTTGAGAAGACCCTCGTGAGAGCCCCTCACTGCGATAAATCCTGAATTTAATGGTTGATCCTTGTTATTCCGGAAAGTGAGAGCCAAATGAAAATGTGGATATTTCTGAAATATATCTCCAAAATCGTCGATCACAGCAACATCTGAATCGGTAAATATGTAGTGATTAACATGATCCTGATTTTGAGAAAGCTCCTCTAATCTTGACTGTAAGAAAGCCTGCATAGCCAAGGATGATACATAAGTAACATAAAAAGTTATTGGATACCTCGTGAAACCTCAGTAGAACCACGAAGGTATATTACAAAGAGCCAACCAGTAGCAACATTATCATAAATACTATTGAAAGGAAAACAAAATCTATGAAGAAATGGATATGCTTGCATTAATGTGGCCGGCACGATGTCTGAATGGAAAGAACATAGAAAAACTTTAGTGGGCTCCGCCTCATATTATGACAAATATCATCATAACAAAATATTAATTGCCTTAATTAAGCATTGACAAATAGAGAAATGGGCTCTTACAATATAAGACCTTATCCTTTGAAGCATCAGCTTCTCCCTTGAATAGTCTCCCTGAATTGGTAATAATGTCACACCACTTCTATTTATTGAAGGCTCAGATGCAGGATCGGTTAATATGATGACATCGCTTCGAGGCATGTTTACCTGCAGCAATCTAGATATGAGAAAAGAAGGTGTCAAGGGAACACCAAAATAAGTTTACATTTAAATAAACAGGTTTTGGTTCAGTTGCATAAGAATTCTTTTATATCATCAGAAGGAAATACTGTACAAGTATATTGAGAAATAACCAAGCAAAATAACATTTAATGGGAGATGATTTTTTTTTTGACGAAATGGGAGAAGATGATTTAAAGAATAGAGATCCATCTGTCTTCATGGGAATGATCAGGTGCCTGGAGCACCCTTTTCCTTCTCCATAAATAATATCTTTGTTAGCCCTGCCACATCTTGGGGAATGGAATTGCACTTGGTGTTATGACTGACTGAATATTATTAACAATTAAGAATTTCTCAAGATGCCACCTGCCTGTAGGACTTTCATTTAATAATTTTTTTCCCTTCATCAAGTTCCACTGCAATTTCAAAGCTTTTGTACATTCTTTAACTATAATGCACAACTGCAATCTACATGATACTAACACATCCGGGCCCACTTTCATCACCCACTGAGAGTTCCTTTGTGTATGATGCAAGACCTACATGATCTAAAACTAAATGTTTTTCAAACACTAATTCCTTTCATCATGATCCAAGATGCTAAATAAACCAACCTACATTTCAAATTACTCAGGTGTGTGTCAAAAACCCTGGTACATGAAATCGGCAATGCAGTTCATGTGGTCACAATGTGAACGACATAAATTATTGTCAACCATACAGACACTACTTGCATAACAAATACATCAAGGAGATTCAATTAAATCTTCTACAGATTCAATAAAATTTCTATCCTTCATCTATTTTCACGCACTATGATACAACATTGTAAATCACACATACTAGAAATTTAGGACCTTGAGCTAGACCACTAAACAATCAATGGAAAAAATTACCTGTATAAAGTTGACGAACACATTAAGAATAGCCAAACTTCTCTCTTGCTTGGTGTATGACATTTTACCTACTGTTACTTTCTCATTCATGCTTGGTGACTGGGAAATGTTGTAGATAGTAAAGACAGTGACAAAAGAAATTTTGTCACTGACTTCAGCAACCTGAGATGGCACAGGAAGACTAGTCCTGTTCAAAGCTTTAAGACCTGCAGCACAAAAGAAAGAAAATAACCCTAGTAAAGATTCGATTTTGCAAATGGAGCATGTCGATCATCACCATGAAGAAATGGAGAGTTCTAGAAAATAACACAATCAAGCATGTTCATCCGACAGGCCATAGGGCACCAATTTAATGGTATTGATGAAAGCCATACCATGTGCATCAGAGTTGTATAGTTTTCCACTGCTGGTGGTAATCTAAATTTCTGGATTCACTGTGTATAAACTTTTCTGCATTTTTTTTATAGTTATCCAAGCAATGGAATGAAGACCCAACAGTAAACAGGATTTCTGACATCTGAAGGGCCACAAATTATAGCTCATTTTCAGCAAATACATATATATTAATGGAAGCTTAGAAGGGTGGGTCTGCGCATAATATGAAGAGCTTAATCTCTTGAAACTGCACCATTTTGGAGTAGGATAAGCTCAAATATCACAGATTGACTGGAAATTTGATTGGTGGAATCCTAGAATCACCATGTTTTCAATTTGTGAAGTGATTTTGAAATCTTTATGCATTCAGAATGGACCCATAATCACCAAAGTACAGCTTCTAACTCTAAAATCATTATCCACACTCTGTGGAGCTTCAGACTTGGTTTCAAACTTGATAATACTTAGAATAGTAAACATAAATTGACTGAAATCTGAATGATTTCCCACTGTTTCTAAGAATATATATGTGTGTGTATATATACAACAAATGGGGCATCAAATAAAATGTCTTTACTTTTGCTAAATTCCATTAGCAAATGAAAAAGTGAGAAATCCTCCCTAATATGTTATATAACCTATTAAGATATATGGCATTTGAATGAATATGAGACCATTCTTGGGGTAAGAATTAATAATTAGCACAGATTCACCACCTAATAACCAGAGTTCACTCATCAAATGTTCCCTCCCCGGTCATCATAATCATCAAGAATTCTATTATTTACCTTGTTAAAATGAAAACTTAGTAGAAATTAAAGGAAGCCATTGGTTATTGCCTTCTTGAAGTTTGAACACTAGATTCTAAACACAAAAAAAATAAAAAGAACATACACAGTAAAACTGAAAAAAAATTACATAAAATCTCATGGTCAAGAAATATTACCAGTTTGGATATAAGAGGCGTAAACCAACTCTAAAATTTTAAATTCTCAGAAAAATATCCATATCCGTTTCGAATCCGTAACTAGAAAATCAGAAATTATTCGATATCCGAATACCCCGAGTGCATATACAAATATCAATGTATTCATCCACGCCAAAAAATATCTGAAATTAACATATATTGTAAAATTACATATATTTGTATCATATAATGTCCAAATTCAATAATCCTGCGTAAATTAATCATAATCTTAAAATTTCAAACAGTTAACTATATTTTCTTTGTATAGTCTCTAAAGGAGACAAGAAACCCTAGAGTCTCAATTTTATTTCTTTCATCTTCTTTTTTTCTAATATATCACTTAATCACTCGAACTAGACTTCATATTTAGACATGTAAACTATCCCCAAAAAATATATATTCGTTTCCGTTCTGAATCCAAAAAAATCCAAATTCAAATGAATGATATAAGATAGAAACAGATATTAACTATTAAGGCATCCAATCATATACATGAAGAATCCAAATTTTAAAAAAAAAGTTACTAATCACCGAAAACAAGAATGGATCTAAACCCATCCCTTCAAACAATCAAAAGCAAAGAATCGAAAAGAGAGAGAGAGAGAGACCATCACACTGCAATCGATCGGACAAGCCTTGGCCCGCGGCGGGGCCGAGGATCAGGTGATCGTACTTCTGCTTCTGCTTCTCCTCTGTCGTCGGATTCTTCAATCTGCTCGGATCGCTTGAATACGAGGCCCGCTGTTGCAGCTCGTGCACTGGATCCAAGAAATGAAAGTTAGTCTCGTTTTTTGTTGAATCTAGATTACATGATGAGAGAGAGAGAGAGAGAGAGACTGACTGGTGAGAAGAAGAGAGAGGGAGATGAAGAGGAAGAGGAGGATGAGAAGCCCCCGCAGTGGCTTCGGAATCCCCATCGCCGCCTCCGCCAGCATTCGAGGATTTCAGGATCCACAACCCCGCATGAATTCTTCGGATGCCGCGTTTGAAAAACGGGGAAAAAAAAACTGCGTTTGGATTTGATATGGAAACACTGCAAAAATTACGCGACTTCAAACCTAGCTTATCAAACGCTTTTTTTTTTTTTTTTCCTAATAAACATTGAAAATGTTACTTATCAGGCCTCGTTGGGGGAGCTTATTTACCACGTACATAAGTGATTTTGATAGAACTCTGGATTTTAAAATTGATTATACAGGAAGTTCACCTCTTAACTTTTAAACATTATTTATCTGATATTTATTTATAAAAATTATTATAGTAAAATTGTTTGATTGTAAGATTGTAAAAATAGTTTTCTATAAATGAAAAAATTGTGCGATCACACAACCAAACACACCCTTAAAAAAAATGTCAATTTTGCAGTTGTAATGTGGTCAAATTTTTTGTTTGGATGAGAGATAGTTCGGAATAAAGATTAAAAGCTTTTAATGAGAATTTGATTTCTTCTTATTATATTTAGTCCTATTTCAGTTATTGAAGATTGTAAAAAATAAAATGATATGTTCAACCTTTAGTGCAGCCCCAACCACAATCAACACCATTTTTTTTAGTCTCCAGTGTTCATAACACAACGGTTCAGGGTTTAGCAGTGTTACCGATAAGTCCTGGGTTCGAGTCTTGGCGCTGACTTACCCACCTGTTTGTTGGCGATTATTCGAAAGAATTTTCCGTGGGACCGAAGTAAACAAGCGGAGGTAGCTTTCCCAGCTCGACCATAAAATCACCCACGAAGAGTCCCTCCGATATAAAAAAAAAATGTTTAAAAAAAAATTTATATCATACATTATAGAATTATATACTCTATGATAATATTATTATAGTTTATGAGGCTGTAAAATGGACTACAAAATAGACTGAGTATATCAGCGTTCTTATAAAAGTGTAATCTAAATACTTGTCAATTGCAAATCTTAAGTAAAGACTCAGATGACTTTGCTTCTAGTGATGACTGAAACTTTAAGGTCTCGTTTGGTTCGTGGTAATCTGGGATGTAATTTGATTCCATGTGAGATTACCAAGAAAGTTTATAAAATCCAGTGTTTGGTTAGTGGTAATCTTGATGGTAATTATGGGCCCCACTAAAATTAAAATTCATGCATGTGGAAAATAGGATGAAATTAGATTCCCACCTTTTATGGTGGTAATCATAAATTCCATCAGGAATCCTAAATTATATTACCATTATACATTTACAAATTAATGAAATTACTATATACATCATTTCTAAAATATATAGTTCTTTTGATTATTTAACAAAAAAAAATTTGTTATAATTCTTATATGCGATGTAAAAAAATCTTAACTATGTATTAGATATTAATGTATGTTTTTAAATTCAATTTTTATTTTTATATGTGATGGGTTTAGATATTATTATAATTGATATAATATTCAATTGATTTAGAAATATTACTATTATTATATGTTTAATTATATAATTGGTTATTTTATTTATTTACATTCATTAAATATTTATAAAAAAATTACTCATTTTTTTAGTATTGTGATATAGATAAAAATATAAATTTTGTTATGAAAGGGATTGAAGAGGGTTACTAAGGAACGAGAAAACTGAGTAATTCAATTTAAAAGAAGCACCAAACTCACACTTTATAGTTTACATTGAGCGATGAGGGAACGAGTTTATAAATTCAAAGTGACAAATATATATCATAGTAAGGGTATTTTAGACATTTAAATCAAATTCCCTTTTCATTTTCCATATATGAACCAAACAATGAAAAATAATTATAAGGAGAAATCCATTAACGAACCAAACAATATGATGGAATCAAGATTCCTGGTAAATTGATTCTTGGTAAACTGATTTCTCTGGTGAAGTAATTCTACAAAAAAAATGACACGAACCAAACGGGGCCTAAAGCCCTTTGGATTCGCATTTGAACATATTCTACGGTAAAAATATCAAACACGGATCTAAATATCTTTTATAAACATGACATTTTATGTATTTACCGCATTTTATTCATTAAATTTCTTGCATTTTCACCATCCTAGAAACACCATTTCTTCAAATCGGGATTTTTTTTTTGAAAAGCAGAGGTTCGGAACCCAGTTAAAACATATCCTTAATCTTGTAGTAGCTCCACTATTTTCATGAAAAGATGAATGAAATTATTTAATTAGAGATTCCAAATATATGGGAAGTTTTATTCAAACCAGCCGAGATCTGTGACAAATGCATTGCCACCAAGTGAGACTGTTATTAATTTATTAAATACAGATCCCAAATAATATATTTTATTTAAAACGAGACTTCAACTGCACTTTAAATATATATAAAAAATAACTTTGGCTACGATCAAACTTTCTTTCTGGAAATAGATATGGAACACAGATGTTAGTAGGCCCTCAATACCATGCAAAAACAATAGAATATCTCCTGAGAAATAAAGTTTGTGTACACCACGTTCAAACTTCTCTTTTGTTTTTATTTTTTTAGTTCCAAGCACCAACTTTTTTTGTTTTTTTTTTATTTTAAAAATATTGATACAAAGATTGATAATAATTTATTATTTCAACACCTTGTATAATCTCTCCATGAAAATTAAATGCTAAATTGAACATGAGTGTACCCGACTGTGCTTTTTAATCATAAACCCATGTCATAAGTTATAAATATTCTAATATAAATAGAAAATATTTTATTTTTTATTTAATTATGTTTTTAGTTCCTCTAGTTAGAAAATAAAAGATAAAAAAATTATTGTTTGATTAACTATGATAAGTTGTGGATGATTTTTTTTATAAAATAGGGATAATGATTTATAAATGGTAAAAGAATGATTTAAGATGTGGTCCTCTGATTTATAAGAGGTGATGACAAATAATTTAACGTGTAAACGTAAACTTTTTGTACTAATTAAATAAATTGAATAAAATAACATATTTTCATAAGAAACTTGAAATATCAACATGAACATATTCTCATCTATTATAACATATGTATATCCACTTATTCATTGTAAATAAACATACATTTAAGCTAATTCACTCGTATTCCACTAGTTGTAAAAAAGAACAAGGATAGTACATTAACTTATGGGTTGTTTGGGTAAAGGAATTGGGGGGAGAAAAAGAGGGAATAGGAGGGAATAAACCTTATAAACCTCTGTTTGGATGCAGTATAACCCCAAATAGATTCTGGAATAATGTGGAATATGTTAAATAAAGTGTTTGGGTGTCTAGAATACCCAGAGATAATGTATGTCTAGATAAACTAGTATAAAGTAGTACATAGATTTCAGTCAATCTCTGGAATTAAAGTTAATCCATGTTATTTCACTCAAATAATATGTGACCCACTGTCAAATCAACTGTTATCACCTTCTATAAATTACCTATCAAATCAACTATCATCATTTTTTATCTTTTATAAATCTTTATTCACATTTTATTCAGACATTTTTTTAACAAGAACACTTCAAAATACAACAAACACAAAATCAATTTATTCTTGTTTATACTCATTTACATCAAAATAAATGTATATCTAATAATAAAACAAGTTCTGGATCTGAACGGTGGCTAAGAAAAATAGAAGATGATGAGAATGAAAGTGCTATCAGTATCTGTGCGTTAAAATGTCAGTAAGTTCTATGAAAGATTCATCACAAACGACGATACAGCAAGTTCTGGGCTGGACCCCACCGACCTCCCCCAGTCTTCGCGGGTCCTCACAAAGTAACCGTTTTTTTTTCTCTCTCTCTCTGTCTCTGTCTGTCTAAAGAGCAAAAGATTTGGCTTTCTTAACCAAAAATCACACCGTCCATTCTTCTCTTTCTCTCTCTCGCTGTCTCTTGCCACCCCAACACGGAACCTCAAAACGAAGAACCGAAAAAACAAACAAGAACAAACAAAATAAACAAAACCCATCCGAGAAGGGAAAGGATCACAGGTTTCTAGGCTTTTAAAGGATTTATTCATGTTTGTGTTGGTTTGAGAGGAAGAAATGATTGTTTGGGCGATTGGGTTTTTAGATTTTGAACCGATTTTGATCGATTTGGATTGAAAGGAGCAGTCTTTTCTGTTCTTTGTTGTTAAAAATCAAGGCTTTGTGAGGTTTTCGGGTCGTATTTGATTTGGGTAGATAGAATTCGATCGGATACGATGTCGAGTTTCGTCGGGGTTTTGGTCTCTGATCCGTGGCTCCAGAGTCAGTTCACTCAGGTCGAGCTGCGCGGCCTCAGATCGACTGTAAGTTGCTCTTTTTTTGTTGATTGTGTTATTGGTTTTAATGCTTGGTGAAAATCTTATGTTATCTTGCCTTTTAGTACCTCTCCATGAAGCGGGAATTGGGTCATGCGACGGTGAGAGACCTTCCACGGGTGATGGCGAAGATGAAGGGACTGGCGGAGAGGCTCTCCGAGGAGGAGATTTCGGTCATCCTCAGCGAGTCGTATTCGGACGAGGATGCTGAGGTTGAATTTGAGTCATTTCTCAAAGTGAGTCTCTTTAATTTAACTAATTTGAGTTTTGTGATTTGCCTTGTTTGGAACACACATGAAAACTGAATTCAAAACCTTTGTAAAAGCATAATCGGTTTAACAATTGGTTTCAAATAGGACCTTAGGATGCCCAATATAAACTCTAATGTTCTGTCTTTTTAGACATTGGTGTATAGCCATTGAATTATCTCTATATCGACTACCTGTATTGTCATTTGAACCATGTAAATGTATAAACATGTATTTATGATGCAATATTTGCACAATTGTATCAGCCAGGTATATGATGTTGTTTCGAACATACTATTGATTCTGGTTTCCTTCAATAATAGTGTGAATTCCTTGTGTTTGTATAAGGTACAATTGCATGGAATATGAATTGCCACATCCATGTAGTACCTGGGAAGTGTAGGCTGTAGACATTCTAGTAATGGTATATGGACATTGAAATGAACTTTCGTTTGAACCTTGTATGACATATACGTGAAGAGTTTATTACATTTTTTTTAAATATCTATCTCAAGGTTCAGATGCAATTTCATTTCACCGTTTTTTAATCATTCATATTGATATTTAGGTTTTAGGTGTCTGATATCTATGCTTGATCACATGCCAATATCCATGCATTAGTAACGCAGAACACATTGCATGGCATCGTTTTGATTGAAAATAGAGTGAACTTTGGACTTGGGATAGGTTTATTTGAACCTGCAAGCACGCGCCGCAGATAAAATGGGCAGTGGTGCAAAGAACTCTTCAGCATTCCTCAAGGCCACCACAACCACACTCCTACACACCATTGACGAATCGGAGAAGTCCTCATACGTTGTGCACATAAACAGCTATCTCGGAGAGGACCCATTCTTGAAGAAATATCTGCCTCTGGATCCTGCAACAAATGATCTCTTTGAACTCGCCAAGAATGGCGTGCTACTATGGTATTCTAGTTAATGTCGTAGGTTCGAATCTCTTCAATGCATATTTTTGAGATTGACATGAAAAATGTATACTTATACGGTAATTTGTGTGCAGCAAGCTCATAAATGTTGCAGTCCCAGGCACCATAGATGAGAGAGCCATCAACACAAAACGGGTACTTAATCCTTGGGAGAGGAACGAAAACCACACACTTTGTCTCAATTCGGCTAAGGCGATTGGGTGCACCGTTGTCAATATCGGGACTCAGGATTTGGTTGAAGGGAGGGTAAGCTACAACTAAATTACTTGTCTCAACAATGGCTTAGTCACACATATTATTAATAGATTGTTTTCTCCCGAATTTGTTTCACTTCATACTTCATACTTCATAGTGGTTTAAAATTTTGATGGATGTCGAATTCTTTGATTTTTTTTAAATGAATGCTGTATGGATTGAGTTTGATGAATTATTTTTCCAATAGTTCTCTGAATTCAAATGCAAATCTTCAAAATACTTGGTGAATGAGTTTTGCTTGATCGTGCTGCTTTGAGTGTATGTTTTAGCATTTGAATTTGAGATTTTCAATTTTTCTGAACTCGATAACTGCCTTTGTGTGGCTCCCCCAGGCTATTCCATGATATCTTGGTGCTATGTTTTCTCCCGGTATCCAAGTCAAGTTTGCCTTTGAAAATAACATATATGGGGTCATGTTAGATCTTCTTTTCTGCCAAACAATGGTCAGTTCTTTTCTGAGTCAAAATGGACCATAGTTTTTCCAGGATATTGGACAGCAACATGTGGATTTTTTATGAGCTTTATTTTTTTTCCTTTTTTCCATTGAACATACGCTTTTTGTTGCCGCAATTGCTAAGAACTTTTTGGCTTTGGTGGAATAGTAAAACGATTTACAAGTGCTATTAGTTTGCATTCTTAGTAAATCTGAATTAAAGATGAAGTGATGGACTTCTGTTTATAATTATTGTTTTTTTTTTTTTACTGAAGACTGCAATTTTACTTTTCCCTCTTTGCAGTCACATCTAGTTCTTGGATTGATATCACAAATTATAAAGGTAAACATCAAAATCTTTTTTTTCTCTTCTTTTTTCTTTTGGATTTTAAGAAAAAAATATTATGTTTTGCATTACATTGATAAGCAATCTGCCTCCTGATACCTTATTGACTCTCATCCTAGATACAACTGTTGGCGGATCTCAACCTGAAGAAGACCCCCCAATTGGTGGAATTGGTTGATGATGATAAGGTCTGGAGAATTTTCTTCCTCATCCATTTGATTTTTTTATTGATGAGCACCCTAGTCATTCTTATGTATGTATGCATTATCTCACAGGATGTGGAGGAGCTCATGAGTCTTGCGCCAGAGAAGGTTTTGCTACGATGGATGAATTTTCATCTTAAGAAGGCAGGCTACAAGAAACCTGTAACTAACTTCTCATCCGATGTGAAGGTAAAATTACAGTGTCAAAATGGACAAGTTATCATCTATTTTAATGTTAATACTATGACATATTTTCATCATGAATTGTTAAATGAAGCATAAGCTGATGCTTTTCTTTATTGTTGTTTTGTCAGTCTATTTTTCCTTATTGGGCCTATAAGTATCTCATGGAATATGCACTTGCAGGATGGCGAGGCTTATGCTTACCTTCTTAATGTTCTTGCACCTGAACTTGTAGTCCCAACACCTTGGACATGAAGGATCCTACAGCAAGGGCAGAATTGATCCTTGAACATGCAGAGAAAATGGACTGTAAAAGATACCTGACTCCAAAGGACATTGTCGAAGGCTCTCCAAATTTAAATCTTGCATTTGTTGCGCACATATTCCACCATAGGTGAGAACAAAAGGCTATTTTTCTAGTCTTCTATTGTTTGAGAGATTCTCTAGGCATAATATGAAACTCAAGGCGAGGCAATTAGCATACAAGATTTTTTCAGAGAACATTTTTATTGAAGCTGTAGGAGGCTCTTTTGGAGCAGCTCAGAGATTCTTTTACCTTTTTTTTCTTTTGGGTTTTTTTTTTTTGGGGGGGGGCATTTCTTTTAATGTCTTGTTTCGTTTGCATCTAACCATTAAATTCAAGCATGGATTGCATATTGCTTAAGATGGGCCCTCTGTTGTGTTTGAATGCATTATGCATGCTGTGACATTCTTCTCTTCAAAGTGAAATACGATCATGCTTAGTGTACTTGCTTTAAATTTCCCTTTTATTAGGCTACAATTTGATTAGAAACCACTCAATTTGTATCATGAGATTGTGCCAAATCCTCTAATGGGTTTGAGTCCTTTTCAAATCTAGAGATTACAGTATTGGTTTAGGGAACTCTTCTTGCGGTGACAAGGCTAGTTGGGAAATAAATGCGCATCAGGTAATTCTGGGGGATTAGAGCTCGAGACATATTGTGGGGAAGGGGGGGGGCTCCAGAGCCAACCTGTGTGGGTTCATTCAGGGACTGTACCCATGGTTGCCTGACACTGTGGTTCCCAAGTGAAGAAACAGAAAATGCTTTTAGTTGTACATTGATGATCATTTCCAAATTCAGTTTTACATTAATCAGTTGGGAATGAAATATGATGATGTGATTTTTGTTTTGGAGACCGTCTGTCTTTAATCTTCACATTTCTTTGAAATTTTTTTTGCAAGTTGGTCCAATTCTATCAAGTAGCTTTAAGTGCAGAATTCCTAAGCATGAAGGATGAGATTTCTTGTTACGACAGTGGCGACCCAAAAATATTGTAGGTACTAATTGTATGCAAGTTGCATTAAAAAAAACGAGCGGATAATTAATGGGTTTTCTTTTTTAGCTATAGGTGCTATGCCCCTCCTTTGTCTATGTAAATTTGAAGTAGAAGGAGAAATGGGAAAAATAACTTCTCTCAGTTGGGAAAATGTTGCTCTGCTTTCGAGTATATAAACACTTTTTTTATGCTTGATTAATTACCTTGCTTTAAACTGTGCAAGTTAATGCACTTCTTTTTTTAGAGCAAGGTTTATACTTGACCCAGAAATGCTCTCTATGGATGATCCTGGTCCACAAAGATTACGAGTGTACTTCTAGTTGATGCTTTCCTCTATTCGTCTTTCAATTTATATTGATGAACTTTGCTTTTGGATGTTTTAAATAGTGATTTGGAATTAAATGCAACAGATTACGTTCTGAAAATTGGAAAATAAGGCTGTTCAATCAATCACAGCTGCATCTCAACATGCATACCTTAGTGATTGCCCCAATATTATTTTGAATTTAGAGCTATTGTATCGTAGAACCGCAACACTACGATTTTGATGTCTTTATGGATGTTTGTCCTTGGCATTACAAGTGTCCCTACTTTTTTCCAGTATTAGACAGAGAAATTTATTCACTATTCTTAATGACCATGCATGTCTCTGCTAATCCCTATATATTTCATGTGTTTACATTTTTTCAAGATCATGGCAGAGTCCGCGTTTATCAAACCAATTTTCTTAGTTATGATTTTTGCGGTTATCTTCTTGCAGAAGTGGTTTGTCAACAGACAGCAAACAAATATCTTTCGCAGAGATGATGACAGATGATGTGCAGGTCTCAAGAGAAGAAAGAGCTTTCCGATTGTGGATCAACAGTCTTGGAACTGTTACATATGTGAACAATGTGTTTGAGGATGTCCGAAATGGGTAAGCTTGCATTTGGCTTGAGGTAATATAATGTCTTTTTCATTGAACTGAATATATTCCATCACATATTTGCAGTTGGGTTCTTCTGGAAGTGCTTGATAAAGTGTCTCCAGGGTCAGTCAATTGGAAGCAGGCATCAAAACCTCCCATCAAGATGCCATTCAGAAAAGTTGAAAATTGCAACCAAGTTATAAGGATTGGAAAGCAAATGAAGTTTTCTCTGGTTAATGTGGCCGGGAACGATATTGTACAAGGAAATAAGAAACTCATACTTGGTAAGGGTTCATCAAGTGGTTTGGGTGCATATGTATGTTCATTGGTTTGATTGTTTCATGTCAAGTGTTGTACACTACCATGCCATCTTTTCATATATTTATAGTCATCACATTCTTTCAATATTTTTGTCAGTTCACACAGAGGGGATCAACTCAAACTCTACCTCAAACATTTTTTTTAATTTTTGGTGCTGAACTCTACCTAAAACTTTAGAAACTACTGTTTTGAATTTTTGGTTTCAGTAAGATAACACCCCTTCTCTAGCATTTTTTTTCCGAATCCCATCAACTGAAGTTCATAGAAATTCTGCTGCATGCCTTCTCCTAGGTGAAGAAATATTGACAAGTCTTCTTCTTTTTGTTATACTTCTTCGGTTCTTCCATGGGCTCTGTAATTGGTGATCTCGTGATTTAATCACAAAAGAACTTTTGGTTTGTTTGTGTCTCTTGAAACATCTATGGCTCATGTATCATTGACATGGAATCTATGTCAGTGGATGTTGTAAAATAATGTCCAAGACCATTTTTAAATGGAAGTCGTGTTATTAATATTATTGTTGTTGGCGCCTTGGCGGTGATTTGTGACACATTTGTCTGGGTTTTCCAGATTAATTTTTCCTGTACACTAATATTATAATTTACTGATTGCAGTTGCTATACTTCTATTCTCCTATTTCAGCTTTTCTTTGGCAGTTGATGAGATTCAACATCCTACAACTCCTAAAGAACTTGAGATTTCACTCTCAAGGTAAAGAAATGACAGATGCTGATATCTTGAGTTGGGCAAATGCCAAAGTGAAAAGCTCGGGAAGAAGTTCTCAAATGGAAAGCTTCAAGGTAAACTCATCTTTCTTTTACCTATAAAAATAATGATGAAATGCTAATCTTTCTGATGTTTTTATGAAAAATATTTCTTCAGGATAAGAATCTATCAAATGGGATATTTTTCCTTGAGCTTCTTAGTGCTGTGGAACGAAGGGTTGTCAATTGGAACCTCGTCACAAAAGGAGAAAGTGGTAAGTATTTCTTGCTGGAATTAACCTACGTTTTGTCTCTGATCTGATTGAGTTTTCTTTTACGTATTGGGGACAATATTGAAAAGAATATTCATAAAATTTAAAAACTGAAAAAAAATCAGATGAATATTATAATTTTGGGAAAATGAGTGAGGTGCCTTTCTTTTGGAACCAATTTTCAAAGATAGTCTTTCATAAAAGCTGCTCTCAACCAACTTGTTCATAGAAACTACTATCAACAAAGCTTTTTTTCCTTCATAATTTGTTGAGTTTTAACTCATGAAAATCAAAATCTTAAAAAATAGTAAAAGATCAATTTGGGATCGATCATTTGAAAAAACTGATTTTGTAAAAGCTAGATTAGTCTAACAATTGGTTCGAAAAGGGGCCATAGTCACGCTAAAAAAATAGTTACCCCTCTTCATAATAAATCATGATAACATGAATTACAACATGATGAGTAGCCAAGGTGATTTCTTCAAATGTTTAAGCGATTGTGAATCAAATGATCCCATCATGTTCACCCATTAAATTTACTTTCTTGTGGGTTATCGATTAATTCAGATAAAATGATATCACCATATTTTCATGTTTTTTTTTTGAAGTTAACACCATATTTTCATGTTATGTTACTATCCACCTAAGTTTATCCATTCATATCTTTCAATGTTCTTTAATGGCAACACAGACGAAGAAAAGAAGCTGAATGCTACATACATAATCAGCGTTGCGCGTAAGCTTGGGTGTTCCATTTTCTTGTTGCCCGAGGACATCATGGAGGTAAATATCCGTTCTTTTCTATTTTCAAGGCTTGCTATAAAAGGAAAATGTTACTCCTCCTTGCAGCCCTGTTTGTAGCCGGCACACTTTTTTTTTAATTATATATTTTGCTAATGAAGTAAAAATAAATTTAACAAAAAACATATATGAACATATATTTCTCCTTATATACTGACATAGTGGAGTACATATATACTGATGGACAATTCATATAGAAATAGTGAAACGGTTTTGATTATACATGTTTTTCGCTAATGCATAATTTTTAACAATTGCTCCAGGTGAACCAAAAGATGATTCTCACTCTCACCGCGAGCATCATGTACTGGAGCCTGCAACAACCTGTGGTGGAGCCGGAGTCATCCCCACAAGCCACGCCAGAGAAAGAAGAAGAAGAAGAACCATCTGCGGAGAGCGATAATGGAAGCGTCACGGAAAGTGTTTCTAACATCACTTTAGACGATGCTGCCTCCGACATGTCTCAGGTGGAAAATGTCGATGCATGTGCATCTCAGATCGAGAATGTTGAAAATGGTCACACTTCTGTAGGAGGAGAATGACAGTTTCAAAGGCTATCAGTATAAGTTCTGCTTGTATTTTAGGTGGGAAAATTTGTTATAGTTTTGCTTTACATTTTTCATAAAAAGCATAGGAAAGAAAGTGAGAATGAGATAGAGAGGGTTTTTAGAGAGGTATATAGGCTTTTTCAATATTTCAATATACATCGGTATATGTTGTTTCATTGTCAATGCCCACCGCATTGTATTCTTTGACATATTGCTTTTATCAATCAGGTTTAATAATGCAAGCAAACTTGTTCACTGGGTCCCATTTTCTTATATGCTTTTAACATGTTTTATTTTATTTATTTTTTGGTGAAAACATGTTTTATTGGTATTATTATTCAATTTATCTTGGTACTGTGATACCGATTGGATTACTTTTGTGACAACATGGGCTAGTCTTTTTGTACTAAATAAAATTACAAGAAGTTTCTAAAACATTTATTAGAACTTTTTTTTGTGACAACCTTCAAGTTTGTTTGAATACTTTTTTTATATATACTAGTTTTAGTATACGTGTATTCTTGGATAATAGTCATGGATAATAGAATGTCATGAATAAATGAAGTCTACTTATTTAAAAAGATGATGTGAATGTGTGATTATCTCGCTGGAGTATTAGATCACCTAAGTTTAGGTTTTTTTTTTTTTTTTTGGTAAACTTGGAACTCGAACTCCGGACCTCCCTTAGGGGGGGGGTGGTATGTCTCGACCACCCCGCTAAGGGGATCTTCCACAATTTTAGATCACCTAAGTTTATCTATAACAATCTCTATCTGAAGCACTGGCGGACTCGGTTTTGTGAAAATATACATATATCATCATCTAATGAGGTACGTGTTTTTATAAAAATTGAAATATATACTCTAATGAATTACATAGTTACATTTATAGAAATGTAATTTTTTTTGGTTTTTTTTTTATGTGAATGGTAGGCATTCAGCCTATTTTGTATTAAGGGAATGCCCAATGGAAATACATAAAGAAGGGTCTAAAATAGAAAAGAAACTACCTGAAATTACACCAGATTACTCCTCAATAGAGATAATCCCACCCTGGAATGACACCTTTTTTGCACCAGAACAACAAATACCCCATTCCTGGATATAATTTACAATCATTGCCCATACATTCTCAATGTACACCGGTGTGCCCCTAAAAATCAAGTGGTTGCGAGAGATCCATAGCGACCACATCACTGCCGAGATGAAGGATTGCGAGATCTTGCCTGTGGCGCTCTTGTCGCCCCTCCGTTTGAGCCTTCTCCCGGACTCCCAAAGGTCATCAAGGGAGGAGAGAACTGGCACGAAACCCGTGGCCGAGCAGATGAGGCTCCAAGTTTGTTTCGCTATCCTGCACTCAAGTATGATGTGTGCCGTTGTCTCCTCCACAACGCTACAAACAGGGCAGGAACGGTCCGCAGAGGGAGCCCACTTTGCTTTATACGAGCAGGTGAGGAGCTTGTCCTGATACATTGACCACACAAAAAGTTTTACCTTTGTTGGTACATGGGTGCGCCAGATCTCTTTGTGCTTTGTGGAGGTCGCGACGTTGCACGGTAGTCCCCTTCGCCACCAATTGTAACAGCTCCTCACGGTGAACCCCTCCTTAGGACATGGTCTCCAGACCGCCCGATCAGTCTGCCCCATGTTCTGTGTCATTGAGGACAGCTCGCGTGCGAGATCATGTAAGGCTTGAGATTCCACCGAATTTGGTTGTCTACGCAGCCTAATGTCCCACTGCCCATTGCATGAATCCGAAAGCCAAAATAAGTTGAGGCAGCCTTCTTTGTTAGTCACAATGGAGAATAGCATCGGGAATCTGAACTTCAAAGTGCCTTCACCCAACCAAGGATCTAGCCAGAATCTGATTTTTGAACCATCTCCCACCTCCCACTTGATGCCATCCATGAAGTCCTTTGTTGTAGTTTGAATTCCATTCCAGATGGGTGAAGGCTTACTAAGGTGGATATATGCTATGAATTCCAGATGGGTAAATTTTTTTTTGTTAAAGCATATACCTTATTAAGGTGGATATATGCTATAAAATTGATTATTTTTCTAAATAGATTTAAAAGAGATAATTAACATCATTTCTTTTAACCTTGCAAAGACATTTTTAAACTTCTTGTATGTCAATTTAAAAATAATATTTAAAAAGATGTATAATTTGATCAATTAAAAATTTGATTATTTAAATTATCTAAGTTTGTCCCCACTAAATATAATTTTTGGCTCTGCCAATGATTTGAAGCAGAATAACTATGTAGATAGAAATTCTTTAAATAAATGTATGTACTCGAAATGCAAATATATATGTTTTTAATTATTCTCGTTAAAAAACAAAATATTAAAATTTTTGTTGTTTGATTAACCATAAATAAATTGTTTATAAAATGTGAATAAGGCATTGATTAAGATTTATGAAATATAAAAAAAATGATTTCACATATAACCTCCCTGATTTATAAGAGATGATGACAATTGAGAGTAAGACTCATATATTCAAATGAGTTAAATAATATAAAATAACTTAATTATAAAAATAACATAAATAATTATATTTTATATCATATAATTATGATATACAAATTCTTATTTATTTTAATTTTTCAAAGACTCATTCTACCACTATTTTGTTTTATCCTGATTTTTTCCACCTAGGAATAGGTAAAATGGGATATATACATCAATGAAATTTATATACTACATTATTAAAACATAAAGTAATTTTTAAATTTTTTTAAAGAAAAATACACTACCGCTCCTTAATAAATTTTTTAACTCATATAACAACATGTACTTTCATGATAAATGTGTGAATTTTTTTTAGGGGTGCAACTTGGGCGGGTTGAACCCGACCCAACCCGACCCGTGGACGGGTTTGTGTTGGAGTTTTTTGGCGTCGGGTTCAATCCGACCCGAACCCGAACCTAATTCGGGTCGGATTCAGGTTGGGGGGTTCAACCCGTGGGCTCAACCCGAACCCGACCCACCAGGTTAACAAATGTTATACTGCCATAACAACATACCTATATCTAAAACCCTAAATTCATAAAACATAATAAACAATTACACAAATTAGAGTATCACTATGTTTGTTGTGTTTGTATTAATTATTATAGATATTCACTTTTAATTATTTGTATATAAGGTTTAATTAATAATTAATTACAGTTTGTTTTGTTGTTTATTAAATATTTTGTATGATATTTTAGGTGTTAAACCCGACCCGAACCTGACCCGAACCCGACCCGAACCCGCGGGTTGAGATCGGGTTCGGGTTGAACCTTTCGGGTTGAGGCCGGGTTCGGGTTGGACTCTCTGCAATGTGGGTTAATGTCGAACCAGACCCGAACCCGACCCAACCCGCCCGAGTTGCACCCCTAATTTTTTTTAAGAAGAAAAATAATGTGGACTGCAAATGAGGTTGCACTGGGCATCGTACATATCATTTTTCAAAAAAATTTAACAGATACATCTCATCATAGTAAATGAGCACACGTGATCATAAAATAAAGGAAAATGTAACATTCATACTATTTTACAGTAAAAAACACAAATCGTATATGTTCTCATTTTTTTAAAAATCACATATCTCATTTACTGAGGTATATCTTTTTTTATAAAAAATAAAATATATATTTTAATAAATTGAATTATATTATTTATAAAAAAATGTAATAAATGTCTAAGGAGTATATATCTCGTTATATTAATAAGTATACATGTATAAAATATATAATACTGTATCTAAAATTGTGAAAATGATTGAGTGCATGTTTGGTAATCAAAATTAAAAATAACTTTTTAACTTAAATACATCATCATTGCTATATTTTATTTCTAAAATGTGTCTCAAAATCTGTGTTTTATAAAGTAATCATTATTATCACACCCTCAAAATATCATCACTACATTACACTCTCAAAAATTATAAATAAAAATTACAAAAACTAAAAGTTATTTTTCAAACTGTGTTTTCAAAGGCTTATGAGTGGAACGACCCACAACCCGGCCCACAAAATCCGAAACCCGGATAAGAACCGATCCACCGCCATAAAACACGTATTAAACGCTCAAATCAATCAAATCGTTCTCTGTTTTCGCGCCCGAGGTCTTCAGAGCATCTCCGATGAATATTTAAAGTGACATGTCAGAACTTTTCAAAATTCAAAAACCACTTCAAATCCGGTGACACAAATTTATTAGGGTTTCCAACCTCCAATCCCTCCCCCAACATCAACAGGTACCTTCTCTCCTCACAATTTCGATCTATTCATGCCTCACCAGGTTCAAAAGCCCTACTTCGTAGTGCAATTTCAGTCTGTTTGGATTTCTTCAAAGATCCCTCTGTGAAGTTTTGCCGAAACGAAAAATGAAGACTGTCTGGGACGACGACAAAGAGATCACGCCGGACTCCATCACGAACTACTACTTCATCGACGGCAACGACGAGCCCTTCTCGTATTCCGTGCTGTCGCTCTTGTTCAGCGACGACGGGTCCCCCAGACGCCGAAAGGGGGGGTCTTTTTGCACGGGGAGGACGGGATCGCTAAATTCCATAGGCAGGTCAAGGCGTGGAGGATGGACATTTTGAGACCGTTGCCGGAGGTGTTGGTCCTGACGAAGGATGAGAAGTGGATCAGGTTAGTGAAGCCGAGGAGGAGTTTTGCGGAAGAGATCAGGACGATTTCGATCGTGGTTTGGTGCCTGCATTACTTGAGGAGGAAACCATATGCGTCGGAGAAGTTGCTTTGGGAACATTGTAGGAAGGTTTTCAGGTTTTGATGGTTCTCTGTTCTTATTGCTTTCTGTGCTCTTTTTTTTTTTTAGCTCTGTTACAGACAATCCTTTTTTCAGTCTCAATTCTAGTCTCATATGCTTCGTTAGATGCTTAGCTGACATATACTCATTTTAACAAGGCATATGCATATGCATCAGAATAATCAAAACATGTGGACTGAAATGGGGCTGGGAAAAGGACTGTACGTAACATTTTCATTTTTTTTTTGTAGTGAATTGGAAGTGTTGATTGTTTTGATCTTAAGATGACTGATAGCATTCTTTAATGGGTGTGTGTGATTTCCAGCTTGTATGACGTCAGACCTTCTGAGGCTGATGTATAGTGGATCACTTGCCTTTGATTTCCATGATGATGAAGAGAGATGAGGTGCTGGCGAAGTCTAAGGTATTTTAATATGAATCATGAATGTGAAAAGAAAAAAATATGATGTCGTGGAACAACTTTTTATTGCATTCCTTTTGTCATATTTATTTTATCTTGCTTTTTTCTCCTTTCTTGATGCAGGGGGTGTTCTTTTTAGGTGTTTTAGATCAAGAAGTTTGAGGCAAATTGTCATAAATGTCAATGAAAATGAGCTTTTTTATTTTGAAGGGAGGATGATGTCTCAATTTCATTACTTAAAGCTGGTAGATTACAAAGAATAAAGAAAGAGCAAGGAGAAGAAAAAAAATCGGTAAAGTAGTTCACCCTTGGTGTCCCTCCACCAAAAAAACCAAAAAGAAAAATACAAAATAAAGAGGAATAAAAACAATGGGGTAACCTTACTCAATTATGAAATCACCCATCCTGTTTATTGATGCATTCTCAAGTTTCAACTTTAAGCCCCCATTTGGATAGATAATTAAATTATTCTAAGGTTTATGACTATTTTAGTATAAATAAGAAAAAAATGATTTTTGTTTGGTTGTGCTATGAATTATTCTTGTTGGGAAACATATAATAAAGTTTTTTTTTTTTGTTGTTTGGATAAAATATGAATAAGGGGTAAATAATGATTTATAAAATATGAAAAAATGATGACAATTAATTTGATGGTTGTTTTATAAGAGGTGATGACAATTAATTTAATAGTGGGCCTACATATTTTTTTAAGTTGAATAACATGAAATAACTTAATTCCGCGGGTTGGCTAGAATCCATATATCACTTTATACACTTAATTATGGCATATTGATTTTCATTTATTCCAGCCTTCTAAACATTCATTTTGATGCTATTTCAACTAATTGTCACTTATTCCGGGCCCTATTCTCGAACCAAACCGGGGCTAAGGATATGGGAGCACCAATACTTTGGGAAACATGCTGTACTGTTGGGGCTTGGATTCATAGCTTAGTGGCTCGCAAGAGAACTTGAAATTGAGAGGTCATGGGTTTGGCTCCCAACATTTACCCTGTGTTATAAAACTTGACCTGACCCGGCCAGTTGAACCGGTTAAACCTTCACCCGCTTTGAATCACGGTTCGGTTTACCACTAAAACCCAATGAAACAAAAAACCGGTAAAGCCCAATCAACTCATCGGTTGAACCGATGGTTTTTGTGAGCCGGCATAGGTTGATTAAACCGATCAGTTCTTTATTAATAGAAATTATGATTAATTATTTAATAACATATAAAATCTAATAAAAAGTTTAGATTTTATATACTAAAATCATGTTACGATGTTAAATAAAAATTTTATGTAGAGTTTTTCTAAAAATGTAATATTTTTTATGAGTGTTGATAATTAATATATTATATTATATATTATAATTATGTCACGGTTCAAATCCGTTTGACCCAATGGTTGAATCAGTGACCCTTGATTCCGTGATTTTTCCGGTTCATTGAATGGTTCGGTTTTTAAAATATTGCATGTACCTAACCCCCCTCTCCCTCACCCACACACACAAAAAAATCTATAGTTTATCTGCCGATCAAGTTCATTTCAAAACAAATAACTTTTTTACTTTTTATCTTTTTTGTGATGATCTCTATATGTTAAGACGCTGGGTTACAAAGCTAAGTCCATTTCTAGATGCAGATGGAAAAATCAAATACCTTTAATCTTTATTGTGATGATCTCCATATATTAAGATACTGGTTTACAAGGCTACTAAATTCTCTGTAGTCAGTTGGACTGATGCATCACAGCCCTTTAACATTATGTAGCGATATAATTTTTCTAGTCACAAATGGTATTTTAGCTTCACATATGTTTTTGGTGAAAATAATTACTTCTTGCTCAGGTATTAGGTCGGTTTCTTGAGGACAAGCCAAAGAAGAGAAAACCTTCCCCTCGAGTCAGTGCTGTTTTTTTATTTCATTATAATCTTCTTTTTTTTATCACTTTTTCCTCGGATGAAATCATCTTTTGATAGATTAATTATTCACTGACAATTTGTTGTTTTAGCAGGATGGCCAAGCTGATTTGGGTGGAAAGAGGTTTATTGTTGATAATGATGAAAGAAGAAGATGAAAGCTCAAGTGATGTGATGGGCAGTGATGATGATCAAGAGTCCGATTTGTTTGATACTGTTTGTGCAATACGCGACAATGGTGGTGAACTTTTGTGGTATGCTAATTTTTTACTGTCACCCTTTCACACCCACGTTCACACCTGAAGTCCATTTTACCGTGTACATTATTATATGCACATATCTTGACATGTAACTAATTTTCTATATTTATACCTATTTTTTCTATTATCTAATGACATTTTTTACTTTATTATTTCCTTTTAATCTGAAAGAAGACTATATTCTTCTGGTCAATATGTAGTTGCACATGCAATTTGGGTGTTACAGGGATCCAGTCCAAATTTATATTGATTTTTTACTGCTACGAGGTATCCCAAACCCGTCGAGGCAAGGACTAATCCTATATTGAAAATTTTGGGATAAAGGATTTGTCGCTGTTGTATGTGTTAGTGAGTTGCCGGAATAATTATTTTCTAGATTCTGAAATTTGTATCATATTATCATATGCATTTTCCATTTATCTAACTCTTCAGGTTTGGATATAGATATCTAATTTGGATCAATATTCAATTAGATACTATGTAAGTGTAATTTCATGCAAAGATGACTTAGGGCTGTAATTAGACTAATCTAATGATTCAGGCACATCTACTGCCCGCTAAAAGAACTGGCTGTTCTGTTAAGGGCTGACTTAAGTAGTAATGTTTTTTGCATCAGTTAACTTACCATTGCTATTGTAATTGGAGCATGTACATATTAGAACCAGTTTAGTTAATAAAATAGGCTCAAAATACGTTAGAAGTCTCTATATCTATTTTTTAGCACTCCCAATGGATAGATCCCATTTTTAGGATCTTTCATGTCTTCTTTATCTCATATGTAAATTCATACCTACAGCTGAAAATAGATGAGTTTTGCGAGTAGAATTAGTCATTTTGGAGGTTATTTCATCCCTCTATGGCAGCCTGTCCTATCTAGGGATTTCTTTGGTTGTTTCTGTGTATTTTTATCTTCTCTTTTTTTTTTCTTCCAGAATATCAAGAGCTAGTGTGTGTGTGCAATCTCTAACTTAAAATCTTCGTCGGCCAAGTAGTGGCATCGTGAGTTTGGTTCTTTGGACAAATCTGTTGGTTGTCTAGTTCATCTCAACCCTGAACTGAACACAACAGAGCCAAACTCGGACTCAGTTCTGGATGTTTAATCTGAGTTTGAGTATTCATTCCGCAATGTTACAGATGACACCTGAGCGGATGCTCAAATTATAGAGTTTTCTTCATGTCCTGTGTTTTTTTAATAACTCTGGTTGACTTGGTGGTTGTTAGCTTTCTATATGGTTAGATTGGTTGTGGGGCTCAACAATTGTCCTAGCGTTTTGTCAAGACATTTATCAATTTCTCTCCTATTTTTGAAAATTTGAATTTGTGCAGTCCAAATTCTATTTTGTGTTGTTCTAAAGGGTTGCAAAATAATTTCTCCATCTTCTACGTCTGAGAGTGTCATAACACAAGATGCCATCAATACTATCTTCTTTATTTTTTATTTTGTGTTTTATACTCTGCTATAATTATTTATGGTGACAACATCTCTAAGCGTTTACAATGCAGTTGTGAAGGAATTTGCATGAGGTCGTTTCACCCGACCATAAAAGCAGGAGGTGATTCATATTGTTTATCCCTTGGCTATACTGATGCTGAAGTTGAGGTATTTATCCTACGTGATATCTCTTTATATCTCTGCTTTCGCAGATCTGTTTAATGGCACATATATCCCCTTATCACTATCTTTGATTGTGTGCAGGCGATCCAAAATTTCTTGTGCCGGAATTGTCGATTCAAAAAACACCAATGCTTTATATGTGGAAAGCTTGGTTCTTCGGACAAATCTGTTGGTGCTGAGGTTTGTATAATTTGTTTGTATATTTGATGGCTAATTTAGTAGAATCTTTTATTCTCCATTCTTTTTTTGCAATAAAAGAAAGAAACATTAAATTTACCTGATTTGAGCCGGGAAAATGCCTAGAGGTTTATCTGATCATGTAATGATAGATATAAACTTATAATATCATCTGAAATTTTGATGACATCTGCGAATTCTTTAAACACTGTTTATTGTGGACCAACAGACTACGTAAACCAGGTAATCAATTCATTTTTTAAAGTTTTTTGGGCCATCCCTTGTAATCAAATAGTACATATTATAAGAATATGTATTGAAATCACTGTTTTAAATATCGTTTCATATATCGATTTTTCTGAGTAAATTGATAAATGGCGGACATATATTGAAGTTTTTGCAAAAAATTGAATTTCTTGCGAGAAATTGCCTCTTTTGTTTTTTTTGCGTGGTGGGGTCCAAAACAATGCCTTTTGATGCCAATGTTTTAGTAAATGAATCACATCCCAAACCAAAAATAATGAAATTTCAATTAAATTTATGAAAAGGAGAGGTTTGTAATAATAATGAAATTTCCTATATAATAATAAAATGGTTATTTTAAATTCTGGTTTAGATTAGTGATGCCTTTTTAGGTTTCAGTTATGAGTTCAGTTGTTGTTTGATACCCGTATACCTTTCAATGAAGAAGTGAAAGGGTATTTTCTGATTTATCTCAAGAAAGTTGTCTTAGTAGGTTGGTTCACCTTGAATTGAACATATTGGCTGGAATGGAGCAGAAAGAAGGGGACTTGACACTAATTATTTTTCCTGCAACGAAATCACACATGCACAAATGGAAAATGGATGATATTTTCAAAGATTTTAAGAGATACAAATTTTGATATATTGAAGATTGTAGCGTAAAGTCCTTAACTTACGTATTGAAGCTATTGGATAGGATAAAAAATACAACTCTGAAATCTGAATACATTCACTCAAGATATTAATTGTCAAAGCAAATTCAAAAGCATTGTTTATAAATTTTGTTGGTAGTACAAGCAATTTATTAGGTTATTTAGTAAACACCTAAGAACGTGTGACTATGATGGTGGGTTTGGCAACTTCTGGGGGAAGGCACAGTATGTCATTTTTTTGTGGTCATATTTTTAACTTCTTTATACCCCACTTCATGGCAATCTGAGAATTTATGATTAATGCTGTTCTATTGACCCTTTTATTTTAGGTTTAATAAGCTCTTTAATGCGTTTGGAAGACTTATTTTGTAACTTCATCCCCACCTAGGACCTTTGTGCTTTGAACTTTCCACTGGATATTCTTCATTCTATTAAAAACTCTTGATGTCCAGGTCTTTCAATGTTCTTCTGCGACATGTGGACACTTCTATTACCCAAAAGTGTGTTGCAGAATTGCTTCACCCAGAAAATGAAGCAGCAGCACAGCATCAGAAAAAGATTGCTCCTGGGGAATCATTTACCTGTCCTGTCCACAAATGTGTTGTTTGCAAGCAAGGAGAAAATAAAGAGGTCGACGAGTTGCAATTTGCAATCTGTAGGCGCTGTCCAAAGGCATATCATAGGATGTGCTTAACTGAGTAATTAACTTCATGTGATTTCTCATTTGTTTTGCAATTCGGCATAGATGTTCATGCTTAAATAGCTTAAATATATATTTTTCTTACTCCTTTGTCTTAACTACCAGGACAATTGCTTTTGAGGACAAGGACAAAGATGTAGTATTTAGAGCCTGGGATGGTCTACTTTCGAATCGCATTCTGATATACTGCCTGTAATTATCATGTTCAATTGTTAATTAAAGTATCATGGCCATTTCGTACATCACTTATGAGATCTGTATTTTTTCAGGAAGCACCTGATGGATGAAAAACTTCATACGCCAATCAGAAATCACATAGAATTTCCTGATGTCCCTAAGAAGAGAAAAACAAGTTTTCAGGAACTACGGAAAAATGTGTTGGCAAAGAAGAAGAAATCTGTGTCCAAAGAGATGCCCAGGGAAGAGATTGGTGTAAGGACTAAGACACCAAAAATCTTGGATAAGGTGTCAATTAGTGTGACAGAGAATGATTGATCTTTAAATGCTAGTTCTGGCCAAGCAGTTGATCTTTTCAACAAACAAAAATCATCTGAGAGTACCAAAAAGCCTTAAAAAGAAACTGAAAAATCTGTACTTAAAACTGAAGGACATTCAGTTTCAGCAGAGAATAAGATCACTGCAAGAGAAGACAGGGTGAAACAATTAGTGACAAGCAAGGGACTGGATCCAGCTTAACATAAGGAGCATGTGCCATGTGAAATTGGATCTGCTTCATCACCTTTTTCTGCATTAAAAGAAAGTCATTCATCATCTCCGGTGGATAAGAAAATGGAAAACAAGTATGACCTGTACTTTTATTTTTTCAACTGACTGAAATTAATTCTCATTTCTTCATGCAACATTATGATCCTTTCTATTACTTAGGGTGTGTTTGTGTCACATGGAAAGTGAGGGAAAATGAGGGAAAGTAAAAACTTTCCCTTTGACCACCTAAAATACTAGTGTTTGTGCCAAACAAACTGAGGAAATTTATTTCCCTTTGCTTTTTTGTCTTATTATGATTGATGGAAAAAAATTTCCCTCACCCTAGAGGAGGGAAAGTGAAGGAAAGTTAGAAAATCACAATCTCTCCACACCAACAAGAATAATCCAATGAACATTAATCTAGATTTTTTTATTTATTGAATAGATCTAGATTTTTTTAAGGATTTTATTTTTGCTTGAGATCTTAGATCCAATTTTGTGATTTGTTTTTTTATTTGTTGAATAGACCTAGGTTTTTTTTTCTTAACGAATCTAAATTTAAATCTTGTATCTAGATTTTGGTTTGATTTTTTTTTTTTTTGGTTACTAGGACGATTGGTACGTGTGTTTGTGTGTTTTTTGTTTTAGTGAATTGAAAGCCCAATGAAAGTAATAATAAAAACAGTGAATGAACAAGAGAATAGATAACGATAAAACGTTAAAAGATTGATGAGACATTGAGAATGGGATACTTTGGTTATTAACCAGGTATTTTTTTTAATTGGGCGGATCAGTAGAACAAAGGGCTGGTCATGGACTAAAAACATTATTTATTTCAAAATATTCGACAAGTAATTTTTTTTTGATATATGACAAGTAATTTTACGTTACTGTTACTTAAATTAGTTGACAAACAATGTCATTTTCTATCACTTTGTGTGATGACACAAACAATGCATTTTTATTTTCTATCATTTTCCATCATCGATACAAAGAACAATTTTTATTTTGTCATTTTCCATCACAGGCACAAACAACTGTTTTTATTTTTCATCAGTTTCCATTACGCGCACAAATAACATATAAACTGGTTAAAAGGAAAATGATTTCTTTTCCGTCAATTTCCCATTGACCCAAATTCATTTATTTTTCTTCAATTTCCCTTCATGTTTGTGCACAAACACACCCTTAATCATATTTTTTTGTCTTTCTCTCTCTCTCTCTCTCTCTCTCTCTCACCTATACCATGCAAATGCAGAATAAACGAACTACTGCAATCATCATCTTCGTTAAAACTGGAAGATATCATCAAGAGGCATGAAATACCATCCACGCATGTATGTTTTGCAAAAACTGTTGACAAAACCATCACACTGGGAAAGGTGGAGGGTTCTGTTGAGGTATATACCCAGTAATATCATGGTACTTCAAGATAAGATTGCCTTGGAATATCTTAGTCATTCCACTGGCCATTTGACATCTAGATATATAACATATGCAGGCTGTTCGAACAGCTTTGCAGAAGTTGAAAGAGGGATCCAGCATTGAAGATGCCAAAGCTGTTTGTGAACCTGAGATCGTGAACCAGATAATCAAGTGGAGGGTAATCACTTTTATCCATTTTATTTATGAATTAGATGTTAATTTATTCAACAATTTAAAGGTATTTTGACCGATTTGTGGACAACTTCCTTGACAATTAAGGAAAAGGTTTTTGTTGTATCTAGATTTTTTTTTTGGTAGAATAAAGAAATTATATTGTTAAAGAGAACGTGGTACCTTCTCATTCCCCCTCTTTCGCTTTTGCTTATCAGTCTATCCTAGTATAAAAGATGCTTAATTGTTTGTGGTGGCATAGTAAAACATTTTTAGTAGTTTTGTGGGGTAGATAAGATGGCTATATATACATTACTAAATCAGCTTCCAGGGTTGGGTGTTTAAAGAGATACTATTTCAACTAGCAAATTATTCATAATTCGTAAAGCTCTAATCTAACTTAACAATATTCTAATAACATTCCATGTCCCAGTATTCTCTTGTTTTGTAAAGTTAACTACATTTCTACTCAAGTATTCTAAAAAAATTAATTATTTATGAGCTTTAGTGCTCTGGAACTTAAAAAAATCATGAAATAATCACCATAGGTTTTGATTCATTTTTCCCAATACCTGAAGAATCATTCATGAACATAGATGCTGAGAGTTATTCCCTGAGAAATTGACTGCATGAATTCTTAGAAAGGAGGATTTTTAGTCTTTCAATTGGTCAATCCTTTTTTACTGATGTTCTTATATTTCCACTGGATCAGCATTGTATTTCATCTATATCTTTTGATACATTTTTAATTCTCCCTGGTGCAACCACCAGAAAACTTGTACTTGCATTGAAATGTGCTCTATCTGAATGAACATTGAACTTATGATGCTTCACTTTTTATCAAGTCTTCACATAGGAGAGATCTGCATGACTAGGTTATCTTTCTGTGATTATTTTATTGTCATCATGGTTTTTACTTGATTGTGTTTAATTGTTGTTGGTTCACTTTTTTCTTGTATCACTTGTAACTCTGTCCATATTACCTGCCTCATTTTTTTTTGTTATTTATCTTTTGCATCTTCAAGGAGAATAATACATAGGCCATTTCTTTTTTTGGGTGGTTGTTTGTTTGTTTTTTTTGGTGGGGGGTATTATGTTAGCTTTATGTAATTGAAAACAAGGATCCTCTACTTGACTGTGAGATAGCTTCCATGCACATTGATGCTTATCCAAACCCATTCCTCTCCCAAAGGATGGAGTTAAGGGCTAGTAACCAATCGTTATACCAGGACACTGTGAATGAAGTGAAGCAAGAGGCTCTGGCAAGCGGAATGTGGAATCATATTTTTTTTATATCATTTACAGAGCATCTAGTAGTGTTTCTAACTATTAGTTTTTGATGATGCAGAACAAGTTCAAAGTTTACCTTGCACCATTTCTTCATGGCTTGCGCTATACATCTTTTGGTCGACACTTTACGAAAAAAGAGAAGCTTCAAGAGGTATGGAAAGATGTTATTCGGTTTTGTAGTTGTACGATGTTTGATTTAATATAATATTTCTATCAGCCTTGGTTTCTCTGAGTGTTTCTATGTAATTCCATTTACGTCTTTGTTTTTTTTATTGGCTATTCAAATAAAATTGGTTAGCCTATTTTAATGTGTTATTTTCTTGTTAGCCTTTTGACATGATAACTAGTAATTCATTTTGTAGAAGAGTTTGAGTTTGTTTCCTTGGTCTTTTTTTTTTGGTAGGCATCCGACCTTAATGTATTAAGTGGATTTAATGCCCAATACAAAAACAGGAAAATGTAAAAAAAAGACAGAATAGAAAGATAAAAAAAAACTACCCGACCCACAAGGTCGGGCAGAATGAACAAAACCCACTGATTCCCCTGACTATCAGTTTGTTTAATTGGTCAGTTTGTTTAATTGGTCATTTAATTTTTGAAGATTTTTGAGGCTATGAATTTGTGGGGTAAAAAAGAGTCGCATTTCTAATGGCTGTATACTTAATTTGAGCAGCCTGTACTGGTTAAATTAAAAAGAGAATGGAAACATCAAGTTCTTATCCCAATATTCCATTAAAATGGGGTTAGCTCACTTGACTGTGGAGCATAACTCAACGAAATAGAAGGCTCTTGCAACAAGATTGATGTAGTTCGATTGTTGATTTTCAATGTTACATGCAGAACTCCTGGTAGGCCAGTTAGTTACCAAAAGAGCTTCAGAAGAGAAATTTACTTGTTGGTTGTACAGGTTAAGATTGTAATTAGAGATCAACTGCCTCACTTTCCTGGACTTGGAAAATGTTGAATGATGAGGGATCAATGCAAACTGATAGGAACTTCATATGCTAGAGGGATCGATGCTCTTTTGATATCTAAAACAAAACTCACTTTCTTTTGATAGCTAACAATGATTCTCTGCTTTAAAGAAACCTCATATCAATCTAGTCAATCATTGTTCCCCTTGGAGATGAATGACTTTTCAGAGGTCTTCGTCTGGACAAGACTAGACATACTGGTGATTAATGCTCGGACTAGGGTGGTGCATGGGACTGATATTCCACCTTTGGTGCGGGTGAGACTGGGGTCCTTTTCTTGCTGGATCTTGATGGTGAGAGAGTTTATGTAAAATGAGGGGTGGGGTCCATTCCCCCAGGCTCACATAATGGTGCATCTTCGTTTTCAGCCCTGGTGATGGATGGGGTGCAGGTGATTCAGAGATAACTGTGCTCTGACTTGGCTGGCCTGGTTGAACTTGGGCCAGGTAAGAAGATATGGAGAAGAATAGAGAGTTACTGATTCCTGAATTTTCTTTTCATTTCTTTTGTTTCCTTAGGTTTTTATATTCGTTATTTTATTGACTGTAGGATCACTCTTGTTCCTGTTATCTGTTCTAGCTGAACTTATCTTTATGCTTTTCTGAATGAAATGTTGATGAGAAAATTTTAATGTGCAGGTTGTTGAGAAACTCCATTGGTATGTTAGCGATGGTGATATGGTAAGTACTGCGAAAGAAAGGAATAAGCTAGTTTCGTTTTTTTTCTCAAAATAATGAATTATGGTTGAACTACACTTTTTGGAGATTATGCTGGTAATGCTTTAACTTGTAAATGGCACAAATGTAGCCTAGTGAGATTCATTTTTAAATTACAGTGTGTTATTAGTTTTGTTGATCATCAATTGAGAAGTGCTATCTTCAATACAAGGTGATGCCATGAACAATTTTGAGTGGGTTAATTTTTTAAGAACATGATGGTACTTTATTTCATGGAATGATTGTTATTGTTTGGTAATCCTAAAATTTGTCATCCAACTCTTATGTAGTGTGAAAATTTTACCATCAATAAAATAAATTGAATTAATAAATATAGACTTAAACAACTTGCTTAAATGTTACAGATTGGGATGAGTCCCTAAGTTTCATCTTTCTCTGCAAACGGTCTTAACTTCCGAGCAATGACTGAAAATATAAAGAACCTCCCCTTTCAGAAGTTACAACTGCTATTGACCATCCATTTCACGATTAACCAAAAATGATATTGAATCTTCGATATGAATAGTAGTGGTTTTACATTCAATTTTTAAAGTGATTTGGTCTTTGTTTTTGTTTCAACGCTTTTGAATAACTCTTTGTTACGCCAGATTGTGGATTTTTGCTGTGGTGCAAATGATTTCAGCTGTTTCATGAAACAAAAACTTGATGAAACTGGGAAGAAGTGCTTATTCAAGAACTATGACATTATACAATCCAAGGTATGTCCTTCTGCTTCATCAAGGTATCTTGCCAATAAAGCACCATCTGATAATGCTCCTTCAGTTTCATGTGCGTTGAGGAAAAAGTTAACTAGTCTTTTCTTTTGGAAAGAATTTTACTTTTAAAAATTGTTGAAGGAATGAACTCTAGAATAAGGTGATTTATGTAGCCACCCCTTGCTCGTAGATTATTCGATATAAAAAAAGTAGTCACAGGTATGGTCAAATATCTTCTTTTTTCGTTTGTTTTTATTTGGTAGCTGATCAATAAATTCTGAGTGAAAATTGCAATTTTCTGTTCTAAATTCTTGAAACTCAATGGGTCAAAGTTACTGGGCAGTCAGGCCAGCAAACTCGACGGTTGGCTCTTTGACTCAGGTCCTGTGTTTGCTTCCCATATGTCTCGAGTTTGAATTCCCATGGATTTACCTGTTGCACATGGTGTGGGATAAATTCTATGGATTTGCGATTTTCCCAATTAATGTTGGGGTTTCTTCAATCCAGAAAAGAAATATCTCGTGAACTTGTAAAATATTTCAGTGAACATAAATATCTAGGTTTTCTCTTTGTTCCCTTTTCTGTGTACAGCTGAACAGAAATATTTTGACTACGTTTCCCTCCCTCCTTACAGAATGATTTTGGTTTTGTAAAGAAAGACTGGATGACAGTGCAGAGAAATGACTTATCCAAGTGCTCCGAATTGGTAAGACCTTGATATTCCTTATTGACTAGTTTGAGTAGGTTTTTAATTAAATGTAGTTAGATATCTAGATCCTGTTTGTTTCTTTTTTATTCAACACTGTCATGGATATAGATCATCGGTCTCAATCCCCCATTCGGGGTAAAAGCTGCCCTGGCGAACAAGTTCATTGACAAAGCTCTTCAGTTCAAACCAAAACTTGTAATCCTCATTGTTCCAGAGGAAACTGAAAGGTATGTCACCCACTCTTCATCTCTTTATATCACACGCTCATGCACAACCTCTCACATCTGCTCGGCCATACATGTCAGGCTCGACAAGAAAAAACAACCAGAATACGATCTGATCTGGGAGGACCGCAAAAGCCTCTCCAACCTTGCATTACAAATCTTAAAAAGATGAGACTTACACATCGATAACTAACCAAAATTATGAATGTGTGGCCAGTCCTTTTACTTGCCTGGCTCCTTCGACGCCAAAGACAAGCAAATGGAGCAATGGAACGTGAATCCTCCGGTGCTCTACCTCTGGAGCCACAAAGCCTGGAGTCAGCGACACCGCATCATAGCTGAACAGCGGGGCCATACATCAAGAGATCAAAAGGAGCCATATCCAGCGTCCGAAGATCAAGCCCAAGAGAGCCACAAACATCAGATACACCAACCTGATCATAACATGCGTGACGGAAGTGGGAGCAGTAAACAGAAGAGACGCAGGGAGCGGCCGATGAGGGCCAAGATGGCCAAGAAAATGAGGGTGGCGCAAAGATCGGGTGGCAGCTGGCGACGGCCGCCGCCTCAAGAGAGCAGCCACTCGATGCACAAACACAATAGTTTTTCAGGTCCTTCGAACCCGGTCCGAGTCAACTTCACTGAGGACTCGTATTCGTGCGGTCTCAACCGCCACAACTGTTTCGAGTTCGATGCGAGGGCAATGATCCCCACCCCGGCCGAGGAGCGGTTCCCGCGTGGTCCGTTCATCGGTCCGTGTGATCCACGTATGGGGGCGATGCCTATGGTGCAGTGTTACGTGCCGCCACAACTTGAGATGAATTTTGGGACGTCTCGGCGTCGGGCCGGCCGTGGCAGATACCCACCTCATGGGTGGTTCAGCTCGGTGGGTGGGTTGGATGATTTGTGATGGTTGTGGTTAAAACTTCATTGTTATTTTATTTGTTTATATTTGTTTAATTATAATACGTATGTGATAAGCTAGTTTTTCTTTTCAGGGTGTACGTGGAAAATATGTGGGAGGCCAATGCGTTATGTAATGGGGGCAGAACATGGCGGGGGTGACTTTGTTAGATATCTTATCAACGGAAGTCATGTTTTTCTTTTTGTGCGCTCACTATTTCATCTCACCTTGTAATCTCACTTTAAATACGTGATGGTGATAAGAGTGTAATTATATTTAAAAAATCAATAATGATTTTCAGGCTTTAATTTCACATGCCTCAAACTAGGCCCCAAACCAAGTCTCTTGATGTGGTAATATGACATTTTGTCTATTATGCTCATAATAGAGTATCATTTAATTTTAAAAATTATGTATTTATTTATTATTCATTAATTGATTTGAAAATCCCTATGATTCAACATGAATCCCTATGATTGTGGAGTATTCATTTAGTTTTGAAAATCTTGTATTTACTTATCATTAATTGATTTTGAAAATTATACATCAATATTAATATGTGGAACTAATTTTGTTTATGAAGAACACATGGGCAGATAATTGTTTTTTTATATATTTTGATCTCACTTCAATGCCTCTTGGATTCGTAATCGAATTGTGTTTTGTCTTTTGTTTTAAATGTTTGAACATGAATTTTTTTTCACATATTGAATATCATTTTCACAGTTTGATTTGTTTTTTTCTCAAAATCTATATGTAACATTCCATATTATTACATTTTTTTATTGGTAGTTTGTTTGATAAAACTGCTACATTGTTGATAATGTAAATGGTCATTTTTTAAATCTGTGTTATTTTTGTTACATTCGTAAATGCAACAATCAATCGCATTTGTATTGATTTATATTTGTTACATTCATAAATGTAACAGTCAATTACATGTAAATTTTTTGTTAAAAAAATGAATGTAACAGTCAACAAGTTTTTTAAATCTGTGTTATTTTTGTTACATTCGTGAATGTAACAGTAGCCGTTTGAAGGATTTTGACAAAAAAAACAATTAAGGTAGGTTTTGTTGTAATTTAGGTAAGATCTGGGTGTAATTGAAATTGAAAATTGCGTTACTAGGTAAGGATTTCAAAATTTAAATTTGAAATACATAAATTTTGGTGTAAATATGAAAATTAGTAACTGATTAGAGAAAAAAAAAGGGATTTGGGTTAATGGGAGAGATTTTTAATGAATGACACATTCGTATTTTGTCGTTTTTATTCTTTTTGAAAATTAACAAATTAACTAATGAGATGATGATACCTTATGGGGTTTGTGAGTGAGGCTTATATTTTGAACTTAGGTATCGTGACTCTAAAAAAATAGAGAGCTCGTCTTTGGAATAACTATTAGAATTTTGGTTGTATATATTGTTTGAAACCTAGTAGTGGTAGACTTATATATGTAAGTGAATTTTGGTTGTGCATATGTTGACAGGTTTTGGGATCTTTTATCTACCTCGTATCTGAAACAAAGCTGTGCAACGTATGGTTCACTTAATTTTTGTTAAAATATATACTAAATTAAGAAAATGTAAAATTTATGTTTCAATTCAAAGATATAAGCTATTATGAAGTTTATACCTATTTTATGAATTATTGACTTTATAAATGGAACAAGTAATTTTCTGTTTGGTTTTGTTTTTAGCTATTCTTATTGGGAAATGCAATAATAAAAGTTGAGTGTTTGGTTGACGAAGAATAAAATGTGAATAAGATGTAAAAAGTTGATTTTATATGTGAGCCCCATTAATGTATAAGAAGTAGTGAGATGATTTGAAATGAAAAAAAAAAATACTATGGGACCTACTTATGATTGTTGATAGAATATGCTAATTCAATGAGTAAGGGAGAATTACTATACCTTTTTATTCTTTATTATTCCGGCATCTAAATACAACCTTATTTCCCTCATCTAAACACATTTTTTCTCCTATTCCATACCTATTCCTCCCTTAATCCTCTACCCAAACGCCCCCTTAATTATGGATAATGTTACGTATAATCCATTTGCCAGTTTCAATTTTGGTCTATACTTGTTTTGAATTTTAAAAAAATAGTAATCATCTAATGAGAATATGATTTTATAAAAAAATGAAGGCTTCAATAAATTGCATGGAAGATGTAAAATTTTTCTTTTGAAATATATATCTTATTAATGTGAGTATATGTTTTAATGATTTTATATAAATGTGTATAAGACTAGAATTGAAGCTGAAAAAAACTCTCTTTAATTATATATCTCATCATAGTGAGTGGGGGTGACACCAAGACAGTGTTTGACATTGCATTGTATCTACGGTGGAGTCGGCAAATGCCTGTGGACGCACGCGCACAGGAAATTTTCGTCCCTTGTCAAATATTGTTTTTGGCCAGTCTTTCAACATTCCCAACTCCGTGAAAACAACGATTTGCCCAACATAGGTCCCCCCTCACCCCGGCACTACGGAGGTGAAATATGTTTTCATTTTAAAAAAAAATCATATAAATTTTTAACAAAGATGAAATATACTTTAATTAATTGAATGATATTATTTATAAAAAAATATAAAAAACCTTTTAGATTTACATTACATATCTCATTACCATGAATATACATGGATAATGAAGTAAAAAGCCTGTATTTAAGATTATAAAAATGACTGAGCCTTAACACCTCTCAACACGGCCCACGTCATCAGAAACCCGGATCCGACCCGATCCACCGCTCTAAAATAACACGTGTTATTAAATACTCAAAAATCAAAATGAATCAATCGTTCTGTCTTTTCGCGCTCGAGACCTGCATAAGCAACTGCAACAGTGGTTCCTTTTCGAAATTCAAAAACCACTTCAGATCCGGAGACACAAATTAGGGTTTCCAACCTCCAATCCCTCCCAACATCAACAGGTACCTTCTCTCCTCACGATTTCGATCATTCATGCCTCATTAGGTTAAAAAAACCCTGCTTTGTTGTGCAATTTCAGTCTGTTTGGATTTCTTCAAAGATCCCTCTGTGAAGTTTTGCCGAAGCGAAAATGAAGTGTCCTTGGGACGACGACGAAGAGATCACGCCGGACTCCATCACAAACTACTACTTCGAGGACGGCAACGACGAGCCCGTCTCGTATTCCGTGCTGCCGCTCCTGTTCAGCGACGACGGGGACGAGGTTGTCCCCCAGACGCCGAAAGGGGGGGTCTTTTTGCACGGGGAGGCCGGGATCGATAAATTCCATAGGCAGGTCAAGGCGTGGAGGGTGGACATTTTGGGGCCGGCGCCGGAGGTATCGGTCCTAACGAAGGATGAGAAGTGGATCAGGTTAGTGAAGCCGAGGAGGAGTTTTGCGGGAGAGATCAGGACGATTTCGATCGTGGTTCGGTGCCTGCATTACTTGAGGAGGAAACCGGATGCGTCGGAGAAGTTGCTTTGGGAACATTGTAGGAAGGTTTTCAGGTTTTGATGATTCTTTCTTCTTTTGCATTCTTTGCCCTTTTTTTTTATAGTGAATTGGAAGTGTTGATTGGTTTTCTTTAATGGGCGTGTATGATTTCCAGTTTGTACGATTTCAGATCTTCTGAGGCTGATGTAGTGGATCACTTGCCTTTGATTTCCATGATGATGAAGAGAGATGAGATGCTGGCGAAATCAAAGGTAGTTTAATGTGAATATGAAAGAAAAAAAATAATGTGGTGGAACTTCTTTTTATTGTATTCCTTCATATTTGTTTTATCTTGCTTTTGCCCTCTCTCTTCATGTAGCGGCTGTTCTTTTTAGGTGCTTTAGGTTAAGAAGTTTGAGGTGAATTGTCATAGATGTCAATGCAATGAACTTTTTTTAATTTTGAGGGGAGGTCGATGTCTTAATTCTATTACTTTAAACTGAAGACTAAAAAGGAAAAAGAAGGAGCAAGGAGAAGAAAAAAAAATCAGAAAAGTAGTTGACACCATTGGTGTCCCTCCACCAAAAAAAAGAGCGAAAAAAAAGGAAAGCACAAAAGAAAGATGAATAAAAACCATGGGATAACCTCACTCAGTTATGAAGTCACCCATCCGGTTAATTGATGCATTCTCAACTTTAAGGATATGGGAGTACCAGTACTTCAGGAAACATACTGTACTGTTGGAGATTGGATTCATAGCTCAGTGGCTGACAATAGAACTTGAAAGAGGGCATGGATTTGGCTCCCCCCCCCCCCCCCACACACACACCAAAAAAAAAAATGCCAATCTACTTCATTTCAATAAAAACTCTTTTGACTTTTTAGCTTTTTTGTGATGATCTCCATATGTTAAGACCCTGGGTTACAAGGCTAAATTCATTTCTAGGTGCAGATGGAAAAATCAGATACCTTTAGCCCCGTTTGTTTTGGGTATAAGCCCCTAGATAACCCTGGATAAGAATTTTGGTATGTTTGTTTGCCCCGGATAACCCCTGATAAAGTATGCCAGAATAAACTAGTATAAAATGGTATATGGATTCCAATAAACCCCTGGAATTTAAGTTATCATAGGTTATTCCACTCAAAGAATATGTGGGCACATTGTCAAATCAACTGTCATCACCTTTTATAAATTACCTGTCAAATCAACTATCATTATTTTTTTACCTTTTTAAATCCTTATCTATACTTTATTCACATTTTACCTAAACAACAAAACATTTATTCTTATGTTTACCAACGAGAATAATTTAAAACACAACCAAACACAAAATCACTTTATCTTTATTTATACTCACTTATGCTTGGATAAATGTATAGCCAAGAATAAAATCTATCTCCGTTCCAAACGGGGGCTTAATCTTTGTTGTGATGATCTCCTATATTAAGATACTGGTTTATAACGCTACTAAATTCTATGTAGTCAGTTGAACTAAGGGTCTGTTTGGATGTGGGGTGGGCATTGTTGGATTCTCAATACGCTGGGTTTTAGTCAATGGTTGGAATTGTGTGCATTCACAACCAAATCACAAATGCAGATGAGATGAGATGTTTGGATGTCAAATTTGCTTTCACATTTGCCCAGTTCGTTAGATTACTGAAATGCCTTGACAGAACATGATTTGACAGAACATGAAATTTATGGAAATCTATGTGGACAGTCTAGTAATTTACACGCCCTATTTTTCTGAGTTGGAGGTTCGGGTTTGCTGAAGCGTTTTTCTTTGCGTTGGTAAACCGTGCCTTTTAACACATGAAACGCAGGACTCCAAGTTTGGCTTTACCAACACGAAATGTTGTTTGGTTCCATGTTACGCGTTCAACCCGTGTTCCACACTGCCAACACCCCCCAACCTCACATCTAAATGGGCTCTAAGGCATCACAGCCCTTAACATTATGTAACATTATATTTTTTCTAGTCAGTAATGGTATTTTTTGCTTCACATATATTTTTGGTGAAAATAATTACTTCTTGCTCAGGTACTAGCTGGGTTTCTTGAGGACAAGCCGAAGAAGAGAAAATCTTCCCCTCGAGTCAGTGTTTTGTTTTTATTTCATTATAAACTTCTTTTTTTTTCTCTTTTTCCTCAGATGAAGTTATCTTTTGATAGATTAGTTATTCACTGCTCTTTTGATAGATTAGTTATTCACTGCTCAAACAATTTGTTGCTTTAGCAGGGTGGCCAAGCTGATTTGGGTGGAAAGAGGTTTATTGTTGGTGACGATGAAGATGTATATGAAAGCTTATGTGATGCGGTGGGCAATGATGATGATGAAGAGTCTGATTTGTTTGATACTGTTTGTGCAATATGCGACAATGGTGGTGAACTTTTGTGGTATGCTAATTTTGATTGTCACCCTTTCACACACATTCACATCTAAAGTCCATTTTACCGTGTACATTATTATAGGCACATATCTTGACATGTAACTAATTTTCTAAATCTGTACCTATTTTTTCTATGATCTAATGGCATTTTTTTACTTTAGTCGCTGTTGGAGTATTTCCATTATTTCCTTTTAATCTGAATGTGGATTATATTCTTCTGGTCAATATGTAGTTGCAATGAAGGAATTAGTTATTTTAAATGAATGAAGTGTACTTTTATATAATTCTCTTCTCCCCCCCCCCCCAACCCCAAGAATATCGAGAGCTAGTGAGTGTGTGCAATCTTGAACAACAAATCTTCATTAGCCAGGCAGTGGCATCGTCAGCTTGGTTTGGCCTCATATATATGTTTTCTAGTTCATCTCAAACCTGAACTGAACACAACAGAGTCCAACTTGGACACAGTTCTGGATTTTTTATTTGAGTTTGAGTATTCATTCCACAATGTTGCAGATGACATCTGAGCGGATGCTCAAGTTATAGAGTTTTCTTCATGTCCTGTGTTTTTTTAAATAAACTCTGGTCGACTTGGTGGTCATTAGCTTTCTGTATGGTTAGATTGTTTTAGATCTTGTGGGGCTGAACAATCAGTCCTAGTAATTATCAACACATTTATCAATTTCTCTCCTATCTTCTCTTGAAAATTTGAATTTATGCATTCCAAAGTCTATTATGTGTTGTTCTAAAGGGTTGCAAAATAATTTCTCCATCTTCTACGTCTTGGAGTGTCATAACACAAGATGCCTTCAATACTATCTTCTTTAATTTTTATTGCGTTTTATACTCTGCTATAATTATTTATGGTGACAACATCTCTAAGCGTTTGCAATGCAGTTGTGAAGGAATTTGCATGCGGTCATTTCACCCGACCATAAAAGCAGGAGGCGATTCATTTTGTTTATCCCTTGGCTATACTGATGCTGAAGTTGAGGTATTTATCCTATGTGATATCTCTTTATATCTCTGCTTTCGCAGATCTGTTTAATGACACATATGTCCCCCTTATGACTATCTTTGATTGTGTGCAGGTGATCCAAAATTTCTTGTGCCGGAATTGTCAATTGAAAAAACACCAGTGCTTTATATGTGGAAAGCTTGGTTCTTCGGACAAATCTGTTGGTGCTGAGGTTTGTATAATTTGTTTGTATATTTGATGGCTAATTTAGTAGAATCCTTTATTCTCCATTCTTTTTATGCAATAAAAGAAAGAACCATTAAATTTACCTGATTCGAGCCAGGAAAATACCTAGAGGTTTATCTGAAGATGTAATGATTGATATAAACTTATAATATCTTCTGAAATTTTGATTTCCATCAGCGAATCTTTAAACACTGTTTATTGTGCACCAACAGATTACATAAACCAGGTAATCCAATCATTTTTTAAGTTTATTGGGCCATCCTTTGTAATCAAATAATACATAGCATAAGAATATGTATCGAAATCCTCCTTTCCAAAAAGGTCATTGTAGTCAGAATCTTTATTATCCGAATAAGTGTTTGAAATGGACACTAAGTGAAGCGGAAAATTTTATATCTGATATCTTTGTTATAGACTCTTATATATTGTGATTGGACGCTTACAATATCCTATGGAACTATGGATTGTTGAACTTTGTGTTGCCCTCTATTGCAACAACTAAATTGATATGGGCTGAGCTGGTTTGTGCATGCAGTGTATGATGTTTCAATTCTCATGCATGCCATGATTATTTTATCTTATACTTGGTATGTTTTCTGCTATTTTCATGTAGTTGAATAAGTCTCTACATTTGCTGCGGTAGGAGGGAAGTTAGAGCCTTCCTATGTAGTAGGTGTTGGTTATTTTAGACTCTGGTCAAGATTAGTGGAGCCTTTTTAGGTTTCAGCTATGAGTTGAGTTGTTGCTTGATACCTATATGCTTTTCAATGAACAAGTGAGTGTTATGAGTTGAGTTGTTGCTTGATACCTATATGCTTTTCAATGAACAAGTGAGTGTGTGTTTTCTGATTTATCTCAAGAAAGTTGTTTTAGTAGGTTGGTTCACCTTGAATTGAAGTATTGAACTATTCTATTTATGATACTTTGAACATTCTTTGACACCATAGCTTGTTCAGAGAGATGAGAAGATATAGGCTGGAATGGAGGAGGGGATTTGACACTAAATATTTTTCCTGCAACCAAATCCCGCACGCACAAAAGGAAAATAGATGATGTTTTTTAAAAGATTGTAAGAGTTGAAAATTTTGATTTATTGAAGAATGTAGCGTAAAGTCGATAACTTACATATTGAAGCTACTGGATTGGAAAAAAATACAACCCTGAAGACATTCATTTAAGATATTAATTGAAAGTTTTAATAGCACTGTTTATAAATTTTGTTGGTAGTACAAGCAATTTATCAAGTTATTGAGTAAACACCTTAGAACATGTGACTATGATAGTGGGTTTGGCAACTTCTGCAGGAAGGCACAGTATGCCATTTTTTATGGTCATTTTTCCAACATCTTTATACCCCACTTCATGGCAATCTGAGAATTTATGATTAATGCTGTTCTCTTCACCCTTTTATTTTAGGTTTAATAAGCTCTTTCATGTGTTTGGAAGACTTATTTTGTAACTTCATCCCCACCTAGGACCTTTGTGCTTTGAAATTTCCACTGGATATTCTTCATTCTATGAAATTCTTGATGTCCAGGTCTTTCAATGTTCTTCTGTGACATGTGGACACTTCTATCACCCAAAGTGTGTTGCAGAATTGCTTCACTCAGGAAATGAAGCAGCAGCAGCACAGCATCAGAAAAAGATTGCTTCTGGGAAATCATTTACCTGTCCTCTGCACAAATGTATTGTTTGCAAGCGAGGAGAAAATAAAGAGGTCAAGGAGTTGCAATTTGCAATCTGTAGGCGCTGTCCAAAGGCATATCATAGGAAGTGCTTACCCGAGTAATTAACTTCCTGTGATTTCACATCTGTTTTGCAATTTGGCATAGATGTACATGCTTAAATAGCTATATATATTTTTCTTACTCATTTGTCTTAATTACCAGGACTATTGCTTTTGAAGACAAGGAAAAAAAAGATATATTACATAGGGCCTGGGATGATCTACTTCCGAATCGCATTTTGATATACTGCCTGTAATTATCTTGTTCAATTGTTAATTAAAGTATCATGCCCTTTTGGTACAACACTTATGAGATCTATTTTTTTTTCAGGAAGCACCTGATGGATGAGAAACTTCGTACACCAATCAGAAATCACATAGAATTTCCTGATGTCCCTGAGAAGAGAAAAACAAGTTTTCAGGAACTACGGCAAAATGTGTTGGCAAAGACGAAGAAAACTGTGTCCAAAGAGATGTCCAGGGAAGAGGCTGGTGTCAAGACTAAGACACCAAAAATCTTGGATAAGGTGTCAATTAGTGTGACTAAGAATGATGGATCTTTAAAAGCTAGTTCTGGCCAAGCAGTTGATTTTTTAAATAAACAAAAAGCATATGAGAGTACCAAAAAACCTTCAACAGACACTGGAAAATCCGTACTTAAAACTGAAAGACATTCAGTTTCAGTAGTGAATAAGATCACTGTAAGAGAAGACACGGTGAAACAATTAGTGGCAAGCAAGGGACTGGATCCAGCTAAACATAAGGAGCATGTGCCATGTGAAATTGGATCTGCTGCATCACCTTTTTCTGCATTAAAAGAAAGTCATTCATTATCTCTGGTGGATAAGGAAATGGAAAATAAGTATGACTGAAATTACTTTTATTTTTTCAACTGACTGAGATTAATTCTCATTTCTTCATGCAACATTATAATCTTTTTTTTTCCTTCAACCGATTGAAAATAATTGTAATTTTGTTTTTCTTTCTTCTCTCTCTCTCTCTCGTTTTTTTTAACTGTACCATGCAAAAGCAGAATAAACGATCTACTGCAATCATCATCTTCGTCAAAACTGGAAGATATCATCAATAGGCATGAAATACCATCTACGCATGTATGTTTTGCAAAATCTGTTGACAAAACCATCACACTGGGAAAGGTGGAGGGTTCTGTCGAGGTATATACCCAGTAATATCATGGTATTTCATGAGAAGATCACCTTGGAATATCTTAGTCATTTCACTGTCCACTTGACATCTAGATATATCATATATGCAGGATGTTCGAACAGCTTTGCAGAAGTTGAAAGAGGGCTGCAGCATTGAAGATGCCAAAGCTGTTTGTGAACCTGAGATCGTGAACCAGATAATCACGTGGAGGGTAATCACTTTTAGTTTTATCCATTGTTTTTATTAATTAGATGTTAATTTATTTAACAATTTTAAGGTATTTTCTTATTTCTGTGTTTTCTACTGCAACTTGCTGAATATTTTAACCAATTTGTGGACAACTTCCTTGACAATTAAGGAAAAGGTTTCTGTTGTATCTCTACTCTTTTTTTTTTGGTAGAAGAAAGAAATTCTATTGTATAAAGAGAACCCGGTACCTTCTCATTCCCCCTCATTGGCTTTTTGCTTATCATTCTATCCAAGTACAAAAGATGCTTAATTGTTTGTGGAGACTTAGTAAAACGTTTTTAGTAGTTTTGTGGGGTAGATAAGATGGCTATACTATTAACTCAGCTTCGAGGGTTGGGTGTTTATAAAGATACTATTTCAACTAGCAAATTATTCATAATTCAAAAATCTCTAATCTAACTTAACAATATTCTAATAACGTCCCATATCCCAGTATTCTCTTATTCTGTACAGTTTACTACCTTTCTACCCAAGTATTGTTAAAAAAATAATTATTTATGAGCTTTAGTGCTTTGGAACTTAAAGATCATGAAATAATCACCATAGGTTATGATTAATTTTTCACAATAGCTGAAGAATGATTCATGAACATAGATGCTGAGAGTTATTCCTTGAGAAGTTGACTGCATCAATTCTTGGGTAGTGTTTGAAAACACAGTTTGAAAAACAGTTTTAACTTTTGCAGCTTTATGCACACCTTTTGATTGTGTAATGATGATGACTGCTAAATGAAACACAGATTTCGAGGTACAGTTTAGAGATAAAATATAGTAATGATGATGTATTTAAGTTGACCTGTTTGATAACAGGTTTTAGCTTTTAAATGATGATTTAATTGAGTTGACCTGGCAACCAGAGCTAAAAGCTGCTTTTAGCTTTGGTTGCCAAACAAAGCCTTAGAAAGGAAGATTTTTAGTCTCTCAATTGGTCAATCCTTTTTAACTGATATTCTTGTATTTCCACTGGATCGGCATCATATTTCATCTATATCAGTTGATACATTTTTAATTCTCCCTGATGCAACATTTGTACTTGCATTGAATGTGCTATCTGAATGAACAATGCACTTATGATGCTTCACTTTTTATCAACTCTTGACATATGAAAGATATGCATGACTAGGTTATCTTTCTAAGTGATTAGTTTTTTATTATGGTTTTTATTTTTGTAAAATTATTGTAAGCACACATTTGTTTGTGTTTAATTATTGTGGTGTTAACTTTTTTTCTTGTATCACTTGTAACTCTGTCCATATTACTTGCCTTATTTTTGTTTGGTTATCTATCTTTCACATCATCAAGATGAATAAAATATAGGCCATTCCTTTTTTTTTTTGGGGGGGGGGGGGGGGGTTGGATTTATTATGCTAGCTTTACGTCATTGAGAACAAGGATCCCCTACTTGACTGTGAGATAGTTTCCATGCACATTGATGCTTACCCAAACCCATTCCTCACCCAAAGGATGGACTTAAGGGCTAGCAACCAATCGTTATACCAGGACACATTGTGATGAAGAGAAATAAGAGGCTCCGGCAAGCAGAATGAGGAATTGTTTTTTTTATATCATTTACAGAGCATCTAGTAACTATTATTTTTTGATGCTCCAGAATAAGTTCAAAGATTACCTTGCACCATTTCTTCATGGCTTGCGCTATACATCTTTCGATCGCCACTTTACGAAAAAAGAGAAGCTTCAAGAGGTATGGAAAATTTTAATTTGGTTTTGTAGTTATACGATGTTCGATTAAATATAATATTTCTATCAGCCTTGGTCTCTTTGAGTGTTTCTAAGTAATTCCATTTACATCTTTGGTTTTTTTTTATTGGCTATTCAAATTTAATTGGTTAGCCTATTTTAATGTATTATTTTGTAGTTTGCCTTTTGACTTGATAACTTGTAATTCATTTTGTAGAAGAGTTTGAATTTGTTTCCTTGGTCATTTTTTTGGGTGACTGAATGGTAGGCATCCGACCTCAATTTATTAAATGGATTTAATGCCGAAAACAAAAACAGGAAAACATAAAAAAAGACGGAATCAAAAGATAAAAAAAAAAAACCACCCAACCCACAATAGAAAAGGGCTCCACCACAAGGTCATGAAGAACGAACAAAACCCACTTGATTACTCCCCTGAATATCAGTTTGTTTAATTGGTCATTTCTTTTTTAAAGATATTTGAGGCTATGAATTTGTGGGGTAAAAAAGAGTTGCATTTCTAGTGGCTGTATACTTAATTTGAGTGGCCTATACTGGTTAAATTAAAAAGAAAACAGAAACATCAAGTTCTTATCCCAATATTCCATTAAAAAGGGGTTGACTGTGGAGCATAACTCAAAAAATTAAAAAGGCTCTTGCAACAGGATTGATGTAGTTTGATAGTTGATTTTCAATGTCACTTGCAGCAGTTAGTTGCCAAAATAGAGCTTCAGAAGAGAGGCCTTCTATGGAGTCTTTGTCAAAGGCTAGGTGGTGGGATAGCAAATTTACAGGTTAAGATTGTAATTAGAGAACAACTGCCTCACTTCCCTGGACTTGGAAAATGTTGAATGATGAGGGATCAATGCAAACTGGTAGGAACTTCAGATGCTTGAGGGCTAACCTAAAACAAAATCCTTACTTGCTTTTGATAGCTACAATGATTCTCTTCTTTAAAGAAACCTCATATCAATCAAGTTGAATGATGAGGGATCAATGCAAACTGATAGGAACTTCATATGCTAGAGGGCTAACCTGAAACAAAACCCTTACTTGCTTTTGATAGCTAACAATGATTCTCTGCTTTAAAGAAACCTCATATCAATCAAGTCAATGATTGTTCCCTTTGGTTATCAATGACTTTTTGGAGGTCTTTGGCCGGGAAAGACTAGACATACTGGTGATTAATGCTTGAACTAGGGTGGTGCATGGGGCTGATACTCCACCTTGGGTACCGGTGAGAATGGGATCCTTTTCTTGCTGGATATTGATGGTGAGAGAGTTTATGTAAAATGAGGGTTGGGGTCCATTCCCCCAGGATCACAGAATGGTGCATCTTCCTTTTCAGCCCTGGTGATGGATGGGGTGCAGGTGATTCAGAGATATCTGTGCTCTGACTTGGCTGGCCTGGTTGAACTTGGGCCAGGTAAGAAGATATGGAGAAGAATAGAGTTAATGATTCCTGATTTGCTTTTCATTTCTTTTGTTTCCTTAGGTTTAATATTGTTATTTTACCGACTGTAGGATTGTTCTTGTTCCTGTTATCTGTACTAGCTGAACTTATCTTTATGCTTTTGTGAATAAAATGTTGATGAGAAAATTTTAATGTGCAGATTGTCAAGAAGCTCCATTGGTATGTTCGCAATGGTGATATGGTATGTACTGTGAAAGAAAGGAATAAGCTAGTTTCATTTTTTGTTCTTTCAAAAGAATCTATTATGGTTGAACTACACTTTTTGGAGATTATGCTGGTAATGCTTCCACTTATAAATGGCACGAATGTTGCCAAGTGAGATAGTGAGATACATTTTTAGATTAATCTGTGTTATTAGTTTTGTTGATCATCAATCGAAAAGTGCTATCTTCAATACAAGGTGATGTCATGAACAATTTTGAATGGGTTAATTTTTTAAGAACATGATGGTACTTTATTTCATGGAATGATTGTTATTGTTTGGTAATTCTGAAGTTTGTCATTTTCTTGTTTTGATGCAGCAATATGAGAATATGTCATCCAACTCTTTTGTAGAGGGAAAATTTTACCGTCAATAAAAATAAAATGAAGTAATAAATATAGACTTGAAACAAGAAACTTAAATGTGACAAATTGGGATCAGTCCCTGAGTATCATCTTTATCTGCAAACAGAACCTTCCCAGCAATGACTGAAAATATAAAGAACCTCCCCTTTTGGAAGTTACAATTGCTATTGACAGTCCATTTCACGATCAACCAAGAATCATATTAAATCTTGGATATGAATACGACTGGTTTTACATACAATTTCTTTACAACAATTCAAGACTTTTGAATATCTCTTTTTTTTCTGCCAGATTGTGGATTTTTGCTGTGGTGCAAATGATTTCAGCTGCTTCATGAAACAAAAACTTGATGAAACTGGGAAGAAGTGCTTATTCAAGAACTATGACATTATACAGCCCAAGGTATGTCTTTTTGCTTCATCAATATATTTTGCCAATAAAGCACCATCTGATAATGTTCCTTCAGTTTTATGTGTTTTGAGGAATAATTTCATTGTCTTTTCTTTTGGAAGGATTTTACCTTTAAAAATTGTTCAAGGAATGAGTTCTAGAATGAGGTTATCTATGTAGCCACCCCTTGCTCATAGACCATTCCTTACAAAAAAAAAAAAAAGTAGTCATTGATATGGACAAATTTTGTTTTTTTGGTTTTCTTCTTATTTGGTGGCTGATCAATAAATTCTGAGTGGAAAACTGTTATTTTCTGTTCAATATTCTTGAGATTCGATGGGTCAGAGTTACTGGGCAGTCAGGCCAGTAAGCTCGACGATTGGCTCTTTAATTAGGGTCATGTGTTTGCTTCCCATATGTCTCGGGTTTGAATTCCCATGGATTTACGTGATGCACATAGTGTGGGGTAATTCTATGGATTTGCGATTTTCCCAATTAATGTTGGGGTTTCTTCTATCAAGCAAAGAAATATCTCATTAACTTTTATAATATTTTAGTGAACATAAATATCTAGGTGTTCTTTTTGTTCCCTTTTCTGTAAACTGCTGAACAGGAATATTTTGACAATGTTTCCTTCCCTCACAGAACGATTTTGATTTTGTGAAGAAAGATTGGATGACGGTGCAGAGAAATGACTTAAACAAGTGGTCCGAATTGGTAAGACCTGGATATTCCTTATTGATTAGTTTGAGTAGGTCTTTAATTAAACATAGCAAGACATCTAGATCCTGTATGTTCTTTTTTATATTATTCAACACTGTCATGCATATAGATCATCGTCGGTCTCAATCCCCCTTTTGGGGTAAAAGCTGCTCTGGCGAACAAGTTCATTGACAAAGCTCTTCAGTTCAAACCAAAACTTTTAATCCTCATCGTTCCGGAGGAAACTGAAAGGTATGTCACACACTTTTATCTCTATATATCACACACTCACGCACAACCCTCACATCTGCTTGGCCATAATGTCAGGCTGGACAAGAAAAAACGATCAGAATACGATCTAATCTGGGAGGATCGCAAAAGCCTCTCTGGGAAGGTGTGCAGTAGTAAACCTTACATTACAAATCTAAAAAAGATGAGACTTACACATTGATAACTAACTAAAACCATATATGTCTTGGCCAGTCCTTTTACTTGCCTGGCTCCTTCGACGCCAAAGACGACGAGCAAATGGAGCAATGGAACGTGAATCCTCCGGTTTGCTATCTCTGGAGCCACAAAGCCTGGAGTCAGCGACACCGCACCATAGCTGAACAGCACGGCCATGCATCAAGAGACCAAAATGAGCCATATCCAGCCTACGAAGATCAAGCCCAAGAGACCCACAAACACCCGGTCGTGAATCCTGTGTTAGAAGAAACTACATTGTCTAAAGAGACCCCCAAACACCCGGTTGTGGATCCTGTTATAGAAGAAACCACATTGTCTAAGCACATCAGCCAACCTGATCATAACATGTGCGACAGAAGCCGGAGCACTAAACAGAAGAAGAGATGCAGAGAGCGGCCAATGAGAGCCAAGAAGGCCAAGAAAATTAGGGTGGCGCGAAGATCAGATAACAGTGGGCTAGGGCCGCCGTCTCAAGAGAGCAGCCACTTGATGCACAAGCACAATTGTTCTGTGGGTCCTTCAAACCCGGCCCAAGTCGGCTTCATTGAGGACTCGCATTCCAGCGGGTTCGATGCGAGCTCAATGAGCTCTACACCCCCAGAGGAGCGCTTCCCGCGCTTTATGGGTGGGGGGGCCAGTTTTGCTGACAGAGGGCCTCCGTTCACCGGCTCGCATGATCCATGTATAGGGGCCATGCATGTGGCTCAGTGTTACGTGCCGCCACGATTTGAGATGAATTCTGGGAGGTCGGCGGTGGCGACGGCACGGGGTGATTTGTATGAACTGCCTCGGTGTCCGTGTGGCGGTGGGTACTCGCCTCATCCGGGGGGTTGCGTCCATAGGCGGTTTGGCTCGGTGGGTTGGTTGGATGAGTAGTGAGTGGCTCGGTGGCCGCTAGCTTGTCCTTTCAGGGTGTACATGGAAAATATTTGGGAGACCATTGCGGTATGTATAGCGGGGCGAGGGAGATCTCCTTGGTTGATATCCCATCTACGAAAGTCCTCCCTTGTGCTTATGTTTTTCTTTATGTGTTTTTTATTTTTTCTCTTCCTCAATTTACACTTGGAATTTCATTTTAAAGAATGAAAGTTATGATAAGAAAAAAAAAAAAAGTATATATTTTGAATTTTGGTTGTAAAGGGTGCGTTTGGTTGCGCGAAAAAAAGTTAGCTTCCGCAGGAAGTATTTGCTTTTTGAATCACTATCGCTGGGTTTAGATTACAAAATTTTGGTTGTGCAAACGCACATGTCGCAGCGCTCGCGCAACCAAACGCACCCTTAACAGGTTTTGGGATCTCTTTGAAAAAAAAAAAAAGAAAGAAGCTAGCTTGTATTTGGATTTTGGAATCACTATTAGAGTTTTGGTTGTACATGTCTTAACAGGTTTTTTTTTTGTTTTTTTAATTTGGGGGGGGGGGGGGGGGGGGGGGGGAATGTCTTAACAGGTTTTGGGATCTTATCTAAACCTCATATCTAAAACAAAGCTGAGCACCCATGGTACACTTAAAATTTTGTTAAAATATTCACTAAATGGAGAAAGTGTAGAATTTATGTTTTAATTCAGTTAATTATATAATATATATTTGTAAAATATGCATTTCATATATTATATAAAAATATATAAAATATAACATTAAAAAACAGAAGCCCATATTAATTCATTTGAACAGAATACTATATTATATAAACATATAAAACTTTAATAATTTAAAATATGTTAAGATTGTAAAAATGAATACAAAAGTTAATTGAGTAGCGTTGATGCACTTAGCCTATTTTATATTCTCATAAACTATGATAGTGTATTGTATATTATAATGTATATCTATGTTAATGATATCTATCATAATGTATAGTGTATAAAGTAAGAAAAAATATTTTTTTTAAAAGTATATATATATCATTGTATTCCAATGTATACTTTATTATTTTGTATATAGTATATGTCATTCTCCATAATTGTGTATGTAAATTGTCTGGGTGTAGCTATTTGCACCCCTTTGTTTACTTTTCACACCCTTAAACGGGTTAAGTTTTGAAGATCTATTTATAACTAGGTACTGAATACACTCATTCTTTACATAACATGTTAGACACTCATAATAGCTTGAACACAACGGAAAATTTGTGGTCCGTAGTTCTTGCAATGGGGTTAGATAAGACTGATGTCAATGAAATCATATGTCATAGACACTTACTATGTCAAATAAAACAGAAGAAAAATATGTATGTTCTGGAATGGTTTAGACACCAGGGGTGTCTATGTATTGGTAATACTTACCTCAGCCAATGGGAACATAAGTGAACCCGTAGGTTCTGGAATGGAGTTAGACAAGACTAATGTTAATGAAATCATATATTGTAGACACTTAGTCTGTCAAATGAAATAGGAGAAAAATTTATATGTTCTGGAATGGGCTAGACACTGAGGTGTTTATGTATTTATAATCCTTAGACACTGCTGCAGTCTATGGGAACAGAAGTGAAACCTGTAAGTTCTGAATTGGGTTAGACACTTGAGGTGTCTAGGTATTTGTAATTCCTAAACACTGCCTCAGTCGATGAGAACAGATGTAAACCCATTGGAACTTTAATTGTCAAATTGGGAACCGTCATCTAACTTTAGAATCGTATCATATATTATGGAGGAGTTGAGGGAGTCGGAGAGATCGCTGAGGGAGGTGTTGTGGGAGTCAAAGAGATCACCAAGGGAGGGGTTGAGGGAGTCGAAGAGGTCTACGAAGGACTGAAGAATGAGGAGGTCATTCTCTTGGAGCTTGAGGAAGCGGTGGCGGGAGGACTTGTACTCGAGTTCTGATTCCAATGGTGGCCAAATGTGTGAGGGAGAGAGAACCAAATGTGGGAGGAGGAAGAGAAGCACATTTGGGGGTTTTAATTTTTAGGGTTTGGATGAAAGGGGTGTGTTGTAGGGGAGAGTCAATTGTTAAATAAATACTAGGGTGTGTACAGAACTCAACTTATTTAGGTGGGGTGTGGTTAGACACGGGGTGTGTACAGTAAATAGAGGGGTGCAAATAGCCGGACCCAAGGCGAAGAGCCCGCGACCGGCCCGAAATCGAATTCGGGCTGACAAGCGTGACCCGAACATTCACAAATTTCCTCTTCTTTCTCGACCCTTCTCTCTCGCTTTCCGAACACAGAGTGAATGAAATCGAAGAGAGAACACGACGAAGTCTCCATCAACGGCGAATGCGACCGGAAGAGGAGGAGGAGGTCACCCTCTCCATCGCCTTCTCCGCCTCCTCCCTCCGCCATGAACGGCTCCCTGTCCTCTTCACTCCTCCCACTCGCCTCGTACGACGACGACGAGGACGACGAAAACGGAGGAGAAGTCGAGGCGAAAGGACGCGAGGAGAACCGAAACGACCAATTCGAGTCGGACGAAGAAGAAGAAGAAGCCCATGGAGGTGCACGTGGCGGAGGGCGGCGGAGGGATGTGGAGGTCCGGAGGGACTGCCCTTATTTGGACACCGTGAATCGTCAGGTCTTGCTTCGATTCTTCTGAATTTTTGGTTTTTTTGGGGGGGTTTGCGGCTTTCGGTGGTTTTCTTTGAATGTGATCTGAAATGATGAGGTTGTAAGATTTCCAGAGAAAGAGAAACCCTAATATACAGGCTGTTCGGGTACATCAAGTAGTGAACAGTAGAAAGGAAGCCCTAATATTCGTTGCCGCGTTTGTTTTTTTAACTGCCATTCGATTAATCTTAAAGGGCGCAGATGATTTGGTTACTTGTGAAGTTGAATCTCCAGTGGGTGCGTGTAGTGTCGAGTGGAGAGTATACATTGTGTTGCTTTTCTGTATTTTGAATAGATGAATCTCACTGTGGGCTATGGGTGTTGTATATCCCTCTTTGGAGTTTGAACTTTATCCCTCTTTGGAGTTTGAACTTTATGCTAAGGGTTCTAGTATGTGAACTTTATGCTAAGATGTCTCCCCTAGACTAGCTCACACACTAGAGCCCTTGTATTTAGTGTTTACCCACTTATAAATATATCATGCAAACCAAGCTTTGGTTAGCCGGTTAGTACCCCACCTCCGAATAAGAGATCAGGGGTTCAAACCCCACACATGCCAAATGTGCATGGAGGGAATCAATTTTCATAAAAAAAATAAAAAAAATAAAGGAATTGTACTATCTCAAATGAAAAGAAGGCTATTTTGTTAATTTATTTATGGAAGGCATCAATGCTGAACGAATGTGAAAGAAACATATGATAGCTTCAATCTTGTGAACAACTTGTTTCTGTGGGACAATTGCTAACAGCTTTCTCATATTATTTTTGAAATGAGAAGGTTGATTGGGTTGTTTGCTATTTCTAGGGTAGTTTAATTGTTTCACCACCTTAGGCACTTAATTTTTTACACGTGAACTTTTCTTGCAGGTTTTGGATTTTGATTTTGAGAAGTTCTGTTCTGTTTCACTTTCGAATCTGAACGTATATGCATGTTTGGTTTGTGGGAAGTACTACCAAGGAAGAGGTTTGAATTCTCATGCATATACTCATAGTCTTGAAGCTGGGCACCATGTTTACATCAATCTTCGAACAGAGAGAGTTTATTGTCTTCCTGATGGATATGAAATTAATGATCCATCATTGGATGACATTCGACATGTGCTTAACCCAAGGTAAGCATTCTTTATATGCTGAGTTTTTTGCTTTATTCCTCTTCCTAGATGTATATTTGCTTTTGCCTTTTGGTATAATTTTCTTGAACACCAGTTGTGCACTTTTCTGATTGGTTGCATGATTGCATCTAAAGCTATGTATGAAAACAGCTGGTGGTTTTTATTATACAGAGGCATGCCTATCTTTTTCCCCCAAGACTGATGAGCAAAGGTTTAGCTAATGGGTTAGGTTCGGGAAGCTCATTTCATTTAGTCTGAGAAGCATGAGTTTGCATGTATCCATATAGTGAAATACATGTTTGCTGCATTTAACTTGTGTCCATTTTCTTTACCTGAGATGTGAGTGGCCTATCATGTATCAACTTGTGGGTTCATTTTTTTGTGAACTTTTTCCAGAATGAGAAGCCTTTTATTTATTTTATTTTTTTGGGAAAATGGTGGTCTCCATAACTATATTGATTCTGATGAACTACTTAGGTAAATATCATAGAGAGAATGCATAAAATAGGACATGAGTGTTATTCCCAGTTCAGAAAAAAGAAAATATAGGGCTGAATATGCCTCACTACACCAGAATGACCTTCCTGTATTACAAAGATGAAAATCCCCCCTAGCCAACATTAGTGGCATCCCCAATTAACATGAATTTCACTGCATGGACTTCAAAGAAAATGTTGGCACTTATATATGTGGCCATTTGTATAGCTAGCTGTATGGCTTACTTGTACATACTGGTGGTGGAAGGTTTAGCCAAGTGAAGAAGGGGTATGGTTAAAATTTTTCTCTTGATTCCGATGGAGGGTAATATCATTCGGGTTTGTTGTTTCTTGTTTGACTGTGTAGGAAATGAGATTTATTACTTATAACTTGCAGTCATGGAGGGCACAGCTTCAGCAAGAAAACCCTAATAATCGGTTATCATAAAATCAGGAAGAGTGCAGCTCGATTGGTGTTCCCCTTTTTTCATATAAATGGCTGGAGGGATGTACCATAAAAAGCATAGTTGTTATATTGGAAAATGTTTGGATGTGATTAATGTAGTTCATCAATAAATGTATTCCCTTCTTTTTGAGCTTTTATGTTTTATCTATGATTGCGAGTTAACATGAACTATGTTATATGTTACATAACATGAAAAGTACTTCAACTTTTATGTCAATTTTTTTATTGATAAGATTTTTACATTCAATTTAGTTTATGTAAGATGTGAGTTGCTCACAGTTTTTTTTAATGTGAAATAGGTTTACAATGGACCAAGTCTTACAACTTGATATAAATAAGCAATGGTCCAGGGCGCTTGATGGTTCGAACTATCTTCCTGGAATGGTATATCTGATCATTGTTGATCTATTGTTATTGTCACCAGATTGTTGCATATGCTGTTACCATGGTGTTATATTCAACTCATTATTTGTGTGTGTATTTTGTTGTAATGCTAAAAATGTGTTTTTGGTGGTTTATATAATGATCAGTTTATTTGTTATGATGCCAGGTTGGTCTCAACAACATCAAAGAGACTGATTTTGTGAATGTTATTATCCAATCGTTGATGCGTGTTACACCATTGAGGAATTTCTTTCTTATTCCGGACAACTACAAAGACTGCAAGTCTCCCCTTGTTCAACGATTTGGAGAACTTACACAAAAGATTTGGCATGCTCGAAACTTCAAGGGACAGGTCAGGTTCTTGCTCTTTAATGGTGTATGTTTGTATGTATATTTAAACGGTGGACATATTCTCCTCAAACATTGCTTTTTTCAGGTGAGTCCCCATGAGTTTCTTCAGGCGGTGATGAAATCTAGCAAAAAGCGGTTCCGAATAGGTGCTCAGTCAGATCCAGTGGAGTTTATGTCTTGGTTACTTAATACACTGCATGCTGATCTTAAAAGTGCAAGCAATAACCGAAATATTATTCATAAATGTTTCCAGGTTTTAATCTTATCACTTTTGTTTTGTTTTTTTATTATACAATTTTAGTGCATGATTTTAACATTTAGACAACATACTTGATAGGGAGAATTGGAGGTTATAAAAGAGAAGATTCATAGTAGAGCTGTTCTTGAGAATAACGAAAATGGTGACGAGCAAGTTAAAATGGCTGGGATGGAAGATGGAACTACACAAGATGATGTTATGTTGGACAGATACAGAATGTCATTCTTAATGCTTGGACTTGATTTGCCTCCACCCCCACTGTTTAAAGATGCTTTAGAGAAGAATATAATACCCCAGGTGTGTTGTCTTTTCTGGAGCATTTGTGTGTCACTGGTTAATTAAACACCAACTTGCATGCAATCCAACACGAACATACACAGAAGTCCATGAGATATCATTGTTTAGCATTCTGAAATTACAGGAACATAGTTTTATAAAATTATTTGCCATGGTGCCTAACTGTAAATTTTTTGAAATGCCATTGGTGTTAATGTCTAACAGTTTCTATTTGTGTGAAAATATTACAAGCCTGTCATTGCATGGAAATTTTGGTACCAAGTGGGAAGATTATGTGGTTCTTTCGAATATCTTTACAAAAGAATTACTTTTTTCTTTTTTGATATCATTGTTGTTTGTGTTGCAGTATCATTGGTGTCAATGTCTGACAATTCCTATTTGTGCGACAATATTACAAACCTGTCATTGCATGGAAATTTTGGTATCAAGTAGAAGATAATGTGGATCTTTTGAATATCTTTACAAAATAATTACTTATTCTTTTTTGATATCAGTGCCTTAGATTCTGAACCTGCAGATCAGTCCCTTGGATATAATTATCTTAAGGAGGATGCTTAGTTGATTGTTATAGTAGGTGTCAATTGATTATCTGGGAACATTAGTCCGCTTAGCATGATTAAACAACTTGCCAAGATAATTAACAGTAAATGCAGAGGTTCTGACATGGGAGCTCAAACATCACCAGTCTGTTCCATGTTGATGAGTTGATTTATATTATTATATCAAAACCTCGTATGTATTAGTTGTGCAGTGTTCCATGTCTGACAGATTAAATACATAACATTCTCATATAAAAAAATAAGTATAACTTAAAATTGCAATTATTTTCAGCAAGTCATGTAGATTGATGGTTCACATTCCTTGTAATTCATTGAGATTCAAGAAGGCTATACACTTTCAGTTGATATCCTTTTTTACTGCAATTTTTTTTTACTGTTGTGTTTTTTTTCAGGTTCCACTGTTCAACATTCTAAAGAAATTCGATGGCATTTCTGTCACTGAAGTTGTGCGCCCACGTATTGCTAGGATGAGATACCGTGTCACCAAGCTACCACAATACATGATACTCCACATGCGCAGGTTCACAAAGAACAACTTCTTTGTGGAAAAGAATCCCACTCTTGGTGAGTATTCTCTTCCCAGGCGTTGAATTGCTTGTTCTAAACCCTTTCTCATCATTGCCCATGCTTTTTCAACCAGTTAACTTTCCGGTGAAGAACCTTGAACTGAAGGATTACATTCCACTGGAACCAAGAAAGGGCGAAACCCTGCGGTCAAAATATGATCTTATTGCGAATATTGTCCACGATGGCAAACCAGGCGAAGGAGTTTATCGAGTTTTCGTGCAAAGGAAATCGGAGGAGTTATGGTGCGGGGGAGATCAATTACTTTTATTTTATCAATGTAGAAACTCTTGGAGTAAAATCTTTCTTCCTCTGACAATCAATCTCTCTTTTATCAGGTATGAAATGCAGGATCTTCATGTGAGAGAGACCCTACCTCAGATGGTTGCCCTCTCCGAGACATACATGCAGATATATGAACAGCAGCTGTGATTGCAATCTGTTTAAAACCAGAAACAGTTGAATACTATCATGGGAGGCTCCAACTTCAGCAAGTTATTGAAACCCTACCCTGCTAGTGTTGTTAGTAGGGATTCCCATTTTTGTAGCTCTTGTTTCCATCTCTACGTGTCGTGGATAATATATGTAGATTAGATTTCTGAGATCATCATCAAAACCACTGAGAACTTCAGTGTGAATATTGACATCTACTGTTGTTTAAATTATTTCAGGTTATATGTGAGTGATGTAAGATTGCATATCTACTTACTCTTCCTACTGTCATAATTGATAAAATTGCGGTTTGAAACTAAAGACGTGTAAAATCGTTTGGATTTGCGATTGAAAATTTTTAGATTTTTCTGACCCAGAAAATGTGTTGATGATATGATTATCTAGTAAGTTCTTGTGTTTCTCTAACATAATTTTGAGTGCTATTATTGACGGCCTACCTGTAATATATCTCGATCATTATTTAATAATATGTATAATTTTTCACATTTTCAATAAATAGATTCGAGTCTATGTAATTCATTTTTAAATAAAAATATATATCGTAATTCATTTTTAAATAAAAATATATATCTCAAAATACATTAGATGAATGAAATACATTATTTAAAACTAAAAAACTTGTGTAGACGGATTACAAGCGAGGTTTGCATTGTGATAGTCCTTACTATCTTAATTTTTAAAGATCATATGTTTAGATGAGAAGTTTATATTGTTTTATTTTGAATTGAATAGACTCATTTTTAACAAATGTAAAAAATAAAAATAAATTACAAGGTACATACCTCACTTAAAGATGTATATACTTTGTTAAATAGATAACAAAGTATATATGATTGTATTTGAGGCTGTAAAAAAAAAACTGTATCTAACAATAACCTTTTTTTATAGACCTATTTTGTTTCATTTTTCTGTTAAATCTTATCTTACCAACAGAAGTAATACCCATTTGGTAAAAAATCCCTGGATGTACATAATCATCACAAGTCCTATATACCTGGATTTTCACCCCTCAAAAACATTTGCCTCTAAAATGTCAACCCAGACAACTTTTTAAGATTGTTAAGATAAACAGTGTTCATTTGCATGAGTTTCAAGAACAGGTATACAAAGTCACAACAGTTACATGTAAAGAAAAAAAACATAAAAAAATTGAATAGAATTACAAAGGCTTGGTGAATCACCAGACCAAATGAACACAAGTATAATCAGGATGAATGTCTATATTTTCTTCTTCTTAACTTGCACAACAAACTTGATGAGGTCTTCGCTCCTCGGGATGAAATCAAATCCATCTCTCCAAAATGGCAGAAGACTGCGATTTTTGTCAGGGGAACTGTGAATCAGAGACTGTCTGATCTAGATGAAATGGATTGGTTCTCATCAACCTTCAGTGAATTGAGCCTCCTTATTCTCTGATCGATCTCGGCCAATACTGCTGGTTCCTGCTTCTTACGTTGCTTTGCGATCGTGTTTGTTGTCATGGAACCAATCTTATCAAATGCGACCTGCAGATACATTATCGCGTGGTGTAGAGTTAAAATACATAAAAATGAAATGTTTCAAGGGATAATGTGGTCAATGGAACAAATAAGATTCTAAACAAGATAGTTTTGTTTCTATCTGAATATAGGTTGAATTATGCTCAATCAGCTTTAGGCCATTTTTGGAACTAATTATTAAATTGATTGTGCTTTTGCAAAATCACTTTTCAGATAATTGTCCAAACGGGTGTTTTTGAAAATTAGCTTTCAGTTTCTGATTTTGGTTTAAGTGTTTAAAGTCAACAGACAACTCTTCTGGAAAAAGTTGTTTTTGAAAATTGGTTCCAAACGGGGCCATAGTTAAGCATGAGTAAGCTTCCTCTTAACCATGTCTTTTTGCTTAATTTAGGAATGAATTGATTGAGATATTGATCACATTGAGGACTATATGAATTTTTTTGTTCTGCGAAATATGTGATTTAGTGAAAAATAGAAAATTTTATAGAAGAAATCAATGTATAGACTTTTGCTTACCGTCAGTAGTTCATCAGGATCATACATATGATTCGTGGTTTGTTGCAAGATATTAATTACGTCGCCGATCTGATGGGCTCTTAACAACTCCTCTTCCTTCATCTACAATGTAATATTATGCAATCAATTAAAAACCATAATCACTGTTAGGATAAAAAAAAATCAGTTCTCTTTCTCTGGGTGCCAACAACAAAATAGGTGTTAAATGAGATAATGTAAAAGAAAATGTGTCCCGTTCACCTTGAAGATTGCCAATGCCACGCGAAAGAGAACGTTTGCACCTTCATTGAAGAGGACATCCCAAACCCGCATAGTGGTCTGAAATAGGAGTTTCATCATGAATATCAGTTGCAGCAAAATAAAAAAAATTCAAGGGGAGTTGGGGAGTTTAATTAAACATTTTAAATCCATCTTAATCTGATATAGGGCTTTTTAGACTTTAGTTTTCCTCTATTTCAGACTCACATTCGATCACACTCCACTTATATGGGATGCAAGAAACATTAAATCTCGTTTATAATACAAACCAAGGCCAGGAAGGAATTCCGGGACTCCTCTCACGTAAGGAATGACCTTAAAATGAAGAACCCATATGGTTCCACAACTTATAAGAAAGGGATAACACAAACAGATTTGAAGTGCAATTCATACTACCTCCGAGGGCAAGCTCTTGCAGAAGAGGCAGAGAAACCACTCGGTGGTGACGAGGGACACATCAAACTCCATAGCTTCAAGGTGAGCAGCAATTCTGTATCATATTTTGTTATAAAGAAAGATTCAGATAGAACATTTTGAAGAGAAGCAATGGGTATATAAACTTAGCCCATGCAGACAATGTATTGTATTTAACTAAACAATATCAAAGAGGGGATAAAAACCTTGGGCACTTCTTTGCAAGCATATCTCTAAAAACCCTTTGCTCAACATGGCATCCGGACAAGTTATCAGTATAACAATCATTGACCAATACATTTTCCAAAAGCACCGCAAGCATCCAAAATGCATCTTCCTCCGTTTTCATCACCAGCAACAACAACGCAGCCACATAATTCAAACCCTGCAACATTAATCAGGAATTCATAGTTTCATTTACAGTGTAACAGTGAATGATTTCAAGAAAACTATGAATGTTAAATGGATATATTTAGCTTACCTGGCAATACCCAACATCTGAATCTCGAAAAGAATACCCAACAAGAACACGCCTAAGGGATGCCTGACCTTCGGGAGTGTCCAGCCAAGGATGACAAGGGAAGGTGCGTGGGAGATCCTGTAAATAGTCGATATGATCGAGATAAAAGAAAGGTCAGGAATGATTCTGGTAACTTTTACCACTTTGAACGAAACAAGGCCAATTAGTAAGAAGAGAGTTGATGATTTGCTAAATAAAAAGTCATTCTGATATTTTGAAGATGTCGAAAACTTTGCCAGCATCATCTCCCATGATTCACATTCTTCAAGCATCTTCCTCCATATGGATGACAATATGGTTATGAATACTGATAAATTGAGCATTGCCTTCATGAATAAAAAAAGGTATCGAATCACCAAGCTGAACGGTTCAACTAAACAATCTATCAGAAGGTGATCACCAAACAAAATAAAATATTGATACGCACTTAAAACGACTCTTAAATAGGTTTTAAGATCCAATGCCAACCTAATGCAACCCTCTCAAAAACATCTAGACCTCTTAAAAATTGTTTATAATAATACAATGATAACTAACATTTGAGATGCATATAGATTAACTCATTGACCATACAATTATTATCCAATTTCATCTTATGCATGATCTTGAGTCTCCACAATCAAGTGTATGACCATATAATTATAAACTAATCCTTCACTATCAATATATGTTTCTCTTAACAAACAATCACCCACAAACACAAAGACAACGAAACAATAACACGATAAAGAAGATCGCATTGCATAATTAAGTACCCAAAACATCCAAATGGGGGCTAAATGACCAATATCACTCCCAAAACATTGAAAAGACAAAAACTCACATGATCAATCTGCCTAGTCGCGGGCGTATCCTTCCCATCAATGGCCGCAATGAGATCATCATAGTAGCTCTCGGGCACCGTAGACCTCTTCTTCATCGCACCCGACCCCGAGAGCCAAACCTTGGGCCTCAGGACAGGTGGGATTCCCTTCCTCACAAGGCGTTTTAGCGCAATCGTGTCAGCGAGCACCGATGGCTTCAACGAGGCCACCGTGATCCCCTCCGTATTCGACGATATCTGCGGCCGGAGGTACCAATTGGCGCCTTTGCTCGCCTCAAGCGCCCACCAAACCTTCCCTTGCTCACGCACCCTCTCGCGCACCTCATTCAATACATTCACATCATCAATGTTGCCTTCCACAGTGAAACCATACAAATCTTGGAACTTGACAGAGAGAAAGGCTTGTGCTTTTGTGGAGGAAAGGTTGCTCCTTTTGTTGTTGTTGTTGTTGTTGTTGTTGTTGCTGCTGCTGTTGTTCTGTCTGGAGCTGCTGATGAGGTTGGTCATCCAATGAAGGCTCTTTGGGGAGAAGCCATTGGAGACCTCTCTCTGAGCTTGTGTTCCAAACATGGCTCTTCTTCTCCCTCGCCTTTGTGGGTGTTATGGATTTGTGGGTTTGTTGGGAGAGGTTGGGTTCAAAAGCATGGTTTCAAAATGGGATTTTTTGAAAGACAAATGGAATTGCAAAAACCAATGAAAGGAGATTTGTGGGCTTTGCTTTGTTTTTCAGAGGGGACTGAATCTATAGAAAAGGCAGGACCTTTTTTAGGATCAGAAGCCTTGAATCTGAGTTTGGATCATGAAAAGGGCATCGATTGTGATGAAACAATGGATTTCTTGAAATGGGTTTCCATAAACAAAGGTGGGGTGTGATTTTTTCCTTGAAGCTTCATTTGAATCCATCAAAGATACCATCTTTAAAAACATACAATGCAGTCCCTTGAGGAAGGAATGGTAAAAAAGGGCTGTTTTTTAAATTGGGTTTCCTACAAGAAGCCTTTTAAATCTATGGAGATTGAAAGAGAGGATAATAAATTGGGTAATTAAAATGGTTGGGATGAAATGCAAAAACACCCATATTTTATGCTTTTTTTGTGCCTCCCCATTTTTTAATCTTTTTTTTGGGGTGAAAGATGAGTCTATTGAACAAATCAATCTTTTTATTAAAAAAAATAAATAAATAATGGTGGTCTTGATAAATTTTTATTAAAAAAAGGGAGTTGTTTTTAGATTATGGATATCTATAATAAGATCTTTGTATGGATTTTACACACGTGGAAGACTATGATCAAGCCTTTGGGAAGAAAAAATGAGCCTCATGGATTTGAGATTTTGAGGGTCGTTGTGGAGAGAGAATTTTCGACAGCCAATTTTTTTAATGCAGTTGTTACATATAGTTATATAATTTTTTTAACACAACTCTTACTTATCAACGTTTAATAGTCAAGAGTTTCTTAGCACACAGGTGAATGTAAATTGAGTTTACCCAACACTTTTATTCATTTTCATTTCCATACACATCTAAAAAAATGACAGTCTACAAAAAAAAATTTATATATTTTTTAAAATATACATATAAGTATATAACATATTTAACTACTAAAATCTATGTTTTAGAACAAAAAAATATACATAAACATATGAATTTAATGTATATTTCAATACGAATATACAATAAGATATAATATTTATCGTGCTAGACAATAGGATGTGAGCCATGTGATCACAGTAAAAAAAAAAAAAAAAAAAAAAAACAGAAAAAAGCAGGAGACCCAGTCACACGTGTGACCGTCCTGGCACGTGGTCATCCATGTTACTCCACGACTTTGTATGTTTAGTTCCAAAATGAAGTATATTTTAATTATAGTATACTATACACATGATATTTAAAACTAATATAAACTGAATTTGTAAACGGATTTTTCTCTGCATTGATCAATTCAAAGGTGGATTATTATAGAATACCATATTTATGATTTGAAAAATATTAGGGTTCAAACCAAATTTGTTACCCAAAATATCCTTCTAGGAGAGAGAGATATAATATAAACATTTTTGAAAAAATTAATTAAGGTACCTGTGATTACTTATCTATTATTTTCAGGTTCCTGAAATTTTTATTGTATTTAAACTTAAAAATACAAAAAATACCGTCGCTTTAATTATGTGAATGTTAACAATGTATTAGAGTGTTCACAATGTACTAAAAATACTTAACAATGTACTGAAAAATATTTATATTATACTGAAATAATTGAGGGGAAATCATTTTATGCAAATGTTAACAATGCACTAAAGAGTGTTAACAATGTACTAGAGATATTAACAGTATACTATGGAGTGTTAACAGTGTACTAAAATAATTGTGCGGGAAACATTTTTGATATTTTTGAAAACATCAGGCTATAGGAATTAAAAGATAATTTTTCACCGTTTCAAAAACCTAGAAAAGTTTAAAAAATTACAGGGATTTAGAAATAATAAAAGAGTTACCATAGGACCCCTAATTAATATATATATGGTTGGGATAAGGCTTTGACATCTTATAATGTGATGATTGGACAGCACGATCAAAGAGTGAGACACCACACGTGTGAAAAGCACGTCGTTTTTTTAATTTTGTGAACGCCGTCTGATTAGGATCGGACGTTATCCACAATAAGCGTGGGCCTTTTCTGTCTGGGGGCCCATTGGTTGTCTCTAATGGTCCATCGTTCGTTCTAGAGATGCCACGTGGCGATTCCACATGTTCTGATCCCTGCATCTCATTTTGGGCTGAAGGATCGTAATCCATGGGCCATCTTATCTCAGCCCATCTTATAGTTCTATTTGCAGTTAGGGCTGGTAAACGAACCAAGCCGCTCGGGCTCGGCTCGGTTTGAGCTCGTTCAAGCTCGTTCGTTTAGACAAATGAGCGAGCTTGAACAAGTTTTAAAGCTCGGTTAGGCTCGAGACCTGTATCGATCGAGCTTCATTTTATGTTGAAATTCGACCAATTTGTGTTATTAAAACTTAGTTGAAGCTTGACTAAACTCCTTTATAAAATCAGAATATTAAATTAATACAAAGTTATGCTCGTTTAAACTTATAAACTTGGCTCATTTAGGTTAAAATTTTGTTTTCAATCCCTAAAAACCCTAAAATGAAGAAGAACGCTAGGCTCGTTGAGGCTCGTGAGCTCGACTCGGCTCGGCTCGGCTCGTTCGGCTCGTTTACCACCCCTATTTGCAGTTTCATTTACCTCGTTAATCACTTGTATTAACTGAAATTAATTATATATCGTGGTATGATTATATTTTATAAATAAGGTCATACATTTTATTAGAATATTTAATTTTTTTAAATAAATATGATGTATACTGTTTTTTTTAAATAAAAAAATACATATTATATATTTTTTTTGATGAAAGATTGGCATGAGCTTTTGATAAATCGGACTATGTTATACTGTGATTGACCATAGATAATCCTAGCCCTCATTCATTAGTACAAGAGCAAAGATGTGAAAAGGTACTGTTCCAATCTAGCATGAATTTCCTAGCTAGCTTCAAGTCCTAACTTTAATTTTATTAGTCAGATACTTCAATTTTGCCTGGATAATGCATGTTTGAAGTACAAGTGTCTGTAACCATCACCATTGCCACTAAAAAAGAAAGAAAGAAAAAGACAGTTGACTTATCTATATTACTATATAAAAGGCTCTTAAACCAAAAACTTGCCGTTTGACCTATTTACCCTTGTCAATTCATTCAATCCCATTACAGTCCATTTACACCACTTTAATGACAACCATTTTTTCATTTTACCCCTACACTTATATTCAATTCCAAGAAAATCCATTTACATCATTTTAATTTCATTTACAGTATTTTATAATACATATATTTCATTATGTAACATATTCATTAATCTATAATTAAAATTGGTTATCATAATATTATTAGGATACTCTTACATTTCTACTCAATCCCATGAAAATCTATTTACAACATTTTAATTTAATTTATAGTTTATTATAATACATACATTTTATCATGTAATATATTGATTAACTTATAGTTAAATTTGATTATCATAATATTATTAGGATAAGACATGATATATTATACATCTATATTATTACTATATAAAAGTCTCTTAACACAAAAACTGCCAAATGACCATTTATCCCTAACAATTCATTCAATCTCATAACAATCCATTTCACTCCCTTTAATTAATCACAACTACCTCTTAACCCAAAAACTGCCATTTGACCTTTTTACCCCTAAATTTCTATTCATTCTCATGACAATCCATTCACACCACTTTAATCTCACCCATTTGACCATTTTACCACTACCAATTTATTCAATCTCATGACAATCCATTTTAATCATATTTATAATTTATTTCAATACATACATTTCATCAAATCTTTTGTATCTTTTGTATATATCGTATATATTTCATCATTTTAATCCTATTAATAATTTATATACATTATATGTATTTAAATTTTTTATATATATCAACCAAAATTATATTACATCACCGTTAGAATATATTTTGTACTCTATTTTCATTATAAAAATATTAGAATCAAATTATGTTATAACATATCTATGAATAAATTTCTATTCATATTATGAGCTTAAAATTATAAAAAAAAATTGAGGTGCTTGTGCATCAAATCATAAACCTGAAATCTTTAAATAATAAATCACCACACACAAAAAATACCAACACTAAAATAAATTACCAAAATATGACAATAGGACACACGAAAAGAATGTATTAAATAGAGATTTAATTAAAAAATTGAAATTGTTTCACAAATTTAATTTACCCTGGAAGCTTTTTCAACTCCTACATTTCTTCCTCTTTTGTCTCTCATTTAATTGTCAGTTTAATACAATTTAACGACTTGTTAATATGCCTTCTACCACTCTCAGTGACTCTAACAATTGTCACTCTTTTAATTTTAAAAAAAATTGTCACTCTTTCTTTCTCTTCCCATCGGTCTTCCTCTCACCGTCTTCTACACTGCGTTGATCTGCATCCTCAACGAGCCTCAAAAGATCATCAACATCTTCAACGGATACACCAAATCCGTTGAGTACACGAAAAATTTTCAAACGGTTTCACACAATATTTGACCTTTTCAATTGGGTTTCACAAGAAAACTTATTTTTCGATTGGGTTTTTTTTTTTTAGTTGTTGTTGATTAAAGAGCAGAAAGTGAAGGGATCAGGTGATGGATTCGGCAGCCATAGCGACGAAGGGGAGGCGAAGGTGTTGGCACTACAAGGCAGAGGATACGCCGCAATCATCATATATTTTTTTGATATAAGGGCTTTAAAAATTCTATAAATTTACTAACATAGTGCTTATGAGATTTTTTATTAATATCATAATTATTTATTTTGGGATCAGGCAAGCTTTTCAGTCAATGGTTGTTTCTTTTTAAATTGTTATTTGTTGGGCAATTATAAAAATTCTTTTTTATTTTATAGATGAGATTAATTTTCTTCAATTTTTTAAATTTTTGGGAAACTTCCTTAATGGAGTAAATTTTTTTTTATTTTTAAATTTTTCTATATGTATTTGTTGGATTTGGGAGTTTTTCATTGTTTGAATTTTTCAATTGTTTTTTAGAAATTTTTTTTTGGGATTGAAAAGGCCGATATTTTGGGTTATTTGTTGTTTCCAAAACAAAAAGGATGATTTCATGATATTTGGTTGATTTGAGATGTCTTATTCAAACTCTTTTTGACATTTTTTTGGTTTTAAAGTTTAATAGATATTTATAAACCAAAAGTAATATTTTTTAGTGATACTTAAACATGCGTTGAGCTTTTTTATTGTTATGAATTTTCTTTAGCATGGTTCTTTCTTTTCAAATTTCTTATTTTTGTGAGGAATTATAAAAATATTTTTTAAATTTTATGGATGACATTAAAATTTTTAACACAATGTTTTATTCCATTCAGAATTTTGACTTTTTAAATTTTTTCATGCATATTTGTTGGAATTGAGTATTTTTCAATTGTTTGGATTTTTTAGTTTTTATGGGGTCCTTGTTGATTTTTTTAGATTTAATTTAATTTTAACTGATATTCTTAGATCAACTATTATTATTTTTAATGAATTTTTAAAGATATTTTGATCTTTTATTATCATCATTTTTTTACTTATGGAGTTGGAAGGTCGTTTTTTTTAAAATAAATTGTGTTTTCTTTTAATGATTTGCCTTCTCGAGTTGGTTTTCATTAAATTGTTTTTGACTTTTTTTTTCTTTCATGTGAGTTTGTTAGCTTTTGTTGTTTTTTTATTTGGATTGTCATTTGAACAAATCTATTGATTATTTGAATTTTCTATTTCTTAAAATTTTCAAAGTACTCTGTACATGAATCCACTCATTTAAAGGGCACTCATTTAAAGGCTAATTAAACTCAATTAATAATCAATCCATTTATTTAATTTTCTCATTTAAAGCAATTAAAATTCATGGAACTCCTCACAAACTATTGATAAGCAGCAATCACAATTGATATGAGAATATTAATGGCATATAATAATTCATGCAAGGTGTGAATTGATGAAGCATGATAGTATGCATGTGTGTTAAAAATTCAACCTAAAAATAAAATGAATAAAAGTTAACCCAATGTCCTCATTTATTCTTTCATAACTTTTTGTAACTTATCCTCTCTGGAATGATTGTTTAGCTCACATCTTATTTTCAATCTTTTTTTTATGGTTATAAGCAATGCAAGAAAGTCTAAAAATTACAGAATGAGCTATCCTAGAAAAGAATAAAGTTAGAAAAAATTTGCGCCTATTAGATGTTTAAGAGTAGGATTTTTATTTGGGTGATTTAAATTTTTGCATTGAGTTTATTAGGATTTTAGTTTCAATATAGTTATACTCAATTTAAATTTTTTAATTTTTTAAAAAAATTAGGTTTTATAAAAATGAAAATTCAATAACAAACAACCTAATCAAGTTCAATCTGACGTTATAAAAATGTTAATCCTAGATGAACATATATCCTTACAGCTAGAATAGTATTTCATTTATAAAATATATATATAATAAAAAAAGAATCATCCCTTTCATCAGCAGCATAAATAACATAAAAATAACAATGAAAGTACTACTTTAATTATCAACTATACTATGGTATGATGAATAAAAAAATTAGGACTATGATATGATGTGGCAATTGAAATAATCGTGTATTCAAGTTAACTTATTCAGAACTACATTTCTTCGTAAATATAGTGTTAAAAGCTAAAAATGTTAATATAAATTAAAATTCATAGTCGAAAAGAATTTAGTATAAAAAACCAATCTCATCTAATATTCATTAATTACATTTTAATAAATAAATATTGTGCAATGCTTAGGGGGGACATTTCATCTATTGCATAACTTTTGGCTCTTGGACACTCATTATTGATAACCATATTTGTAATCAAATTTTTTTTGTTTTCTTTTTTTATATATAAATTTTTATCAAATTCATCCATACATATGAAAATTTTGATTTTAATAATCACTCTAACCCTTAAAATAGTCATAATTAATTAGTTCTCAATTGTCCAACAATCTTATTGGATCTTTTTAGTGATAGAAATTGTTGTTGGATGACAAACAAATACTCATTAAGTTTTATAATGAAAAATAATATTGGTCACACTAAGTAATTATTATTTTAACATATACATTTATTTGATTTTAAAATTGATTAAATTAACATGTGCATTCACCTCTACATGATGAAGAAAAAAAAATGAATACAGTTATATAACATTGAAATTTTAATTGAATTTATTTATTTGTATGGACAATGACAATGAATACAGTCATATAATCTAAATATGACCGCCCCAACAACAACCAAAATAAAATCTTTTATTAGAATCTTTATATCAATGCAATATTTATCCAATGCAATATTTATTAAAAATTCAAATTCAAATGTCATGTTTAAATTTTGAAATTCAATATTTATTAGGGAGACGAGGTTGTATCAACAAAAAAATTTAAAACATTTAAATTCAAATGTGTTGCTTAAATTTGGAATGTGTAAAAAAAGAAACAAACCAAAAATTATTAATATTTGCATTCAAAATTTATAATTAATATATATATAATTAAAATTGTTAATGTTGTCATTTATTTTATTTTTTAAAATTTAGAAAATTTTAACAATAGCAATCCATTCACACACCTTCAATCTCATTACATTTGTTCAAATTTACACATGCGATGGCCTTGGATCATCTTCTCATCTTCTTATTAAATGTTTGCATTTTTTCTCTTCTACCATTCATCACAAAAACGCTAATTATTTTTTTCACTTCTACCATTAATTGCAATGCGAATTCAATTGATTTTTTTCCTTTGTTAATTATATAATACTAATCATTTTATTTTTTCATTGTTATCCTAGCAATCTGTTTTTTCACAGTCTCTTTGTTTTTCTTGTATCCCTCTTCACCTGTGATATATATGATTTATCTGTCCTTTCACAATCCATGAGTCATCATGTGATTTATATGATTATATGATTCATTTATATGATATATGATTTTTTTTTGTACATTTTAAATTTTTGACATTAATATTAATCTAAACATATATTATATTTTGTCTATGTGCATCTGCACATACACAACAACTAGTACATAATTAAAGATGTCATGATCATTACCTCCCCAACCATATCTTTTATAGGTCCTCTCTAACAGTCTAACCATCAAATTAACTGCATAAGAACCTTATAAGCCTCTCAATTTTTTGGCTATAAATAGGGTTCAAGAGGGCATACATTACGTAACCCAAACTTTCTTAATTTAGTCTCTTCTTAGGTGAAGCAAAGAAAAGAATGGCTTCAAAGGCATTCTTTGTTTTGGCCCTCCTCGTTGTGTCGTCGCTCCTCTTCCTCTCGGAAGTGGCAGCAAGAGATCTATTCGAGACTTCCACACTGGACCACGCGAGTGAGCCCCCAATTAGATTCACATATAGCTTATCGAACATAAAATAGTTATACGGGTGATAGAACAGAGATTTAAATGATTTTTTATTTGATATATAGTTATTTCCTTTTGCAATTTTGATATTTATGTTATCTTATTAGAATATAGTTATAACCTTTAATATATAATCAGAAATAAATTATACCCGCCTCCTAAGCCTATTAATTAGGGTTTATTTTAACTTAATTATCATAACATGCATGATTGTTACAATAATTTATCAATATACACTAAACAAACTTTTTGGTAGGATAATAACGTCTATATATACTTCCCTTATTCACCATGTTATTCTCGAAACATATATATATCAATTGGATTGCATTTTTTACTCGGTTAATATTAACTTAGTTTTAGTTCTAAATTGATCAACTGTTCAAAGCATGGATAATTCTTTTTCTTTTTTACTATCAAAACTTATGTTAGCTAATTAACAAACAACTTTATCAATTCATAACATGATACCAATAAGACTAACCCCTACTTACAAGATATATATTCACAATCTTTAACAGAAGATGTCCATGTTTTTCCTCCCATGCTTGGAGAGAAGGGGGAGGAGGCGAACTGTTGAAAAAATTCCTTTTAAAACAAGGGCAATGCTAAAAACCTAGTAAAGCCACAGATTCAAACCAATATGAAAACACGGCAAAATATTATGCAAACAGTTAAGAGAGGATTAGAAAACATATCAGTTTGGTGGAAGCGAGCAGAGACGCTCTGTCCTCGGTGAATAAGGCCCCCTCACGCACAGGGTTGACGGCTCCTACCACTGAGAGATACGACCACCAGGGTTATGCCTCCTCGGGTGCGAGCTACGAGGAGACCACAGTGAACGGCCGCGATCCTTTCAGATGCTTAGATCAGACAGGGAGAAAGAAGAGGGATGTAGACCAGTCTTCTGTAATGGAAAAACCAGAACAGAAGAAGAACAGAAAAAGAACAAAAGAAGAAGACTCGCTGTAGGTGGCTCTGGACTTGTGCGTTTCGCTGATGATGAATGAAGACTCATATGACCCCTTTATATAGGCAGTCCAGCAACGTTCGAAAACGTTTAAAAGGAAAACCGACGAATTAAACACGCCCATTAAAATTGTCGACCAATTAATTGCGCGCATTAAAATTGTAGCCGACCACTTAATCGCGCTTATTGATTAAATTAATTCACGCAACCGACCAATTAATTAGAGCTGTTTTGGAAACGTTTTTGGACGGTTCTGGAAACTTGTTGGTTTTAGAAACATTTTGAATTTTGAAATTCAAAATTAGGAGTGACAAAAAGAAACTCACACGCATGCGGGCCAAGCCCGAGCCCGCGGAAGGGGCCCAGTTGGCCCGTGGAGAGGGATTTCCACCCCCCCTGCGCGCGCATGCGGGCGCGCCCATGTGTGGCCCGCAGCCCGACCCGGCCGGCCCACCTCGTGCGTAGGCGCGACGTGCGAGCGCGCACGTCCAGTTAACTAGTTTTTCCACCAGAAATCCAAGCCCACGGGTTAATGGGCTGGGCCTCGTGTGCGCGCGCGTAGGGGTGAGGCCCAACAAGTCTCAATAATGGATTGGTGTGTCCCAATGTATAAGGTGAAAGAAACAAGTGGATATAACCGATGTGGGACTAAATTGTTAGAAAGGGAAATGGGTATACCCAATTTTTGGTCAACCAAGGAATGGGCCATATAAATGGGCCCAATACTAACAATCCCCCCTTGACAAAAAATTGTAGGATAAAGAAATATGAATATGATCTGAGCATCTTATACCATGTAATAGGTGAAGGTACCTTTTGGGTTTGAACATTCACTTAGTGTAAACTAGATCCAACTGAGAAGCCTGAATAGACCATGTCCTTGAATTCGACCCCTTTAGCCAGAATTCACTAGTCACACACACGGTACAGGATATGGGTCCTGTTCTGCGGGGTAGCACGTTACGGCCATGTGCTCGTATCATTTCTTGAGTGCCTTAGAGACTTAGCCCAAATCTCAAAGAACGCGGCCCCACGTCCATGCACTCATATAGGTGAGTTCTCCAGGGTGCTTGGCGGGTCACACCCTGTCCGAAAAGGACTTGAACCCATTAAGAGCGTAAGCTCAACCTACTTCCGCTACAGTATAGTACTGTTATCATAGGGATGAGTTAGAGGAGTTTTTCCTCTACAGTACTCACAAGTTTACCAATACAGCTTCGTTAACCCCTTGAAAACCATCTTCATGGGATCTCCAATCAAATGGTAGGGAGCCCGCTGCAGGTAATTATATAATGGGCTGAAGCCCCATCCCCCTCGATGTCTCATGACTAGTCGTTTGACAAGTCCTTTTGTGAAATGATCTGCGAGATTTCTCTCGGATCTCACAAACTCTAGAGTAATTATCCCCTGAGAAATCAGGTGTCGAATCGATTTATATCGCAAGCGCAAGTGTCTAGACATTTTCTCATTATCATTATTTTGTAATGATTTTGCAATTACAACTTTGTTGTCACATCTTATGGAAATTGCTGGAATAGGCCTTCCCATCAATGGAATCTCACTCAACAGATTCCTTAGCCATTCTGCCTCTGAGGCTGCAATATCCAACGCAATAAGCTCTGATTCCATTGTGGAACGAGCGATCACTGTCTGTTTGACAGACCTCCATGCTATTGCTGCACCACCTATCAAAAACACAAAGCCACTGGTTGATTTAATATCAACTGAATCAGAGATCCAGTTGGCGTCAGTATAACCCTCAAGTAAGGGGGAAAACCAGTATAATGCAATGAAAGAGAAATAGATCCTCGCAGGTATCTAAATACACGTGTGAGTGCAGTCCAATGCTCTTTATTAGGGTTGCTTGTGTATCTACTCAGCCTACAAACAGCATATGCAATATCAGGACGAGTGCAATTCATTAGATACATTAAACTTCCAATCATTTGTGCATATAATTCCTGTCCAACAGGTTCTCCCAAATTCTTTTTCAATTTAATTGATGAATCATATGGTGTATGCACAGGTGAATACTCATACATTTTAAATTTCTTGAGTATCTTCTCAATGTAGTGTGATTGTGAAAGTGTAATGCCAGATGAAGTTTTGACTAATTTATTCCCAAAATTACACTAGCATGACCAAGGTCTTTCATATCGAAATTTTTAGAAAGAAAATTTTTGGTTTCTCCAATAATGTCCTGATTAGTCCCAAAAATTAAAATGTCATCAACATATAGGCAAAGTATAACACAAGTATCAGATTTCACTTTCATATAAAGACATCTGTCATACTCATTATTTTTAAAACCAAAAGAAGAGATGACCCTATCAAATTTTTCATACCACTGTTTAGGAGCTTGTTTGAGCCGTACAGTGATTTCACAAGTTTACACACTTTCTGTTCTTGTCCAGGAACCACAAATCCTTCAGGCTGGTCCATATAGATCTCCTCATCGAGATCTCCATGTAAAAATGCGGTTTTGACATCCATCTGATGGATTTCAAGACCATGAATTGATGCTAATGCGACCAGTATCCGAATAGTGGTAATTCTAGTGACAGGGGAAATGTATCAAAATAATCCACACCATGTTTTTGTTTAAAACCCTTTGCAACTAGCCTAGCCTTGTATTTTTCAATAGAGCCATCTGGACGAAATTTTCTTTTGAAGATCCATTTACACCCAATAGTTCTACTGCCTGAGGGAGAGCAGTAAGAACCCAAGTATTATTGTGCAAAATGGAATCAAATTCACTATTAATTGCTTCTCTCCAAAAAGGTGCATCTGGAAATGACATAGCTTCATCGAATGTTAAGGGATCATCTTCAATGAGAAAAGTGAGGAAGTCATCTCCAAATGTTTTTTTTATTCTAGGTCTCTTACTTCTTCTTAATTCAGGTTCATTATCAAGAGATGGAACAATGAAAGAAGAAGAAGCCCCTAGATCAGCAGATGATTTAACTTCAGAAGCTTTAGAGATAGTGGTTTTCATGGGAAAAGTATCTTCAAAAAAGACAACATCTCTAGACTCAATAATCGAGTTGGTACTGATCTCAAGGATTCCAGATTGTATGACTAAAAACCTATATGCAGCACTATGATATGCATAGCCCACAAATGCACAGTCAACTGTTTTTGGTCCTAACTTCTTCCTTTTGGGAGGAGGAATACTCACTTTTGCTAAACATCCCCAGACTTTGATGCAACTAAGGTTGGGTTTCCTACCTTTCCATAGTTCATATGGGGTTTTATCACAATCTCTAAGGGGAACCCTATTGAGAATATGACAGGCAGAATAAATGGCCTCTCCCCAAAGATTTTCAGATAAACCAGAACTTGATAACATGGAATTAACCATGTCACACAAGGTCCGATTTTTTCGTTCTGCCACACCATTGGATTGGGGTGAATAGGGAGCGGTGGTCTGAGGGATGATGCCACTATCTTCACACAATTTAGAAAATTCATTCGATGTATATTCACCTCCTCGATCAGACCTAATCACCTTGATTTTTCTATCTAATTGATTTTCTACTTCTGCCTTATAAATTTTGAAATACTCTAAAGCCTCATCTTTTGTACGCAACAGATACACATAGCAAAATTTTGAAAAATCATCAATAAATGTAATGAAATATCTTTTTCCTCCTCGAGTAAGCATACCATTCATTTCACATATGTCACTATGTACTAAGCCTAACAGTTCAGAAATCCTATCAACAGAAGAAACATCATTCTTTTTATGGTACTTACATTATATGTCCTAAACGAGCATGCCACATATTATGAGATTCAACATTCAAAGCAGTAGTAGATAAAGGGGAAGAACATTCAAACATAATGTTTAATTTAAACAAATCATCACACACATAACCTTTTCCAACAAAGTTTTCAAATGTAGTGATTACAACTTTATTTGCTTCAAAAACAAGTTTATAACCTTGCTGTATCAACAGCGACCCACTAACTAAGTTTTTCCTCAAATCAGGAACGTGTTGCACGTTTTGAAGTGATAGGACATTTCCGGACGTGAAGAGTAAATCAACACGTCCTTCTCCAACGATACGTGCAGCAGAGTTGTTACCCATTTTCACATATCCATCAATGGCCTGATATGAAGTAAATAAGGATCTATCAGAACAAAGGTGTATGTTTGCTCTAGTGTCTATCCACCAATCAGTGGATTGACAAGCTAAGTTTAACTCAGGATGGATAGTGACAAACCTAATTGGGAGGAAGAGGGTGCAGGGTCATGAATCACCACATTCGCTTGGACTTTATTCTCTGAGTCCTTCTGGGTAGAATGGTTGCTCTTATTATTCAGATTTTGAGGAAGGGTCTTTCGTTTGTAGCAACTTCTTGCAATATGCCCTTTCTTCCCACACACGTAGCAACCAGCTTCATCATTGGTTTTCTTTTTAAACTGTGGCTTTACATGACCCTTAGCAGCCCCATTCTTTTTAAAAGGTTTGGACTTGGGTTGAAAACTTTCGGCTATGTGGGCTTTGACTGAAAACTCTTTAGGAAGTTTAGACACCTTATCTTGAAGCCTATGCTCATCCTCTATCCTAATAGTGGTCAGAATATCATTCAAGACAGGTATACCTATATGATGTTTAAGTTTGACAGCAAAATTGGACCAGGAAGGAGGCAATTTTTCAATAATGGAGTAGGCAAGAAAAGTGTCATCTAGAACCATCCTATATTTCCTAATCTCATGGATAATAGTTTTCAGGTCTACGATTTGTTTCATAATAGACAGATTATCAACCATGTTAAACTTCAAAAATTTTCCAACGGCATATTTTTCTAACCCGGCATCTTCAAGACTATATTTTTTTCTCGAGTTCTGTCCATAGTTCGAAAGTGTCTTTTGTTGTACAAAAAATATCATACAACTCAGGGGTTAAGGCACTCAAGATTCGACCATGGCACAAGAAATCTTTTTCTTCCCAGGCACCGTCTGATTCAACAGTTTTTCCTTTCGGATCTACTATTTTATCAGTATCAGTATCCTTGGGACTGTCGGACTTGGTAAGTCAATGGAAGTGGACTCTTTTTCAGAAAGGGACTTGGTTTCACCTAAAGCAGTTCTTAAAACAGAAATTAACCCTAGAGTGGTAAGCCAGTACCTACACTGCTGCTGTCATCTCTTAAAATTAGTACCATCAAACAAAGCCGGTTATGCAGATAAATCCTCTACAAGACCCATTTTTTTAAAACAACAGAATGAGGTTTAAAAAAAAGGTTTAGGTTAAAAGCAACTCATTCACCGAGATTGTTGAAAAAATTCCTTTTAACAAGGGCAAGGGCAATGCTAAAAACCTAGTAAAGCCACATATTCAAACCAATATGAAAACACAGCAAAATATTCTGCAAACAATTAAGAGAGGATTAGAAAACATATCAGTTTGGTGGAAGCGAGCAGAGACGCTCTGTCCTCGGTGAATAAGGCCCCCTCACGCACAGGGTTGACGGCTCCTACCACTGAGAGATACGACCACCAGGGTTATGCCTCCTCGGGGTGCGAGCTACGAGGAGACCATAGTGAACGGCCGCGATCCTTTCAGATGCTTAGATCAGACAGGGAGAAAGAAGAGGGATGTAGACCAGTCTTCTGTAATGGAAAAACCAGAACAGAAGAAGAACAGAAAAAGAACAAAAAAAAAGACTCGCTGTAGGTGGCTCTGGATTTGTGAGTTTCGCTGATGATGAATGAAGACTCATATGACCCCTTTATATAGGCAGTCCAGCAACGTTCGAAAACGTTTAAAAGGAAAACCAACGAATTAAACACGCCCATTAAAATTGTCGACCAATTAATTGCGCGCATAAAATTGTAGCCGACCACTTAATCGCGCTTATTAATTAAATTAATTCACGCAACCGACCAATTAATTAGAGCTGTTTTGGAAACGTTTTTGCAGCCCGACCCAGCCCGGCCCGCCTCGTGCGCAGGCGCGACGTGCGAACGCGCACGCCTGGTTAACTAATTTTTTCACTAGAAATCCAAGCCCACGGGTTAATGGGCTGGGCCTCGTGTGCGCGCGCATAGGGGTGAGGCCCAACAAGTCTCAATAATGGATTGGTGTGTCCCAATGTATAAGGTGAAAGAAACAAGTGGATATAACCGATGTGGGACTAAATTGTTAGAAAGGGAAATGGGTATACCCAATTTTTGGTCAACCAAGGAATGGATCATATAAATGGGCCAATACTAACACGAACGGCGTCGGAGACGCGCGGTGGATACTATGGTGGATACCCTAGAGGAGGGTATAATTACGGTGGTTATCCCGGTTACGGATACGGAGGATATCCAAGGGGAGAGTATTATGGTGGCTATCTGGCTATGGCTACGGAGGATATCCGAGGGGCGGATACGGCGGATACCCTGGTGGTGGCTATGGAGGATACCCATGATGCCAAGAACCCTAATACCTGTATACGAGGGATCATCAGTTAATCCAATTAGTGGTAATTACTATGTATTTGTAATGAATAAAGCCATAAAGGTTTGCATGCATGTTGTCCATGCAAAGTAATGCTTTTATCAATGTGTTTCTTTATATGTAACTGGTGCTGTTGTGTGTTTTTATATCAAATATTGTTGGGCAGTTTGTGGTATGTGTTATGGTTTTGCACATCTTTGGATACGAATGATAAAACTATGGAAGACCATAAATATACAGTGACTAGAGTGAGTCTCGATCAAGTCAGTCTTATCAGTATCAATTGTATTGTATATCCTATTAATCAAATACACAATTTATTAATTGAATTACACAATTAATTGTTAGGTACATGTTTCACTATTGACTGGATCAAAATCCCCAAAGTGAATGGATCCACCATATGCTAAAGGTAAATGTTAGTTTGCCATTGCATAAAAAAAAAGGAAAAATCCATACAACCCCCTGAAATTTTATTGAAATTCATATAACCCCTGCATTTTCTTAAAATCCATATAACCCATTGAAAACACCTAATAAATTCAAATAACTTCCTGAATAAAATTACGGTTGATAAATGATGAATATTTTGTGAATATCTTGTTTGGTTAACCCTGGCGAAAAACACAATATACCAAAAAAACTTTACAATGTGTTAAAAAAATGAAAAATCCTATGAAAATGATGATTTTAGCATATCTGAATATATTATAAAGCCCTATCTGCAAGGGTAAAATCATCGTTTAAAGAGGATTTTTCACATTTTTAACAAATTATAGAATTTTTTGATACATTGTGTTCTATACGAGGGTTAGCTAAACATAATATTCATAGAATATTCATCATTTGTAATCGTAAATTTTATTCAGTGGGTTATTTGGATTTACTGGATATTTTCAGGGGGTTATATGGATTTTAAGAAAAGTCAGGGGGTTATATGGATTTCAATCAGTTTACAGGGGGTTATATGGATTTTTCCCAAAAAAACCAATAGTTTCTTTTGCAGTTCCCTGACAGGTTTTGGATGTTTATTCTGAGGTGTATAAATGTCTACGGTGGAACCCAATGTTCTTTTTGGTGGGGGCTCGAAAGTTGTTTGAAATGCAAAATAAAAATTCTAAAAAATAAAGGGAAAAATCCATATAACCCCCTAAAATCTTGTTTAAATTCATATAACCCCCTCCATCAGCCGAGTTAACGGCGAAATTGAAAAAAATCCATATAACCCCATGTAATCTGACCTAAATCCATATAAACCCATGCAATCTTCATATATCCATATAACCCCCTGCAATCTTGATATATCCATATAACCCCCTGTAATCTTAGAAAAATCCATATAACCCCATGTAATCTAAAATAAATATTTCTAAAAATTCAAAAATAAAATTAAAAAATACAAATATAAAAAAAATTCCACTTGTCATTTTTAAATTTTAAAAATATTTTTTTTCAAAAATTCTCACATCTATCATATTACACACACATCTCTCATATTTATTCTCAAACACAAATAATTTATGCAAGGGTATAGTTGTCATTTAAAAAGTCATAAACTCTTATTCATTTCTTATTTACCATTTATACTTATTTTATCCAAGGTGAATCAAACAATAAAAATATCAATTTTACGTTTTCTAATGAGAATAATAGAAAATACAACAAAATAAAGAATTACAATCCATTAAATATTAATGCATGTAAATGTTAATTTACTCTATTATTAATGTGTCGAGGTACTGGTTATGAAATCACATGTCATTTATAATTTAAAAATTAGGAATAAAAAAAGGAATAAATAAAAAATTACTCTATTATTAATAAAAAATTTATTTTTTTATTTTTAAAAATATTTTTTCCAGATTACATGAGGTTATATGGATTTTTTTTCAATTTCGCCGTTAATTCGGCTGACGGAAGGCGGACGAAGGAGGTTATATGGATTTTGGGTATGATTACAGGGGGTTATATGGATATATGAAGATTGCAGGGGGTTATATAGATTTAGATAAGATTTTAGGGGGTTATATGAATTTTTCTCAAAAATAAATTACACATTGATGTGAAATTCATTTAAAAAAATTCCACAAACTATTCTATTAGTCACAAGAGTCTTACTAAAAGATATTTAGTAAATCAAATGGATTGTATTTGATGAAGAGTGTAAAATACAATTTACATATACTGTATATGAATGAATATTAGTGCGAATCTGTTTAATAAAAATACATATAAACATGTTTATTGTATGCTACTTTTACGTGAGTTTCATCAACGTATCGTCCGAGACAAAAAGTGTTAAGCACATGAAAAAAAGAGTTTAAGAGATATTTTTTTATCATATAGAACTGATAATGTTATGATGATATATGATTGAAAAATTTACAAAATAGTTATAGTTTTATGATCATTAATGTGAATGTAAATATACAAATTTATGAAATTGTTAGTTTTATAATCATTAATGTAAATATAAATAAAAAAGTGAAAACTAAAACCGTAGTATAGACTTGCCATAAATATCTTTATAGGCTAAAAGATGACACTAAAATATTTATTTTATAATTTCATAGGTATCTTAATGGTCTATAAAAAAATTTAAAGTTCGGCGAGTCATGTTTTGAGACCAGAGACTTTATTATAAATATTAAAATCTGAATGAGGGATCTATTTGTAACATAGAACTGATACAAACTAAGGGTGGAACTTCAATATCCTCAAAAAAAGTGTTGTGGGTGACCTGATACTAAATACAAGGGACATGGAGGCTTATTTGTAAATAACCGCATAAAAGGACAAAGGTGGCTGATTTTTTCAGTGACCTGGCTATAAATATGAGAGATCTAGGAGCCTATCTGCAAATGCTTTGTTTTCATATGTATACATAATTTATCATATGAAATTGATAAAATACCATAGTCAGTCATCATAATGCATTGTTAAAACTCTATGATCCTCTTCTCTAAATGTTTTGGGCTCGTTGTTCAGGAATATTTTGATGAGGCATGATTTTATGAACTTTAATGAACTCCTACTTATGGTAGATGATATTTCTTCATGATGAACATGCAATATGGTAATTTGAATGATAATTGTTCCACATTACATCCTGCATTTGAATAGTTTAGTTACAATTTTGAATAGTTTGATACAAATGAATACAAAACAATTTTCATTAACATAAAATAGTCACATAGTACAAATGATAAATAAATTGTGCATAACAACAACAATAAAAAAAACATGTAATGAGTAAGAAAATATAAATCAGGACATACATAGACACAAAACTAAATAAATGTATAGCGTAAATTTTCATTATCAATCAAGTGACATTTCAGGATGAGATTATCATTAAACAACTCAACACAAATAATTCTTTCAAATAGTTAGTTACATTGGTTGAAAAATTAATCTCAATATATTACATTGCAAATACAGTAACATTAAACAAATTGATAAAAATTTACATGACTCATACATTGTCATAGTTATTTACATTTGCTGATCACTTCTATACACCACCAACTACTTAAAGTGAGTTACATTGATTACTGTTTACATTGCCCATATCAACTACTAAGCAAAAATGAAAATACATTTAACTAAAATTTTATTACAGTAATCCTTTTTCTCAGCTACATTTTAATAACAAGCATAAATAGAAGTTAATCATACATTACAATTTTCTGTATAAAAAAATCAGTTATATTTTGTATCTATTCGAATTTAAAAAAACCCTTGAAAAAATAATAATCACATGATCTTAAAAAACAATAGATTCGTTTTCAGAAATACCAAAAAAGGGTTCCATAAAAAAATCAGGTACATTTTGTATCTATTCATATTAAAATAAAAAAAACCATAGAAAAAAAAAACAATTAATCACGGGATCTTAAAAAACAACATAGTCGTTTTTAGAAATACCAATAAAAAAGTAGCATACCCATTTTTTGTTGTAGTTGAAACCTCCGGAAAAACTCTTTTGTTTCCGGATCGTTTTTGAAGGAAATATCAAAATTTGTTGGTCGTTTTAAACGTAAGGGTTTTTTTTGGAGCTCTGATTTTCGATTCAAATTATTTTTTCAAAACTCTAATTTAGATGGAATGTGTTTGATTGGGCAAGAGAGAAGGTTGTGGGTGGGTTTTAATTAAGGGTAATAATGTATTTAGCTATTTTGCCATTTTATAAAAGGGTCTTAACAACCAATCAGATTTTGACACATCAAGGGGTATGTGGGAGGGGCCGATTTGATGGGGAGTGTGTAGCAAAGCTCTAAAGTGACACGTCGGTTTTTCTTAAGGGAAAAGTGATACATGTTTTTTTATTAATGAAAAAGGTGACACATGGGTTGAGAGAGACAGATAAGCATTAACAGAAAACACAACCGTGTTTTTGTTTATAATGTTAATGTAATAGTGTGACATAAATTTATATAGTTAGTTCACATGGGTTAATGCTTCTCTTCAGTCACAAGTATCATATAAAAAATGATTTGGGAATATTTTTTTTGAAAGTTAGTTTTTAAACATATTAGTAACCGTTGTCATAATATTAATGTTATAACATGTAATTAAAAACGTGGTAAAAATTAAGTGTGGTTCGTGATATGTTCAAAATTTATTAAAATTATTTTATATTAATAAAAAATTATAAAACCGCATACATCGCTTATATTCTGCGCACGCAACCCTAGCCGCACGCAAACCACGTACCATACTTTAGAACACTGGGGTCGGATCCACAATGGCGGGTCCGTAGTCCTTTTGATCAACCTGTTGTTCTGGTTGGATTTCCTCCTCTCTTTCTCTTTCTCTTTCTCGTCATTCAGTCGATCTCATCATCAACAACGATGTCCAGGTATTCTTCTTTTTCTTCTTCATTTGATTCGATATCTTGATCTGTAAAATCAATCACAAACAACAAACACCCAAAAAAAAGGAACAATTTTAAAAACCCTAGATCTCTCTATCTCTCTCCGTCACTCTCTCATATACATGTTGTATGCCCCAGTTCTTAGATCTTTGCATGTAAATATGTATCTTTTCCAGTTAATTTTATAAACATGTCCATTTGATCAACCATACATTATAAATATTTATATCTGAAAGTGCAATCCTCTTTGTTTGCTTGCCTGACACAGTCTGGCAATCCTCTCATTAAGAGTGAGAAAATCACATCATACGATCAAGAAACTTAAAAGCAAAGCAAGCATGCTCAAGAAAGAGAAGGCATTGAGAGATCCTGAAATTTCCCCTGAGGAAAAGCGCAAGAAGGAGATGGTATTGAAATATCATTTTTTTTTAATGATTTAGATGATGTTGAAAAAATGGTATGGTTTCTTGTGCATTCTTCGTATTTGTCTCCCATAGTAGCAGTGCTACCTTTTTTTCCTCATTAAACTGGTCATTTTTCCATGTCACTGGATCCATTCTGCATTAGGGAACGGTCATCATAAGTAGAAGGATCCTAGTATGTATAGGATTTTCCAGTTAGCTGCCATCTGATGGTGATTTTTTTGTAGGCACAACTGTTGAAGAGGATAATAAACAACAAGATTGAAACAGAAGGGGAAGGGTTTATTAAGGTTAGTCTGGGTCAGCATTTGCCATTGAAATTGATTGTTATACACTGTGAGCAATAACAAGCTATTGTAGTTATAGCTATTCATGATATTTCATTTAATTGCACAGGCTAATAGTCATCCAAATGGTATCCTTGATAAACTGGACTTGAGGGAACTTAAGGAGATGTATCCTAATGCGCATCGAGACCATCTCATTTTCTACATTAAGGCAAGAAGTATTGCCTCTTTTTACCAATTTGCATGATTTATTGCTGTATTTTTTTTTTATGATTACATGCCACATCCGTGCAGAAATATATTGAAAGGGCCTATAGGTTGGAGAGATTGAAGGCGTCTCTTGAGCTTTGCCATTTTTTTAAGGCGAATTCTTATGAAAAGGTGAATCACAACGCCTTCCTTCCTTTTCTAATATTTTGCCCAAACTTTCATATGATAAATCTAATATTTTGTGTGTGGCAGTATTATAGAAAACCAGTCCTTTTACAACAGAAGTTTGCGGAACATAAGCCAATGCTGCGTGAAATTATTTCTGGGACGGATCTTCGTATCTTCTTCTCGTACGAAGTGAGTACTGTTTTTGTTCTCCACGTTTGAATATCTCATTCGAATTTTTTTTCTTCTTACAACTGCCTTTATATTTTTTCAGTTCTATATGCGTTTTTGTACCACGGCAAGAAGACAGGTAACCTCATTGTCGTCACACTATTTTGAGAGTCCATCAGAAAATCATCGTTTCAAATTCACCAATGCAAAGTCAAAACACATGGATCTTCTAATTTCAATGAAGATAGTAACGTATGCTCTCCTGGCTATGGTTATTGACAGAAGAAATCGATGGACCAAGTGCTGTCTGAATATAAAATTGGTGATTTAGCAGAAATTGAGCAGGTGCAGTGACTGTTGTCCTTTTCTTTCTTTCTTATCTGCATCCTTGTGTACCTTGTGCATCTCAATTTTATTGATTTCCAAGTTTCTTTTTGCCAATTTTGCTACAGATTGTAGGCTGAGCTTCGATTGGTCAGGTACTTGTTGGATCTTTATCTAGATTATTTGGTGTCTCATGTGATAGGCGTGTAACCGCACATTCAAGTGGTGTAATTACTTGTTATCCTGCTATTCTTTTTCTTCTTCTTTTTTTCCTTCCTGTTTTGGTACTATTCTTACTCTACGCAATGGTGCATAGCTGCCTAGGCATGCTTAGGCTACGATTAATCAATTACACATTTTTTTTCTAAGAAAGTTATTTTATTATTGTTAATTCTCCAGTTATTATTGCTGTACTTTTTCTACATGATGTTCTTTCATCCATTTGTTGTTACTTGTTGGACACCAAAATATGAAAATCAATACTTTGATGGTCATGACCCATATCACTGTCAAAATTGGTTGATCAAAGTATTTTTAATGGACATTTTGACTTTCTTTGTCGTGTATCAATGGATAATGTATTGGTAAGTTGTCATTTTTTGTATAGAATAACTTTCTAGCCAAACAATTAGGTTAGTTTATAGTTTATTGTTAAATTCCAACTATTTATTTATATCTTTCGATTTGAACCTTTTCTTCATAAGAAATGGGTTGGGTGCGCCTAGGCTGACCAGGCATCACTTAGGGCCGTATATAGGTAGGCCTGTGTCACTGGGTTGGGTTTCGTTGGATCACGGTGGATCCGGACACAACTGGGAAGCGGACCGACTCGGATCCTGTCCAAGATCTGGCGGACGGGGTCAATGGCACAATAATAAACCATGGTGTAAATTGGAACCAAAGCAAAGGAAGAACCCACCAATATCTATGGTGCACAGAGAGGCTAGAGACAAAAGGGTTTGGATTGTGTGATTGGGGAGGGAGAGAAGTATTGTGGATATTAACATTGGGTGTCATTATTTTGGATGAGTATAGATTGTAGGGTGTTGGGTTGGGCCAAGGAATATAAAATCACCAGATTTTCTTTTTGATAAATGAGTCTATAGGATTGGGTCAGGGTGGAGGGTGGATACATACCTGACCCATTTTAATTGTCGGGTCCATAGATTTTGCGTGGGGGCAAGGTCCATTTTGTTTTTGTTTTTTTCAGTGGGGGGGGGGGGGGGGTCAATTCCGGATCGATAAGTGGTGGTGCATTTTTTTATTCCTTGAAAGTTACCCAAGTAAGACATTTGGGTTTCATGTGTCAGATCTTATGTATTTTAAGGTGTATCACATGCTACTAGTAGACCCGAATAAATTTGATTCTTATTTCTGATTGGGGATGTCCAGATAAGTATTTTTCTTCTAATTTCAATGAAGTTAGTAACATATGCTCTCCTGGCTATGGATATTGACAGAAGAAATCGATGGACCAAGTGCTGTCCGAATATAAAATTGGTCATTTAGCAGAAGTTGAGCAGGTGCAGTGAGTGTTGTCCTTTTCTTTCTTTCTTATCTGCATCCTTGTGTACCTTGTGTACCTTGTGCATCTCAATTTTATTGATTTCCAAGTTTCTTTTTGCTAAATTTGCTACAGATTGTAGGCTGAGCTTCGATTGATCAGGTACATGTTGGATCTTTATCTAGATTATTTGGTGTGTCTCATGTGATAGGCGTGTAACCGCACATTCAAGTGGTGTAATTACTTGTTATCCTGCTATTCTTTTTCTTCTTTTTTTCCTTCCTGTTTTGGTACTATTCCTACTCTACGCAATGGTGCATAGCTGCCTAGGCATGCTTAGGCTACGATTAATCAATTACACTTTTTTTTCTTCTAAGAAAGTTATTTTATTATTGTTAATTCTCCAGTTATTATTGCTGTACTTTTTCTACATGATGTTCTTTCATCCATTTGTTGTTACTTGTTGGACACCAAAATATGAAAATCAATACTTTGATGGTCATGACCCATATCACTGTCAAAATTGGTTGATCAAAGTATTTTTAATGGACATTTTGACTTTCTTTGTAGTGTATCAATGGATAACATGCATGATTGTTACAAAAATTCATACAACCCTCTGAAATTTTTTTGAAATTCATATAACCCTCTGCATTTTCTTAAAATCCATATAACACATTGAAAACACCTAATAAATTCAAATAACTCCTTGAATAAAATTTCGGTTGATAAATGATGAATATTTTGTGAATATCTTGTTTGGTTAACCCTGACGAAAAACACAATATATTAAAAAAAATTCTACAATATGTTAAAAAATGAAAAATCCTATGAAAATGATGATTTTAGCATATCTGGATATATTATAAAACTCTATCCATAAGGGTAAAATCTTCGTTTAAAGAGGATTTTTCACATTTAACAAATTATAGAATTTTTTGATATATTGTGTTCTATATCATGGTTAGCTAAACTAATATTCACAGAATATTCATCATTTGTAACCCTAAATTTTTTTTAGGGGGTTATTTGGATTTACTGGATATTTTCAGGGGGTTATATGGATTTTAAGAAAAATCAGGGGGTTATATGGATTTCAATCAGTTTACAGGGGTTATATGGATTTTTCCAAAAAAAAAACCAATAGTTTCTTTTGCCGTTCCCTGACAGGTTTTGGATGTTTATTCTGAGGTGTATAAATGTCTACGGTGGAACCCAATGTTCTTTTTGGTGGGGGCTCGAAAGTTGTTTGAAATGCAAAATAAAAATTCTAAAAAATGCATTACACATTGATGTGAAATTCATTTAAAAAAATTTCACAAACTATTCTATTAGTCTTACTAAAAGATATTTAGTAAATCAAATGGATTGTACTTGATGAGAGTGTAAAATACAATTTACATGTACCGTATATGAATGAATATTAGTGCAAATCTGTTTGATAAAAATACATATAAACATGTTCATTGTATGCTACTTTTACGTGAGTTTCATCAACATATCGTTCGAGACAAAAGTGTTAAGCACATGAAAAAAAGAGTTTAAGAGATTTTTTTTATCATATAAAACTGATAATGTTATGATGATATATGATTGAAATTTTTTCTAAATAGTTGGTTTTATGATCATTAATGTGAATGCAAATATACAAACTTATGAAATTGTTAGTTATATAATCATTAATGTAAATATAAACATGAAAATGAAAAATAAAACCGTAGTATATAGACTTGTCATAAATATCTTTATAGGCTAAAAGATGACACTAAAATATTTATTTATAATTTCATAGGTATCTTAATGGTCTATAAAAAAAATTAAAGTTAGGCGAGTTATGTTTTGAGACCAGAGATTTTATTATAAATATTAAAATCTGAATGAGGGATCTATTTGTAATATAGAACTGATACAAACTAAGGGTGGAACTTCAATGTCCCCAAAAAAAGAGTTTTGAGTGACCTGATACTAAATACAAGGGACATGGAGGCTTATTTGTAAATAACCGCATAAAAGGACAAAGGTGGCTGATTTTTTCAGTGACCTGGTTATAAATATGAGAGATCTAGGAGCCTATCTACAAATGCCTTGTTTTCATCTCTATACATAATTTATCATATGAAATTGATAAAACACCCTAGTAAGTCATCATAATGCATTGTTAAAACTCTGTAATCCTTTTCTCTAAATGTTTTGGGCTCGTCGTTCATGAATATTTTGATGAGGTGTGATTTTATGAACTTCAATGAACTCCTACTTATGGTAGATGGTATTTTTTCATGATGAACATGCAATATGGTAATTTGAATGATAATTGTTCCACATTACATCCTGCATTTGAATAGTTTAGTTACAATTTTGAATAGTTAGATACAAATGAATACAAATCAATTTTCATTAACATAAAATAGTCACATAGTACAAATGATAAGTAAATTGTGCATAACAACAACAATAAAAAAAATATGTAATGACTAAGGAAATATAAATCAGGACATACATAGACACAAAACTAAATAAATGTATAGCATAAATTTTCATTGCCAATCAAGTGATATTTCAGGATGAGATTATCATTAAACAATTCAACACAAATAATTCTTTCTAATAGCTAGTTACATTGGTTGAAGAATTAATCTCAATATATTACATTGCAAATACAGTAACATTAAACAAACTGATAAAAATTTACATGACCAATACATTGTCATAGTTATTTACATTTGCTGATCACTTCTATACACCACCAACTACTTAAAGTGAGTTACATTGGTTACATGTTTACATTGCCCATATCAACTACTAAGCAAAAATGGAAATACATGTAACTAAAATTGATTACAGTAATTCTTTTTCTCAGCTACATTTTAATAATAAACATAAATAGAAGTTAATCATACATTACAGTTTTCTGTATAAAAAAATCAGTTACATTTTATATCTATTTGAATTAAAAACAAAAAAAAACCCTTGAAAAAACAATTAATCACATGATCTTCAAAAACAACAGAGTCGTTTTCAGAAATACCAAAAAAGGGTTCCATAAAAAAATCAGGTACATTTTGTATCTATTCAAATTAAAAACAAAAAAAAAATCATAGAAAAAAAAAATCACGGGATCTTCAAAAACAACATAGTCGTTTTTAGAAATACCAATAAAGTTGTAGCATACCCATTTTTGTTGTAGTTGAAACCTCCAGAAAAACTCTTTTGTTTTCATATCGTTTGTTGAAGGAAATATCAAAATTTTTCATCGTTTTAAACAGAAGGGGTTTTTTTTGGAGCTCTGATTTTCAATTCAAATTATTTTTTCAAAACCCTAATTTAGATGGAATGTGTTTGATTGGGCAAGAGAGAAGGTTGTGAGTGAGTTTTAATTAGGGGTAATAAGGTATTTAACTATTTTACCATTTTACAAAAAGGGCCTCATAAGCAAGTGATCAACCATAATTAAGTTTTTTTTAATTCAAGATATAAAGGAGGAATACCCACAGTGAAGAAAATGCACACGTGTTTGTTGTATATGTAGTAGTTCTTCATTCACACAAATGTGTTTATAATATAATTTTTAGATGATCAAAGTTTTATTTATGTATGCAATCAAGAAGAAATGGTATCTTCAACCGTCTATACACTGCAATAATGTAATAAATACTGTGTATACTTTACTAGTATAACTTAGTGTATGCATGGAAAATATTGTTTTTCATTTTTTTCAATTAAAAACTTTACTAGTATAACTTAGTGTATACTTTTTATAACAAAATTTACTTCAATGAATTTTTTTTTTTTTTTAAAAAATGATGAAAACTATAGATAAAGCTGCACACTGAGGGGTTTCATGGTTTGACAAACAACCCTTTCTTGAAATCATCCAAAAAAATCCTTTGAAACTACCCTTGCCATCTGCTTAGGCCTTGTATTTAATGGGGTTATGTCTCGAATCAGGTTATTCATTTTTGACGGTACAATGTAGTTATATTGGGATGAACACCTAACTAATAGAATTACTTAAGTTTTAATCTTAATTAATTTGATAAAATGAATAATTTGGTGGTATATTGTAAACTTAATTTGTTTGTGAATTAAAATTATTTTTTTTATAAGAATAATGTTCATTAAGATTTGATCTTTTGACCTAGGTGAAAGATGCTCATTAACTTAACTAAAGCTCGTTTCGCTATTAGGTGATATTGAGATTTATTCCCTATAAATATCATCATTCAGAAAGAATTTATTAGAAAAGGATATTCCATGAATATGAATTTGCAAGGAGAGAAATAGAGAGATGCGTAGAGAGATCCAAGAGAGTTTGGGAGGATTAAAGGTTCCCTAAATATTGTGGAAGTCATGTATCTTATTTGTATTTAATTAGTGGATTGGTGAGGAATCGGGAGGAAGAACATATATATAATGATCACTGAGCGATAGGCCAATAGAAATCTTTTCTGCCTAACTCTTGTCCTTGCATCTCACTATTTATCTCCTTTTCTTGCTCTTCTCTTTACTGTTTTTCACTATATTTTTGTATGCTCTATTTTCTATTCACCTCTCATACTGCGACATAGTTTATTTTGATTATATTAGAATGAATATGCCCACAATTCACAAGAAAAAAGAAAAATTAATGGATTATGGAATTTTATAAAATTTGTGCTTCTTTGTGATGTATGGCTTTATCTTGAGTAACGAAGAAGTACATATCTAACATTGGAGACTAAAAGTCAAAACCATTACGTAAAAAATTGGGGACTGTGTGTGCGGGGGCAAACAAAGTCTTGTATGTTGGAGGAAAAATCGTGATTGAGGAGTAGTCCTTGATGTAAATTGCTGAGTTTGTTTGTTTTGTTTTGTTGATAGACTCTTTCTCTACATTTCCCTGTTTTGGGCATGTATGCTTTGGTTTTGAAATAAAATTATGGCGCATGCCTACATTTAGTATAAAAAAAAAACATTACATAAACAATTTCATAAAAATACATATTATCACTTTAAATTAAAGTTCCACACAATTTATAACAGTTTACATGCAAAGTAATATAAGTATACAACAAGGAGAGGTTGCTTCAAAGCAACTTTTATTTTCACACTATATATAAGTCTATAACAAACATGTATATATGTGTTCTCTCAAGGGTGACCACCATAACCAGGGTATCCACCACCATAGCCACCTCCAGGGTAGCCACCATAGCCGCCGCCTCTAGGGTATCCTCCATAGCCACCACCCGGGTAGCCGCCATAGCCGCCGCCCCTAGGATATCCTCCATAGCTGCCACGTGGATATCCGCCATACCCTCCTCTTGGATATCCTCCATTGTATCCTCCGCCTGGATATCCACCATATCCGCCTCCCGGATATCCACCGTAGTATTCGTCGTACCTTGCGTCCTCCACGCCTTTCGCCTCCTCACCCTTCTCTGTAAGCATGGTAGGAAAATATGTTCATGAAGTTCACACACATACACGAGTGCCACTACACATAATCATTATTTCTCCCGCTCCAGTCAGTCTCATATGCTTCGTTAGCATCATATATTCACATTTATAAGGTGTGTGTATATATATATATTATGTTAGAAATTTTTTACATTTTAAATGTATTCACACAATTCATTGGAGTATATATTTCAACTTTTTTTTTATAAAAACATATACCTCGAGTCGTTGTATATTTACATAACATGATCAATAGTGGATATATATATAGTTATACTTGTATTGAAACTCACTTGCAAGGTCCACTGTGGAAGTCTCCTCTGAGAGCTCACGGCAACAGCTAATGAAGAGAAGAGAAGAGCAGATGCTAAAAGAAGAGTCAAAACGAGGAATGCCTTTGAAGCCATTCTTCTTTTTTTTTTCACTCAAAGAAGAGATTCTCTAATGAAGTTTGAGATATATGTAATGCCTGCTCTCAACTCTATAAATAGCAAAATTTTGAGATGATTCAATTAATTTGGTGGTTGGGGTGGACCTATAACAGCATAGTTGGGAAGTGAATGCTTTGATACACTATCTATGAAAAATGTTAATAAGGATAGTCCCACAAATAGTTCTTACATGTTTTGATTTTTTAAAAATATTAAACATCTACTGATTAAGTATATGCTTTGATAAAAAATATCATTCACTCGTACGTTTTTTTTTTTTTGATGTCGGAGAACCTCTATGTAGTTGACTTTACGGTCAAGCTGCGAAAACTACCTTCATCTGTTTGTCCCTGATCCCATTGAAAATTCTTTCGAATTTCATCGAATAAATAGGGGATATAACACAACGTTAAGATTCGAACCCATCATCACTCCTATACAATTGACTTAAGAAGATGTATATACCTCGCTGCATAATTACATAGGCATATGGACTGTCCAAGATTGTCTGCGTCGATTGAGTGTAATTATATTTATTCTATATATAATATAGCAAGTCAACTGAGTGTATGTCGGTAATGTGTACTTGAGGATAGCAGAGGACCTAAAAAACAAATATGGTTGGGGAGTGAATGTTTTGACTACATGTCTAGTTAGAAGTTACAAATACATTTAAGTCAAATGAAAGTGTGTACATGTTAATGGCAATTGTGATTGGTTGGGAACTTGGGAACACTTGTTCAGTATATACTAACATGTGAAGCTCCTTCATGCACATAATAAATCTAATTGGATGGCCGACGTGCACACGTTAATCAAACATGCATGTCAATCAGATGATTCGTCTAATCAGAGTTTGGATGATTTTCGTAGTCTATGTTTATTTATTTATTTATAGAGTTCTTATCTTCTTTATCTTTGTTTTGGATCTATGTCTATTCTCATTTCTTTCAAAATTTATAATTCGAATTCAACAATAATATCGGATAGCAAACATTTATCTTTGTTAAAAAAAACCCTGAAAAAAGGGGTTTTTTGTTGTTGTGAGGTACCTATTGGAGTAATTGATGAAATTCCATTTGTAACCACAAACCGAGCCTGTGGTAGTTGGCTTGTTGCCTCATATCCGATGACCAACTTCAAGAATTTTTACAGATGAGATCATTTTGAAAAATATATTCTACAATTTTTTTTAAAATGTACACTTATTATGAAATCGTTGAACAAATAAAAAATATGTAAAATAAAATTCTTATAAACATAAATACATAAAAAATTAAGCAAGTAATCAACTAAAGACTCAAACCAGATCCATGATTATCCAAATAGAAAGAGTCAAGCTGGACAGGTGAAGGAAATATGAGTGTAATGTTGAGGAGTTTTGTGTTAGAAAAACTTGAGTTTTGACCAATTTGGAGTTAAAATGAGTTTGGGTTCCAATAATTATATTTAGTGGAAACCCATTAGATTGCGTTCCTCTCGTCGAGTAAATGAACGTAGTATATTTACATTATCAAAATCAAGTTTAGGTGAATGAGAAAATTGAATTCAAAGTTCTCTCAACAACATAATGAAAATGGTTGATGGTTGGGGAAGAAAAAACTATAGTCCCACACTGGTTAAAAACAAAAAAAATAAGGATTTCTAAGATGGACTCCTTGTACTCTACTGAATTGCTTTTGATGAACACCCTATGGTGGACCTTTACATGCGGGGTGGTGCGTATCACCACCACGCGCGTCGCGCACGCGCGTGAGGGCGTATTGGGAGTTTTAGGTGCACTTGGCACTTCATTTGAGTGCAATAGACATTCACAGGGTGCACATTCGAGTCCAGTTCATTTGAGTGAATACATACAGTCAGTAAAAAGAGAGAGTGTGTAAACAGAGATGGTTCACTGTCCATACGGTTTGAAGTGCTGCTATCATAGGAAAAGCTGTTGTTGTATCCTGGGAGACAGTCGCTGCAACCGTGAGCACCTATGTGTGGCAATATTGCCTTAAGGACATAGAGTCCAACTCTAGCATCGACCTTCATTGGAAAAGAACAGAATCGTAAATATTGTACAGTTGTTCTTCTTCTCTGTGTTTCTAATACTGTGTTTCTATTAGTTTATATATTATTTTGTAAACATAACCCTCAGTTGATTTTTAATAATATTTTATTCATTATTCATACACGATTATACAATGATGAAAAAGTTTCAGATTAATATGCAAAGATAGAAATAAAAAAACAGAAAAAATAGATCAAACCCAAATCCATAACTAGATACATGAAGTAGAGTGGGAAGAGATCAGCGATTGGCGATGTCGGTGATCGGTGAACGGACGGTGATTGGTGCGTCTGCGCACTGATGGAAGACAAGAGTCTCCCACGAATTTTTTTTTATAAAGTGGGGTAGGGTAGTTTTGAGTTAATGTGTGGGTAAAGTTTGATTGTTTAAAATTTTTTAATAGGCCCCACCATAACATGTGTCACCCCAGCCAATCTCAATTTTTTTTAAGTGGGTCTTGGTTAATGTGAGGGTAATGTTTGATTTTTTATAAAAATTGGATGGGGTCAATTGACCCACGACCACACATGTGGTGCCACCCCTGCTCATATCAATAAAGAAATCATGGGAACAAATCTTAGGAGCACCTATTTAAAAAAAAATCATTTGAACCCTCACCGATTTAACGAAAAAACATATACAATGCTCATTGAAATACATATTTTTATAAATAGTAAAATATTCAATGAAATATATTTCTAGTGTATTTTTTGTCATTGAAAATTTTTTTTTTTTAATTTTCATACACTATGTCTCCGTTTGAATAGCGGAATTGAGTTATTCTGAATAGATAACTATACTAGTATATATAACAAATCTACAAGAATAAAAGATTTTCGGTTTGGTTGTATTTTTTTTTATTCTCATTGGAAAACATAAGAATAAAGTTTGAATTGTTTGATTGATAAATAATTAAATATAAATAAAGTGTAAAAAAATTGATTTGACATGTGGACCCTTTGATGTATAAGAGGTATTGATAGGTAATTTGATGTGATAAGATGTAAAAAGTTGATTTGACATGTGGGCCATGGGAATAGATAAACTGAGTATAACTTATCCTAGGGGTTGCTTAGAATTGCTATACTTTTTTATGCTCGTTTTAACTGGCTTAAAAATACCAAGTTATAATATGTAAACAAACAACCATTTTTCATATCCATTCTTATATCACCCTTATACTACCTTATACTCGCCTATTCCGCTTCCCAAACGGGGCTATGGGACTATCGTAGTGTATAGACGGCTAGGGACTGTTTTTGAACAGCAAATAGAGTTACAAAATGGTCTGAGTATATCATGGTTTCTTTTATACTATACATCTTTTAGTATAAATTAAATCTTGTCATCATTCATATGCAATTTTAGCTAGTTTTTCATTTCGTATATGTTTATTAGTTTGCTTTTACACTGTATATGTTGCATACAAATAAGCATCCTTGAAATAAATATGGAGGAGTCAGATTGGTATAAAATTAATGCGAATGAGACAGTTTTAAACTAATTCGAGTATCATCATTTTTCAACTCTTATGTTACAACTGTGCCGATGAAATATTAAAATTCTTAAAATCTCGCGTTTTGAATTTGATTTTTAAAAAATATTATTTTATTAATTTTTCAATCGATAAAGTTTTTCTTTCCTCAAAAAAACTTGAGGGAGATTAAAAAAAAACACTAAAAATAATCTTTCACTTTCTGCAAAATTGCAAATCCAAATAACGGCCTTAGTAGCATGCTGTGGTGGATAACATCTTTTATCCCCAGTAGTTGAGACACAGATGATTAATGTTCTTGATTTGTAACATATAGTCTTAGGCTACATTTGATTGTACGATTGCAAAACTGATTTTAGATAAAAGCTGAGTTTAAAACTGATTTTACAAAAAATTGTTTCTCCACAGTTTCTGAAAAACTCAGTTTTGTGTATTTTTCACATAAATCTGTCTGCAGCCTTTTGCCTCAGTTTTTTTATTTTAAAACAAAAACAACTTCATGTAATTCCAGAAGCTACTGAAACTTGTTTTCAAACGAGACCTTATAGATACCAATATTAATTTGTATTTGTATTGACACGGAGATCCTTCTTGATCTTCACTGAAATGATGCTCCCACAGTACCCCCACACATTTGCTTGCTCCCACACCCACACATTTGCATGGCTACCAGTTCTACTTACTACAATGCATTGACACAGAAATGAACATTTAGTTGGTCCGTTTGAAAACACGTTTGAAAAGTAAGATTTTAAATAATGTGGTTTAAATAGACTTTAATTTCTAGAAAACACATTTTTTGCGTTTTTTAAAAAATAATATTTTTGCACTAAAACCTCTAAGTAACTTTTTATTTAAGCTTCGATAAACACATTATATAATTTGTTATATATATATAGTATGATTAATTAGTATAGATATATAGTCATGTATATTTGGAAACTCACGAGCCACTGCTTCTGAAGAGATGAGAAGAATTGATGATACTAAAAGAAGAGCCAAAACAATGCCATTCTTTTTCTTTGCTTCACTCAAATGAGAGTGTCTTTAAAGGAGTTTGAGATATGTAATGTCTGCTCTCTTCAACCCTATTTATAGCAAGAATTTGTGATGATCCAATTAATTTGGTGGTTGGAGAGGACCTACATAAATATAGTTGGGAAGCAAATTAATGTTTTGATATCTTATCTATATGCACAAGTCAAACTGAGTTGATGAACCAGGGATGCATATATACTTCAACATCACAATTGATTTGGGGGTAGCAGAGGACCTACAAAAACAAATATGGTTGGGCAGTACTTAATGTTTTGACATCTTATCTATATAAAGGTGTATTATATGTAAGTCAAATGAAAGTGTGTGTACATGTTAATGGCAATGGTGATACATTGGGAACACTTAATTGTTCAACATACCATGTCAACCCCTTGGAGAAGTTGATAAGCTTATCTATACCGACATGTTTTTTTGTGATTAATTGATGTGTGTCTTTCAATCAGAGAGTTAATTAAGAGTTTATGGTCCTAATTCATCATGAGACGCGACTATTAGTTTTGTGACAATAATAATGAAATGAAGAATATTATACATATATATATATATATGTCAGCCACATCTGAGTGCATGGTTCAACTGTTTGAAATATATATTGAATTATTTGTGTCCCAAACAAATCATTTGAGATTTAATGAGGTGCATGGCCCCCCTCAGGACCAGATAATCAAATATTAATACTGACAAGTGGCATTCCATCATTTTCGTGTGAGGTCTCATGAGTTAATGAATATTTTACCAATCAGTCATCAGTGTCAACTACCCATGCATGCATGAAAACATGAGTAAATGAGTTTAGCATCTGTGAAAAAAATTTAGGGCAACCAATGGGTGATATTGGAATAATTTTGGAACTAGCATTATAATTTAATTTTGAATAAAATGGAAACCCAAAATTAACTATCATAAATAAGCCCTTGTGTGATTTTTTTTTTGCTTGGTATAAATGAAAGTTAAATTAATAACGCCGTCTGTGGGACTCGAACCCACCGACCATCTTGTTAAAAGCCACGCCCTTGTGTGAGTTGTGTGTTTGTTTGTTTATTTTGTTTTTTTTTCATGTTTTTTAATTACTTCTTGATTTTTGTGATCCCCCTTTTGTGCTTGTGTTGGTTCTGATGATATTATTGAATTTGTTTTTTTATTTTTATTTTTAATCTCGATTGGGTCATTTGGGTGTGTATCTTGAGGAATATTTGTGATCAAACAAATTAGCTAGGGGACATGGATAGGTATTGAATGATTGAAAACAGAGTTAATACGAAGTGATAAAGAATTTGTGAACATCCATTAGTCTTTATCCCATAGACTTAGCTTATATTGAACCAAATAAAATTTGTAATTCTGTGAATATCTTCTAAGTCATGTATGTATCTTGGAAGTCATGTATCTCATTTGTATTTAGCTGAATTTTATCCCATAGATAAAATTTGTGCTTCTTTATGATGCATGTTTATATTTTGAGCCATAAGACACTAAAAGCACTACAAGAAATACCATTGAAACCGTCGCAAATAGTCTCCATAACCGTCGCAAATAACCTTTTGCGACGGTTCTGTGACGGTTTGGATTCCGTCGTATCAAACAGCGTCGCAAAAGATTAACAGCGGTTTTTGGCCGTCATAAATTTCTTTTATTGCGGTTTTTTACCGTCGCAAATAAACCGTCGCAAAAGCTTACTTTCAACAACAACAATATAAAAGCACCTTTTGCGACGGATAAGTTAATGTCGCTAAAATATTTTGAGAGAATTGTTTATAACCTTTTGCGACGGCCTTATCAAATCGGCCCCTCCCACATGCCCCTTGATGTGTTAAAATCTGATTGGTTGTGTAGGCCCTTTTTGCAAAATGACAAAATAGCTAAATATCTATCGGTCCAAGTTTGGACGCCTCTGTGGATCCATGTTTTTGCTTTCCAACTTCCGCTCTCCGAAAGGTGTGATCGACCGAATGCAGGACGTTGGTTCTTCTGGAGGGGTACGCCGCAATCATGCAATTCACTGTGCCTAGTGTGTTGGAATGTGGTCTATTGAAGTAAGAGGCGAGGGGACTTGGAGTTCTCAACTTGTCAATGATGAATTGCGCGTTACTTTCTAAATGGTGCTGGAACTGGATTCACAGTCCGGAAGTGAAGTGATTTCGCTTATTTAAAGAGCGGTACGGGATCTCGAGCGACACACGAGGAGTGGTTCTGGAACCCACAAGGAGGAATTGGTGTGGGAGCTTGGTGAGGGTTCTTCCTTCCGTTTCTGGGACGACAGGTGGTGTGCACTACGTTCTTTGTGTCTCTTTTCCCTAGGCTTGCGGGGAAAGCAGTCCGATCAGAAAGAGGGTCTGCGACTTCTGGATCGATGTGACACCAAGCGGGGAATGAGATACCCACAGGCGTAGGGGGCTGAGAGATAACGAGATCTCTCAATTTTCTGAGCTTTTGGGGTTTGTTCATGCGTTCCGTTAAGATTCCTCTTAAGGTGAAATGTTTTGCTTGGTTATTGCTTCAGGATCGGATTGTTAGAAAGGTCTTCCGAGCTTGATGGCACCCACTCGAGGACACGGGTTGCTCTCTGTGTAGTGGGGAGGCCGAATCCACTGACCACCTTTTTTGCCAATGCCCGATGGTAATTTGTCTGTCGTCTGGGTTGGCCGGCATCTCAAGGAAGCCATTGCGATTTAGGTCAATGGAGGAACTATGTGAGACGGCGAGACGCATGAGATGGAGAAAGTGATAGGAGTAAAGCAGGGTCATTTTGGCTTTCCATTATCCCAGCGGGCGCTTGGACAATATGGGAGGTCAAGGAATGCGGTAATCTTCAAAGAGTCTTCTTTCTATTTTGAGAACCTATGAGAGTTAGCACTGCTTGGCATCAAAGACAGGGACAAATGGATTTGTGGGATTGCTAACATCCAAATTAGTTATCACCCAAACAACTTTTTTACCCCTATTCTCTTTTATCCCCCCCTATTCCCCCTTTAATTCCCCCATCCAAACACGCCCTTTGAGAATAAAATATGTCTACATTTTATCAAGACACGGAATAAGACATTATTAAAAACAATTTTGCTACATGCATTTGATGAATGATATGAAGGGACTAGGGATGAAATTCAAATAAACCTTTCATTAAAGCCATATATGTAGTTCTTGATCAAAATGACAATAGAATTATGTACCTAAAGATCATTCAAATGTAAGATGGAATGTGCAACAATTATCATTCAAATTTTGATATTGCATGTTTATCGTGAAGAAATACTAGCTACCATAAGTAGGAGTTCATCGAAGTTCATAAAATCACGCCTCACCAAAATAATCCTGAACGACGAGCCCAAAACATTTTGAGAAGAGGATCACAGAGTTTTAACAATGCATTATGATGACTGACTAGGGTGTTTTATCAATTTCATATGATAAATTATGTATACAGATGAAAACAAGACATTTTCAAGTTTTTGTGGGTGTTTTTAATTTCAATTACTTTTTGTAATCTTGAAGAATGTCAAACCAAAAACATTGATTGATTGTTGGTAAAACATTATTTTTGGTTTGACAATTAATGTTAAATGCATTTTACAAACATGTATTTGTTTAACATATTTTACCTGAAAATGTAGATACTTGTGTGTATCTTGTAACTAACTCTGTAAACAAATGTAACTGATGTTCAAGTAAATGTAACTTACTTCCACGATAATGTATCCTCCGCCTGGATATCCACCATATATGCCGCCCGGATATCCACCGTAGTATTCATCGTACTCTGCATCCTCCACGCCATTCGCTTCCTCACCCTTCTCTGTAAGCATGGTAAGAAAAACATGTTCATGAAGTTCAAACACACACACACACACACACACACACACGCGCGCGCGAGTGGTACTACACACAATCATGATTATTGTAGCTCTAGTCAGTATTATATGCTTCGTTAGCGTCATATACTTACATTTACAAAGTATATATATGTTTCGTTAGAAATATTTTACAAAAATGTCACTGAGGTTGGCGTTTTCTTTTAAAAAACAGTAAAACGCAAATCCCAATGGCGTTTTAGAAAATTCTGGACCAATATTTAAGTTGGTAAATTATTAGAACTTCACAATCCATGTTCTATCATTTAACAAAAATAAGTATTTTTTAGTTAATATAAGATTAACAACATTGGACAGAAATATAAAAAATAAAAACATTCATAAAACCACTTTATGATATGTTTTTATTGTAGAACAAAAAATATAAAAAATACCTTAGGGAATGGGAGGGCCAGCCACAACCGAGGCTGGGAAGCTCAATCAACAAGGGATGGAGTTGGGGGAAAATAATTTTGAAAATGGTGCACTGATTTAGCAGTTTTTGGGTGGGTTTGGATGGAAAGAAAGTTAGGGGTTTTTGTGTCTCTAAGGGGTGGAAGTCGGGTAAGAGAGAAGGGGAAGACACAATGGGGGTCTTAAGTCAAAATAATTGGGTCGGATCCTGCTGAAGCAGTGTAAAACGCCACTGCCAGTAGCATTTATCATGTTGTTTTAATTTAGAAGTTCTAACTCCTGTGAAAAATTGTCCAGGTGTCAAAATGCCACTTTGAGTGACGTTTTAAATGAAAATTAAATAAAACGCCAACGTGGGTGGTGTGTTATGTGAAAATTTGAGAAAAAGTATCAAAACACCACGTCCGTTGTCATTTTTAACGTGTAGATTATAAAAAAAATAATAAAAAATACTAACGTGGTGGATTTGATTGGACCATATGACTAGTTTGATAATATTTCAGAAACCGTGATTAGTTCAATAATTAAGTGAACAGTAATAGTTGGTTTGAAAAAAAATGCCACTCATCTCTCACCCCTCGAAATTGGTAAGGCCGCGGCCCTCGAAAACGCCAGGCTGGCAACTGTTTGAAGAGGCGCATACACGTGCACAGCTAGCTGGTCAAGGAGTAAGGAGTGCAGAGTAATTTCACCCTAAAACATTGAATTGACCAGATTTAACATTCTATCACTTTACTCCTCCAACACCAGTGTTTCATAAACATTAACTTATAATTGTTGCAGGCAAACAAATTCTGGCTTATAATTACTAGCGAGTAACTCTATTCTATTTGAAATCTAGCAAACCTAATGTATGAAATTCTCTCATTATATGATCATCCTCATCCTCTCTTTCTTCTCAATTTTTTTGGCCGCCGGTTTATCCGATCCATCAGATCAGTCCTCTTTCGTTCACTATTCACATCCGATCTTTCCGATCCCATCAAATCTAAGTTTTCTTTCCTTCACATCTCATCATCCTACTACATAAATCTCATCCTTTATTTTTTTCTTCTTCTTTGTATCTATCAATATTTCTTCTTCTTCTTCTTTGTATCTATCAATAAATCTAAGTTTTTTTTATAAGATTTATGGTTTCTCTTTGTGTGTTCATCTTTTCAAATCCATTGATCTAAATATTTTTATATTTCAAATCTAAATCTACATCTGACTTATTTTTCAGATCTATATATAGTTGCTTTTTTTTTTATTTTTTTTATATTTTGATCTGTTTTTTTATTATTATTTTTGAATTTCTATTTACATCTACCTTTCTTTTTTTTTTGGTTTGTCTACTTTTATTTTTTTTAGACCCTTCATCAACTATCTGGTTTTTTTGGGGTCTTGCATGTGCGGGGGCAAGGAAGGTTTTGTGGAAATTTGTGGTTGAGGAATAGATATATAGCTCCCTTTGTTTTTTTTTTTTTTTTTTTTTTTGATAGAACCCTCCTCTACCTTTTTATTGCTTTGGACATGTCTGAGTCTTGAGATTAATGTCTACTTTTCATCCAAACAAAATCTCTATGCATATCTATTTTTTCGTTTTTTTATTTATTATCTAAAAATCACCCATCAACCATCAAAAAACCCATCAAAAGAGCCACCTCTTTTGATGGGTGATTTATCATTTTTCTCATGTCAATTTGTTGCCTATGGTTCTAATAAAATTGAGGTTAATGTCTACTTTTCATAAATAAAAAAAACTATATGTTTTTTTTTTAAATCTCTATGCATATCTATTTTTCGTTTTTTTATTTATTATCTAAAAATCACCCATCAACCATCAAAAGAGCCACCCCTTTTGATGGGTGATTTATCATTTTTCTCAGATCAATTTGTTGCCTATAGCTTCTTCTTTTAAAATATCTATTTACATCTATTTTTATTTATCATTTATATAATTTTTATCTGATCCATTTGTTTTCCATGGCTTATTCTCTTAAAATCTCTATTTACATCTATTTTTTGTTTTTCACTTACTATCTATATAATTTCTCTTGGATCAAATTATTTCCCATGGTTTCTTCTTGGAAAATCTCATCATTCTTAGGGTTAGCATTCTTAGGGTTGAAGATCTGCAAGGGCCCATGGGCCTTGTACATAACCCTCCGACGTGAACAGCAATTTTTTGGGCACAAAGATCTTGGACATCACCCTAGATTTCACGAAAATGTTAAACCCAGTCCTTCTTTTGACATATCAGCATTGATACTAAACATATCATTGAAGGTAGGGTTTGGAGTAGGGTTTTTGTTTTCCAATTTTTGGGTCCCCTGAACTGTGTCATTGAAGGTGGTCGGCGGCTCTCCCTCACTCTTTCGTTCAAGGTGAAGACCAACTTGTTATGGAACCAGATGCATGTTATGGAAATTGTTGATTAGGATTCTTGGGCAACCTGTTTGACATATAATTTTTTTACTGCTTATCATTTTTTGAGATGGTATTCTTCTTCATGTTCCTTTCTATTGCTTTGATCCTTAGAAATAGTGATGACAGGAGTATTGTCATTTGACATGTATGCTTTGTGTTTTCTTTCCTAGAAGAGTTTCGGGCACCAATGTGACTTAGAGTCTCGTTAATCATCAACAGTTCTCAAGTCATTTTCCCATCTCTTGAATTTTTTTATGGATTTGCATTTGGTAGGGTAGAAACATGGAGTGAGTGCTCAACTAACCTATTGGCGGCTGTTTGATATGCCTCTTCATACTTCCTAGAAAACATAAGGAGGGTGGTTATCTTTTCATGGAAAGAACTGAGGCTTAGAGATTATCTTTCATTGAAAGAAAAATGAGGTAGGGAGGTTGTTTTTCATTGAAAGAAAACTAAGGTAGGGAGATTATTGCCAATGTTGTCCATGTTTCCACAGAAAATACTTTTTAAGAGTAATACCAAATGCCCCATGTGTAGTTTCTATCGAAATAGAGATATGTGCGGTTGCAAAAAGTGATAATTAAGCTTTAAATGCATTTAACTGGATGATATATGGAGATTGTTGTGGATGTATATTTTTTTTTCCAGAGTGAACCTTTTATATTCAAACTTTTTGCTTTGTTGCTTACAAGAAAATCATGAATGGATAAATGTTAGACTCTGCTCATGTTGGTGCCATTGAACATGTTTGGAAGGGAGTCTTCGCACAATTTTTTCATCCATGCAGTTCCAGTTCTAGGAGCATGTATAAATGGTTTTGTTAGAGGTATGTTGTGGCATGTGGTTTATGTAACAGGATTCAAATTTAAACTGGGTCATTAAGGCAGTATATATGGTTATTGAGCATGTATAGATGGTTTTGTTAGCAGTACCAGGTGCTTATACACTTGGTTTTTAACTGTCACTTTTTTCTTCTTGTTAATTACACTTAAATTTTTTATGTCAAAAAACAGGTGTGATATATTTAACTGGACGATAATTAAGCTTTAAATGCATTTAACTGGATGATATATGGAGATTGTTGTGGATGTGTATATTTTTTTTCCAGAGTGAACCTTTTATATTCAAACTTTTTGCTTTGTTGCTTACAAGAAAATCATGAATGGATAAATGTTAGAAACTGCTCATGTTGGTGCCATTGAACATGTTTGGAAGGGAGTCTTCGCACAATTTTTTCATCCATGCAGTTCCAGTTCTAGGAGCATGTATAAATGGTTTTGTTAGAGGTATGTTGTGGCATGTGGTTTATGTAACAGGATTCAAATTTAAACTGGGTCATTAAGGCAGTATATATGGTTATTGAGCATGTATAGATGGTTTTGTTAGCAGTACCAGGTGCTTATACACTTGGTTTTTAACTGTCACTTTTTTCTTCTTGTTAATTATACTTAAATTTTTTATGTCAAAAAACAGGTGTGATATATTTTCATAGATGGGTGAATTGAATGTTTCGTGTGGGCTGTTTGCGAAAGGTATTTTTTTTTATTATATATTTGTGGCTTTTTTAACATTGTTTATATTACTTAAAAAATTAATAATTATTTTATCTTTATCCTTTTTGTAGATCGAGAAGGACCATTTTTCCGTGACGATAGTAAGTATTATTCAAGATAATATGATTTTTAGTTTTGTTTTGGTTTAATTTTTTTCTTGTTTCTTAAATTTGCAGATATTTTAGTTTCTTCATCGCATCTGGTTGTTTCGACTGAGCAATATCATGAGAGGTATTTGAAGGGTTACTGGTTCATGTCAGGTGATCACCACGAGATACCATGTAGGGTCGCAGTTATAAGAATCGAGTCATTGGAGTTACATCATGCAGTCATTCATCACAGGCATCAAAATGTAATAAGGCCGTTGTCTGTATTACGTCATCAAAATTGCACATATGTTGCAATTGACGTGTTCGATTCAACCTTAAGGTCGATTACCCGTGATTTGAAATATTGTTTGATCGATGGTGATTTAACCGAATATTTTCGGGCGATTTTTAGGTATGAATTTTATTTTATTTTTAATGTTTTTGTTTTTTATCTTAGTTTTTTACTATTTTTATTATAAACAGGCAGATAGTTGATGCTGTTGACAATATCTATACTGCATACATCAATTTTCCTGAAATATCGATGGATGACGTATTTATACAAACCCGCGACCCTCCCGATGTTCGGATATTCTTCTCTTCTGGTGAGTATTGTGTCGCTTTTTGTTTTTTGTTTGTTTATATTCGTTATTAATGTTAAATTTCTTTTCAGGGACAGAGAAGAATAATGTTTGGAAAATGGAAGCGTTTGGTCGTCTTTTTAAAGCATCGATACGCCATTTCCAACTCTCTTCAAAACACGAGATTATGTACCTGATACAGAGTCTTTCTCATGCAAGTTCTAGAGTGCAACGACGGGGATTGTAAGTATTTTATTTTGAATTCTCATTTCAAATAATTGATGTGTGTTTCATATTTTATTTAAAAAAAGGCTTCTCTTCACTGTGAGGGTTTTAAAAAAATACTAGAATTGAATGTGCTACTTGTGATATTGAAGGACTCTAGTAGATTTCAACTCTATTATAATTGATCCATGTTGTATTTTCCTCAAGCATTAAGCATCTGTTGAAGCTATGGATTCACCTGAGTTGCCTTGATGAATACTGTACCCTTTATGGATCTTAGGGCTGAAAGAAAATCAGTAATGCTAGGATGAATTCGGTACGCATTGATTATTTACTTTAGACGGTTCGATGAATTCGGCACTGGATGAATTGTCCTGTAGCATCCTCCTCAAGATACATGTACTATTGCATGCTGAAGATCTTCAGGGTGAAGCTGTTGCTTAATTAGCATGCAGCAAGTGTGTGAATCTATGATGTAAATGCTATGCTCATTGCTTCATCCATTCATGATCTAGTTGTTCTAAATTAGTGATGTATGTTCAGGTTATGAAGGAGCACCTAGAACCAAGTATTTCTAGATACAATTTATTAATATTGCGCCTCACTTTTAATCTTTTATGCCTTTAGGTTGCTTTTTATTCCTCACTTTTTATGGCTATATATATATATATATATATATAAGCATCATCTCTCCCAGGTTCATGCTTATGCATGATGGTGCTTCATTAATTCATATTTTGGTTTGACTTATTGAGTTTGTAGGTAATCACATGGACCATTCTTGTTTATCACCTGGTCTAATCATATTGTTAAGCAACATGTTCAGCTCCGACTGTGTAAATTTACCGTGTCTGGGATGCTATTTTAATCTGTTTTCTCCGCATTTGTTTTATGGCTAGGCTTCATTTTTTGGTTCAGCTTATTGGGTTTGTAGATGGTAACATTGACCATTGTTGTTTTAAATATAAAAAAAATTGGCTTATCATCACAGGCGTCCACGAAAGAGGATTTTGTCATCTCCATTTTTGTGGAAAACATCTACAAGAAGTCAATTTTTGAGGGATCTCACTGAAGCTATGCGAGATAGAAACATGATATTTGATGCACACATTTGGCTACAAAACATGAGGAACGGATCATGGATTCAATATATGGACCGTAAACTCCTTTTTGACATGGAACAGAAACATCCAGTGCAGAATTATGCTTATCCGAGTAGTTGGGATTATTGTTTAATTTTTTTCCGCAACCTGCTCACGCACCACAGGTCAACCAAAGACACTGAGGTATGATATTTCTATCAAACATAAATTTCTTTAATTAATTGTAGTAAATTTTGTATGTAAGTCTTTGTTTTAGGGTTTGATCGGTCGCACGAGAAGGGGGCTTCCAAAGGCTGAAAGATATATGCGGAAACTGTTTCCGGAGATATTAGTGGAGTTGGTAGAAATGGCTCAGCATTATCACATTAAAACTGTCATGCCTCGAGATTATTAAGGCAAGTGTTTTGGATTTTTTTCTGCTCTTTTTATTTTGTATTATTTTGATATTTAGATATGCATTAATAGTGTCATTTGTATGTCTACATGCAGGAATTGTTTGAGGGTTTGAATGGATTGATTAACGCAAGACTTATTGATTCAGATAGTCGCTGCCATTCTTAACATTGCGAAAATATTATGTTCGGCCTTGTACTTAAATTTATTTCTTGTAACACTGTTATCAGTGGAAGGCCTATCCAGTTTAGAATTTTGCAGCTGGTGAAGAGTTTTTGTGGATATGATTAATATTGGGTCTTGTTCTTTTAACTTTGTTTTCTGTCAATGTTATTCACCAAACCACATTTTCCATTGTAATCTGTAAGGGTGTCGTCCTTTTTTATATTCGTTTGTTTCTTGACATTCAACGTGGGGGATGCGGTGAGTAAATTTTCCAATTTTTCCTATCTCCCTTCTTCTTTACTCCCTTGAACCATTCCCACCTTTGATTAACATTAATATAGGTACATTGTTTCCCCAGGCATCTTCATGTCTTTTCAAACTTGAAATTCTCACCTCATGAGTAGTTTTCTTTATATCATTTTTAGCCTTCAAAAGAAAGAGAATGTGGGCTGTGACTGAATAACTAATTGTCATGCCATTTTTGAACATGTTCCTTTAGGGGCCATCTTAAAAAGTGTCATGTTCATGAGCAAATGAATTTTTTGAGTTCCATTGCAATATTTTTAGGTAAAGTTTGTTTAAGTGCCTGAAATGAATGTGCCCCTCAACATTACTCCCCCACGACCAAAACAAAGCTAGATTTTATCCCTTTAATGGTGTGAGTATGTTTGGAAAAATTGGAAACGAATAAGCCAATTATGCTCCAATGCACTCTTTTCCTCAAGCATGATCACATAGAGGTAGCGTTTGGTACAATAGTTGGGTTTAAAACTGCGATTGCAAAAAACTGTCTCTCCCTAGCTTTCTGAAATCGCAGCCTTTTGACACTATTTGTCTGCAATCGCAATGTTTAAAACTGCGATTGTAAAACTGTTTGGTTGCACGATTACAGAACCAGCTTCCTGCAATCGTAAACTATTTGGTTGCGTAATTGCGTAAAGCTGCGCAATTGTGTAATCAAACGCTACCATATAATTGTTGCACATCTGACCTGAGTACCCCAAAGTGCATGCCAAAATTACCACTTCAATGTAAAAAGTGCATGCCAAAATTACTACTTCAATGTAAAAAATTTGTGTTCGCTTGACCAAAAAATCTTTCTTATTTTCCATGAGGAATTACCTTACCACGTTTCACTATAGAAGAGGAAAGATCTATCAATGTGGGGGCATAGCACCTGAAAGTATATAAACAGATGAGAGCTCCCATAGCAATTCTCTAGTAGTTGAACAATAATTTGTAGTTTGTACAAACATGAAAAGTAAAGAGTATATGAACCCAGATTATATAAAGCACTCGCCCTTTTTCAATGTCATCATCCAGATCAAAATAATCAGCAGGATTTCATCATCATCAATGCTCTTTTTGCTCATGCCCTGTTTACTTTTACTCATCTCCTCTTCTCCTCCATCTTCTTCACCCTTCTCAGCAGCATCCTCACCACTGTCACCTTTTCTTTTCCTGCGCCGATTTCCATCAGCCACCTCACCTCTTTCAATTTCAGTTTTCTCCACTGCACCAAAAGCCACACCTCCATTAGCTTCTGCCTTCATCATCCATCTTTCATATCCATCTGCTGTCTTTCTCCTGTTTCTCATCTTGTCTTCAGCTTCTTCTAATGTAAGTTGTTTGTATTGAGCTATTTTGTTAAAGTTGTACCTGCAAAAGAGAACAAGCATAACACCTCATATAGGACATCATATGAAAACCAGTGCATGAAATACAAGCTGCATTAAATAAATTTACTTGGACCCATGAATAATAAATGAGAGCAGAACATTGTCCATCATTAGCAATTTATATCATGTAAAACTAATTTAAAAGCTGCCATGAGCCATAAATATAAATAAGCATGCTCTGTACAAATGGACTTTTCTCGGGGAAAAATAGCAAATAGTTCAAAAAATAGAATAGACAACAAAAGAAACCACAAGTCATCCATACCAGGAGCCTGTTGGAACAGCTACAAACTCCTTTCCATTGCCATGCATCATTAAAATATAATATGCAGTCGACTGAGCACCCTCAGTCTGCCCCTTTTACTGATGTTGGCCAGTCTCATCCTCCAAAATCCAAGGTTTGTTCTTCAATTTCCCATGTGTGACATAACAGAACATCAATACATCAATTGATCACAACAAAAAATAAGAGAGATCAGCACTGCTCTTGCATGAATTTTATCAATGTGATAAATTCCAGATATGCCTTTGGAAAGGATTCTAGAAAGGGAATACGTTGTTTCAAAGAAAATAAGCTTGTCCACTTGATAAATGTAGTATGCAGTCTCATAATGTTGAAAGCCATTTCAACAATAATAGATGTCTGACGTATGTTTGATGACAAAAAATCATTTCAGAGGACATGCTAGTCAAGGTTAGCATGTATTGGAGTCATGATATAGGCATGTTGGGCATGTTCCCAGAGGCCCGGGAGTTGCATGTTGGGCATATTCCCGGAGGCCCGGGAGTTGGGGGGCAACACCCCCCATGGGTTGCAGGCCCCCTAGGCCAGAGACCTTTATGTTTCTAGGGTTTGTGCATCTTGTATTTATATAAGAGACCTTTCGGCCTCCATTATTGAATATAAACATTATTCAATTTATTTCTTCTACATGGAGGTATTGTGTTTTCATGTTTAAATCAATTAAAAAGGTCTAGGCTATATTAGCCTAAATTTGAATGGCTGAACATTGCTTATTGTGAGCAAGGAATTCTTACAAGTTTGCAATGTTATGAGAAGGTAGACATTTCATAAAATCCAGCATAAGAGGCATGCCAAAGAAAGCCTTTTGCCTGCAAATTTAATGCCCATCTTACTAGAAAACTATTTAAGTGGCTTCATTTTGAGGGTATTTAAACTCACGTGCAATAATCAAGTTCAAAACCTTCAAAAGATGACACTTATTGTCATTTAGTAGAACATGAGAGCAATAAGGCTAGTGCTACCAACAATAATGAGATCATGCAGAAATGGTGCTTTCTTCAGATGTACCCATTATATTAAAAAAAAAAGGAAAGCACTATAATCAGATGTCAAAGTCAAGCAAGTACCCTCAAACTGTCAGTTAACTGACACCCTTGGACGCCTTATTTGTGGAGAGACCACTTGTTCTCTGCGCATTTCTTCTTCGAAAAACTTGGCAAACCCATGGAGAATCTCCCCAACGAATACATCTTCTGTGTTGATCTCACCCCAACCTTATATTCCTGCACGACATGAAAGACAACAACTCAATGAGACTCAAATGTCATTCAAATGTGAATCATCACTTCAAATCCCCAACGTCAATCCAAGTTGGAAAAAATACAATTACACCAACACCATCCAAACAAAAGGGGAATCCAAATTCAACCCAGTCTTCGCAATCAAGACAATACAGATCAACCCACACGTGGCTGACAATTTGGCTAGAGCCATGGGTTTACTCCCCATAGGTCTCGAATTCAAATCCTTCGGGGCTTAACTCTGTGCATTCCGGGTTTTTCAAGAAGAGTTGATGTTAGCATTCCTCGTCACCAAGTGGTAGGATATGATCCTAGAACCTTAGTTTGTTAATTAGATTTTTTTGTAATGGGGTACTCAAAATATAATTGGACTTAACTCTCCCTTGGCTTATAAAAAGACGGAGAGTACTTAAAAAACGGATTGTTTTTTTTAATATTATTTATGTCAATAATCCATTATTTGAAATTACGATGGATATTAAAATAATACATATTACAAAATATGATGAAACAAAGTCACAGCATTTCAACTTGATAATACAAATGAAATATAGCTATTAATCATAGGAGATGAGGGTGCGCACACGTACACTTGTCTAATAAAGTACACACATTGAAAAAAAAATAAAGTATATACTTAAAGCAATTGAATGCATATTTCATAATCTAATATCGTATGTACACCCACACACAAAGTTCGAGGAAAGTTAGAACTATAAAAAGTAACTACATGAAAGATGGTATGTATCATCTCTTTTCAAGCTTTTAGAAAATCAATTCTCATTTCAGAAATTCATTAAGGATCTTGGTTATTGAGATACATGAAATGACTAATTTATCTTGTCATGCACAGGGTATGTCATGGATAACATGTATAGCAAAACCTGGAAAATCAAGGAAGAAAAATGTTGGGAGTCCATCCTTAAACCTCAATTGATGAGCTTGAACTTTCACAAACTTTACTCTGGATTGTCTTGCAAAAAATATGACATCCTGAAGATTAGGCATTAAGAGAATGATTACTGCAAGCACATTTGAATTAAAGCATTTTTTTCCTGAATATCAATAAAATGGGAATAAAACATGGAAATGTCATAAAAATGGAACAAAATGAAAAGGGAAAAAAAATGCATCTCTGCCTATTCTAGATGGTTTTTCACATGAGAAGAACAAAAAACTTCTTATGTAAACATTGGCATGCTAAACAATATAAGATAAACAGCTATCAAAGGATTGTAATGGGCTTACAGATGGTGTGCCTCATTTATCACTCAACATGACATAGTTTTCTCCACCAATCCTCTGAGTTATACACATTCTCTTAATAATCTCTCTGAAAGCTGCCTTGTCCTGCAACAACAACACTGCCTGAGTGATCTAACTGGAATTAGATAAGCCTCAGAGCATCTTAACCTCAACCAATTGAATGAAGTCACATATATTTTCCTACAAGAATTGCATAATTAAAAGAAATATAAGAATTAGAAGATTGATTATATTTTCCGGATTTTGACAGCATTTTGTGTAACTACTGTATTTTTTTTTATTTTTACCAATGACAATTTCTCATTCTAACATTTGATACAATAATGATATGTTAGGATATCTATAGAAATTTTACAATCCGTGTTAGACACATTGAGAGAAAGATAGGTGCTAAATATGGGCACAAATTATAAAAGTATGGCTGGAGGATAATATGATCTCAATTTATTATATCATTCATAGAATTAAATCAGGCTGGAATAGAATATGATCTCAAAATATTCATGAAACTGAAAGAAAATTTCTATAATAATGGTATACGATCAGCAAAGCTTCATGGGGCAAAGTATTATTGTCATGCTAAAAAATTGAATGATCAAGTGACAAACCATATGATCCAACAGGGACTACTAGTGCATAGAAAGATTTTAAAAATGCAGCAAACAACAGAAATTTAGACTATTCAAACCATGTAAATTTTGATATAAACTGTAATCTACTATACACACTTGTCACCTAAAACCAAGGTAGGTCATTAGTGCCAAATTCAGAAATTTTAGTGGATATGGATCTAGATAATAAAGATCTACCTCTTTGCTTTGTAGTCTTGACTTAAATTTTGTAACAAGATCTTTTGTTGTCACTGGAGCGATCTGGACCATAACAGTTCTGATCTCATCTTCTATATCAAAACAAACAGTGGACGTTGATCCACTATTTGAGAATGATGGAGCTGAGCTATTAGAAGGCACTCTATTTCGAGCATTACTAGCAGGTTCATCTAAGACAGACCATGGTTTTGAGACCTGTATCAGATGAATATAGAATATCGGTCAACCAAAGAAGCAGTATTGCCCTAAAAATTATATCTAACGTTCAAATGTGCAACATGGGAATGTCGTACATTGTCTGTCTTAGCTTTCTTCACAGAAGCACCATTTGTGGTCTTCGCATTATCAGAACCATGTTTTCTTTTTGACTTTCCTGACTTGGATGCAGATGAAATTCCACGAGAAGATCCAGAAGGTGCTGCTTTTGAAGAAATGTTGTCAGATTGTATTTCTTTTGGTACATCTTTCTGCTTTGGAGCAAACACAGCAGAATTGCCAACCTCATCCTCCACCTGCACATGTCAAAAACATAGATCACATGTGATTTTCCTTGAATAATTGCACAACCTGCCACCAGGGACCTTCGAGTAACATGAGCATACTAGCAGGGTTGAAAGGAACATGTTTACACATCACCCTTACTTGTGGATGCTGACCAGCCTAATCCTGACCAACAAGAACTACCTCTAGAAAAAAAAATACAGAAAGTAATGCTGCAGTTCCAGGAGGACAAAAGGGAAAAATCAAAACAAAATTCAAACACGTGGTGTAAATGTATTCTTAAATCCTGAATATGAACATTAGAGGGGCATTCTGAGAGGTTGCATGGATGCAGATAGATCTTCATCAAGCTGCCCAATATTTTCTAGACTAACAAGTTAAAAAATAGAGAGGTGAAACTAGATAACTTTACTTTTTGTGGTTATTCAAGCATGCCTCATTTTAATCTAATCACTTATTTACTTGGTGCTTAAGAGGTCACACCATTTCAAAAAGAAAAAGAAAAAAAGAATTAAATGAAATTCATGTTTTATGTCATGGAAATTCATCCATTAAAGCCACCAGTTGACGTCGTCACATCACACTCAGATGGCTGGCTAGACTAGCCATTTATTTCCATCACAAAATCTCTTGAAGCTCAAGGATATCAGGAACCCAAAAGATTTCAATAGGTAAAACATGAACTCACATCTTCTTCTTCCTTCTCAGTATCCAATTCATTTAGTCCACCCGCTCGCTTTTAGCTTCTTCTAATGTAAGTTGTTTGTATTGAGCTATTTTGTTAAAGTTGTACCTGCAAAAGAGAACAAGCATAACACCTCATATAGGACATCACATGAAAACCAGTGCATGAAATACAAACTGCATTTAACAAATTTACTTGGACCCATCAATAATAAATGAGAGCAGAACATTGTCCATCATTAGCAATTTATATCATGTAAAAAATAATTTAAAAACTGCCATGAGCCATAAATATAAATAAGCATGCTCTGCACAAATGGACTTTTCTCGGGGGAAAATAGCACATGGTTCAAAAAATAGAATAGACAACAAAAGAAACCATAAGTCGTCCATACCAGGAGCCTGTTGGAACAGCTACAAACTCCTTTCCATTGCCATGCATCATTAAAATATAATACGCAGTCGACTGAGCACCCTCAATCTGCCCCCTGTACTGATGTTGGCCAGTCTCATCCTTCAAAATCCCAGGTTTGTTCTTCAGTTTCCCGTGTAACATAACAGAACATCAATACATCAATTGATCACAACAATAAACAAGAGAGATCAGCTGACACGTAAAAACATGTAACAGGTAAGTTGTCTAAGTTTGCAATGGTCTGAGAAGGTAGACATTTCATAAAATCCAGCATAAGAGGCGTGCCAAAGAAGCCTTTTGCCCGCAAAAAGTCAAGCAAGTACCCTCAAACTTTCAGTTAACTGAAACCCTTGGAAGCCTTCTTGGTGGAGAGACCACTTGTTCTCTGTGCATTTCTTCTTTGAAAAACTTGGCAAACCCGTGGCGAATCTCCCCATTGAATACAACTTTTGTGTTGATCTCACCCCAACCTTATATTCCTGCACGACATGAAAGACAACAACTCAATGAGACTCAAATGTCATGCAAATGTGAATCATCACTTCAAATCCCCAACATCAATCCAAGTTGGAAAAAATACAATTACACCAACACCATCCAAACAAAAGGGGAATCCAAATTCAACCCAGTCTTCGCAATCAAGACAATACACATCAACCCACACGTGGCTGACAATTTGGCTAGAGCCATGGGTTTACTCCCCATAGGTCTCGAATTCAAATCCTTCGGGGCTGAACTTTGTGCATTCCGGGTTTTTCAAGAAAAGTTGATGTTAGCATTCCTCGTCACCAAAAAAAAACAATACAGAATTCAAACTCGCCAATTAAATAAACAAGAAAACCAACTTCTGGGGGAATGCAAAAGAATAAAGAATCCACCCAAACAATGCAAACCTCTGAAACAAATTCCATGCAAATTGAGAGCGACTGGAAATTTTTTTTTTTTTTTTTTTGGGGGGGGGGGGGTGCAAAACATAAAATCCTTCCATCAAGATTCCATTTTTAACCTTTTTAATGTATGATTTTAATTCATACCAAGAGAGGTATCCCCTCCTTAATGAGGAGATCTGAGTTCGAGTCATGTCGCCTGTTGATAGGACTGATTTGATCGAGAAAAATATTTACCAATAAAAAAAAGATTCCATAAGCATCCTATCAAGAAATCCACAAAAATTAATCGCAGACCAAACCCTAAATCCCAAAATCGAACAACAAACCACACTAGGCAAACAGTCTGAACCCCTGCATAATGAGAATATCAAGAGAGGGACACCGACCCGGATGAGGCGAGAGATGACGGAGCCGCAGGCGTAGCACTTGGAGCGGGCGGCGGCCATGGCCTTGCCGCACGAGAAGCAGAGCGTCACGTGCTTGCAGTTGCTCCCGTACAGGCCCTTCGTCGACCCGCACCCCTCGCACGAGCTCTTCAGCACCAGATCCATCGACGACGCCGCCGACGCGTGCGCTGGTGGGGGCGGCGGCGCCGCCAACGGCGGGGCGTGCATCGTCATCATCGTCTTCCTGCTCCACCTCGCTTTGATTGGAATTTCAAAATCGCGGCTTTCATGGTTTTGGGGGGGGGGGGGGGGGGGGGGGGGGGGGGTTATAGCGAGACCTCGAATTGATTTTGTGAAATCAAATGAACGGTTGGGATTGCGTTTGTTAGTTGAGGAGGTGTTGAGATTCTTCCATCAGAACCGTTCGTTCCACGGGGTTTTAAAGAAAGCACGCGTCCGAGAAAAGGCCCGCCCAAATATTTTGCAATTAAACCCAAAACTTGTTATAGACTTACATCTTAGTCCTCATCGATAAGGGTACAACTTGAACAGGTTTAACCCGACCCAACCCGGTTAGTGCTTGAGTTCAGGTTAAGGTTGCGTTTGGTTGCGCAATTGCAAAACTGATTTTTATGCAAATGTTGGGGTTTTAAAACTGATTCTGCAAACCATTTCAAAATGCCATGACAGTGGCGTTGGAATCGCATCGATCTACTTCAAACATAAGCAAGCAGAAGCGGTCCACATAGCACCGGATCTATTCTCCGGGTTGCATATGTACCTTCATGAGATCTCCCAGAATTTTTTTGTGTTTTCGATTGCATATAAAATGCTCAGCGAACAAAGTTTTGAGCTCTTCAAAGCACCGGATAGATCCTCCTGGGAGTTGATGGAACCAACTTAAGGCTTGAAGGGAACATTCGGCACATAAGCTCGTCGTGTTATTCGTACAAAGCCATGGCATGTCGGAAGCTTAGAACATGGTCGAACGGGTCGGTCGTCCCGTTGTAGAGGCGGAACTTGGGCTGGACGAACTTCTTCGGCGGCACACGATGTAAAATGCCACGGATAAATGGGAATTCGAATCCCTTCAGGGCTCTAGCGATAAAATCGCGGTCCCGGGTGTTGGTCACCACGCTTCTGTACGTTTGTCTAGGCTGTCCTCGCCACTCATTTTCGAACTCCTCGTCGGAGGATGCCGAGTAGCGACTGAGGTTTCTGAAGCGTTCGTGCCCAAGTGGCTGTTCTGGACAGACACGTTTTCCTAGATGCTCCCCGTATGGGGAACGTTCTCATGGCCCGCCCTGGACTGGCCTGGCCGGTGCGTCTTCTGGGGGTATGTTTGACTCTGCAGTTCTCCTCTCTTGGTGCTTGAGTTCTCCGCCGGAGCAGTATATTGACTCCCCGCCTCGCTCGTCCGCCCGTCGGCTTTGGTGGTCAGGTTCATGCGGGTCAGCATCTACTCTGATCGGGATTTCTTGGTTCCGTACTTTGGGAGCAAGTGGCGGTGGAGTGACGTCTTGCTTCTTGAGGAACTGTTCCATTAAATTTTCAAGATGATGATATTTCTCGCTCATCTCCTCCAGTTCCTTGGCGAAATCTCGATTAGCTTCCGGCGTTGGATGTTGCAAGGTGGCTCCTCCTACTCCACGGTTTGGAAGTGGGGGAGGGTCTTCCGGTGTCTCACGACACCCATCTGTGCCTTGCTCATTGATTGTTGATCGGGTTCTGGTCATCACCATCTTCTCGGGTTTGAAAGCTGGGACAGATTTTTGCTCGATCCCACAGACGGCGCCAATTTGTGGGGGATGAAATCCGATCTTCCCCTCGTGGGCCGGATCTTCATCGATCCGGGCTCGAAGTGTTGGACCGAGAAGCGATGTACGAGTCGGCGCCCCGATCTCCAAGGTGGGCCTCCGTCAACACCGTGGACTTCTTCTCCTTCTTCGGCGGAAGACACCTGCAACTCACACCAGTGTGGTGCCGGCTAACACCCCTCCGACGCTCAAGTTAGTATTCACTCTTCGAGAGGAAGAAGAAGACAAATCTTTTAGACACTTGAGCTTTTTTCAGAGAGAGAAAGTCCTTACCTTCAGGGGTTGGAGATGGCCCACTTTTATAGGGGAGAAGGGCATGTCGAATTAGACCTCAGGGTGTGAATGTATCATGTGATCGGACCTCCACGTGGCTATGGGATCAGCCGACACGTGTCGTCTAGGGATCATCTTCTAGTAACCGTTTCTCTGACAGATAGTCCTTTTTGGGTGCCAGGGAATATTCGTTGATAAGGTCGTTATCTTGGCAGACAGGGTGTACAGAGACCTCCCTATTCGCCTCGATGTCGTGGTCTGGATGGTTGACGTCCCTGACGACCGAGAGTTTAACTGGTTGTCTTATTGATCTGTTCAGCTGATAGCCTGATCTACGCTTCTTTGGTCCGTGCGGACGTCAGGCCGTTCGGATTTCTTTAGTCCGACTAGGCGATAAGGTTGACTGGGATCTTATAGCTCGACTAGGCGATAAGGCCGTCCAGGTCCCTATAACCCAACTGGGCGAAGAGGCCGACTAGGGTCTTATAGTCCGACTAGGCGATAAGGCCGACTAGGATCCTATAGCCTGATTAAACGATAGGTCTGTCCACTCAGCATGGCATCTAAGTGGGCCTTTCGTGAGCTTTGTAATTGGGCCAACTATGACGTCTACCAGCGGGGTACTTCACCTATAGATCATGCATCCTCTGCTCATAACACTCTTGTTGTTTAGCTACGATAGTTTTGGTCTCCTACAGTTTTAATAACGGAATATGCCCAGAATATTTTAACTCTGTTAAAGAATTTTTAACCACAGGGGGTTATTTGCATTTATGGTGTGTTTACAGGGGGTTATATGGATATATTCATATTACAAGGGGTTATATGGATATTAGGAAGATTACAGGAGATTATATGGATTTTTCCCTAATATATAATATAACATGCCACGCATATAACTACAATGAATTTAACAAAAATACAGGGTATGAGCGAATATTTTTTATGTAGATCATTAAGAACCCACCGATACAAACCTTTCTCTTTAACAAAGAGCTTCTCGTGCTGATAACGTGTTGTGGAACAAAGTAAAATGCACAGAGTAAATAAGCAAACACTAAAAAGAAAGACAATTTGTGTAGTGACTTATTATTTTAAACTTGTTCATGACAAATACATTGAAGAGCCCTCTATTTATAGGCTCAAGTACATATCATGGGGTGATGAGAGTGGGGGTGTAGGAGAGTGGGAAGTTAGGAGTGGGATGTGGTCATAGTTGGTAGTTATAGAGGGGAGTGGATTGTGTGAGTGTTGGGAGTGGAGTGTGTGGAGAGGGTGGTTGTTATCCACCATGTCACAACATATTTACATATATTTTTCATTTTCCATTTATTATATATATCATTCTTCTTGGATCAATTTGTTTTCTTCAAAAATCTCAGCATTCTTAGGCTTTATTTGGATATGAGTTAAGTACATTCTGCGTTTGAAAAGTTAAAAATTCTCCAACTCAGATCCAAACACATTTTCAGTGTTCATCTTTTCAAATCATCTTCCTTTTTTGACAAAAAATCTCTCATGATTTGTTATTTCTAGTGTGTGTGTGTGTGTGTGTGTGTGTGGTGCGGTCCGTTCGGATCACAACATATACGTCTTTTAAAGAGATATATACATCGGTAAAAAAAGCATACGCCTCATTTGAAGGTATTCACATCTTTTTAAGGGATATATACATTAGTAAAGAAAACATATGCCTCATTGAGGTGTTGCACACTTCACATAATCAAAAATACATTCAATGAAGCAGATGCTTTGTTTACTAATCGCCCGGATCGCATATTACTGTAAATTTTAATTTTATAGTCAGAAATTAAAATTAAAATTAAAATTGATATTAAATATCAATTTCTTTTAAAAAAATTAGAAGTCCAGGAATCAATTTCATAAATCATTCTAAATTGTGGATTCAAAAAAACAAAAAAAGTGGAAGGTCTCATAAGTGGTTTTATATCAGTCCAAGTTTGGACGGCTTTGTGGATCCATGTTTTTTCTTTCCATCTTCCGCTCTCTGAAAGATGTGATCGACCGAATGCAGGCTATCCGACGTTGGTTCTTCTGGAGGGGTACGTTGCAATCATGCAATTCACCGTGCCTAGTGTGTCGGAACGTGGTCTATTGAAGTAAGAGGCGGGGGGGACTTGGAGTTCTCAACTTGGCGAAGGTGAATTGCGCGTTACTTTCTAAATGGTGCAGGAACTGAATTCACAGTCCGGAAGTGAGGTGATTTCGCTTATTCAAATAGCGGTACAGGATCTCGAGTGACACAAGAGGAGTGGTTCTGGAACCCACAAGGTGGAGATCGCAGTTATGCAGAGGTTTCTTCGAGGATTGACCGACGTTCAAGGAGGAATTGGTGTGGGAGCTTGGTGAGGGTTCTTCCTTCCGTTTCTGGGACGACAGGTGGTGCGCACTGCGTTCTTTGCGCTCTCTTTTCCCAAGGCTTGCGGGGAAAGCAGTCCAATCAGAAGGGAGGGTCTGCGACTTCTGGATCGATGTGACGCCAAGTGGGGAATGGGATACCCACAAGTGTAGGGGGCTGAGAGACAACAAGATCTCTCAATTTTCTGAGCTTTTGGGGTTTGTTCATGCGTTCAAACCAATCGAGGGGGTTGAAGACTCGGTATGTTGGGCCGGAGTTCACAACCAAGACTATTCAGTCTGAAGGGGATATGAGTGGTGGAACAGGGGCTCGGTGGCAGACAACGTGTTTATCTCCAAGGCAGCGGTAATATGGCAGGCTAAGATTCCTCTTAAGGTGAAATATTTTGCTTGGTTATTACTTCAGGATCGGATTGTTACAAAGGTCTTCCGAGCTCGATGGTACCCACTCGAGGACACGGGTTGCTCTCTGTGCAATGGGGAGACCGAATCCACTGACCACCTTTTTTGCCAATGTCCGATGGTAATTTGTCTGTCGTCTGGGTTGGCCGGCATCTCAAGGAAGCCATTGCGATTTAGGTCAATGGAGGAACTATGTGAGACGGCGAGACGCATGAGATGGAGAAAGTGATAGGAGTAAAGCAGGGTCATTTTGGCTTTCCATTATCCCGGCGGGCGCTTGGGCAATATGGGAGGTCAAGGAATGCGGTAATCTTCAAAGAGTCTTCTTTCTATTTTGAGAACCTATGAGAGTTGGCATTGCTTGGCATCAAAGACTGGGACAAATGGATTTGTGGGATTGCTAACATCCAAATTAGTTATCACGTTTTCCATATCACTGTGTAGCAATGTCGATCCAAGGGTTTGGGTAGAAGCATTTTCTATCCGCTCCTTTTGTTTGACGGGCGCGTGTATCTCTTGTTATGAAGTTGTATTTTCCTTTTTATTTTTCGCAATTCTCTCACCTCCCATTCAGACATGTTTTATCTTGAATTCCCGTTTGGATAAAGACATAAATTATTCTGGGGTTTATACATATTCTCGGAATTGTTGACTTTATCAATGGAATAAATGATTTTCTTTTTTATTGTGTTTTCAGCTATGCTCATTGAAAAATATAAAAATAAATGTTGGAGTGTTCGGTTGATGAAGAATAAAATATAAATAAGGTATAAAAAGTTGATTGGACATGTGAGCCTCATTGATGTATAAGAGGTGATGAAAAATGATTTGATGTGATAACATGTGATTTGAAAGATGAATCCATTTATATTAGTGGAGGAATAACATTATTACATGGGGGACCTGAAATACAAATATCAGTTTATTCTTACCTAATTCTGCATAGCTATACCCCTTTATACCACCCATCCAAACAGCTTTTTTACCCCTATTCCCTTTTATCCCACCCTATTCCCCCTTTAATTAATTCCCCATCCAAACGAGCCCATTTGAGAATAAAATATGTCTACCTTTTATCAAGACACAGAATAAGACATTAAAAACATGCATTTGATGAATGATATGAAGGGACTAGGGCTGAAATGCAAATAAACCTTTCAGTAAAGCCATATATGTAGCTCTTGATCAAAATGACAATAGAATTATGTAGCTAAAAAATATAATCAAAATATCTTAATTCTGTTGACACACCTCTTAAAAGGGTTTAAATTATGGATAAGTATCATTTTCTAACCCAAGGATATTAATGATTTTAAATTTTCAAATGTAGATCTTTGACAATATAAGATTGATGGATAGACTTATACAATAAAATATTTTTTTAGTTAATAACATCCTTTCATTTATAACTTCATTACAAATTTTACTAACTTATTTTACAATATCAATATTATCAAAAATATTATAAAGCATATAAATAGGATTTTAAAAAATCAAGATTTTGATTTAGAAAAACTTTTAATTTTTTTTATTTACACGCACATCGTGCGTGAATGAAAACTAGAATGATACAACCATACCCAACAAGAAAAATAAAAAGAAAAAAGAAACTGACAATCACATCGTGCGTGAATGAAAACTAGAATTATATAACCATAACCAACAAGAAAAATAAAAAAAGAAAAGAAAAAAGAAACTGACAATCACAATCCATACACTATGTTCCACGTTTTAACAACAGGTTCATAAAGGGATTCCATAAACACCCCAAAAGCTTAACAACCTTCGTCTTGTCTTCTTTGATACACACATTAACTGAAAAATAACACACACAAACTCACCAAACTATGGTGGTCGACCAATCGCCACAACCAAGAAGATCCCTGCACACCACCTCACGTGTGAGTCAATTATGAATGATGTGAGAGATCTCAAACATAATAAATAAAATATATTTATCCAATAATAGAAATACAAAACAAACACAACATTTTGTCAAATACATTATGAACCATTGAGATGCAACCCCCACTTAATTTACAGCATGCACCACATTCATAATAAAACAAGAAAAATACTTATCTGGACATCCCCAATCAGAAATAAGAATCAAATTTATTCGGGTCTACTAGTAGCATGTGATACACCTTAAAATACATAAGATCTGACAGAATACAGCCCATCACATGAAACCCAAATGTCTTACTTGGGTAACTTTCAAGGAATAAAAAAATGCACCACCACTTATCGATCCGGAATTGACCCCCCCCCCCCCCCCCCCCCCCCCACCGAAAAAAACAAAAACAAAATGGACCTTGCCCCCACGCAAAATCTATGGACCCGACAATTAAAATGGGTCAGGTATGTATCCACCCTGACCCAATCCTATAGACTCATTTATCAAAAAGAAAATCTGGTGATTTTATATTCCTTGGCCCAACCCAACACCCTACAATCTATACTCATCCAAAATAATGACACCCAATGTTAATATCCACAATACTTCTCTCCCTCCCCAATTACACAATCCAAACCCTTTTGTCTCTAGCCTCTCTGTGCACCATAGATATTGGTGGGTTCTTCCTTTGCTTTGGTTCCAATTTACACCATGGTTTATTATTGTGCCATTGACCCCGTCCGCCAGATCTTGGACAGGATCCGAGTCGGTCCGCTTCCCAGTTGTGTCCGGATCCACCGTGATCCAACGAAACCCAACCCAGTGACACAGGCCTACCTATATACGGCCCTAAGTGATGCCTGGTCAGCCTAGGCGCACCCAACCCATTTCTTATGAAGAAAAGGTTCAAATCGAAAGATATAAATAAATAGTTGGAATTTAACAATAAACTATAAACTAACCTAATTGTTTGGCTAGAAAGTTATTCTATACAAAAAACGACAACTTACCAATACATTATCCATTGATACACGACAAAGAAAGTCAAAATGTCCATTAAAAATACTTTGATCAACCAATTTTGACAGTGATATGGGTCATGACCATCAAAGTATTGATTTTCATATTTTGGTGTCCAACAAGTAACAACAAATGGATGAAAGAACATCATGTAGAAAAAGTACAGCAATAATAACTGGAGAATTAACAATAATAAAATAACTTTCTTAGAAGAAAAAAAATGTGTAATTGATTAATCGTAGCCTAAGCATGCCTAGGCAGCTATGCACCATTGCGTAGAGTAGGAATAGTACCAAAACAGGAAGGAAAAAAAGAAGAAGAAGAAAAAGAATAGCAGGATAACAAGTAATTACACCACTTGAATGTGCGGTTACACGCCTATCACATGAGACACACCAAATAATCTAGATAAAGATCCAACAAGTACCTGATCAATCGAAGCTCAGCCTACAATCTGTAGCAAATTTAGCAAAAAGAAACTTGGAAATCAATAAAATTGAGATGCACAAGGTACACAAGGATGCAGATAAGAAAGAAAGAAAAGGACAACATTCACTGCACCTGCTCAACTTCTGCTAAATGACCAATTTTATATTCGGACAGCACTTGGTCCATCGATTTCTTCTGTCAATATCCATAGCCAGGAGAGCATATGTTACTATCTTCATTGAAATTAGAAGATCCATGTGTTTTGACTTTGCATTGGTGAATTTGAAACGATGATTTTCTGATGGACTCTCAAAATAGTGTGACGACAATGAGGTTACCTGTCTTCTGGCCTGGGTACAAAAATGCATATAGAACTGAAAAAATATAAAGGCAGTTGTAAGAAGAAAAAAAATTCGAATGAGATATTCAAACGTGGAGAACAAAAACAGTACTCACTTCGTACGAGAAGAAGATACGAAGATCCGTCCCAGAAATAATTTTACGCAGCATTGGCTTATGTTCCGCAAACTTCTGTTGTAAAAGGACTGGTTTTCTATAATACTGCCACACACAAAATATTAGATTTATCATATGAAAGTTTGGGCAAAATATTAGAAAAGGAAGGAAGGCGTTGTGATTCACCTTTTCATAAGAATTCGCCTTAAAAAAATGGCAAAGCTCAAGAGACGCCTTCAATCTCTCCAACCTATAGGCCCTTTCAATATATTTCTGCACGGATGTGGCATGTAATCATAAAAAAAAAATACAGCAATAAATCATGCAAATTGGTAAAAAGAGGCAATACTTCTTGCCTTAATGTAGAAAATGAGATGGTCTCGATGCGCATTAGGATACATCTCCTTAAGTTCCCTCAAGTCCAGTTTATCAAGGATACCATTTGGATGACTATTAGCCTGTGCAATTAAATGAAATATCATGAATAGCTATAACTACAATAGCTTGTTATTGCTCACAGTGTATAACAATCAATTTCAATGGCAAATGCTGACCCAGACTAACCTTAATAAACCCTTCCCCTTCTGTTTCAATCTTGTTGTTTATTATCCTCTTCAACAGTTGTGCCTACAAAAAAATCACCATCAGATGGCAGCTAACTGGAAAATCCTATACATACTAGGATCCTTCTACTTATGATGACCGTTCCTAATGCAGAATGGATCCAGTGACATGGAAAAATGACCAGTTTAATGAGGAATAAAAAAGGTAGCACTGCTACTATGGGAGACAAATACGAAGAATGCACAAGAAACCATACCATTTTTTCAACATCATCTAAATCATTAAAAAAAAATGATATTTCAATACCATCTCCTTCTTGCGCTTTTCCTCAGGGGAAATTTCAGGATCTCTCAATGCCTTCTCTTTCTTGAGCATGCTTGCTTTGCTTTTAAGTTTCTTGATCGTATGATGTGATTTTCTCACTCTTAATGAGAGGATTGCCAGACTGTGTCAGGCAAGCAAACAAAGAGGATTGCACTTTCAGATATAAATATTTATAATGTATGGTTGATCAAATGAAACAGACATGATGATGATGTAAAAAGGAGATGGAGATTAATAAGGTATGGTTGATCAAATGGACATGTTTATAAAGTTAACTGGAAAAGATACATATTTACATGCAAAGATCTAAGAACATGTATATGAGAGAGTGACGGAGAGAGATAGAGAGATCTAGGGTTTTTAAAATTGTTCCTTTTTTTTTGGGTGTTTGTTGTTTGTGATTGATTTTACAGATCAAGATATCCAACCAAATGAAGAAGAAAAAGAAGAATACCTGGACATCGTTGTTGATGATGAGATCGACTGAATGACAAGAAAGAGAAAGAGAGGAGGAAATCCAACCGGAACAACAGGGCTAGGGTTTCCGTCACGAAGAAGATAAATATATGGAGACGCTGCCTGTAAATGGGCCGGGTCCTGCAAAGGCAGTATATAAGCGATATATGCTGTCTTATAATTTTTTATTAATAAAAAATCATTTTAATAAATTTTGAAGATATCACGAACTACTCTTAATTTTTATCACATTTTTAATCATATGTTATAACATTAATATTATAACAACGGTTACTAATATGTTTAAAAACTAACTTTCAAAAAAAATATTCACAAATCATTTTTTATATGATACTTGTGGCTGAAGAGAAGCATAAACTCATGTGAACTAACTATGTAAATTCATGTCACATTATTACATTAACATTATAGACAAAAACATGATTGTGTATATGTTAATGTTTATCTTTCTCTCTCAACCCATGTGTCACCTTTTCCATTAATAAAAAAACATGTATCACTTTTCCCTTAAGAAAAACCAATGTGTCACTTTAGAACTTTGCTACACACTCCCTATCAAATCGGCCCCTCTCACATACCCCTTGATGTGTCAAAATCTCATTTTCTGAGTATACCCAACTGCAAGCGGCAGTCAAGCAAAATAATAATAAATATATGAAAACCTCATTCCATTCTCGTCACAAAACTAACCATTGCACTGCGTGATGAATTAATTATAATCATAAACTCAACTCTAAACCCATGTTTGGATTAAAAATAAGCCCGGATAACCCCGGATAGAAATTTTATTGTGTTTGGAAAATCCGGATAACCCAGATAAAGTATGCTAGAATAAACTGGTATAAATTGGTACATGGATTTCAATCAACCCCTAGAATAAAAGTTATCATAGGTTATTCCATCCAAAGAATATGTGGGTTCACTGTCAAATCAACTGTCACCACCTCTTATAAATCACCTGTCAAATCAACTATCATTACTTTTTTACCTTTTATAAATATTTATTCATACTTTATTAACATTTTACTCAAACAATAAAATATTTATTCTTATATTTACCAATGAGAATAATTGAAAACACAACCAAACATAAAATCAATTTATCCTTATTTATACTCATTTATGCCAGAATAACTGTATACTCAAGAATAAATCATATTCTATATCCAAACGGAGGCTAAAAGAGACATACATACACCACCACAAAAAATGATAATGTTACGTATACTTTTTTTTCAGTCCTAAATCAGTTTACACATATTTTGACTTTATTAGTGTGTGTGTGCATTTTAATGGATTGTTTGAATCTATTTATAAAAAAAATATAAAAAATTCAAATAAGGTATATTTTTTTTTGTTATGAATGTATGAAGTTAATGATATACATGAGACTGAAATTAAAATAATAAAAAAAGACAACGTGTAACCGATAAAAAAAAATTATTTTTATTATCCAAGAGTTGACATGGTGCATGTCGGCCATTGAAATATAACTGTGGCTCAAACATTCTGTCAGATTTATTAGTGTGCATGAAGTAACTTTTTATGGTAATGTTGAATAACTAGCTAAACCATCACCATCTACATTAATATGCACACACAATGAGTTGACATATACACATGTAGGCCATATTTGTTTTTGGTATGTCAAAATATCATGCTTTTATAAAAACCTCCAAGTCCCTAATTTTTTTTATTTTTGTTGAATAATCATTATAGAAATTGATTGAATGAGTACAATGAAATATTTCGATGGGACCATGGTGACGCTGCGTTTGGTTTAACGGAATGTTGATGATTTTAAGTGCTAAGACCGTGACAGAGGGGATGGGGTCTCGCGAAGGAGAGACGGTGAAGAAGAGGAAGCCATGCTCCTAGGGTTTCGTGAGGAAACCCTTCGCTCAACTTGAGATGGGGCCTTTGATCAAGTGTTCCACGACGGTGGTGGAGGTCCGATGATTAGGGTTTCCGAGGGTGGGGGGGGGGGGTTGCGTGTGGTGCAGAGATGGGTGGAGAGAGAGTGGATATTGAAAGAGGGGTTAAATACCCTTCGTAAATAGCTGATATTAGTGCTGAAAATATGTTGGTTTTTTTTTTGTTAAAATAAGTTTTTTTTTAACACTTATTTGAGTGTCAAACAAACGGTGATTTAGTCCAAATAGTAATGATTTTTCGCTTTCAGTCCAATAACTACTGAAATTTGGGTGAATCAGACACCCCAAAAATATATGAAACAGATCTAAAATCTGGTACTGATAGTAACATTATTCAATTTTTGAAACGTTAGGGGACAATTGGAGTCATGATTCAATGAGCATGGGTACCAACAATATCATCTGTATTGAACTGCACATAATTGACTGTGCAATTTGATTAATAAGTTGGACAGTTTGATACCGGAGTTACTAATGTTATTAGAATCAGGGCTCATCAATCTGAACAAGAATCCATTCATTCAACGGTCCAGATCAAAGCTCTAAAACCTCGAACCCTCTTTCGCTGTCATTGTCACTCTCGATCCCCCCCCCCCCCCCCCGGCAATGGCTTCTCTTCGCCTGTCGACGAATCCATGCCGTCCGTTCCCCTCCCCCAACCACCCCCACAAGCACCCCCGCGGGAGACGTGGCACGTCCGCCACCGTCCGATGCTCGCTCTCCCACTTCCCGCCGCCGATTGACTCGGCGAGGATCAAAGTCGTCGGCGTTGGAGGAGGTGGGAACAACGCCGTCAATCGCATGATTGGCAGTGGATTGCAGGTGGGAAAGGTTTCATTTCGTCCAAATTTGTCTGTTTGTTATGTTTATGTTGGTAATGTAAGAAAACCCAGATTGATTTTCTGACCAAAATCTTGGCTTTTGTGAGTTTTGGTGTCCCAATGTGTGGAAATGATGTGGGTTTTTTTCGATTTGTTGTGTTGGGTTGTTTTGAACTCTTTTTTTTTTCTTTTTGATTGGGTTTTTTTTATATAGAATTGTGTATTGTGTTGTTGGCTTTGTAGGTGATTAAGATTGGGTTTAGTTTGTTGTTGAAGTTGGTATTGTTTTATGTTTTGATATACAAATGGTATTTTTTTTTTTGGGTTTCATTGGACTTTTAAAGCATGGAATGCGGCTGTTAATTTGGAATGATCTAAGTTGTTGATGTAAGGAAACCCAAGTTTGCAAATAAACATAAGCATATACATAAACACGATTTGATTTTCAGAAATCATACTTTTTTTGCTTTTGAAAATTGGTTTCCAGGGAAATAATTTATCTGTTTTTTGAAAATCTGCTTTGAAGTGACATTATATCTAAAAATTTGAGTCACACTTTCCAATTGATCATTCAAATTATTGGGTGTTTGGAAACATGTTTGCGGCAGTTGGCTTTCTTTGGCTTTCTGCAAAAGCAGAATCATCTAAAACTGTGTTTCCAAATGCCCCCTAAATCTCTATCTAATAATCAAATAAAGGTTGGAGAGTTCGTCATACTCATCAATGTTATCTAATAATCATGGATGGAAGGCATACACCTCTAACAAAAGGCCTGCACCTGTGTATGCCTCCATTGTACCTCAGAGCTATGCCTCATAGCGTGTGCCTCCAACGCTTTTGAAAACACTGTTTTGACATTCACTTGCTGTGTGTGCTCCGCTTAGATTTACAGTTGTCTAAATAACTGACTTGAAATTGAAATGTTATGTTAATTAATTAATTTTTTTTTAATCTATAATCTCTCATTGCAACTTGTTTCTTCTTCCTTGCATTGCCTTTTTGAACTTAAAGGCCATTTCTAATTATTATAGATTTTTGTATCAGTCGTCATCATCCGGTTCTCCAGTGAATAACTTTATAGATTAACTGATATTTCTTGGCATGGTTTTAAATTTCAGGGGGTTGATTTCTATGCCATAAACACTGATGCCCAGGCACTTTTACATTCAGAAGCAGAAAACCCACTGCAAATTGGGGAGCTCTTGACTCGTGGGCTAGGTTGGGCTTGTTTCAATCTGAATTTATTTCCAGTCACTTAAATTTGGCTGTACAAGGTTCAAGTAAAGCATCTAATAAAACATGCATTAACGTTTTGTGGTTAATATATATATTGGAGGTAGTTAAGTTCCTCTGCTCAGAAATGCAGGTACTGGTGGAAATCCCCTTCTTGGAGAACAAGCAGCAGAGGAATCCAAGGAAGCTATAGCCAGTGCTCTCAAGGACTCGGATCTTGTGTTTATAACCGCTGGAATGGGGGGAGGCACAGGTTCTGGTGCTGCTCCTGTTGTTGCCCAAATATCAAAGGAAGCTGGTTATTTGACTGTTGGTGTGGTCACTTATCCGTTCAGCTTTGAAGGTCGTAAAAGATCTCTGCAGGCAAGGCTAATGTTTTACACACAGAAAATGATGTGGTATTTCAGTTTATTGAAACATGTGGACAATATAATTTTTTTTATGCTTGATCATGCTATGCTCTTGCTAGTATTTTCTGTCTTACTACTGTATTTTTTTGTTAAGCGAACGATTGTTTGAAATTTTGCTATGACTATTCTATTCTCTTAAGAATATTTGAGCTTTTCTCTAACATGTGGCATTGATAAGTATTATGTTACCTTTCTCAAATGTGATTTTTGCTCTCATTTCAGGCACTGGAGGCAATTGAGAAGTTACAAAAAAGTGTTGATACTCTTATTGTGATTCCTAATGACCGATTGTTGGATGTTGTTGATGACCAAACTCCACTTCAGGATGCTTTTCTTTTTGCTGATGATGTTTTACGTCAAGGGGTACAAGGAATTTCAGATATCATTACAGTGAGTAGTCTTTTTGCCTACCAAGTGAATGTTGTTTCTATGTATAATGTGACAGTTGTACTGAATATATATAGAACTCTCGTTATTTTTGCAGATACCTGGACTTGTAAATGTCGACTTTGCTGATGTGAAGGCTGTTATGAAGAACTCTGGAACCGCAATGCTAGGAGTTGGTGTTTCCTCAAGCAAGAATCGAGCTGTGGAAGCTGCTGAGCAAGCGACTTTAGCGCCTCTTATTGGTTCATCCATTGAATCTGCTACAGGAGTTGTGTATAACATCACAGGAGGAAAAGATATCACCCTGCAAGAAGTGAACAAAGTCTCCCAGGTACTCGGTCTCCTTCGTTACAGTTATATAATCATACTATATTTTACATATATTACTTTTATGGTTTTATAAATTGTATAAAATAATCTGAAACTAAGCCCCTCAGAAACAGTTTTCTCCAGTCTTGGTGAAATATAGATGAGAAGCTAAGCTTTTCTTAACCATGTACGTCTGGCTTTAGTCATCTTGAATCCATTTGTTGATGCTGACACATCCCACATTCAAACTTGGTGAAACAACAGATTTACAGTCTGTGAAGCATCACGCGTTAAATTTGAACAATATATAATAATATATCAGATTCAACTACTTTCCGGAATGAAGGTCTTGATAACTATATCCTCTTTTAAATCATTTGGGAAATTCGAGCATCAGATACGGATTCGTAGCAGCCACTTGGATGTTTTTCAGATAATTGACAAGTTTAGTTGCTATTGCCAGAATTTTACAATTGTTGCGTCATATGTTATATTCATTCACTCGTAAACGATTTTATGATTACTAAAAAGAACAGGTACTACTTGATCATTAAAACTGACAAATGTCCCATGCATTCTTAGGTGGTAACAAGTCTGGCAGATCCATCAGCAAACATAATATTTGGAGCTGTTGTCGACGACCGTTACACAGGTGAGCTTCACGTGACGATCATTGCGACTGGCTTCTCGCAATCGTTTCAGAAAACACTACTGACCGACCCAAAGGCGGCGAAGATAGTCGACGCCCAAGATACAAAAGGTGGACCTCTCCCTCTGAAGACGCCGGTTTCAGCATCGCCTCTGCCGTCTCGGCCTCGTAGGCTCTTCTTCTGACCATTTTTCTTTCTTTGTTGATGATACTCAATAGTTCCATTCTTTTCGTTTCATGTGCTCTTGATTTTTGGAACTTTGAGAAGGGGAAGAAGAGGAGGCTGCTGGTTTTTGGAAAATTTGTGGAGTTTTTTTGTATAATTTTGGAGTTAGGACCAGAGAGCAGTTGTAAACAAATTGTTGTTTTTTGTGTTTTCTGTTTGAAATGTTATTTTGAGTCATCTTTTTATGCATTATATACTCCCTGGTTTAGCTTATGTCCATGTAAATAAATAAATATATAAAAAAAATTCAAGTCCAAACTATAGATATGATGAAATTATATGAAACAATGATTAACAATTAAATACAAAATAGTATATTATATATTAGGGTTCCGATCCTGTGACCCAAAATTTGATCAAATTTTTAACCACGTTTTAAGCCAATGACAGTATTTGTTATGAAAACTTGTGAATTATCACACTTAATGGTTGGATTCAAATTTGGGTCAAAGTTTTTCGTTATGAAATTTTTACCCATTTAAATTTTACAACCAATAGCATATTAATAATATCCAAGATGGAATATTATTTTTTAAGTTTAAAAGATAGAAAGAAAATATTATATCCTCTTAAACATATTAAAACCTAAATTAGCATTTGTTTGATGAGGGATATGAAGTTTGATGCTTTTTATGTCTGTTTTTTTTTTTTTTTTAGGAAATAGTACAAATTCATCAGTTCCACTTAGTTTGTTTTGTCCTGAAACACACACACCAGGTATAAACACATCCATCTATAAAGAAACACCAACAATTGCAGCTCACAATTACAATTTTGAGATAGTTGAATAATTCCAATCCAAGTCATCAGATAATAAATATGAACCTGCCATCAATTACATCTGCAAGCCTACAATCCCCATAAATCATTCACTATGAGGTCACACCTTTCAGAGGAACACTAATATCTGCTTAAAAAAAACATTAATAAGATGTCACTGTACACAAATTGTCCCAAAATTGCCATCCAAAAGTAATTCTGATGATCTGAAAGCAAGTGAAAAAAAAATCTTACAGAATAAAGGATTCCATTGTCCTCACTTTGGCTTATCGTCGCCAATTCTTATAATTTCCGATTCTAATTTCTACAAGAAGAAATTCATCTCCACGGGCTGCATGAACGAGAACACGCCTTCACCAAACAAATCGAATAGCGAAGCCAGCAGATGCCCTGCATCGGTATCTTCTTTCCAAGCTCGTGCGAGAATGAGTGCTACATTCTTTGGCATTCGAGCTTCCCCCCTTTGCGTCCTACCACCAATTGAATTGTTTTCTTTTGTAAGTTGCCCGGACGAAGATGGGTTGATGTCTGACTGGCGTGATCCGGAGGTAAATCTATCGGGCATCCCTTGTGTGTCAATCTGCATCGGTGTGGCATGCATTGTGCCTGCTTGGCCATCTGTTGCAATTTTTTTGAGGGGTGACTGCTGTGATGACATGTGGTCCATACTAGACTTGCGTTTATCTGGAGGTGATGAACATAATAATTAAAATGGTACACATTAGAATAAGAACTAACGACATTCAAGTGTTGAACAGAGAACAAAATGATAACTACACCTGTGACAAGCATTAGCACCAAAAAAGAAAAGATGGGATTCTACATGTGATTCTGATATTACTGTTCAAAAATAAGAGCTATATTCTCGTATAGTTAATTAATTAAATAAATGATATTCCTGTCACTGATTGACAAAGTTTATATTCTTTCTTTCACCTATGAAAATATCAACCCATTCAATGATCCATCTCACCTCCTTACCAGGTGTCAGGATCACCTGATAAGGTTTAGAATTTCCTATATTGGTAGGAATCCTAGAGACGGTTGATAAAATATGTTGTCAATAAGATTGGCATCCATATAATGTAATGGGATATGTTTTTCTGAAAAAATAAGAAAGTCCAGGAACTTTACTTGGCATGGTAGTCATAACTTTTTTAGTGCTCCTCCACATGGGTCTTGCTGGTGGGGTTAGCAAACCCGGAAACAACTTAAGACGGTCATACAAACATTGACCTGCAGCACACTGGAAGATGCAACACAATTAGGAAACACAACAGCATGAAAAAGCTCATGCATTTATTAACAGAAAATAGTACAGTAAAAAATACACACCAATAGAGCACCATAAACACGCCATGCCTCATGTCTCTTCATTTCATTTTTCTGTGTTTCAAGTTGCATCTCAGGTTCTAGAAGTCGTAGATATGGCTCAAGGTTGGGTAATATTAGAAGCCGTACCTACAAATAGAATGGTAAATTGAACATAGCATACAAGCTTGGACCATTGATAACACGGTACTAAGAAACATTGGTATACCACACTTGGTCCCAGTGCAGCAAGCCCTTGGATGGCACCGTAGTGCTGAGTCAATGATTTAGTCGGATCCATAAATGCATTGAACAGGGTTCTTGTCAAACGAGGCTGGATTGTGTGGTACACATGTCCAAACCTGTAGAGCAGGTAGAAAACACATGAACTGAAAGCCAATCATATTAGACATGAAGGATTAAAAAATTACCAACAAAATTTAAGAATATTTTCTAGTTTCCCGCAGGCCAATGTAAGCCTTTCAAAAAATCCATGCTCTTCAGTATTATTCTCCTTGTGTCATTATTTATGCTGTATTACACCTGCCTCCCAATATGCTAAGAAGATATTTTTTCAGTTAGAATACTTGAATACATCTTAAATTTTGAATTGTTCACATTTCTTATGCTTTGCTCAAAGCTTCCACTCAGGCAGTGGACCTTTTCTTTTGCTTGGCCAAATGCTATTGAAACTCAGCATTCTACTACCAATTTTGTTTATTGAAAGATATATTCTTTTATGTTTAGCAGGTAATGTACTTGCTTAAAAGTCGAATGGTACTATATATTAACAAACATCATAATGGACCTGCACCAGATAAGCATGAATATTGATCCACTCAAAAGCATAATGATGTTTATAATAATTTGGGGCATAAATATGTGAATGAAAAAACTAATAAACTAATAAACTAAAATGCGCTTACCGCAGTTCCTATATTTTTTCAAAAAAAAAAATTTGCGCTTAGGGCCTTATGCAAGAAGATATTAGTTTAACATTAGTGCAATGAATATTTATACGGAAGAAACAACATTCAAATGTACCTTTTGCATATAGAAGCAACAAGATTTGCACTGAAGTCTCTAAGCTCCCAATGGTTATCTGCAATTCTGTGTCCCAACTTCTTGGAAACAAGGCACGTAACTATTGATGGCATCAGCTGATGCAACTGATGACAACGAACACGCATTAGATAAAGAAAATCTTCACTAATTAAGATATGGCTATATAAAAATACCCTCAGATTGGCTCTGATATTGATATTCAAATGCCTTTCTATCTTTAATATTTTGAGAAGAGAGAAATTATCATGTACTACAAAGATGAAACTAATCTGGTAGAAAAATATCATAATAACTAGATAAGCATAATGATACTCACATAAGGTTCTACATGTATATGTGGATTCCGGAGAAGACTTCGGACAACGCGCATCAAAGCAAAAAGAAGAGGAAAATCATTCAAACTCCGCACAACCTTTTGATAAAAAGGGAACAATGATCAGTATTGGAAAGATGTTTACTCTAACTAAATTATTTATTATTGCATTCAAGAAAAGAACTAACCTCATCTGAAATGAAGCATGTAAAATAAGGAATCAATGGATGAAGCCCAGAATCGGTAGCCAAGCTCACTAGTGCTTCTTTAAATATGACAGAATCAGACCTTCTCATTGTCAGCTCTGATATTTTCTCAAAGTATAACTGCATTGTTAGAAGAGGTGATTAAGAGAATGGCAATCAACAATTGCACAAATGGTCAATATGTAAAGGTTATTGATACCTAAATTACAATCATTTACCTGAAGTTCTTTAGATAACACATGCTTAACAGGAAGTTTAATATCAATAGGAAGGCCATCATCTCTGCTCTGCTCAGACTTTTTGCTATCTTGAGGGACTGAAAGTGCTGGCACAAAAATGGCAAATGATGCCATGGTTAAATTTCTGTAAGTACAGAATCATCTTTTTTGAGTCCCAAGAAGAGTTACACCATTTGCAGATAGCAGCAATAATTACTGATATTTCAAATCAAAATTTTTAAAAAAAAGGTCAGGGAAAAAGGAAAAAAAAATCTAGTTTCTCTACGAAGACTGAAAACCATTCATCACAAAATCGGCTTGGAATGCAAGAAACAACAGATCATCCATATTAGATTATCCTTAAATATTGAACCACAGAACCAGGTTTGACATTTTAACAAAAAAAAACTACATATATCATTAACATTGAGCTGCAAGAAAAAAGTACCCTTGTATATTAAAGAGTAGGCACTTTTTGGGAGTGTTCACTGATGAACGCATTGCCCGGCGAGGCTCTTGGTGATGGGTGGGGTCACCTTTTTTTTCTTTTCTTCCCATCCGTTTTTTTGTTTGTAATTTTATTTAGTTGGAGATCCCTAATCTTCCTTTTGCTCGAGGGGCATTATAATATAAATGAAGCTCCTACTTCTCTCCCCCCCCCCCCCCCCCCCCAAAAAAAAAAAATATCGAACTACAAAATTTCCATTCATAAACAAAAAGAACTGCATCCAACAGCAAATTTGTGGTACACTGATAGCATGTCGACAGAAGAAAAAAAAAACAGATAAGTGCATTTTCTGTTCAATGAATCAGCCGTAGTTTATCTATGTCATTTTTTATGCACAGGGTTTGTGGGAAATTCTATGCATCTGGGTTTAAAAGGCGAGAGGTCATGAGTTCAATTGTCGCAAGCCCCCTCTACCATAAAACACCCCATTTTTTGTCCAAAAAAATCCTAAATTTGCACAAGTTCCTCAATAAATTCCATTATATAATTGACATATCCATTCTTTTTCAAAATGAATAGGCTTACCTTCGATGGGAACATTTTCTGGAATTGCCGGCTGCACTCCCTCAATGGCTAACCAGTGAGCAACAACAGCGGTATCAAGCGGTGCTTTTGGTAGAGGTGCTTCAATGACCTGTTATTTCCAATGCAGAGAAGTATCCCTCAAGAAACTTGAAGAAACATATTCACTTAAAATTATACATCAGTGTCATAGGAGTTCTTACGTCCTTAAAATCTACATCTTTGTCATCAATGTAGAATAGATCCTTGTGTCCCACAGCTCTTTTGAACCTCAATGGATCTCCAGAGGCAAAGCCATAAACTGGCTGAGGCAAGAATAACAGGCATGCATAAGCAATGGTATTATATTAGCAAGCAAAACTGCCCTGAAAATAATAAAATTAGGCTTCTACATAGGTCTGCCTCGTCTATGATCTACAAAACCTAAGATATGACATTCAAAGCATCTGGTTCTAAAATCCCTCCAAAAGGGGAAAAATATAAACAATGGGTGATATTTCACTAATCATCATGATCCATGAAGTACCCATCAAACCAACTATAAGGTTTACATTCATAAAGAAATCCATCATGTTATACAACCTGTGATATCCAATTCATCTTAGTGTTATATCACTATCCAATAAAACATAGTCAAAGGTGAATGTGTACACAAAAAACATCTCTCAGATTACTAAGAAAGAATACCAAATGGCAATTTGTAACAACATAAAAAAAAAATTATGTAGTGCACCATGAACACACCTCAACATTTCTAAGATTAAGTGCACTGTCCACGTCGTCAGCAGTCAAAATCGTCCGCTTTGAGTGACGCATACACTTTATGGCCTCCTACAAATCCAAAAACAGAAAAATCTCAACTTATAGCATATATAATGGTAAGCAAGGAAGTGATAAAGAACAACATTGAAAATCCACTATAAAAGGAAAATTAATTATTCATGTGCAACCACAAGCAAAAAAAAAAAAACACCCAAGTGAATGCACAACTTTTAAATCTTTATAATGTACCCATGAAATACACATCACTCCATTATTAGATTGAAGCCAAGCAACACATTGTATACAATACATATAACTAATTAAAATATATATGGCCCCCCAAAAAAATTAAAACAGAGAACTTGAGCTACAAGTATAACAAAAGCATGAAAAAGAAAATCGACCCAGAATTCTCAAATACACAAAAAATTACATCAAATACTCAATTGAGAATAGCATGAAGAACATATAAGATCAGTGAAAACCTGCATGATTTCCCGGATGCGGTACTCGACGTCGGGAGCGAGAGCGAGCGCGACATCGGCAGAGAGGTTGTTGATTCCGATGCTCTGCGCGATCACCTCGATAGTTTCCTTAGGAACTATGCTCATCTTTTCTTCCCCTCTCTATCACTGCTGCCACTGACTTCGACTACCGCCACAAAACGGACCCTTTAAGGAGAGTTTTTGAGGGTCGAATCAGGAAGCCCTAAAAACCCAACTTCACCATGGATTGCTCATCTGGGTCGGCGGGAAAAAACACGTCAAGATCGGGTTTTTGAGGTGATTATCGGCTTTTGGAGCGTCAATTCACGTCTGGGTCGGTTTTGATTTACCCGAAAACCGACCAATTTTGTGACTTTCAAAGGTTCAAAGAACCCCTCCCTATATTTGGGACTTTTTTAAAGGTTTTAAGAACCCTAAATACCCTCCTTTGCGAAGAAAAACAAAACAAAAACACGACGCTCATGGACTTGCATTGATTCAATAACGGGCTGAGCCGGGCCCATACCCGGGATTGGTTGTGACGGGCCCCGGGCCGGTCTTATTTTCCACGGGTTTCACAAGTCGTGCCTGGGTCGACCCGGGCTTCTCCGGGTCTTTTTGGGCGACATCCGTCAATTTTTTCAAAAGAGTGTTTTGCATTGTGATTTACTGCGTTATCATAATACATGTGTTCTATCATAACGTATAACATTAAAAAAAAAATTAAATAAAAAAAAATATTATTGTATCTCAGTCATTTTATATAACAACATATACTTTAATATGAGAGAGTATGATTTATTAAAAAAAAAATACTTTGGACTGCAAATGGGATGCACTTGGGACTCAACGTATCATTTCCGTTTTCAAAATCAATTAGAGGAACGATTGATGTAATATAATTCTTTCATATATATGATCTTAAATGTTTTGGATATATAAATAATTTACTTTGAATTCAAAATAGATACAAATATTTATTTTTGACGTATTATACTTAGGACTTTGGGTTCTTCAACTAAAAAATGACATAAAAATAATCATTTATTATTTAAATTTAAAGTTTTCTTTTTTAATAATGGTGCTCCCAAGATTTGGTCATTGATCTCTTTCACTGAGATAGGAGGTGTTTGTAAACTTTTTAATCAAAGTTTGATCCATAAAAATTGGGTGAATTGTTCAAATACCCCTGCAGTCAACTCCTAATTTTTTTTTGCCCCACCTTTTGAAAAAAAAATTACCCCTACAGTCAACCCCTAATTTTTTTTTTGCCCCCACCTTTGAAAAAAAAAATTACCCCTGCAGCAAACACCCAATTTTTTTCTACCCTCATCCCTTTAATTCCCCCAGCCCCACAAAATCACAGTTTTTCCCATGTAAGTGCATATATGTTTTTTGTAACTTTTGGAACACAAAATGTAATTTATGTAAATATTATATGTAAGTGTATTACTATGCATGTCGTGTAAAAATGCTAACTTGCAAAATACTAGAGAAACATACGTTAATGCATAATATCTGATAATATTTTATCACAATAAATACATCAAAACACTTGAATTCATCTAATGTTTGTATTCCGATGTTTTTTTCCTACCCTAATGAACTAAGATATTGTATTTAATATGATCATCCTCATGTCATTTTGGTTGAAATCAAATCCATTGTTACACCTTCGAGTTAGCAAACGTACATTATTAAGAAGAAAGCGCAGTTCAAACTATATTAAAGATGCAATAATTAGTCAAACACTCAAATAAATCGAACACTAACAAGTGTGTACTTCATGACAATATAAAAATCACATGTATATTAATGTTATGTATTAATGTATGTTTCTTTAGTGTTTTGCAAGTTATCATTTTTACATGACATAATATGTATTTACAGATAATATTTATATAAATTACATTTTCTGTTCTCCAAGTTACAAAAAATATATATGCACTTAAGGGGGGAAACTATGATTTCCCGGATGCGGTACTCGACGTCGGGAGCGAGAGCGAGCGCGACATCGGCAGAGAGGTTGTTGATTCCGATGCTCTGCGCGATCACCTCGATAGTTTCCTTAGGAACTATGCTCATCTTTTCTTCCCCTCTCTATCACTGCTGCCACTGACTTCGACTACCGCCACAAACGGACCCTTTTGGAGCGTCAATTCAGGTTTTTGAGGTCAGGTTTTTGAGGTGATTATCAAGTTACAAAAAATATATATGCACTTAAGGGGGGAAACTATGATTTTCTGGGGCTAGAGGAATTAAAGGGATGGGGGTAGAAAAAAAAATTAGGTGTTCGCTATAGAGGTAAAAAAAAATTTCAAAAAGGTTGGGGGCAAAAAAAGGGTGGGGGCAAAAAAAAAATATTGGGGTTGGCTAGAGGATATTTGGACAATTCACCCAAAATTTTTTTATAATGGGACAAGTTCATTGAATCTTGTTTACTTAAATTTAAGTCCCAAGTAAAATTTTGTTTACTTAAATTTTAAATATTATGGTACAAGTTCATTGAATTTTATAATATTTATTTTACATTACACGTGGTATTAAGAATTTAAGATATTATTCAAAACAATATGAATTCAGAACAATATGAATAATCGACGAGGTTGATTTTGATATACAGTTAAACACTGATTTGCATTATTAATAACAATGGTTGGCTGCTAAAAAATAAAAATCATGCAGACTATATTGTGAACAAAAAAATCAACACCAAAATTGTGCTTAATAATTTAACAAGACAAACGTATGAAAATTTAACCACTGTTTCCAACATTGAAATTTTTATCAAACACTAGATCACAGTAACCTAGAATGGTTTTTTAACATAGAATTTGAGAGGGTAAATAACATTCCAATGTAAACCGTGTGTTTTCTAAGCTCTAGCTGACGAGTTTTCTCAGAACAGCTTCCGCGCGCTGTTCGAATTTTGGTAAGACCCACTCGTGCTGGATTATGTCGAGACCATCCTTTTCGGCGCTCAAGTTCTGCAACGACAAAAGAGTAGAAGATCAGAAGCTATTGACTACCATATTAGGGCAATGAAAATCAAAGAAATTCAACTCTGCAATGTGCTATGATATGTAATACTTGATGTGTGTATTTGACACAATAATTACGGCAGTGTTACAACGTATACATGTTAGTGGCGCACCTAGTATTCCATCCACTTAAAGCTAAAAACTTCTGTATATTTCAATCCATAGACATTTTGAGAGAGTATACATGCAACTTACTGCAGGATATTTGAAGCTCACACAGGTTTTTATGTTTTCTATATAGCCACCAAATTACTGTTTGTTGATTTTCATTATTATAGGTTTAGCTTAATCTTCCATTTTTGGAGAAAAAAAGGTGGGAACACCATTATAGGTTATTCACTAAAATTTTAAATACAATAGTTTTATCGTTCTGTGTTTTTCATAGATACACTCCCATAGATCCATCCAAGCTCGCATTTTAATTTCAACACACTTGCCTAACAGCTTGTTAGAGAATATAGACATCACCCTCTACATAAGTTTAGCATATTATTATCATGTTCTCTGTTTGCATCTTAAACATCCGACTTTATGCAGGATGCTACAAAGGCAATATATTTATATGAAACCTAAGGATATCCAAAAAAATAAAACAGGGAAAACCCTGCACATGGGCTAAAAGCCTAAAATAGAAAGGATGGCCAGAAAAAAAAATTGGGAGTATGGGCAACTAGGATTGGAGGAATGAAATCTTTCGGCCAGCGAAGTTCAACAAGGATCATACCTTTGTAGGATCAGCGCCAAATCCACCATTTGCATTTGCATTTGCATCATCCTCTGTGTGTCATCCATGGCTGAGTCACCAGTTTATACATTAGTTTCTTCGATATAAAAAAAAAGGCACAATATAAATGTTTATACCTATATCCACTTGCAAATTTCTACTTATTTAGAAAGAAAGAAAGAAAGCATCATGGTATTTTTAGAGAACAATCACTCACCATTTTCTTCTCCCAAAATGAGGCTGAATAGACCCCTCAATCCAAATAGATTCAAGAAATACCTAAAAGAAGAGTTAGACAATTATAAGATGCTTAGAATTGAACAGAACCAAAAACAAAGTGACCTCCAAAATTGGTTTCATGGCAGAAAACAAGATAAATACCATGAACGGCTGCTGACATAACTAACATCAACAGTACTCAAGTCAATCCCATTCTGTAGCATCGATCTAAACCTCTGGGTTAGAGGAAATGGTATCTTCGCTGTAAATTAGCAAACATAAATTATAAAACAATTCGTAACTCAACAATGCATTGAACTTGTATCAATTCAAAATCAGCAAATGCAAACAACATCATGACATATTTGAAATTGTATAAGTTCAACATCAGCAAATACAAAAAACATGCAGCTATATCTTCAAAAACCTTTGCGATTGGGTTACTATGATATTGGGAGTAGTAAATACTCCATCGACCATTACAGGTAACCTGTGGTTTGGGAGATAATGAGTTGGTGTTAATTGTTGATGGAGTTCATTCCCATCAAGCTCGATCTCTTTATCTTTCTTCATTTTTTGTAATCGAAGATCACTTGTCCCCTTTGTTTGAGGGCACTTTTGTATAATACAGACAATAACACCAATATTGAGATTTAAATTTCTTGCAAGCCAAACAAGTTAGTAAAGAAAATAAGAGAATTGTATGAAGATCCCTCATCTACTTTATTCAGGGACATTTTCTAATACAATTGCTCCGAAGTCCTATCTTTCCCTCATAAAGAAAATAAGAGGAACTGATGGCGGGGATGTAACGACTGTTCCTTCCTTATCAACTCATTGGACAAATTGGACCCATAAATTTGAACCAAACTACCGAAGAAGAGCTGAGTAATTTATGATGGATTCCTTAAAATAATCAAAGTAATCCATATGAACCATTCAGTTGACAAATTTACATCATCAATCATCTAATTGGAACTGAATAAACTCTGGACAAAGAGAACTGTAAAATACTTAAAAAATAACAAGCACAGAAAAAAATGATATAACTGAGGCATTTCTAATTTCTAAAGTCCTGAGATTAAATCGAAAGAGGGAAAAAAGTTGGAACACATATATACAGGCAATGCCAGATTCAGCTCCACACACAAAAAGATGAGCCACGGCCACAAAACCCAGCATCCTTTTTTGGTCCATCAAATGAAATACTACATATGAAAACTCAACATTGGCATTCCAGTAGAAGAATTCTTACAATTGGATTGTATAATACGTGGAAGAATATTTTATATTCTACATACAGTATACAGCTTCAATAATCCAACTTCAAGAACAAGAATGGTAATGAGAGATACAGGGAAAATTGTCCAACTCATGCCTTACGTGATCTGTTGGAACATCTGGATTACAAGGACTCTGAATTTTTTCCAATTAAGAACTATGAGGAAAACCATAGTATATGTTTTGGGAAATCTAAAGGGTTGGAGCATTAATATTTTAGGAGCTGGATCAGTCAACATCAACATGGATGACCACTTTGTTGTGGAATAACTGCTTAAATGAACTAAGGAGTGGGCATTAATGTTTTTGTCTCAGGGAAGATACCTCATCTACCCTATTTTGGATGAGCCATGGAATGTTAACTTCAACGAGAAACAACAGGCAATCGTTCTTGGTGATGACAATCCAGACGAAATAGATTGGGATGGATGGTTATAAAATTAAAGAAAATCCAATTCATTAAAAGGGTAAACACAATGTGGGAATGGATTCTAAAAAAGATACACGTGACAATTCATTAAGCCAACACCACCAAAATGATGGGAAGTGAGACATTTTATAATAACAGGAGTCAGAGGAAACAGGGCATTATGGAGGCAAGGGAGTTATTACGGTTTTGCAGGCGTGCAATATTTGATATCCTGATTACGATAAGCAACATGCATGGATGGCATAAAAAACATAGCTTAAAAGGACAACACATCCAATCTAGAATGTTGAGGTAACCTACAAATGTCATATAAAGAGAAGAATGACAAACTTCATCCTCGGCAAGGGGAAAGGATACATACCAGCAACAAAACCAGAGAAAAAGAAGTTCACCCATGCAAAGGTAAGAGTCTGCACAAAAAACAGAGCATTAGGAAATACTGAATGGTCTCAATTGAAAATGCCAATCCATAGGCATTTAAGAGTACCACACAGAAGTACCTGGGGAATGATCATTGAGAGGTTTTTCTTCATCATATCCATGGCCATGTTAGGATCTGAAAACATCTGTGCCTGTGGATTTTGGGCCTGTCCTTTTGGAACATGTAGCAATCCATTTTCCTAACATTACAACAGCAAACAATAAACTCCCTTTCATCAAAGAAAATATGAATAATTCGAATAAAATACAGCAACAATAACCCTTGATTCATTATGTTGGTTTTTGTAATAATTAGATCTTCTTATATTGCAGGCACCATCCAGCATGGCAGAGGAAATAGCTTAAAATAAGTTTACACCATGTTTCAGGAATTATAAGACGCAAGATTTTCATAGATCGAGACAATTTTTTTCCTTCCAATAAGCAAGAGATACAAAACAGTGATAAGGTAATTAAGAACTTCCAATAAGCAAGAGATGCAAAACAGTGATAAGGTAATTAAGAACATAGGGAAGTATTTAAATTAAGATGAAGAACCATCTTTTGAGATCTGTCATGCTTACAAACATTTTCATAAAAAAAGCAGGAACCACAAATTTAACCTGGATAAATGCGCAAACGATGGTAATGCTATTTGCAATCTTTGTGAGATCAAAGAGGAATCACGTGATCATCTTTTCTTTGAATGCCTTCATATAAGCGTTTGGTGAAAAGTGAGTTTGGCTATTGGCGCTAGTTGTGTATTCACAAATGTTGAGGATATGTGGAGCTTCCCCATACGACAGGTGAAGAAAGGAGATCATAAGTACAGATGCAAAGATCCTTAGGTTTATTCCTCATGCGGTGTGTTGGAGCATATGGCCATATTCCAAGAACATCTGGGAGGCCACTACATTGCTTCTTGGAGCTTGGGTGTCCACTCTCATAAGAAGCTGATTCTACCTATTGCTGTTGAGTTTAAAAATGGGTTGGCACTTTTGAATTTGAAAAGCTTTCGTTTTGTGATCTCCTTTGGATTTTGAGCTTTCTTTGTTTTAAATTTCATCTTTGGAGATCCCTCATCTCTATCTTATTGAAGGGGCGTTCTTTTCTAAATGAGTTCCTATCTTTCTTTCCAAAAACCACAATTTGAATTACACATCCAATCTTCCCTAACCCACGAGTGACAAAAAAAAAACTACTTTTTTAGATCTGCCATGCTTTCTGAATCCAGATTTCCCGAAAAAATTAAACAAAACCCAAATCAACCATACCTCGTTACAGAAGTACGTCCTCCGAGACCGAAACGCCCTGGCAGGGATGAAATTCCCCGCCGATCTCAGATTCCTCGCTCGAACTATGACCTGCCTGAATAAACAGAGAACCAGAAACCCTAAAAACCACAGAAAGGAAGGATCGGAGAAGACGATGGGGGAAATTAGGGTTAGGGTGTATGGACGGACCCCTCTTTGACGACCTTGGGGTCGGGGAGCTGGGAGACGGACCGCATGAGCTTGGAGACGAAGTAGCGGAGGACGCCGATGAGGACCATCACCACCGATAGAGGGATCAGGACCCAGTCTCTGATCGCCGTGTCCAGGACCAGATCTTCCGCCATTGTTGGATCTCGCTTTGGGTGGTGGGGGAGCTTATGCGGCCGTCGTTGGTGGCCGCACCTTTATGGGTTGTGTCGATTGGGAGGGGGAGAAGAGGAACTCACAATGGGGGGAGGGCGTGTTTGCAAAAACTGCGAATAAGTATTTTTTGCAGAGGATATAAAAGGGGCTGGGGGCATTTGTTAAATATCTAGTGTGTTAGGGACTAAATTTTAATCTGTTTAATAAATAATGGGAAAAATCAATATAACTTATTGAAAAGTTAGCTAAATCGGTTTTACTCCTTGCAGAAAATCGTCACAAGTCTCTGTGTTATTAAAAAAATAATGCTTCAGTCCCTACCATCATCCCAACTAATCATGTACATGCGTGACTGTAACTACACATTAAAAGTTATCAGAATGCCGGCACTAGTTATTTTAAAAAAATTGATAAAGCTATCTAAAAACTATGCCGGCACTAGTTATTTTAAAAAAATTGATAAAGCTATCTAAAAACTATGCCGGCACTAGTTATTTTAAAAAAATTAATAAAGCTATCTAAAAACTTATGAAAGTCAAAAAAATTCCTTATAAAATCAGTTAATCTCCCCAGGTCTCTATCTTATTAGACAATATTTATTTTAGTATTTACCATAACCGATATTAACCAGGTCTATGATTGACTCTAATCATACATGATAAATTGTTTTAATATTATTTTAAAATTTACTTGATAAATCATTATAATATATAATAACCAGATGTGCGGTTGACTTTAGAGACCTTTTTTATTTTCATAAGTTTTCAAGTACTTATATCGATTTTTCCCTCATTTTTGTCATCAAATGACTAAATCGGATTTTTTATATTTTATAAGATCTTAATTGAATGTGTTTATTGGAGTAATTTAACTCAACGATTAAATTTGTTAACCATACATACTTTATGGGACATGTGATAATTTTTCAATTTTATAAAAACTAAAACTTCGAAGGAGTTATATCGATTTTTCCCTAAAATAATTGGATTATTATTATTATTAGTGACTCATGGGCTAGTTTGGTAAATGATTAAAGTTTTAAAGATAAATTGTCTTAATTTTAGAGAATAAAAAATCCATCAATTTTGTTTATATTCACATTTGTCAACATTGAGATAAAAAGTATGAATAAAAAGTGGGGACTAAAATATCTCTATTTTTATTTCAAAAACAGGACAACTGTCTGCAGTTTATCTCAATTATTTTTATAACAAACGGGAATAAGTTGTTCTCCCACTCACTTATCCCATAATTACCTTTTATTTCACCATTTATCCATTTACCAAACTAGTCCAACGCGTGTATCTCTAATAAGCCCCCATTTGATTTGATAATAGGGCGGAATAAGTGGGAATTAGTCGAAATAGCTTCAAAATAAGTGTTTTTACATGATAAAATAAATGAGAATCTGTATGCCATAATTAACTGACATAAAGTGATATATGAATTCTAGTCAACCCCTATAATTAAGATATTCCAGATTATTTAACTCCAAAAAATCTGTAAAACCTATGGTAAAATTATTTGTCATCACCTTTTATAAATCAATTGTCAAATTCATTGTCATCAATTTTTCACTTTTCATATGATTTTTTAAAAAATAAAAATTTCATATGATAAAGTATATATTTTTACTAAAAATAAATATTATTCTAAATAATTGTATTGATGCATTTATAAAAGTAGTAAAAAATAAATGTTTTGTTCAATTGAATTGTAATTTATAAATCTTGTAAAATATACATGATAATTTATCTGAGATTGTTAATGGGATGTGTAGCTTTTTTTTTCATTTGATCTATTCTGGGTTTTTTGGATTTCGTAGTTGATTTCAGATATAAAGCTCCTAGATTGAGGCATTCGACCCCATGTACAGTGTCTGTGTGGGGCCTTTAATTATTTTTATTTTTTATTAAAATATATATTTATTTTATGAAATACATATTAATATATGAAAAATAAAATATATATTTAGATAAATTAATACATAATTTTTATACACTACAATGATAGTGTACTACACTACTATAGTAGATACACTATTGAGATTGCCTCCGATAAATCAGACTTAAGTATATCAACCCTGATAAATTTATGTTAAACTTTCTACCTTCATACATTTGTTGTTAACAACCCTGGCCACCAATAATATGATTGGAAGTCCTAGACTCCTAGCATGTTTGGATAGAGAATGAAGATATTATGAGGTTTATGAGTTCTCACTATTCTAGTAAAAATAAAAATAAAGTGACTTTTTATTTTATTGTGTTTTGAATTATTCTCATTGAAAAACGTAATAATAAAGTTTTTATTGTTTGAATAAAATATGAATAATGTATAAATAAAGATTTATAAAATGTGAAAAAATTATTACAGTTGTTTTGATAATTGATTTATAAGAGGTGATAACAATTAATTTGACAGTGGACCTGTATATTCATTTGGGTTGAATAACCTGGAATAACTTAATTCCAGAGGCTTGCTGAAATCCATATATCACTTTATACCAATTAATTATGGCACATAGATTCTCTTTTATTCTAGCAATCTAAACACTTATTTTGAAGCTATTTTGACTAATTCTCACTTATTCTTGGGTGCGTTTGGTTGCGCGATTGTGCTGCGATTGCGATTACAGGAAGCTGCGTTTGCAATCGCGCAACCAAACAGTTTTGTAATCGCAGTTTTAAACCCAGCGATTGCAGACAAATAGTGCCCAAAAGCTGCGATTTCAAAAAGCTGAGAAAGTGAGCTTCCTGCGGAATCAGGTTTGCAATCACAGATTCCTGCAGAATCAGTTTTACAATCGCGCAACCAAACGCACCCTAAATCTTGTTCTCGAATCATGGCCGGGTTCGTGAGTTATTATTGAAATTTCTTGGGTCCACTTGTTACTGGTTTGTATGAAGTTGTTACCATTCTGTTGAATGTTTTCCATCACTTCTCTTTTATGAAATCTGTGCATAAATTTGGATGGTGTAAATGAAAAAAAATGCATTAAAACTTTATCCATTTCTAAACTGCTAATCTATCTAACATTGGAGGTCTCAGTTGCAAACCATGATGTTATGTTTCCCCGAACTATCTTTTATGCTCTTTTAACTTATTGTTTTTCCTATCTAAATAGGGAGGCATAAGAAGCAAGCAAGTCAAAAACCCCCCATCAACTCACAAATCTACGTTTAGGCTGTGTTTGGATGTGCAGTTAAAACACTATGATTCTTAGAATCTTGTGTTTTAATTTTAGTTTTAAAAAAATGTTTTGTTATTTTGAAAAAATAAAGGGGGTTTGAAAAGTTAAACGCTAAAAATGTTTTTAAATTTGCGTTTGAGAATCTTTCACTTTTTAAACATGGAATCTATCCAAATGCGACCTTTATATGTTCCACAAACAATTAACAACATTGAAACTACATGAAAACCCTTATTTGTTTGTTAAAATAGATTACTTAAAGAGATGCACAATATTATAATCTCAGCCATGAATGTTTCCATTTTTTATGTTAGTGAAGTAGAGAGTTTCTATAATCAAAGTCATAGTAATGTTAGTCGAGCTAATGGAATATGAAAAAGAAATATAATATAATTAACTTAATTATAAAATCTCCGTGAAGAAGTTATAACAAACTGGTTTGATGAGAGATTGCCAAACACAGTTTAAAAAAATGTTATTAAGAGAAGAAAAATTACTATCATAATAAGTTAAGTTGGTGATTTCTTAACATGTCGTGTTGTGTCGACTGTCGATAGTGCTTGAAAGTTGAAATATCTATTATGATATCTTTGGTGCAACTGCATAATTAATGAAGGTGCATAAGATTTGCTGGATTTTTTACTTTTTGAGGCACCCACAACTTTTTAGATATAAAAAATACTAGAAGGTTGGGAAATAGTCTTGGTGGAGAGAAAATTCTCAACTGCAATGGAAAATGGAGAAAAGCTTTCAAGTGACTTGTGGTGTAAAAGATAGTTAGTGACATCTCGTGGGCTGAAAAAAAGCAGAGAAAAATGTCTGAAAGAGGAAACAAAGTTGAGCTTATTTACACCCAACCAAACAGAATTATAGCTTATTTTCAGCTTTAAGTTGTATAAGTGCTGAAGCTAAGCTGAACCAAACGGCCCCTTATAGTTATACCCATCCAAAATGTTTCAGTTGATGTTGATTTTTTATTTTGTTTCATCAGTGGGGGGGCATCACTATATTTAATTTATTTTACATTTAGACTTCACACAATAAAATGTCAATAATATATATATATATATAAAGATTATAGTATCACAAAAAACTTCTTAAGCACATTGATATCTTTTTAGAAACTGTAATATCATTAAAGCAACTAGGCGGAGTCTTTTTATTTTGAAAATTCATCATAAATTCATAATGGTCTCGTTATCCATTGTTTTAAATATATTTATCTCAATGTATGTAATTAAATAGTTGATTTGACAGTAGACTCACATATTTTTTTGGTGGAATAACATGTGATAACTTTAATTCCAGGGGTTGGTTGGAATCCATATACCATTTTATACCAGTTTATTCTGGCATACTTTATCCCTGAGTATTATGTGTTTCCAAACACCTAAAATCTCTTATTCTCCTTTATACCAAGTTATCCAATGAGTTATTCCCGTTCCAAACAGGGGGCTAAAAGCAAATATACTAATGGATGTACAACATCCATTTTATCTCAACTATTTTTTTAGCAAGTCCACCAATTCCTTTTATTTCAAAGAACTTATTATTGTAACGTACATCTAAAATGTAAACATTAAGTTGATGGACAATGATTAGCGAAACTCAGCAGATCTAAGTGGGGGTTGACAGTTGCCTATCAGTCAGTTGCCTATCCTAAGGACTGATTTGATATAGAATAAATGTTTATTTATTTATTATTTATTATTTTATATATTTACTATTAGTAGCTCTCAATTATAGCTTGATTTACATAGGACATCACGATGAGATGAGATCTGATCAGTATTGGATCCCTCAATTTTGATCAATACACGTGTTCAAAATTAACAAAAATAGGTGTTAAATGTGTATGATGCCATCTCATCTTCAACATGAAAATGAATCACATTGAACCTTAATTATTCTCTAGTGAGTCAAAGCCATTAGATATAGGCCATTTTTAAGACTGCGTTGGAAGTGTGCTTGTGTTGGCGGACACAGTGGAACGCAACCTCCAATCCAAACGAAAAAGTCACATCCACGTTTCTAGCTCGGTGGTAGCATTCGAAGGGTATTTTCCTTGTATTTTAAACGCTTCAAAACTTCTCTTCTCCACCACTAAGTTGCTTCTCCCAACTCAATATCCCTTGTCGCAGTCCCAAATGGGGTCATAAATGATAATAAACCACTCCCATTTGTGGTGAAAGCATAAATCTAGATCAAGGGAGAATATTAAAGAATAAGGGGAAAAAATTGGTTGCTTCACAACAATAAATCATGATAGCTATGTTTAAATAAGCTAGAATAATGTCTGACATCTATTATAGGGGGATGCTAGAATTGCTATCAGAGTTTATCTGTGTCAACAGATAACAATATCCTTTTGTGTCATTTTGAAAAATTTATCTCACCTTATATTCTCACACAGATTTAAAATTTTTTTACATCTATTATATCACACACACACATCTATCACACTTATTCCCAAATACAAACAATTTATGCAAGTGTATAATTATCATCATTTTTTAAAAGGTTATAAACTCTTATCAATCTCTCATTCACTACTTATTCTTACTTTATTCAAAGTTAATCAAACAACAAAAATTCACTTTTATATAATCCAATGAGAACTATTCCAGTACGGGCCCGTTTGGTTATAGGAATAGAGGGAGGATAAGCAGGAATAAATATGGAATAGACAAAAAATGGGATGAGATCCTCTGTGGTTAGCCACATGAAGTTTTCTGTAGCTAACCAATAGATATGCTCCACGTGTAAAGGTACGGTTGAATGTGAACTTATTCTCTCGTATACAATTACCATTATTTTTCCCTCTCGTCTCGCCTTTCCCTCTTGTTAGTTTAGGACAAATTAATTGATTTTTTTCAATTTTTTTAATAGGATGATATTCATAAAAAATGAAGCATATATTTTAATGAATTGCATTAATGCATTTATAAAAAAATTTTAATTTTTTTTTATCAATACACATATTTGTTAATATGAATATATGTTTCGGTGAATTTCTATACACTTATATGGGATTGGAAAAAACACTACGTGTAATAACACGCATTTTAATACCTAATATGCTATGATGAATTTGTATGTAAAATGAATGCTGATACTCGCAGCCCGTACGCTATATACTGCTTTATCATATCGTATATGATTCTAACATAGTATATGACCTAAATTGATTTCAACCATGGTTATATTTCAAATAAAAGAATTTTAAAATAAGTGGGATCGAAGATATGTTCAAGCTTGAATTTTTTTATATACTTTTAATAACAGAAGTTTAATATAATTTGAAACCTTTTTAGAGACAAGGAAAATGTTACATTTAGTCTTGTATGCAACTTACACATATTTTGATTTTTAAAATATATTTTTAAAGCTTAATAGAGTATGTTTTGAGTTGATTATATATATTATATTATGCGTTTTTCACAAAAAAAATTGGAATTTTTTTTCACAAATTTAAAATGGGACATAGAATAAAAAATTTATCATAGCATTTTAAATATTAAAATACAAATTCGAAACTAAAAAATTTCAATTAATTTGTTCTACAGCTGAAGAGAGGGAAGGGAAAAAATAATTGGGCTATGGCAGAGTAATTTCACACTCAACACCTTTACATGTGGAGCATACCTATTGATTAGCTACAGGAAACTTTCTGTGGCTAATCACAGAGAATCCCATCCCGCTAAAAAGGGCGTTTGAATGAGGGGAATAATGGGGAATCTGTATGTTAGAATAATCAAGAATTAAGGGGTATAACAATCCTTCATTTCACATGAAATTAGTTTATTCCAACAACAATCATAAGTGAGTCTCATAATTTTTTTAATTATTTCAAATCACCTGTCATCACCTCTTATATATCAATGAGGTCCTCATATCAAATCAACTTTTTACACCTTATTCACATCTTATTCTTCATCAACCAAACACTCCACCTTTATTATTACATTTTAAATAAGAATAATTAAAAACACAACCAAACACAAAATCTCTTATTCCACTGATAAAGTTAACAATTCTTAAAATAGAAATAAATTTCAAAATAACACAATTTATGTCACCCCACACGGAGTACACTGTACATGCATAATATTACTATTCATCATAGGATAAAAAGAAAAGGTTTGTATTTTCTGGCCATGGAATTTATTGGGATTTATGGGTACTACCTAACTTATCAACCAAAAAAAATAAAATAAAAAAAAGTTAAGATTGAGGACGGATATTATTCTTTTATCAGAGTTCTATCACCATCAGTCATTCAAAATTGTCCTTTTTTTTAATTTCACTGTTTACCCAAAAATAAGGTCACCTTCGGTAAACCTTAATTACATCAAATCGTACGTTTTGTACTCTGTACGACGCAATAGATTTACGAGATTTACGACACATCAAAAGTGAAATAAACTTTTAAACTCACCTCCCACGTGACCACACCCGGACTCCTGTCCATTTCTCAACCTCCTATTGCAATCACACCCACAAATCCAGGGCAATCCCGTAATTTCAGCCTATAAAAAAGACAAAAAGACCCCAACCGTCATACCTAAATTACCAAAATACCCTCCTTTGTTCCAACCCTTACGTCTTCTCCCTGATTGCCTCTCCGTAAATCATACTCAACGGAAGGGCAATTCCGTCAAATTATCGTCGTCTCTATTTAAAGAGAGAGACAGACACGCGAAGAGAGAGAGAGAGAGATCGTTAGGGGTCCAGAGAGAGAGATAGAGAGAGTCCGTTAGGTTTCCGTTAAGTGACGTTAAGATTCCGTTAGGTTTTCAAATTGGGGGGGTAGAGAGAGAGAGAGAGAGAGAGAGAGAGCTGGAGATGATAACGGACCAGGAGATCGCGAGCTGCGTGGAGACGGTGCTCCGGCAGTCGGACCCCAACTCCGTCACCTCCGTCAATGGCGTCGTCCGCCAGGTTGAGGCCAAGCTCGGTCTGGACCTCTCCCACAAGGCCTCCTTCGTCCGCGACCAGATCGACCTCCTCCTCCGCCAGGTGGCGTCTCCGCCGCCTGTGGCGACGGCGGCGATGCACCACCACCTGCTCCGACCGGTGGTGATGATGCAGCAACACCAGCAGCAGCAGCAGATGGGGCAGAAGGACCATTTCGCGCTTCTGGGACACCCGCAGCAGGCGTTCCAGCTCCATCACCAGCAGCCGCAACAGCAGATGGGGCCTCCGCCGCCGTTCACCCTGCACCATCCTCACCAGATAGATTTCAGGTGCGGGCCGCCGCCTCCGGTGCCTGGGGTGATGCAGGCGCAGCAGCAGCAGGTGCAGCAGGTGCTGCACCACCCGGTAGCGAAAGTGGAGGTTACAGCGGCTTCTGGGACGAAAGAAAGGTTGGTGCTTTTTTGTTTTTAGGTTTTTTTTTGGGTCCAAATGGAGATGAGTTTTTGTTTTGTGGAGGGAAAAGGGGGTTGACGTATGATGTGTTCTTTAAGGTTTTCCTAGGTAAGAAATGGTGTTCATTTCTTAGTTTCTGAAGAAAAAGCTTTGATTTTGGTATGGGTTTTGGAAGCACTGAGGTGGGTCAGTGATGAGGATTTGGGGCTGGTTTGTTTGGCTGATGTGGGTCAAAAATGTGTGGGGGGTATGTCGGTTTGTTCTGGTGTGGCCTTCTTCTTTGTCAGTGGATTATATGAATTTGGTGTACCTACATCTGTCTGCAAAAAACCTTTCCTTTATTTTGTTTTTGCGAATTGCCTCATAAAGGTTAAATAATGGTTTTATGTCTTTTGTAGTGTGGGAGTCATTTGTTTGAGTTCTTTTTTGCGTAGATTGACTGCATATCGCAAAGTTGGGGCTTTGAGTGTCTCATTCTGCTGCATGAGAGTTTACTGTCAATGTAGGAATAATTACATTACCAAATGGGCCTTAGGAGATATGGTGATATTTAGAACTTTATGAAAAATCTGTTACGTAAATTCATATGCCATGGCTAGACATTATGATACATCATCATGCCGTGAAGGTAGAGCGGAATCATACTAGTGTAATGTGACCCTACGAGCCAAAAATATTTGTTAGTGATCTGCCTATTTCACTGATGCTTGATTATGTATGATTCATTCAAGTTGGATGATGTATAGGTAATTTTGGTCGGAGCTCGATGATTAATGATGCATGGAGCAAATCAATGCAACTGCTCTGTGAAAGAGAATAATAATAATATATATAAAAGCCAAATAATTTGACCTGCTTTAATGTCCCGTCTTTCACTAACATAGTTTTAGATTTTTTTTTTGGTAGAAATCTCTCTTTTGAAAATTTAGCTTTCCTACAAGATTTTTATTTTTACTTGAAATCTATAATCAGGGTTTTTGAAGGTCTTCAAAATCTAGCAAACATTTTGGTCATTTGTAACTGATTTTGGAAAATCATTTTTTATTTTTTTTATAACCGAATTCCCAATTTTTTTCCCAAAGAGTAAAATGGGTGCTAACGTATGAAGGCAAAATAGAAGTAACAAAATGAGTTCCAAAGAATACCTAAAAGGCGATAGTTTGTTCTAGTGGAGATCATAAGGGGAATGTGATCTAATTATCTGGATAACGGAACCAGCTGTACTTATTTAACAGGAATAAATGTGTTTTGAGATGTGATACATAAAGGTAATGGAGTAAGATCTACTTAAAGAAGAAAATATCTGATGTAAGAAAAATTGCATAAGAAAATTTTAGAACTAAATTTAAGCAAAAATCTATTAAGGGGGTGTTTTATATAAAGATCTCATCCATGTTTGCACCTAGGCTATTTTCTTTGCAACTATCATATTGATTTTTTTTATTCTATTGGATGAGGAATATATGATATTGGCTGGAAGTTGAAGTTACTGTTTATGAGAAACTCTTTGAGTTCAATTAGTGTTGCTAAAGAATAATAGATTGCTTAATGAGTTCCTGATGGAAATAAATATTTCCTTTTTGAGTGGATTAGACATTTAGACTACTTCGAGGGTTTCTGTTATTCATACTACGAGGGATATGCATGTTTCAATTTATTTTATTTTATTTTTGAAAAAAGATTTAGGAGCATCTTATTTAAAAAATTCCCCAAACAAAGGAGATGAGGGATCTTTGTACAATAAAAATTTTAAATTTTATTATTTAATCACATGATATTCCCTAAACAAAGACATCATTTTTGGTTCAAGTTATAACTAAATACTCTGGTTCCAATTCTTGGAAACAAAGGAAATTCTTATTGCAAGGTACCAACAGGACCTGCAATGTTTTCATATCGGTATTTTTTTGGTCTTATTGATGAAAGTTGATTTTGTTTTTGTCATATTGAAGTTGGTATTATTTTGAATATAGCTAAACAAAAGATGTGATCTGAGCTGAATCATGCCAGGTTCCTGTCATTTATTGGATGGCAACATCACATTTCCTTTTAAGCTGGACGATCTTAACAATCCAGATTTACACTACTAGTTGATCGTCAGATATTCAATAGGCGTGAAGAACTATATTTAGATATTCCTTTTTTTTGGTATACTATATTTAGATATTCCTTTTTTTTGGTATACAACACTTCCATATGAGTATTTATATATGAGTTATATTATTCTCCATAGGGGTTGATAATTTGTCCATCAGTTCAAAGATATAAAGAAAAAAAATGTCCTTTAGGATTCTCTCTCTCCAATCTGGTTAGTACCACCATTTTTTTATATTAATATAGGCAGTGGATCGATATCAAAAAATATAGGCAGTGGAGAAACACTGAGGGATCTATGTCTAACCTTTCACTGGACTTGATTGGGACCCTCGAGCATATCAAATGAGGTTTTACATTTTTGTTTGAAGGGTGAAAATTTTCCTGCGTTGCTGATTATATTATGGTTTTTGTATATTCATTGCCTCCAGATACTTGGGATCATACCCAAACCTAGCTACAGAACTGCATTGTTGATGTAGGTGAATAGACTGTATTTCTAGCCAATTGTCCTAACAACCTATTATCACTTTCAACTCAATATTCTGTATCCATACTTTATCCACAACTCTATGATGTAAATTATTATGATTTTTTTCATGAATGAGTTCTTATGCATGTTCGTTCAATTGCAGTGCTCCGACTGGAACTAAAAGAAGAGGAGGCCCTGGGGGTTTGAATAAGGTTTGTGGTGTTTCACCTGAACTTCAGGTTATCGTTGGTGAGCCTGCATTGCCGAGAACTCAGGTATGACCCGATCAGTATTTTTATGTTATATAATATTGATAGTTTTTACACATCCGTATGAAATATTAAAATGTAGTATATTCTTAAAACATTTCTACCTTTGTTCAGATTGTGAAGCAACTCTGGGCATACATTCGAAAGAATAATCTCCAAGATCCTAACAACAAGAGGAAAATCATTTGTGATGAGCCCCTGCGTTTAGTGTTTGAAACCGACTGTACTGACATGTTCAAGATGAACAAGCTGTTGGCCAAGCATATTTTGCCTCTTGAATCACCAAGTATGCTGCTTCCTGTGATATGAGTGACCAATTTTAATTAATATAACATAGATTAATATCAGTGATTGTGAGGCTTGCAGAAGATTCAGGTCCTGATTCAAAACGAGTGAAGACTGCTCAAGCTGTTTCACCAACTGAAAATGAAGCTGGCGCATATCCTGTTATGATATCTGATGCACTTGCCAAGTTTTTGGGCACCGAGGAAAAAGAGATGCCCCAATCAGAGGCCTTGAAGCGTGTGTGGGATTACATAAAAAATAATCAATTGGAGGTTGGTGATTAGAATTATACATGTTTCATAATTATTTAGTTGTTCTCTGCAAAAATAAATTTATCTACATGTTGTGTGGTGCTGCATTGTCTTTAATATATGATTTTATATGTTAGTGACCGTGGTTGTTTTTCTAAACTTCTTACATTAAGTTTTCCGATGTTCCTCCATCTGCGAGGTATGTTTCTTTTGGTCTGACTGTCTTTACACTTGTAGACACATCCGAATTTAAACTAAAAGTTATGCTTTTCAGGTGTTCCTCCATCTGCTAATGCATGTTTATTCATTTAAAGGCTATGCAAAGAGTTCAAGTCTTAAATTTGACTCGTGATGAAGGGAGAGCTAACTGAGAATTCACTTGATTTTTGTCTTCATCCTCATATACATAATACATCAATATATGTTTGTGTACAGTGTACACACACACACTCACAAGCCCATTGTTTCTTGAGCCTGGCAATTTTTTTTCCAGTGGCTTCAATATTCCCTCTCACTAAGCCAATGACTAATGTTTGATGAACTTCTTTAATAATAACTCGATCACTTTCTTATTTGACTGTCCTAGCATAAAGTTCATAGAATCTTTATCGTTGTTGATTTGTCTGCATTTTTTTCTCATCTGTTAGCTCATATGATTTTGTTCTGTGAGTTACCGAACTAATTCAGCAATACCTCTTGCAATTTTACACAGCCCTTCTATTTTTTATATTCTGTAACATATTATGGTTCTCCTACGTTCTTCATGCATTCGTTTTCCTAACAATCTGTGCTTACTTGCACTTGTGGATTTGTTATATCTGAGGGATACTGGCATGTTAAATAATCAAAATCCTCCTGTAGTAAGTTGTATCTGGAGTTGTCAATGAAGCATTTCTTCTCAAGTTTTTCTTTAAAAAAATTGCTTAAGTTTATGGGGAAATCTGAGTGACTTTCATTTCATGTCAGAAATATGTGATGGGGATAAATTCTTTTTCTTCTCCCCCCTTTCTCTCTGACTTCGTCTTTGTAGGTGTTCTCAATTTAATTGCAAGTGTTAATGCATGCCTTCATTATGTCTTCACCAATGATTATAGAGTTCTTGATGCATGCTAGGGCTCTCAAGTGGATTTCTGGACGTTTAATATGTAGCAGAAGATTTTTGTTTTTTAATTAATGATATAGGTGTTTGTGCTGCTTAGATCTTCACTCTCTTGAGATTAATGAAGTATGATTCCTCTTACTTTTGCTTTTGGTATCTTTGTCCTTTAATTTAAAATATAGTTATGAGCATTTAATATGTAGCAGAAATTTTTTTGTTTTTTATAATGACATTAGTATTTGTGCTGTTTGGTTCATCACTATCTATTGAGATTAGTAAAATAAATATCATTCCTTTTGCTTTTCCTATCTTTTACCATTTCATTTTAAATATATCTGCTAAACTTTGCTATAAAAAGTTATCACTTCAGAAGTCGTTACTTTTGTTTCTTTTTTTTCTTCTTTGTTTATATATATAACATGACTTTTTCTGTATCTTATTTTAGGATCCTTTAAACACAATGATGATAATGTGTGATGAAAAGCTTCAACAACTCTTTGGATGTGAAAGTCTTTCAGCTTTGGGAGTATCGGAGATGCTCACACGGCATCTTTTTAAGCAGTCATAACAAATGATTGTGTTTTTAACTGGTTAGTTTGTCTATTTTCTAGATACCTGTTTTCCTTTGTTTAAAGTTTAAATCATCACAGCTTCTTGTTCTGTTTATTTTTGAGATCTTTTACTGTATTAACGTTCTATTGTTTGTTTGGTGTGGTTTGATTTATTTGTTGCTGTCGCCCAGCAAATGGATTAGTGAACCTCACTTTTATCAGAATTTTTTTTGTCGGTATTTTTCTGAAGTTAGAGAATGACGGGCTGTCTCTATGTTGTTTGCAGATGTATGACATCAATGGAATGTAGTTGGACTAACGGTATAGCAGATATTTAATGAAGAATTCATTTTGTTAAATGTATTCCTACTTTGTTGTATGTTATGGTGTTCTGCAACTTGTTTTTTTCCATTAGCAGAATGAAATATTGCCTGCTTTAGTGGCAGTAATGTAATGGTTGTGCATTCCGTTGTCATGTGTACAGAGTTTAGGCTCAACAATCCTTACTGACCTCAAAACTATTAGAGGAAGCAAAATGAAAGATTATGCTGTACTAATGTATTGGAAAGTGTTATGATCGTATTCCACATTACACTAAACTGATTTCTCATTTGGTGGTCTGTTGTGCCTGGTCAAATTTATGATTGCACAATGGAACATCTTTTACAAGTAACATGTGAAGGATGATACCACCCCTATTGATCCTCGTAAGGGTTTATGTCCAACCTATTTAGTTTTCCATCAAAGCTATTGTGTCACATAGGGATAACTATATGATGGACACGACTGGGGGAACTATGTGGCACATGTAATGTTTCCTTGCATACATGTATCTGCATGTATCCTACTGCCATCTCCCTGGTGTATTTGCTAAAGCAAGCACACAAGTTTTCGTATCTTGTAATTATGTTAGACTTGCTTGTACCTAATCATATCTATGTGAACTTGCTATGACTTGATGAAATTATAGAACCATGATATACAGATTTTTGAACCATATTATCTTTTTCTACTGCATCCTGAATATAACGGTAGTATTAGTCATGGAGTTAGTAATCCAATCACAACACATTGCTTTCTAGATCTTAGTTGGTAGTTTGATATAACTTATTGCATGATGATTGTGATGTGCGCTTTGCAAGGGTTCATTGCAACGCAGATTCCGGGAATTTCTAATCGTTGGATACTCATGAATCATGATTTTGACATCCTGTCTTTCTGACCTTATCATTTTATCAAACCAAACTAGTAAACTTACTCCTTTTTATAGCTGCATTGATGAGTATACTCTTGGTTTCAGTAGCCATACTTACGCAAGAATCAGCATCTGATTTATGCACCACATCGACATTGTTCATCTATTTATTATTTCCTGGCATAGGTTGTGATGTGTTACATGATATTCACATGAAAGCGGGCTACAAAAACAATTCAGGACTCATTTACATTCATGGTATTTTTACATGATCGATGTTTTTTTATTTCCACAGGTTGTGATTGCTTTAATCATGTTGCGTTGCAAGGAATAATGCTCTTTAGTTCTATAATATAAGTGCTTTAGGCATTTGAACATCTTTCTCCATTTAAAAACAGAATCCTCAGCTCATTTTCTATGGTAGGTTGTTTGGGTTGGAAGATTGGTAAGCCAAACAATAGGTTGTTTAAATCTACTAGGCTCATCTAGGTCCCAGGGATGTGGTTTGCTTAACCACAATTCATCTGCAACCAGCCAAATTTAACTACACTTTTTTTATTTAATGTTATTTTATGTTCAGCCCTGTTTGCATCCCGCACGTATATTTTCAAGTATATACTTAATGAAGTGCATTCTTTTATTAAAAAAATGTAGTGCATGCTCAAAATGCATGTATTTTTTTTACATTTTTCTTAATATGTATAGTGACAGTGGAGTATATATTACATTGGATGATTTTATATACTGTGTTAATGATGTGGTGAATGTAAATGGGTATGTAAAACAGATCGAGTGTATTAGCGCCCTATTTTGATTTGTTCCTTGGCAGTATTCATGGTTTATTCACCTGTAGCTAACATCAAAGAAATCAAGTATTGTTGGGGATGCCTATATGTTCATTTTTTCTAAACCAAATCCGCAGAAATCTTCAACCGTGAGCTTTGAGGGGCCAATGAAAGTGAGTAGATTTGAGATTGAATTCAAGATATGTACAAATTGAATATGAATGTGTTGATGAACATGAAAGTGAACTGAAAAAGAATGGAAGTATACACAGTTGATGCATCAGTTTCACTTGAGAGAGGGAGAGAGAGATATCAGTTGATGAAATGCTTCCACCAGGTGAATGAGATGGACATGGTGAGGAGGAATAGCAAGAAATACATGAATGACACTAACACCCTTGCCTTGTCATTATCTCTGTGAATGCTAAATTTTTCCATGATTGACATAGCAATCCCCATCAGTTTCTGCCAATCACATGTCACTTTGTTAGTTGGTATCATGTTAATCTACATGTTTATGCTGGTGTTGGGATAAAGAGAGGAATTACCAATTTGAGTGCCTCAATGTGATGCAATGGTTCACTAACAAACTTCTCAAAATTTCTGCATCCATGAAGCCATATAAAACCAGATTAGACAAAAGGGCATATTTTGGAAATTGTTTAAAGTTTGGATCAATCCCAAAAGTGGTTTAGGACATTGTCCTGTTTACAGTCTCATATGCAATCCCTTATAACTTAATAGTTGTCAATAATAAAAGTATATACCTCATTAGAAATATTATATATTTTTATAAGGAGTTCTATGTAATTTGTTTTGTTGGAGTGTGTATTTTATCATTTGTAAAAGTATATACTTTATTAAATTATATTTAATGTCCTTAGATTGAAAAATAAAGCAAAAATAATTTTTCTAGTAGGATAAAAAAAGAAGAAAAGCTGTAATATCCATAGATTGAAAAACATGGACAAGTAGGGGGATTTCTTGGATAAAAAGTGGCATAAATTTATTCAAGCATCCCACTTGAATGTCTGTTCATTTAGTAAGAATAGGAATAGGGATAAACCATACTCTAGGGTCTAGATTGGCAATAAAACATTATTTTGAGGAGAAAAAACCTACATATTTTGTCAAAATCAAAATGAAAGAAAAAGAAACATCATTGTCTTTACAGGAATAGAACTCCCAATTTTGGCTTCAAAATCAGCCTGTGTCCGCAGTTTCTACTATATATATATATATATATTTTTATAGGTGGTAAGATATTAAAGTCATTTATCTTTTTATCCCATTGCTTATCTAGGTGGTCAATTTAAATCCACTGAAGCTTAAATGGTAAATGTCAGGGATAATCCACATGCACTCCCATGTACGTCCTCATATGATTTGTTTTTTTTAAATATATTTTCACGTGACCAAACATGCACATTTATAAAATGAGATAAATATTTCAATTAATTTTATGAATTCATTTATAGATTAAATAAAAAATAAAAAGACTGCACATGATATTATAAATGAGACTGTCTAACAATATTTAACTTACAATTAAGGATGAGGAGGCCTCACCTAAAGGCTTTGCACTAGGACTACTCTCACCTTATGAGCACCCTCCCTTCATATAAATGGCTTGTATCAAAGCTATAATCTTTTCCCCTGGGTTTGTATGACTTGTTCCAAGCTGCATGGCATGGTTACTTGGTTAGGGTGAAAAAAAAACCAACTAGAGTCCCATCCAAAGCTAATAAATGACATTTTCTGTTCTAGTGATTATGAGTACAAACTTAACAACCAAGTGACACCAACATTCATCCCATTATTGGTTGGTTGAATCACAAACTCTATATGCTTCGACAGTAGCCCATACAGAGAAGATAACAACCAAAACCAAAACATTTGCTACAACAAAACAAACACTCTCTTAGTAAGTACAAGTACATAATATGAATTTTCATGATATGAATCCAAACAATAAATAGATAATTTGACAATGTCATCTAGAGTTATGGGTGTCACCTTCTCTTGGAGAGAATGAAAGATGGGGATGAGTAATGACAAAAAACTAAATTCATCTCTAATCACTTCCAATAATTCACTTAGTCTCTTGTTGTTAATCGCTGCGTAGAGCCTCGCTAATGCCTCTTTTGCTCGATATCGACCTTCCTCTCCATCATCATCGCCTTTCGTGGCCTGCATCGGTGACAAGACACGCCGGTGACCGGAGACATGAAATTTGTAAGTGATGATGTTAGGGTTTAGGTTTGGTTTAGAATGGTTTATGCAAGGCAAGGCTTGAAGAAGTGTTGTTTTAAATGGGAGGTTGTGACAATGCAATAGCATTGTTGGGGTAGGTTTTGGTTGGAATTGAAGTTGAATTGGCCATTTTGAGGCTTTAAGGGGTTGGATTGGAGGAGAAGCAAGGGAATATGTAGAGAATGCTTTGCTTTTGAATGTACTAAAGCTTTTATAAGTTATAACATTATTGGCAAGTCAAGGATCATTAAAATTCCACAATGTAATACTTGTTTGGATTCGTATGTAAATGAGCATATTAGATCTACATGGCATGCCCAAGTCGTTTTGGAACCATTCCTTGCTCATGAATGGAACAAAGGATATCTTGCTTTTGTGTTTTTGGAAAGTTTAGCATTAGAAATCATGGAATTCCCAATGGAAATGATACATAATGACTAATTTAGTACATTTGATTAGCATGAGTGCACTAACATGGGACAAGAAACCTAATATTGTATTATTCATGATTTAACTAACTTCCTTAACCTTACAGTGTGATATATATTATAATTCTCATGTGTGTGGGATATGCTCACAACTCTTGTAGTTTATGCCCAAGAAGTTGTATATATATATATACAATATACATTATGGCCCCGTTTGGATTGAAGAATTAAGTTATTCTGGATATATAACTATGCCAGTATAGATAACAAATCTAACATGAATAAGAAATTTTTTGTTTGGTTGTGTTTTTTTTTATTCTCATTGGAAAACGTAAGAATAAATATTGAGTTGTTTGGTTGATAAAGAATAAAATATAAATAAAGTGTAAAAAAAATTGATTTAACATGTGAACCCGTTGATGAATAAGATGTTGATATGTGATTTAATGTGATAAGGTGTAAAAAGTTGATTTGACATGTGGCCGTGTGGGCTTATGGGAATAGATAAACTGAGTATAGCCTACGGTATAACCCCCCGGATAACCTCAAATAAGTATTTTAGGGTGTTTGTTTATCCCGGATAACCCCAGATAAATTATGTCTAGAATAAACCTTGATAAAGTGGTATATGGATTCCAATCAACCTCTAGAATAAAAGTTATCCTAGGTTATTCCACCCAAAGAATATGTGGGCCCACTGTCAAATCGACTGTCATCACCTCTTATAAATCACATGTCAAATCAACTATCATTAATTTTTTTACCTTTTATAAATCCTTATCCATATTTTATTCACATTTTATTCAAACAACAAAACATTTATTCTTATGTTTACCAACGAGAATAATTTAAAACACAACCAAACACAAAATTAATTTATTCTTATTTATACTCACTTATGCTTGGATAAATCTATACCCGAGAATAAAATCTATCCCTGTTCCAAACGGAGGAGAGTTAATTAGAATTATTATATTCTCTTATACTTATTTAAATTGACTTAGTAATATCAAGTTATATTATGCAAACAAACAACTATTTTTTCTATCCATTCTTATACCACCCTTATTCTCGTTTAACCCACTACCCAAACGGGGCTATAGGCATTGGTACATGCAGGTGTGTGACAATTATTCTAGCAAACACTACGTCACGTAATGTAATTATCTATCACAGTATATTATTTACTATATATCAGAGCGTGTGTAATGCTATTGAAATTTTGAAAAAGTATGCAGTCAATTCAATGGAGTATGTATTTGATTTTTTTTTTTTTTGTAGATAGGTGTTTTATTAGAAAGTTTTATATATATACTTCTAAAGAAGTGCTAAAATATATGAATTATGAAGAAAATTGTTAGGGACGATAATGCGTAAAGGCCTCAAATGTTTTGATTTTTTAGATGTATATATTATAGGGCGCGGATATCGGCACCCCACATAGTAAGAAACTTACCACTTAAACAAATCAAAAAAATACTTTTTGTGTACTGTAGCAGTAGGGGTAAATCCACCCCGAGGTCGGCGATCCCTTTGACGATGATGATGAATCATGGTCGTCAGAGGTTCTGGCGAGTGTACCAACCCAGGTCGGCATGCCCTCTTGTGACGGTGGTGAAGTGTGGTCGCCGAAGGCCCGGCGAGCTAAAGTAAGAGAGAATAAATTCACATTTTTACAAGTTTCAAACTAAATAAACGAATTTCACATTTAAACACATATAACAGACAGTCATAGTAGCATTTAAAACATATCAAAATATGATGTTATCATTTATAATACATCAAAACACGATTTTAGCATTCCATAACGAATCATCTCTAGAAAACAAAATACATGTTCACATTATTTTTATGTTTATTTTATTTTTTGAAAAAAGTAGCAATTGTTTTTATTGGATATATTATTTATTTTTATATATGAAAAAATCAATATAGTCATATGAATGGTTGTAGAATTTGAACATGTATTTTGTTATGTAGTCACGTGAATGGTTGGTTATGGAATGCGAATGTCATATTTTGATGTGTTTTAAATGCTGTTATGACTGTCTGTTATATGTGTTTAAATGTGAAATTTGTCTGTTTGATTTGAAACTTGTAAAAATGTGAGCTCGCCGGACATTTGGGCGACCGCAATTCACCACCGTCACTAAAAGGCATGTCGACCTGAGTTTGTACACTCGCCGGAACCTTTAGCTACCATAATTCATCACCCTCGCCAGAGAGATCGCCGACCTCGGGGTGGGTTTACTCCTACTATTACAGTGCACAAATTTTTTTTTTTGATTTTTTTAAGGGATGGGTTTCTTACTATGTGGGGTGCCGATATCCGCGCCCTATTTCATATAACGAAAAACATATTTTTTTTAAGAAAAAAATTATGATAGGTAAAAAATGACTACCACTAACATTTTTCATCCACTCTTGTTTGTATAAGAAAAACGATATATTCAATCCCATTTACAATCCACACACATTTTAAAATTTTTTTTATGTACATACTTAGCTAATGAAATGCATTCATTCATAAAAATTAATAATGTATACACACATACGAGTTGAATGCATATTTTTAAAGATTAATTTTTTTCATATACACCCCAGTTAGAATATGATTTTGTGGAATTACTCCTCTATCCGCTATGGCAAAAATACCATTGAAAACTCTTAGCCCATGTTTGTTTTGAGAATAAACCCAAGAATAAAGTGGTATTGACTAGAATAGGGGTTTTAACCTGTTTGGAAAGCTAGAATATCTCTGCATAAGAAATTCCCCGATAAGCTGTCATAACCTTGGATAGCCATTCCAAGCTGAGGGAAGAATCAAATTATTTCATGTTATTCCACCCAAAGAATATATGGGTCTATTGTCATCAACTCTAATAAATCACATGTCAAATCAACTATTATTGTTTTTCACATTTTATAAATCTTTATCTATACTTTATTCACATTTTACCTAAACAATAAATTTTTTATTTTTACGTTTACCAACGAGAATAATTCAAAACACAACCAAACATAAAATCACTTTATTTTTATTTATACCCACTTATGCTGGAATAATTGTATACTAAAAAATAATTCATATTTTAAATCCAAACAGGGGCTTAAAGTTGTGTGACGATGCCATTCTGTTAGTCACAGTTTATAACCCAGGCTGAAGCATTGTTAAGTTCTAAACCATACTCATTGAAACCAAACGACTGTTTTAACCTTGTTAAATTCTAAACCATAAAAATTTAACCATTGTTAAATTTTACATACATCAAATGAGATATATGTTCCATGTATTTATAGTACCATCTGTCCCGCCCCTAGGATCCTCGATAGGATACCTGATCGGCCAGTTGGATGGTAGGAAATCCAATGATCCCCATGAGATAAGGGAGATCGACGGGATTTGTTTCGATATGCTAATATTACATCTTTCTATGTGAAATTTGATCCCAGTTTAATTGATTTTCACTAGACTTGGTCGTCGGATGCACGTGCCTTGTAGAGATGCATGTGCGGATTATTGATCGATGGTCTCGATTTAGTACCATCAATATCAATATCGAACTACACATCATATAAATCGAACTAAACACAACTTATGAATCGAACTGTCCAGCTAGTTGTTGTGTACAATGATACTATCTGTGACTCTATACAATTTAATTCACAGACTGTACATTTCATACCAGCTCTCTGCATAATATTGTCTGCCTGCGTGTACCAGCTCTATACTAAGATAGGACATAGACATAAATGCATCCTATTTTATAGGCTGAATATGTCATCTGAAGTTGAAGAGGGGTACCTTTGTACACTGACATTCAGCAAAAAATTCCTGAAGCTGACGTGGAGCAACGTGGTGCACGTGATCCCGGGACCCACGTTGTCTGCATCAAAGCCAAATCTGAGTGTACGTTCAGTGAACCCACGTTTGGGGTCCACTGATCGAAGGGCATCACGGCTTCTAATCGGATCCGATAATAAAGGAGAAAAGCTGCTGACACGTCAGATCAGTGTCTACCATTATTAAGTGGTTGGTGGGCTTGGGCTGTGGGCCCACTTCCGCACCGCCCAAGTCACGTTCCCTGCTTTTTAGTGCTGGCTTTTTTTTAAATGTTAGATTCAATCATTTTTATCATTTAAAACTTAAAGCAAATGCGTTTTATTTTAATTTTTAAAATAGTTAATATTATCTAATAAGATATATATTTTGATAAAGAAAAATATATGTGGCTTCATTTTTGAGTTGAGTGAACTTATTTTTTTTTTGTAAGTGTAACAAAAATTAAAAAGATATATATATTGTCTAACGATTTATATGTTTAATTGAATTTCTAACGATATATATTGGACTGTATTTTAGATTGTAAAAAATATTGAGTATAATTGCGCCATCCATGTGATTTGAGTTTTGAACTGTAAAAGTGACTGAATTTAAAATTTTCCTTTTTGGATATGTGTGTGTGGAAAGAGCTTTGTCGCACTTAATTTTTTTTACAGTCCAAAATACAATCTTATATACATTTTAGACATCTTCCCTATCGTGATATATATATTTTTTGGAATTTTTTTCATTTTTTATGAGATGATATTATTCAATTCATTGGAACATATATTTTACATTTTATAAAAATACATAACTCATTAGATAATGTGTCTGCTTAAAAAAAAACACATACAATCTGCATTTTGGATTATAAAATGAACTGAGCATAACATTTTTCTTTTTCTAGATCTACGTGTGTGCAAATAATGTTATAGTTTTTTTTTAAACCCGCACACACTTTTTTATGAGATAATATATATTATGTAATGAACATATGATTTTAAAAAGATAAAATATATATATTTCAAATGAATTGAACGAACTCATTTATAAAAAAACGTAAAAAAAAATTATAATGGTGTATAACTTGTTGTAGTAAGTATATGTGGCTAACAAGATATCTGAGAGCAAGACTTTAGCAAGAGTATATGTAACTGTTGCAATATTTATCCATAGGATTGTGTGCAGTATTATTTTTATATGCTTCATTAAATGAGTCATGAATTTGGCCGTGGAGACTATTCCTTAATAGCTTGCCCATGGTGGTGTCACAGGATGGACAATGAAGAGAGCAAGATGGATTATGCATTTTGTTGTTGGGCATGTTATTATTTATAGTTTAATAAATTTCCACAAATCCTATGAAAATTTTGAAGGTATACACATTTTTAGCGTTTGTTTTGTTAAAATATAACAACAACGAATGAATAAGTGAGAATAAACTCTACCTCTCACCTCCCAGTATAATTATCAAATATAACAAGATATAACTATTATAATCAATCCATAACAAACAAACATGTTGTTCTAGTGATCATGACTGTATTTATTATATACTAAATAAATTCTACCTATCTCTCCAGGTGTAATTATCAAGCTATGTATAAATGTTTTTTTTTGAAATACCCATGTAGCCCGACCCCAATATTTTTTGTGCCCCCATCTTTTGAAAAGTTTTTTTTTACCCCTGCAGCAAACATTCAATCTTTTCTGTACCCCTGCAGCAAATATCTAAATTTTTTTTACTCTCATCCCATTAATTCCCTCAGCCGCACAAAATTGCAGTTTTCCCCTGTAAGTGCATATATGTTTTCTGTAACTTGGAGAACACAAAATATAATTTTTATAAATATTATCTATAAAAACATTATTATGTTATGTAAAAATCATAACTTTCAAAACACTAGAGAAACATACATTAATGCATAACATTAATATATATGTGGTTCTTATGTTGTTATGAAGTACACTTATTGATGTTTGATTTATTTGAGTGTTTGACTAATTGTTGCATCTCTAATATAGTTTAAATTGCGCTTTCTTCCTAATGATGTACGCTTGCTAACTCGAAGGTGCAACAATAGATTCAATTTCAGTCAAAATGACATGAAGATGATCCGAGGAAATACAACATCTCAGTTCATTAGGGTAGGAAAAAAACGTCGGATTGCAAACATTCGATGAATTCAAGTGCTTTGATATCGATGTACTTATTGTGATAAAATATTTGCAGGTTACGTATGTTTCTCTAGTATTTTACAAGTTATCATTTTTACATGACATATATAATAATGTGCTTACATATAATATTTACAGAAATTACATTTTGTATTCTATAAGTTACAGAAAACATACATGCACTTATAGAAAAAACTGCGATTTTGTGGTGCTAGGAGAATTAAATGAAGGAGGGTAGAAAAAAGATTGTGTTTGCTGGCGGGGTAAAAAAAAAACTTTTCAAAAGGTGGGGGCACATGAAATATTAGGGTTGGGCTGAGGGGTATTTGGACAATTGACCTATGTTTTTTTATTGGTAATTTGAGAATTGTATTGCTATAACGAGACAAAATGTACAGATTTACAATGTAAATAGTACAAAAAAAAGGGAAGGCGTTGGAGGATCACCAAAAGGTGATTAAAAAAATTGAAATGATCCGCAGCCATAAGAACAGATGCCAATATAAAATAATGTTGTCCAAATCAATGAACTCATTTGGATCCAATTCTCAATATCTTTGCCCAATTGAAGAGCTGGCCTTTGCATGAGTGCATGCCTAAATGTTTCACAAAGCCATGGTTGGTAATTCTACCAAAGCCAAAGCTAATTATAATTAATTTATTTATTGGGGATCATTTCCCTACATGAATGAGCTACCCAATGCAACTAGCTAGCAATACATGTAATCAAACAACTACAAAAGGTCGCCCACAAACCCTACAGCACAAAACACAAAACACCCCACACAATTCCATAAAACTCCAAAAGGATTGAGTGATGAGTCTATCCCTTTGGGGGTGAAAAAATTGGCCTCCATCCATTTATCCTTTACCCCCAAATTCCAATCCCAAAACAATGATGAAACAAAAAAAAAGAAGAAAAAAGAATAGATTACCACATCCTCCACATTCCAATCCCAACATGCCAACCCTGCTTTGATGTCAGTGATAAGGGATTTTAATAATTCATTGGTGAGGATCTCCATGTCACTCCCCTCCTATTAAAGCCCTATCCGAACTTCTATATATACCCCCACAACTTCAGCCCTCCCTTCTTCACACACAAGCCTTGCATAGCTTATTCCATCAAACCCTAAACAAAGACCACATACACAAATACCCCTTTGGCTAATATGGCTACTGTTGAGGTAACTAAGGTCCTAATATTTTTTTATATATTGATGAACTTCTTGTTTGTTTAAGGTCTTTTTGAATCCGTGTTTGGATAGATTCTACAGTTCAACAATCAAATGTAATTGTAAACATCTTTTTCTAAATGTCGCGTTCGCTGTGTTTCCAGTGTTCACCGTGAAAATTTTTTCTCCTCATTTTTGAAATTAAGGCAATCAGCTTTTTAAAATCCCTCTCTCCCCACCCCACTTCCAAACAGCGCCTAAATAATCACCATTTTCATGTTCCTTTGTGTCTAGATGATCGACATGGTATCAAAGTTCAATGTCTATCATTTAGGTGTGAATCGACATGCACAATTCTTTATTTTTTTGACCCTTGAAAAACTGGTGTTTGTGTCAAGAGAAACGATCTTATTTTTCTTTACCTCTTTGTATATATTATTACAATGGAAGAATATCGTTCTTTTTTAACTCCCCTTAAGAGCGAATTCAAAAAATTAACAAAATAATTTTCTCTCACTTAACAAAATTAACATAAATGATTTTCTTTCAATCACTTTCTTTTTATATATTATCCTCACATTTCTTCATTTTCCATTCAAGACCGTTACCATCACATTTACCTCATAATTCAAAATTTTCATTGATATATAAAATTATAATACATAGTTTTCAAATATGAAGTTTGAGAGCACACATAACACGTGGTGGTGCAGGTTCAATCAGCGACGGCGGCGTTGCCGGAGAAGACTCAACCGGAGGAACTAAACGCACCACCGGAGACACTAACCGTAGCCGAAGAAGCCACGCCGACACCCATCGAAGCTCCGGCGGAAGCCGAACCAAAAGAAGAGGCCACCCAACAACAAGCCGAAGAACCCGAAGGGGCGGCGGTGGAGGACGCCGCCACCGAAGAACCAAAAGAGGTGGAGGCAGAGCCAGAAGAGGAAGCCAAAGAAGCCGAGACCGCCGCCGTCACCAGAGAAGTGAAAGAGGAAGCCTTGGAAGCCAGTGAAGCTGTGGGAGCAGAAGCAGAGGCAGTGGTGACAGAAGAGGCTCCTGAATCTGTCAGTACTGATGCACCCACATTGACAGAAGAGGTGGTGGTGGTGGCTGAAGAGGTGGTGGGGGTGGTGGTGGAAGAGGGAGGAGAGGAGGTCAGTAATGAGAGCAGTAAGGACAAAGAAGGGGAGGTGTTGGAGGCCCCTGCTGAGAAGAGTGAGGAGTGAAATTAGGGTTTGTGAAACTTTTTTTTTTTTTTCACTTGATAAATTCGGGGATCGAACACCCGACCTCTCTTTGGGGAGGGTGTGTCTCGAACACCCCGCCAAGGAATGTTCCACGTTGATTTTGTTTGCATGCTTTTGTTTGCATGGGGTACTATTTAGTGGGCGTGTATGTGTGAGACGGTTGTGGTTGGTTAGTAGAGAGAGAATAAACAACATTGGGGCCCACTTGCCACGTGGCGCATGGCAATTGGGTTTGATCTGATGTTTGGGTTTTGTTGGTTGTGATTGTAGAAGTGTTTATTGTATGGTATGAATAATATAATTAGGGGCATGTTTTAATGTTAATTGTGTATAATGTGTGTTTTTACATGCAGTCACGTTTAGAGCACAATCGGGCAGTCTCTATACATGGTTAAATGTAGTTTTTCATTGAGAATGCATCTGGATCCGTGTTTGGACTTTGCCTGTCAATAGATCAGATCCGGGTTGGGTCAGGGTGGACCAGGATCCGACCTGTGGTAAGACCCGGCGGGTCTAGGTCCAACCTAGGACTCGGTGGGTCCTTGAAAATGTGGACCCGGACCCGTCTGACCCGGGTCGGGTCTGGGTCCGACCCGACCCAAATATGATTAATAAAAAAAAAGGAGAGCTCATGAATTTATTTGTCTTATCATTTTATTAGAAAATTTTTGTATAAAACATTAGTTTTGAATTTTCTAAACTTGTGTCTTGACATTATGTTTGAACATATTTTTATACAATTCAAACAATAAACACTAACATTTAACATTCAAAGTAAACAAAAATCTAAACAATATAACAATAAACTAAAAGGGAGAGCTAATGGTTATTTGTGTCCCAAAGTAAACGTTCAAAACAATAAACACTACATATTAATCTAAACAACATTCAAAACATTAAAACGGGTGGGTTTGGTTGGTTATGAGTTATGATTTATGGGCTTGGTTATGGATATATGGATACAAAAATGAGTTAAAACTTATACTTGTAACTTGATAAATAAGAAACAAAATTATGAGTCAACTAATACTAATAATCTTGTAATATATGAGCATATACTAATAAAACAGTCGAGTTTCGGATCCAACGGGTCTGGGCGGGGTGGACCTGGACCCGACCCATTTGTATGTTCGGATCCAAATCGGATCGGGTATATTACACGTGTAATCGGGTCCAGGTTTGAACCCGACTCATTGAATGGCCTAGTTTGGACCGATTTTTCATTATCGAATCTCTAAAATTTACACGCGAATCGAAACACCTGTCATGTTCCTAAAATTTTACATGCATTTCATTAGATGATTTGACATTTTTTTCGGATAATTGACATACTTATTCCAAATGAGGGGATACAATCCTTGATCCCGCACTCTTGGGATTGGACATACATACCCCTGCAAAGTATACATATTATCTGACCTCCCTCACAATAATATTTTTGCTATTTAACTTTAGAGAAGCATTAAATATTAATTTGTTTTTGAGAGGTAACATGAATGAGTTCGGTTGCATATAGTTTTTTTACAGTCTCATATGCATCGATAGAAAATCACCGGATCATATACTTATATTAATAAGATATATGCATCGATTAATATAAATTTTTTATATTTTCTATAAATGCATACATGCAATTCATTTGAGTATATGCTTTTCTTTTTTATAAAATCATTTATCTCATTAGATAAGAAATATTATTTTAAAAAAATTCAAAACACGCGTGAACTGGAATTAGGGCTAGGAAAGTTTGCAGTATGTAACATCATCCAACATGACTATGACCCAACCGCTGATGGGCTCTAATGGGCTTTAGTCCATTTCCTGCATTTCACTTTCAGCTCATACAATCGTTTTTGGGCCTTTCCTTTGTTTGGGAAAGTTGAGAAAATTGTAGCAAATGCATTCTCAGATGAACTTGTCCTCTTTTAATTTAAAAAATGATAATATATTTCAATGATTTGTGTATATACACCTTTATGTAAAAGAAATAAAAAATCACATGTTCGTTTAACAATTAAGACATATATTATATATATACATCATGAGTGAATTGATAACTGTTTTATCATGCCCCGATTTGTTCGTGAATTTTTTTATATTGATTCACGCCCAACAAATTTTTTTTGCATGTAGTAATGACAAATTATGTTTCAAAAATAGTATAATTATATTTGTATTTTACTGTACTTATTATGTACAATTTATGAAGATACATGTAATGAATCGAATGAAACACTTATTGAATATCTTACATACACGACTAATTAAACAATTTTTAATTCATACGTTATATATGTATTCTATGCTGATGAGTACTCAACTAACCAGTATTGCTCGTGAAAGACATACATGCTCTCCATCTCTGTTCAGAAATATGACATGTGCGGTCGCATATGCTGCCGCATATGCGGTTCGGTAAGCTTATCAAACCGTGTAGGCTAATATGCAGGCTTATGCGAATAAGGTCCGCATTTGCGGGGATATGCGGCACATGTGCCCGCATGGGTTTAGAAAAAATAAGAATTTTGCATTTATACCCCCTGAAAAAGTTAATTGCATTTACACCCCTTAAAAATTATATTTATACCCCTCTGTCTGTCTGAAATTGCATCTATGCCCCTGTGTAGCTCTGTCTAAAATTTTAATGGTTTAATATGATTACATTTTTTCAAATTTACCTTGTTATCTCTTGTTTATAGATCAATACTATATAATTATTTTTTATTATTAAAAAATTACATAACCGCATATACTATGTGCGGTATTCTATCCATACGCAAACCGCATACCACATTTTAGAACACTGCTTTTTACATGCATTTTCTTTTTTACATTCTCAAGGAAAAATGAGAACATATAAATGATAAGCATGAATACATTCAGACATTCAGAGTTGAATTGCCTGTGACTAGCTACAAGGAGTAACTTTGTAACATCCAATAAAAATACGTCACATACGTTGAATGCACCGTGAATAAATATATTTGAATAGACTCTCACTGATAAGAATTTTTTTGTTAGAGGATTCACAGTGCATTGCAACCGAGTAGGTTAATTTTTTAAGACTATCAAGATTATTCATAGACAAAATAAAGGTAACAACTAACAAGTGGTGTTTTATGATATCAAACAGTATCCCATCAAATTTTGACCGAATAGGTTCATTTTCCAATAAGAAATTGAGAGTTTGATGACTACATCAAAATGTCACTGGATGAAGTTTTTTAAAAAACCATTATTAATTAGCAAGTTGAGAGAAAGGCCAGGAACAAAGAAAAAAAGAAATTAAATTTCAGATACAAACACTGAAACTAAGAACTTGTGTGATTTCTAACCAAATAGACCAAACCACTGTGGGAACGAACATCTGACTAACCTTCACTTGGACCCCACGATCCGTCTCCCTCACCACCAAGTTGTTTTATTCATTGAAATTTGAAAATAATGTGCATATCAAACCTAAAAAATCTCACCACCAACCAATGGTGCAAAAATACAAAATTAATCCAATGTTTAGTTGACGATTCAAATATCATATATATGATAGCACGCGTTTCATTGAACAATTCAAATAATAATGAAGTGTATTTGGGATTGGGATTCTCTGTTCATGCAAATAATTTGTTTGTATCCAAACCAAGCTTTTCTTTACTTAAAACTTCTCAAAACTATGAATTATTTTTTTCACCACAAATGGTTGGTGGCTCAAACTAATCCAACGTTTTGTTGACAATCCAAATATCTTAATAACCCAACTCACACGTGTTTTTCACCACAAATGTATACATGTGTGTGTATACATATAATCAAACCATTAATTCATCAATAAATACATATTTATGATGCTGAATCTTGCAAGTTCTTTGATGTGGATGATTAGGACACTACTTCAATTTTAAGGAAGTTTGGATTGCATTTAATTGGTTTAGAAGGTCATGAATTATTCATAATTGTGGAAGAATTTTAAAAATTATTGTTCTCTCATAAGGTATCAATTTATGTACAAGTGGTTTCATGGGAAGTATGGGCAAGAAAAGCGGCCATCTCCCTCTTAAGGTATCTTCATCAGAACCGGTCATCGTGTACCAGTGGTTTTTTTTTATATTTAAATATGCGTGTTAGATTGTTCAGAATTACCGAAGAAATTAAAAAATTATTATTTCTCTCTCTTCTTCCTCTGTTCTGCATAAAAAAAACACGTACATACTAGTGGTTTTATTATTTAAACACGTGTGTGTTGGATTATTTAGAATTATCGAAGAATTTGAAAAAAAAAAATATTATTCTCGACCTAATAGACCAAACCACTGTGGGAACGAACATCTGAATAACCTTCACTTGGACCCCACGATCCGTCTCCCTCACCACCAAGTTGTTTTATTCATTGAAATTTGAAAATTATGTGCATATCAAAACCAATCCATTATTTACCTAAAAAATCTCACCACCAACCAGTGGTGCAAAAATACAAAATTAATCCAATGTTTAGTTGACGATTCAAATATCATAGACCAAAATATTATTCTCGATCAAATAGACCAAACCACTGTGGGAACGAACATCTGAATAACCTTCACTTGGACCCCACGATCCGTCTCCCTCACCACCAAGTTGTTTTATTCATTGAAATTTGAAAATAATGTGCATATCAAAACCAATCCATTATTTACCTAAAAAATCTCACCACCAACCAATGGTGCAAAAATACAAAATTAATCCAATGTTTAGTTGACGATTCAAATATCATATATATGATAGCACGCGTTTCATTGAACAATTCAAATAATAGTGAAGTGTATTTGGGATTGGGATTCTCTGTTCATGCAAATAATTTGTTTGTATCCAAACCAAGCTTTTCTTTACTTAAAACTTCTCAAAACTATGAATTATTTTTTTCACCACAAATGGTTGGTGGCTCAAACTAATCCAACGTTTTGTTGACAATCCAAATATCTTAATAACCCAACACACACGTGTTTTTCACCACAAATGTATACATGTGTGTGTATACATATAATCAAACCATTAATTCATCAATAAATACATATTTATGATGCTGAATCTTGCAAGTTCTTTGATGTGGATGATTAGGACAGTACTTCAATTTTAAGGAAGTTTGGATTGCATTTAATTGGTTTAGAAGGTCATGAATTATTCATAATTGTGGAAGAATTTTAAAAATTATTGTTCTCTCATAAGGTATCAATTTATGTACAAGTGGTTTCATGGGAAGTATGGGCAAGAAAAGCGGCCATCTCCCTCTTAAGGTATCTTCATCAGAACCGGTCATCGTGTACCAGTGGTTTTTTTTTATATTTAAATATGCGTGTTAGATTGTTCAGAATTACTGAAGAAATTAAAAAATTATTATTTCTCTCTCTTCTTCCTCTGTTCTGCATAAAAAAACACGTACATACTAGTGGTTTTATTATTTAAACACGTGTGTGTTGGATTATTTAGAATTATCGAAGAATTTGAAAAAAAAAATATTATTCTCGATCAAATAGACCAAACCACTGTGGGAACGAACATCTGAATAACCTTCACTTGGACCCCACGATCCGTCTCCCTCACCACCAAGTTGTTTTATTCATTGAAATTTGAAAATAATGTGCATATCAAAACCAATCCATTATTTACCTAAAAAATCTCACCACCAACCAATGGTGCAAAAATACAAAATTAATCCAATGTTTAGTTGACGATTCAAATATCATATATATGATAGCACGCGTTTCATTGAACAATTCAAATAATAATGAAGTGTATTTGGGATTGGGATTCTCTGTTCATGCAAATAATTTGTTTGTATCCAAACCAAGCTTTTCTTTACTTAAAACTTCTCAAAACTATGAATTATTTTTTTCACCACAAATGGTTGGTGGCTCAAACTAATCCAACGTTTTGTTGACAATCCAAATATCTTAATAACCCAACACACACGTGTTTTTCACCACAAATGTATACATGTGTGTGTATACATATAATCAAACCATTAATTCATCAATAAATACATATTTATGATGCTGAATCTTGCAAGTTCTTTGATGTGGATGATTAGGACACAACTTCAATTTTAAGGAAGTTTGGATTGCATTTAATTGGTTTAGAAGGTCATGAATTATTCATAATTGTGGAAGAATTTTAAAAATTATTGTTCTCTCATAAGGTATCAATTTATGTACAAGTGGTTTCATGGGAAGTATGGGCAAGAAAAGCGGCCATCTCCCTCTTAAGGTATCTTCATCAGAACCGGTCATCGTGTACCAGTGGTTTTTTTTTATATTTAAATATGCGTGTTAGATTGTTCAGAATTACCGAAGAAATTAAAAAATTATTATTTCTCTCTCTTCTTCCTCTGTTCTGCATAAAAAAACACGTACATACTAGTGGTTTTATTATTTAAACACGTGTGTGTTGGATTATTTAGAATTATCGAAGAATTTGAAAAAAAAAATATTATTCTCGACCAAATAGACCAAACCACTGTGGGAACGAACATCTGAATAACCTTCACTTGGACCCCACGATCCGTCTCCCTCACCACCAAGTTGTTTTATTCATTGAAATTTGAAAATAATGTGCATATCAAAACCAATCCATTATTTACCTAAAAAATCTCACCACCAACCAATGGTGCAAAAATACAAAATTAATCCAATGTTTAGTTGACGATTCAAATATCATATATATGATAGCACGCGTTTCATTGAACAATTCAAATAATAATGAAGTGTATTTGGGATTGGGATTCTCTGTTCATGCAAATAATTTGTTTGTATCCAAACCAAGCTTTTCTTTACTTAAAACTTCTCAAAACTATGAATTATTTTTTCCACCACAAATGGTTGGTGGCTCAAACTAATCCAACGTTTTGTTGACAATCCAAATATCTTAAGATTCTGCATCTCCAAAAGCTGGTTCTTTCTTTTTTTCCTTTTGAGTACCTGCATTGGTGACTCAAAATTGACAATTTTGCAATACAAATGCTGGGCTTCCATTCTCTTCTTCTCTTTCTCATCCTCCTAGCACCTGTTTTGGTCACTGCACAGAGGTCCAATTCTTCACAATGGCTCACCTCAAGTGGTACTCTCTCTCTCTCTCTCTCTCTGAAGATAAATATTTTTAAGCAAAGGTAGTTTTTTCATATTAATAAACGAGAGATATAAAAGAGCTGAAATGAGAGATCACAAACATTGGTTGAAAAAAATCTCAGATGTATAGAATCAACCATATATTCTATGCATCATATAAGGTCTCATTTGGAAATAAGTTTATGCAGCTTTTGGGTTTGCATGAAGCTGCTTTTCCCAACCCGTTTCCACACAGAAAAATTGGGGCTAGTATTGTCTAAAATCAATTTTACAATCGTTTAATCAAACAAAGCCTAAGTCTGGGGTGATTCGAAGTTCAAACTCATGAAACTAGCCAGAGAACCAATTCTCGTGTGGGTTCTCTTCTTTGATTTCTCTTCACATGAATTAATTGGAGATGGACCATTCTTTTTGGATTTCTATGTCATGGGTTTTTATGAGTTTTAAGTGAGGTTAAGGAAATGGAGCTTTTCTGGGGAGAAGATTCTGATGTATTGTAAAAGAATTTGATGCTCAATTGTGGGCTTTTTATTGTTCAAGACTCGATAGATTTATTTGAAGATTTCAATTTTCTTTTCTTTTCTTTGCTTTTTTTTTGGTAAAAAAGTTTTCAATTTTCTTGGATACCTAAGTTCTATAGGTTTAAATACGCATGATCCAAGCTATATGGTTTCTAAGAAGCTTATTATACAAGTTTTTTGTGTTAGATTAAAAGAAAAGTTCCGTTGATAATATTGACAAAAAAAATTTGTTTATAGATACAATTAATATCTCAATGGAAAATTATCCTCTCTTCACACTTCTTCCCAAACTCCACCATCATCAACATGATAAATTGTAATCTTTTTAATTCATGAATTAGGCTAGAAATATTGAAGTTAGTGAAAAAGATACTAATTAAATAAAGAGATGGGTTCAGATACTGCTCAGTTCATATTAGTTGCCAATAAAGAGTTTGGCACAGTCTCACATCATTTTAAATTCTTACATGCTTATTATGTGATGGAACATACGTCATCTTTTGATTGAGAATTGATAGGTAACAGCAATGATAATGTTAGGTACAGTTCCAAGTGTAATCCTCACATGTTTTAATATTTAAAAAATAGTAAACATCATGTAACAAGGTATATAATATATATTTCCACTTTGAATTGAATGGACTCATTTTTAACAATTGTAAAAAATATTTAAGGAAATATATATTTTACATTACGAGTATATATCTAGCTATTGGAAAATAAAAAAAAGGGAGAGAGAGAGAGAGAGAGAGAGCAAAGTTTCTCCTTTTTCAAGGGTAATGGAAGTTGGCATTGGATCAATAACAAGTGAAGAAGGGCGTGAACAATCCAAAAATTTGTATGCGATGATTGCGCACCTTCTCTAGAGATCAAACACATTTTCTGCAAAATCTTTGAAATTAGGGAATAGCGTAGTAAAGTGTGTCCACATCGAAAAGCACAACGAAATGAGTAGCAATGATGCTCTATTATCTTAAAGTATCTTACGTTTTGCAGTGCTGGATCCCATGAGTACATATTAGTTCATAATCAGGGGATGACATGTGTCCCTTCATATGATAAATATGGAGGATTTTGAGAAGATTTGGGACACATGTTAGCTCTTGATTGGAGATTGACATGATCTATAGCGTGTAGCACTGAACGAAACCAGTCTCATGTTTTGCATGTGAGGGGATACATCTCAATCTCAGATTGGGGATTGACATGTAACGATGGGATCTAGCATTGCTTAGATCCCATCTTGGACAACAAGGTTCATGAGGGAGTAACAAGGCGCATAGAGCGTGGAACAAAACATGCAAATCATGCGTGAGACGCGAATAGAGTACACGGGGTGTGGATGAGGCGTTGGGAGAGAAGTGTACCAAGGCATGTGGGATGTGTATGGAGGCGTGCAGAGATTTTAACAAGGTGCATGGAGGAGCCAAAAGGCAATGAACAAAAAGCACTATAGGTGTGGAATTTTTCTCCCACTCTGGTGGAGGGCTTACCCCCTATATCGGAGCATGGAAAGAGAAAAGAAAAGGCAGATCTAGAATTTTAGAGATAGAGACTCTGATACCATGTTAGATTAAGGGAAAATGTTCCTTCACTATTATAAGAAGATCAAAAGATTCTAATTATAAATCCGAAAGGTGAAACTCTAACGAGAAAAAGACAACTAGAAACCATAATATTTTAAATTAGAAACACTAAATAAGGAGGAAAATAATAAATTACCCTCTCTTAGCATTACTTACATATGAAGTTTAATTTGCTTTAGGGTGGGTTTATACAGTGATGTCTATGGATTGCTTGCATGGGATTTTTGCGTGATATCTCACTATGTTGACATATGACTTACCCTTTCAGCAGTAAAACCTTTAAGTATAATTTCATTCACTTATGTTATGTTAATCTTTTTAGTGACAGATCTTTTCCTTTTTCCCCTTAAAGTTTTTGCATTTGCATTTGACTATTCGTAATTTATGTTTATTGGAAGCAGACATTTTTACTTGTTTTTATGTAGGGGAACAGAGTTTTTTTTTTTTATCTGATGTTTGATATAAGTGGTCTATCAAGCACTACTTATGAACTGTTTCTGATTTACAGGCAATGCACCTATTGTTATAGCCAAGGGTGGCTTCTCAGGACAATTTCCTGATTCAAGTTTTATGAGCTATCAGCTTGCACTCAATACTAGTTTACCAGACACGGTTTTATGGTGCGACGTGCACTTAACAAAAGATGGTAATGGTATATGTCTACCGAACATATTGCTAAATAATTCTACAGACATAACCTCTTTCTATCCCAAGGTTAAAAAGACATATCTTGTCAATGGAGTGGCTATGGAAGGATGGTTTTCTAAGGACTTCACCCTTAATGATTTGGTGAACGTTTCCTGTAAGTTCAAACTTCTTATTATAATTTTTTCTCAAATCATGTAGAATCGTGTTTTTACGTAAAGTACTTTAGAGTGCCAAACTTGGTATTTCATTAGTGCCTTATGAACTAAACAACATAGCAGAAGTGTATGAGATAACAGAGTTGTTTGAAATTTTACTCACGTTTCCTTTCAACATGTCAGTAACTCAAGGGATTTACTCTCGGTCAGAAAAATTCGACAGCATTTATGCTATATTAGCTGTAAGTGATGTCGCAAAATTGAAGCCACCTGGGATCTGGTTGAATATTCAGGTACAACATTTAATATCGCTGTTGTGTTTTTTGTCATTGAAACTCAGTAGAATAGTTTAAATTGCTGTCCCTTTACGTGTTCAATGTTTCATAGTTTGTTTGGTTTTGGAACTAATATAGCCATCACTCTGCAGTATGCTATGTTCTATGCTCAGCAAAATCTAAGCATGATAAGTTTTTTGTCATCGGCATCAAGGACTTCTGTTATTAACTATGTCTCCTCCCCTGAAGTGGGTTTCCTTAGAAGTGTTGCATCGACGTTTAATCGCAACAATACGAAACTAGTCTTTCGTTTCTTGGAGTCCGATGCGATAGAGCCTTCCACCAATCAATCCTATGCATCACTTTTGAAGAATCTTACGTTTATCAAGACATTTGCATCAGGAATACTTGTTCCCAAATATTACATCTGGCCAGTGAGTCCTACTCTCTATCTGGAGCCTCACACCTCTGTCGTCACTGATGCGCGAAAGGCTGGGCTGGAAATTTATGCATCTGAGTTTGCAAATGACGTACATTTCCCCTACAACTACAGTTATGATCCGATAGCGGAGTACCTATCTTTCATCGACAATACAGAGTTTTCTGTTGATGGTGTTCTGTCAGACTTCCCCATAACCCCATCAGCAGCAATAGGTCTGCTTATTTCTTAACACGCTTGCTTAAACAACTGATCTTTTTAGTATATATATATTTTTCTGTGTGATAAACGATATGAATGGATCGAATGTCATGTTTACCTCATAGGAATTATACAAGCCCATATTTACAGTTCAAGTGATGACATGTTGAGAACACTTAATTATGAAATATTTCATCGAATGATTAATGCAGTATAACCATTACATCCCACAAATAAAAAATATGTTATTTTGAAATCTCCATGGGCCTCATTCATGTTTTCCATGTTTTCCAATCCCTTAAAACTTTTACCATATCAATTGTCTAATTTTTGAATATCTTTCATGAATTAAATTGGTTTCTCTTCCTTTTGCAGATTGTTTTTCTCATACAAATGAGACCACTTATGGGCAGGGTATGTCTATTTGAACTTTCTTTTAACTCACCCTCAAGAATCCATATGTAATTATATTAAGGGTGTCTTTGTGTACAATTTTGGATGAAAAATGATGGAAAGTGAAGGAATCTGGATCAAAAGGAAACCATATTTTGATTCCATCACTTTCCCTCACATTCACTCCTATAGGGAAGTGAAAAGAAAAATTACTCCTCTCTTCTAATAAAACAAAAGAGAATGAAAAATAAAGAAAAACTCTCTCTCTCTCTCTTTTTGACACAGACACCAGTTTTTTTAGTGATCAAAGGGAAAAGTTTATTTTCTCTTATTTTCCTTCAAGTGCAAATTGACTTTTCTGTCTTTGCTCTTGGTTATTCAGTATTGGTGATCTCAAACAATGGAGCTAGTGGAGTCTACCCTGGCTGCACTGATCTCTCTTACATACAAGCTGTTGACGATCGAGCAGATATTATTGATTGCAATGTGCAAGTTACAAGTGATCAAGTTCCCATATGCTTGAGTTCTATTGATCTTTTGTCTGGGACAACAGTTGCTCAAGTTCCACCCTTCAGTTCGCGAACATCTACCGTACCAAAAATCCAAACAGATGCTGGAATTTTCACTTTCAATTTTACGTGGGATGAAATTCAAAAATTGAGCCGTAAGTTAACTTGGTTTTATATTTTTGGCCCCTCCATGTTAACTTATTATCAAAGAAGGCCAACATTGATTGACATGGTTCATAAAGGATGATGTTCTATAAAAAAAAATATATATATATACACACATTTGGTCCATATCTGTCAGGTGGTTCTTTTACTTCAAGGTGATTGCTGGCTTTAACTATAGTAAATGCCACGCATCTTTCCATGATAAGATATTGTGTTATTTTACATGCACTTGGTAAATTAAAATTTACACTGGAGCTCTGTTAGTAATTTTTATTTCACATATGGTCAGTCTACTAGTAACATGAGATGCCATTTTATGGAAGTGGTCCAAAAAAACAAAATTATGGGAGATCAGTAAATGGAATTGTTAGAAATGAAGGAGAGAAAATAATAATGAAACCCTAAAATCCTTGTTCCATTAGAGAGGGACTAAAACCCTTTATATAATAGTACAAGGTAGTGTTACACGTGTAACACACTAACAAACTAATATCATAACAAACTAATATAATAACAAACCTAAGATAATAACAAATCTATCTAATATCTTTAACACCATCTCCTAAACTCTGAAGGGTTGTACCCTTAGAGTTTACACAAAGATGATAAACTAAACATCTTATTTTCAAACACCTCCAATTTATTTTTGTGAATTGATAATCGTCATCTGTCTTTTGGATCCATCACTTCGCTCCCGCTCTTCTTGAGTCAGTCGAAGTCGCTCTCGCTCTTTGAGTCAGTCAGAGTCGCTCCCGCTCTTCTTGAGTCAGTCAGAGTCGCTCCCGCTCTTTGAGTCAGTCAGAGTCGCTCCCGCTCTTTGAGTCAGTCGGAATTGCTGGTCCACTAGATCAGATGGCGCACGTAGGGCTCACGGAGGTTCAAGGAGAAGACGGAGGGCACAGACGAACGCGGACAGGCAGCGGACACGCGAACAATGGTGGTAGAGATTCTTTAACACCCTCTCCCAAACTCTGAAGGGTAGAACCCTTAGAGTTTGCATAAAAAATGATACGACAGCGAAGACAGTGACGAACTGCCGGTGGCGGTTGTTGCAGACAAGCGCGGACATGCGTCAATGGAGAAGAAGAAGTAGAAGAAACACGACGCGAATGACGACGCAAACGGTGCAGATTGGCGCAAGAAGAGAGGCGCGCTGGATTACTGGATTCGGAGTCCGAACGAGGTCGTAACAGTCCAGGAAAGAAACACAACAAAACAAGGCCGGCGACGGACGGACGGTGGTCGGTTGGCCGGTGGCTTCTAGCTGATCAGATCTCCTGCGGATGGATCCGGGTCGACATGGGCTGGGCTTGTGTGGATCTCCTGCTGATGGATCCGGCCGAAGAAGAAGTGGGCCGAAGCAGCGGACGAGAAGCTCCACATACGCGTGCGTGGGCCGAAGGGTGGGCCGGACGAGCGCGAAATCCGCGTGGTCGAAGCAGTGGGCCCGGCTGCGGACGTGGATCCGCGTACGAGTCCAAGGTGATTCCGAGGTGATTCCGAGGTGGGCGAGATTTGGTGCACGATAGCGCAGATTTGCGCTATCGTGCACCAGATTTTTTTTTTTTTTTTACGATAGTGCACCGGATTCAATTGGCGTCTTTTTTTTTTTTTTTTTTTTTTTAATCAAAACAACTTTGCCTTCACAGTACCTTCAACAAACCCCTTCAATTATCTTCGAGGGTCTTCAATAATCTTCAGTACGGGCTACGGATAGATCTCCTAGCAGATCTGATGGAGAGCTCGGGTGCGAACAGAGACAGCGCGGACGGGCGGCCATGTCTGCGCGGAAAGGGCACGGGGACGCGCGGACGGTCTGCTCAACAGGGCGGACGGGGTTGCACAGCAGCGCGAACTGACGGGCTGCGCGGACGGGCTGCTCGGACGAGGCTGAGACGACGGATGACGCAAAGAAGACGACGACGCGAACAATGGCGCGATGAAGACAGCGACAACACGAAAAAGACGATGGTAAAAAATCCTCCCCCGCTCCGATTGAAGACTCCCCAATCGGAGCGGGGAAGAAGATGATAAATTTTTGTGGATCTAGGGTTTATGGCTCTGATACCATGTTAGAAATGAAGGAGAGAAAATAATAATGAAACCCTAAAATCCTTGTTCCATTAGAGAGGGACTAAAACCCTTTATATAATAGTACAAGGTAGTGTTACACGTGTAACACACTAACAAACTAATATCATAACAAACTAATATAATAACAAACCTAAGATAATAACAAATCTATCTAATATCTTTAACAGGAATCAATAATTTTATGAGTCTATTATACAGGTTTGAGGTGGGTATGTTTGTTAGAGCTACCTAATTTCTTATCCAACACAAAAACAACTTTGATTTACTTTATAAAATGATACAAATATATGGATTGCACCAACTTTTATTTTTTGTTGATCAAGTTTCATGTGGTGTGCTCACAAATGATCCAATATTTAAACAAATTTTTTTATTTTATTTCTGCTTTTCATGAATTCTGAAAATTTTCCTTCTGTAATTCTGAGATTGTTCCATTCAAATTAGCATGTCACACAGTGTAGTTTAAGATTTCTTCGTCTACTGCAGCGGAGATATCGAATCCACTGTATAATTTCAGATTGCTGCGGAACCCAGCATACAAAAATGCAGGAAAGTTCTGGAGCTTATCTAAATTTTTGAACTATGCAAAGGACAAGTCTCTTGTTGGAGTTATGCTCAAAATTGAGGTGAGATCACTCAGTTTGATTATATCATATATTCCTGATATAAGATTTCTTATCATAATCTTTCTCTTTCTATAGAGTGTAAATTCTAATGAACAGATTCTTGCATTGTGCCTTGTTTGTTCCATTTGAAGTTAGAAAGTAATAATTTTCCTAGGTGTAAAGATGTTTGCAAATCAGAATACTCACATTTCATATTTAGAACCAGACATTCTGTTCGAAAGTTTGGTGTCAAATTTCAGAAATGCCAGCTTTGGAGACTTTCTTCTGCATTTCAAAATATATATTAATATAATAATTTTTTTTTTTAATAATCAAAACCAACTTAGTGGTATAAGGCTTGATGTTTCACTTGAAGCCACCATTTGGGTAGTGACATAAATTATTTTGAAAAAAATTTAGTATGGATAAAGAATAAACCATTTTATGTTTCGTTGTGCTATTAGTTATTCTCGTTGGAAAATATAATAGTATAGTTTTTGTTGTTTGGTTGAGTATGAATTAGTTATAGATAAAAAGTGGGAACAACTAATCCCCCTAGCCACCTTGCCAAACCCACCACCCAAATTTTTTTTTTGGGTGGTAGGTTTGGCAACCTAGGAACATGTTTCCAAAAAAAAAAATTGGGAAGGGGGAGTGGAAAAGAAAGAGAAGAGGGAGAGAGAGAGAGATGGGAGTGTGGAGGAGGGTGGGGGATGAGGCGGCGGGGCAGAAACGGCGATGGCCAGAGAGGTGGCGAGGCGAACGCGGAGTAGAAAGAGAAAGAGAGATAAAGGGAGAAAAAGAGAGGGAAAGAGATGAAGGGAGAGAGAGAGGGAGAGCTGGGAGGGGTGTAGCGGGACAGATGGGGCAGTGCAGTGGCAGGGCGGAGAGGGCACCCCTCCCGGCTCTCTCTCCCTCTCTTTTTCTCCATTTTTTTCTTATACTAGTGGAATAGATTGGATGAAATAACACAATTTTAAGAGGGACCTAAAATACTAATATCAATTTATTCTCACATATTCTGATATAGCTATACTCACCTGTATCCAGTCTCTCCTCCCAGTGTCCCGATATATAATTTTATTCCCCTGACCTGACATACATAGTTCTTGCTTTCAGAATGCGGCCTACCTGGCCTCCCAACAAGGTATCGACGTAGTTGACATCGTCATCACCGCATTAAACGACGCCGGTTACAACAACCAGACAGGCCTTCAGGTTTTCATACAGTCCAATGAAAGGGCCGTGCTTGTGCGGTTCAAGCAGAAGCAGTTGAAACACAAGCTCGTGTACGTGGTCGACGAGCAGATCCGTGATGCAACCAAGGAAGCGATTGATGACATCCAGAGCTTCGCGGACGCGGTTGTCATCAACAAGCAATCCATATATCCAACCAACCTTGCCTTCATCATAGAACAGACCAATGTTGTTCAGAAGCTTAAGTCAGCCAATCTCACAGTCTATGCATACTTGTTCCGGAATGAGTATGTAAGTCAAGCGTGGGACTTCTTATCGGACCCGACTGTGGAGCTCAACACGTTTGTCCAGGGAGCTCAAATCGATGGAGTCATCACAGACTTTCCAAAAACAGCTGTTGCGTATAAGAGTATGTCATTCATTTCTTTTTTAATCTACTTTGAATACATCCGTTTAGATGTCATGGGCATAGTGCATTCAATACAAACTAAATTCTGGATATCTATTTAGTGATTATGATTCATTACATTATTCGTAATTAAAATTGTTATTGTTATTGCTACATTCACACTCAACATAGAATTTCATTCTAATTGTATTTTTATTGTATTCACGAATGTACACATACCATACCAAATGGAACACTTACCGAATATCTGCCATATACGAATTTCATGAGTATGATTATGGATACTTGGTGCTGTTGTTTGATTGCAGCATAGTCATAGAATACTCTGAATTTAAGGTCTAACAATTGGATATCTTCTGTGTTCTTTGAACTTTGACCAAACAAACTTAAATTCGTTGAACTGTGCATTTCATCCATTCAATTCATATGGTTTTTCACATTCTTCATGAGTTAAAAAAAAAATCTCAGTTGTAGCTGTTGCATCTTCCCACACACTGCCATGTCAAACTTTTGCACGTATTTTGTACAAAAACTTTTTAATTGTATCCGTACTGCACCTATTCCCATAGTTAAAGTACTAAATGAAATCTTTGTCAAATATTTACTGTACACGAACTCTGTGATTGTGGATCACAGAGAACAAATGTTTGAGTTCAAATAACCCGCCGAGCTACATGAAGCCAGTGCAAGTAGGCAATCTCTTGAGGCTCATTCCACCTTTCGCCGAGCCGCCGGCCGAAGCTCCTAATCCAGTCCTCACAGATGCCGACGTGACCGAGCCTCCATTGCCGCCCGTGTCAGCGAGACCGGGAACCAATGGTGGGACGGGAAACACGCCACTGGCTCCGGTTCCGCCTCCGCCGGGGAACGGGCAAACGCACAGGGAAGTGCCTATCTTCCTGTCTCTGGCACTGATGCTTGGATCCCTCTTCATCTGAGGCTTGCCTGGGCATTCCAGGATTGTATTTTTATGGTTCCTTGTGCACACTAGTACGTATATGAACTGTTTTCCTTCTTCAAAGTTTCAGATTTTATTTTGCCTAGAATTTTTTTTCTTCTTCTGTGTTGTGTTCATTCTTCCCTATTCTTTGAAACACACGGCCCTGTATCATTTCAAGTGCGCTAGGGGGGAATAAATCATGTGAAAATGGAATAATTTTATAAAGCTGGTTGTTAATGCAATGTACTTGTTTCAGAATGAGATGAATATTTTCTGTTTGACTCACACTTTGTGTCTTGTTTATATCAGAAAGAAAGTGATTTTCCCTTCTCACAAGTGGGGAATTGCTTTAATGAAGTGTATTTGACTTATCCCTGCTTCTAAATTCTTATTCAGTGTTAGTCCAAAAATAATTGGAATTGTTGTCCTGAATACATACAATAAAATTCAGTTTGATGATTTGCCCCGTTTGGACAGCGATATAAACTATTTTAGTATAGATAATTATTCTATTATAGATAAAGATTAAGTCATTTTATTTGATTATATTTTTAGTTATTTTTGTTCCTTAACGTAATAATGAATTTTTTTTATTTGGTTGACCATGAATAAATTGTGAATAAAAAATGACCAAAATCTAGATAAGAAATTATAAACGTGAAACATTGATATAGGGATCTAAAATACTAATACCAATTTATTCTTATTTATTCTGATATAGCTATACCCACATTTACATTTTCCTTGCAAACAAACAAGTATATAAAGGACAATCAATAAACCTGTATAAATTGATAAACAAAACTTACCATCATTGAAAAATAAAACAAACACAGCATCAAGAGCCTGGTTCAGTATCCAACTGGCTTTCTTTCTCCATTTCATACCTTTAATACCAGAACAACAGGTCCAAGGATCTGAATACTAAGTTTACAATCCAAATGAAGATTTTTTATAAAATAAAATAAAATAATATACAAACGGTATTCTGGAACAAAAAAAACACAATCTACAATTCATGCTTTTCTTAGTTTCTTTTCATGCAGTACAGGATGCTGATATAAACAAGTTTTTTTTTCCAAAAATGGAAGGAACAAAAAAAAAGAAAAAGAATGTTCTAACAGTTGATAAAATTAAAAGCAGGTTATGCAAAAGGTTTTCTATGAGATCTCTACAGTCTGGACAATTACCAAAACCTACTATGAACATCCCCTTTCACAACACCATCCCCCCCCCCCCCCCCCCCCCTCCTTTTCCTAGTTTTTTCAACCATCAATTAGTAATCTCACCTTCTCCGGCTCTGCATACCTCGAACATTTGAGACAGAGACATGATTCTTATTCTCCACATATGTACAACAACCCCCCACCTTTAAATATGATGTATAATATCTATATTTATATATATTCATGCCCTACCATTTGCCGAAGCTGCAGCTCACATGTTCTTGGGTGATGACGAGGAGGCGCTCACGCATGATCTCCATTGAGGTGTAAGCTGGGAGGCCCAACTGGAAGAAGCATGTGTGCGATGAGGGCAGGCGCTTGTTTGACTCTGGACCCTTGTATATGTACAGTTTTGATGGCAAGCCCCGGAAACCGGTTATGGGTAAGTAATTCACAGACGTCCAGAAGAAGAGGAGCACCCTCCGCTGATCTGCAGACATGCTCTCCAGCACCTGCAAAAAATCCGAAAGAAGCGAACATTAACAAGTTTGAGTGTGTGGAACAGATATGATGTTATGAAATTCAAGGTCATATGGCCATTTTAAAATCACTGTATAACTACTTAACAAACACTTAATAGCACACAAAATCACTGTGTCAATATTTCATCCATGCGATTGCGAAAATGACGACAAAGTAGATGACAATGACTACCATGATATCAGTCTGGGCATTGTGGTCTGTCAGCTTTTAAATTTTAATCATATAAGCTATAAGACAATGCTGCAAACACACAGGTTGATATTGAAATGCTTCAAAGGAATTGGACTCCCTATAACAATCGTAAACAGCAAGCCTATCAGAGGGGAATTATCTAACAACAGCCCAAGCAGTTTCAAGTTTAATAATTGACGTTAAATCTGCAGTCATCTCCAACATGATGGCTGTTCTTTTTCTTGTTTCCCCGTCAAATTTGGATACAGTATGAAACACTAGTAGCATCAAGAGGGTGGGATCATGTGGCATCTAGCAACAAACCTTCAGCACACTAGTCCTAGATCCTGAATAAGGTCTAAAGTTAACGGAACCCCATTTATCCTATTTTATGTCCTTCCCTCCATGATTGCTCCTTATTTTGCTTGCCTCTGTTGCTTTAGTGGGCATTCTGGTTCAAAATTTCTTGGAATAGTTTTATCATAGTGAACTTAAAATAGATAGGTTTATGTGAATATACACATAAATGAAATTCTACATATAATAGGAAGGGTTAAAGACATCTACATCCCCATAAACATGGGTTATTCCATAGAAATCCCTGCCAAAGTTGGGACAAACATAGAAGTCCCTGAAAATACAAAAAAATCCATATACATCCCTGTTGTTAGTCAATCTACAATAGTTAATCCTAACCAAGATCATAAAATGACAATACTAACTTTAATTATTCTACTCTCTCTCATCCCCCAATCCCTCTCAGACCATCCCCTCCACCAATAGCACCAATCCCCCACGGCAAGAACCCCCTCCATTGTCGATCTCCTCCACAGCACCGACCCACTTCATTGTCGATCCCCCACAACACCAGCTCCACCACCATCCCCTTCATCACCGGACCCCTCCATGAATCCCTAAAAATAATGCACCAATACCTCTTCCCTTCTCCTTTAATCTCTTCTCCTCCGCACAAAGTTGATGTTCCATAAGCCTAACCTCAAATCAAACGAAGGGCGACAGAGAGGGCAGCAGTGAGGGCAATGTACTCGGCGGAGGAGTCGAGCAGTTGGTGGAGAAGGGCAAACAGGTTGTGGGTGACAATGGTGGGGGGGTCGGAGATGGTGGTGGTGGGGAGGGGGAGTAAAGGTGGTTGATGCCGGCGGTGGAGGGTTTCAGGTGAGATGTATGAAAAATGAGTGAAGAAGATGAAGACATCAAAGGGTAGAAGGGGCAATTTACTCTTTTGCAAGGACTAATATGTTTTTATTATCGTTTATAGGGATTGCAATGTCTACACAAATACATAGAGAAGAAATATTTTTGGACTATTCCATTAATTTGGATGGAAATTTAACCCAAGGATGATATTTGGGTTTTTTTTGGGTTTTCAGGTACTTGTGTGTCTACCCAAACTTTGATAGAGACTTATATGGGATAATGGGCATATATCTTTAACCCTAATAGAAAAAAAGTGTCAACCATCCAAACTAGCTAGAACAGAAACAGAAGCTCTGCTGATCAAGTTTGATGACAAAAACCTCATGTTTGATTTTTGAGCTATGCCAAACACTTTCTCACACACTGGTGACAGAGGCTGATGAATTTGTGAGAAGTCATTGGTGGACAATTTAGAATGCATTAAGAATAAAATTTAAACCCTCATACACAAGCTTCCTTTTAACCATAATCACGTTTTGATAGTAGCAATGAAAAATGCCCACTAAATATGTTTTGTATGCAATTTAAATGTAGATATCAAGTTGACATTACCATTTGACGTAGAATACGTTTATAGGTTTGGACATTCTGCAATTAAAATTTTTTTTTCCTTTGCTCCTCAACTCTCCTAACTACTATTTATCTTAAGATATAATTTATTTTCCTTTTTTGTGATTGGAGCATACATTTTCATTTTCTCATTTTTAAAAAAAAATTACAACTTTACCATTAAAATTGACAGGCAGAAGTAACCATCCTTATTCTTTTTTCTGTGAATGCATATGTTGGGTGTTGATGATGCCTTGCTGGATGCAAAAATACTTAGGAGTGATGATATCATTGATAAGCTAATGTTCAAATAAGGCAAAATAAGCTGCTTGAGCATGTACATTTTATTCCAACATGTGCCAGAAACATTTATGCATTCCTTTGACTGACATTAAGAAAAGCCCCAACCAGGGGAGAAGTTCAATAAAATAGGGAAATTTTTCCTTGAGAAAAAGATGAGCATTTTATTATAACAGAATTACCCTCGAACATAGGAACGAGGATCTCCTTACAAATTAGAGGAAAGAGGGAGAAGAAAGTAAAAGAAACAACGGAGGAGGGGAGAAACAGGACATTATTATTTAGATGCTATTCAGTCAGATCGAGGGGACATCATCACATTAAAATTTGAAAAGTAATATCATGTCAAGAAAATGAAAGTACTATAGCAATTGATTGAAAAATCAACAAGAATATATAAAATAAACATTACCATGAATTTTAAATAATTGTGAGAAAGAGTGGCAGCAATGATGTAAATAGAATGCATAGGTCATACCTTCCAAAACCAGCAGACCTGATTATCAGTTTCCTTGTAGCCATTGTACTCAGTATGTCCCTTCCAGTCCTCCACAGAAATCATTTCCTCACTTCCATTTAGCAAAATGTCAAGATCTTTAAGTTCCAAACTACGAAAAAAACATCGCAGGTGCTTTTGTTCACCAAGGATATCAGCAAACCCCTCAGAAAACAGGCGGGTCTGTTCAGAGATGGATGTCACAAAGCGATGTCTTATAAGAAGTTCTATATATCTATCTCTATTCCTGCTAGTAACAGTAATACCCTTCCCTCCACGACAGAGCTCAACTTCCCTAAGGGACCCGAGTTCGTCGATTTCCCTTACAAATGTGAGTCCTAAAGCATCTGAATCCAAAAGAGCTGCATCCATTTCCAAAATTTGTTTGCAGCTTGTGTAAAAGCATGGATCAGAATCACGTACATCTTCCAAGGAAATTACTTTTCCTCCTAACTGAACAAAAAACAAAGGGTCGAATAAAACACCCACTTGCACTTTATACATGAGAGCCAACGCAATCATCCGACCACAGAAGCGAAAATAATCAAGGTGCAATGAATTTACAACAGATCCTGCAATGAAAAAACATCAAAATTATAAAATGTACAATACAACAGAGGGAAAGAAAGATTTTTTTTATTTTTTTAAATAAAGGGGGTGTCCGCTAGAAATCTTATTAAGAACTGATAAACTAAAGGTATGAATTACAAAAAGCAAAATGTTATCACCCACCAAAAAAAACTGTTATCCTTGTTTTCCATTAAAGTTGGATTGGTATTTGCTAGATTCATGCATTTAGAAGGTACATTCATCTCAGTGCGGTAGAATCTTGTGAGAAAAGGAAAACATAACAGTCAAAATGAGACACTCATTTGGAGATCCCTCATCTCCTTTGTTTGGGGGCATCTTTATTAATAAGAAGTTCCTATTTCTTCTCCGAAAAAATAAATAAAAATGAGCCACTCATTTATTCATTTCTCATAACTCCAGACTTCCTTATCTCTAACTCTACCTAATCAAATGGCAGAATCGAGGAGCAGGGCAGCTTCAGTGGAACTGTAAGTAAGATGATCCCCATATGAGCCTAGTTTGAGGTAGTCACAGATTAATCTCATTTATTTTAGATAACTGGTAGGAATTCTACCACCAAAATATTATTAGGGTACAACTCCAAAGAATGAAAACAAACAAAATCATAGGGGGAAATAAACCGAGTTCAATAGATTGAGAACTGTAAGTAAGATGATCCCCATATGAGCCTATTTTGAGGTAGTCACAGATTAATCTCATTTATTTTAGATAACTGGTAGGAATTCTACCACCAAAATATTATTAGGGTACAACTCCAAAGAATGAAAACAAACAAAATCATAGGGGGAAATAAACCGAGTTCAATAGATTGAGAAGCAACTTCTACATGGATTTCTCAAACAAATCCTCTCAAATTAACCTTGCTTTACGGAATCAACACAGTATTAGTGGTGGTGTTAGAGAATGAAAACAAACAAAATCATAGGGGGAAATAAACCGAGTTCAATAGATTGAGAAGCAACTTCTACATGGATTTCTCAAACAAATCCTCTCAAATTAACCTTGCTTTACGGAATCAACACAGTATTAGTGGTGGTGTTAGAGAATTCCTTCTTTTTTTTTAAGAACGGTGCTCCCCAGGATTTGATCCCTTAACCTCTTGCATAGAGGTGGGAGGTGTTTGCTGACTTAACTAAAGCTCGGTTCGCAAATAATTTTCATATAATTCTGAATCATATAATTTTCATATAAAAAGAGTTGTGTGTTTAACCCACATCTAACTGTTTGTTTGAAATTTAAAATCATCCCTTGTCTATAATAAACCAAATCACAGGAACATCTTAACAATTTCCCTCAAAAAATTGTATGTTCCACTTACTCTTGTCCTTTTGGCACACCAACCAGTTAAAATCTACCACCGATAATCTTGTACAACCAATCAGTGATGTGGATAATTAGGATAATAAATAATTGATTAAAATTAGAGATTTGTTTAAATTTGATTTGATGATGGTTGGTTAGGATGTGATTTGTTTTAATTAGTTAGGATATGATTTGTTTTATTATTTAAACACGTGTTTACCCTTTTAGGAAATCATTCATTTTTTTGAAGAATTTGAAATATATTATTATTCACTCTCCTTTCTTCTTCTCCTATTTTCTTCCTCTGTCCTACATCAATTTGGTAACAGAGCTTTGATCCAAAATTTCTTTCTGTTTTCTTCCTTGCCCTCATTCTCTCTTTCAGTCTTCATCTATTACTTCTTCTCCGTTCTTCTATCTCATTCTCTCTTTATTCCCTCTCTCCCATCTTTTCTTCATCTATATCTTATGTGTTCTTCTATTTCAAAAAAAAAAAAATTTGTTGCCCAATCATCCTCGTCACCACAGTGCAGCCCTCCTCAGTCCTGCCCCATTGCCACCGTCGTGTCACATTGCCGCCACCGCCGCCCTAGTCCCCACGTGAACCCCCCCCCCCCCCCCGAAACCCTAATTACCCTCACCAATAATAATAAAAAAAAATTGCCCACCCATCCACCTAACCAGCCTGTTCATTAGGTGTGCACTTGGGCCCCTATACTTGCCTAGGCATGGCCCGACTAGCCTAGGTGTAATGAGTGGGTTGAGTGGACACTTAATGGATTTGGCCCACTTATTTTGAACAATTGAGATTGAAACAAATGAAAAGATGGGATTTAATTAAATTAATAAAAACACAAATAGCTAACTTAATCATTTTATAAAATAAAATTAAGCTAACTAAAAAAAATTGATTTTTTCAATGACTCAGGGACAAAGAAAGTCAAAATCTCCATTTAAAATACATTGATCAAACAATTCTAATAATCATAAGGGTATTATTGATTTTCTCATTCTTTGGTGTCCAACAAGAAACAAATAGGGGAAACAACGTCACGCAAAAGTAGTAGCCCGATAGTAGGTTTGCCCTCCTCCCCAACCCTCTAGGTTCCATCCCTACCTTATGCTTTTCATTTATAAATATAACATTCTAATCTTAGATTCACTTGTAGAAAAAGAAGCATGAATAACTAGAGAATTGACATATGTAAAATCACAATCTTAAATAAAATTAAGCACTCCCTAGGCTCGACTGGCTGCCTAGACAACTATGAATCTCACCAACCTCGTATTGAAGTAATATCAATTAATCAGTTCTGATTTACCATAGTAAACATAAGGCATTCCATGCAACATGTGTCAGAATGATTCCAACCACATGAGGTGCTGGACTACTTAAACGTAAGTTCATTTATCTGATAAGCCAAACCTTCTTGCACAGCGTTCCATTTACTTTACTGATTTCCAAACATAAAGTCAAGACATTATCTGCTACTGACCTTGTGCCATTCCTTCTGTGGATCTCTATAGGTAGAACATATTTTCAAGCCAATGTAACAATTTTAATTCTTCTTTCAAACAGCATTCAGTCTGTGCTTTCTTCATTATAATGCTAATCTGCTAACACACAAACTAATGTCAAGGCGATGCTTTACCAGGATTAGGAAAGAACCTCCTCTGATCATTGGGGTACGTGATGAAGAGAGCATTCTCCGTGTTGAACAGCTCCCGGCAGACCAAGCAGAACCACTCCCTCAGCACCCCAGGGCCAGTGGCCTCCTCGTTCTTGAACTCCATGAAAAGACCCGAACGGAGTGCCTCAGGGTCCGCCTGCCTGACATACTCGAACGACTCAGCCAGCAGCTGCTGCCGGTCAATGAGCATCTCATGCAGCACCTCATAATCCTCCTTCACCTCCGGGAACATCATCATCACCACATGCCGCCTTGTCTCCCCCTCCATCACCTCCTTGAATGGGAGGATCCACAGGTGCTCCTCGCTCCGAATTGCCCGACCGAGAAGTAAATTCATCGAGGCTCGCTGCTCCATGAGCATCTCCCGAAGCCTCTCCTCCCCACCTTCGTGCAGCCTCGAAATCCCATCCAACTCCCTCAAAAGATGCAAGAAAAACAGCCATTCAGGCTTGAAATCCTCCCCATCCATCCTCTTCAAGCAATCCCTGACCTTTTCAAGGAGCTCCATGAAGATGGCGGGTACCGAGTTGGTCCAGTCCTGCTCGTGCGGAGGCTTCTTCGCGTCGAATTGGAGCCTCCGCACCAGAGGAGCCGCATCGCGGGACCAGTCCTCGATCCCCTCCTTCAGTGGACTCATGAACGCCCGGAACTCCCGGAGAACCGCCGGCTGTATCGCCATCGCGGGCAATGACATGCACGCGGAGAGGCTGCCTGCCAGCTCCGCGACGAACGGGAAGACCTCGCCCACGACCCTCGCGGGCTTCGGGTGGTCGAGGAAGCACCACAGCCCGTGCCCGACGGCCGCCTCGAGGAGCGTGCCGAGGGAGGCGCGGCACTCGCGGTAGAGCCGGTCGGCCGCGCCTTCCGCGGCGTGGTCGCGCAGAAGCCTCGTGAATTCGAGGACGATCGGGATGAACCGCGTGCGGAGGACGGGGTCCTGGGGGGGCTGGAGGAAGAGCTTGATCGCGGTCTCCGCGTCGGTTCGCTGGGAGGAATCCTGGCTGAGGTAGAGCAGGACGAGCAGTCTCGGCCCGCCCGCGTCGCGGAGGACGCACAGGTGGGTCGCGACGAGGTCCACCTCTTCGGGGATTATCCGCAGAAACTCGCGCGCACACGCGGGGACCGAACAGGCCCCCCGCGGAGGGCGTTCGCCTCGGATGAGGCGGAAGATGGCAAGGACGAGGTCGTCCACGACCTGCCACGACTGGGGGCATCTGGTGCTCCGTAACCGCCCGGTGAGACGGAGGTCGGACCCGTCGCGGACGCCCGACTCGGAGAGGGTGAGCTCCGTCTGGAGCTGGCGACCGTTGCAGACGAGGCGCTGCTCGGCGACGGGGATCCCAGTCATCTCGTGGAGGCGTTCGATGACGGAGCCGACGGTGTCCGAGGGGGACGCGCGGATCACGGTCGTCGATCCGGTGGACATCTGGCGGACGAAGATCTGGAGAGGCGGAGGTGGGGGATCGGACGGTTCAGAGAAGGTCGCCTCTTCTACTTCATCTTCGTCGTGGGTCCTCATGCGACCGATGACTATGAAGGTCTCGTCGTCGGCGCCGAGGTCTTCGAGCTTGCGCTTGGAGGAGGTCAGGAGGCGGTGATGGGTGGCGACGGCGGTGGACATGGCGCCGCCACCTGTGGCGGATTGGGGGCTCAGGTGGGGATGATTGGAAGCGATGGTCGCATCGGAAACCCTAAAAACCCATATAAAAAAACGCAGAATTATTGAGAGATTGTGAACTGGAAGAGACGGGATTTCTTTTTTATTTTCTTTTAATATCTTGTTTTTGATTTCTATTGTCACTCCTTCGTCTTATTGTTCACTGTAACTGTGTCAAAGGAGTGAGGACGGTCCCGACAAGCCCGCGGCTTTTTTTTTTGTTCTTTTATTTTAAAAAAAAATGTGTGTGTTTTTTTTAAATTAATTAAGGTCCTTTGGTCATCTATTAATTATTTTTAGGTCTTTAAATTTTTTAAAGTTATTTTTTAGTCCCTGGATGGGATGGTGAAAATTCTGTTAATGCTATTTGTTCTTTTGTAGTTCTAATTATTAATTTTTTTAATATATATTTCTGTAATTAGGGCTGGTAAACGAGCCGAGTAGCTCGGGCTCGGCTTGGTTAAAGCTCGTTTAGACTCGTTCGATTAGGCAAATGAGTCGAGCTTGAACAATATTTAAAGCTCGATTTATAAACGAGCCGAGCCTGAGCCTAGACGAGCTCGTTTACTTAATAGAAAAAAATGAGAACGAACCAAGTTCGAACCCGAGCTTATGTCACTTTCACATGTATAAGGTGTTGTGATTTGTAAAATGTGACTTGTCAAATGCTAAATAAGGTTTTATTTTAACTAAACGAGCCCGAGCCGAGCCTTGATTCGAGCTTCAGTTTGGCTTGTTTAACAAATGATCCGCGCTGAGCTTTAACAGAGCTTTTCACAAGCCCAACGAGCCGAGCTTAAATACGAAATGAAGCTCGATCCCGAGCCGAATCGAGTCTGATGCTAAACGAGCTAAGTCTAAGCAGGTCAAAGCTCAGCTCATTCGGCTTGTTTATCACCCATATATGTAATGAATTGCATATCTTAATGAATTGTAGCATATTTGTTCATACTTTTTGTAAATATTCATGTATTGAATCATCTTTCCAAAAAGTGATGAACACAAAAGTGTGAATTTTTTTTGTTATTATGTATGAGATTCTTACCTCAATATTTATATTTTATAATTATAGATTAACAGAACAACCGTATCACATCAGCTTATGTGTATCATCAAGGAAACTAAATATACTATCAAAGCCATGGCCTAGGACCCCCACTAAAATTGGAAAACTAATTTTTTAAAAAAAGCAAAAAAATATTATTATTAAGATATAATTATTTGTTATAAAAGTTTATCTATTGTCATTTTTTTAATCTTTTTTCACATGCTAAACAAATCTCAAGATTTTTAAAAAATTTGAAGAGTTATATCTTTTCAGTTATTTGTTATTTTTAGAAATATTTTTTCTATTTTTTTATTCCTTCTAATTTTACAAAACTAATATATTTTTAACTCTATAATTAATTCAATTTTTTTAATCATGGTCCCATGTTATAACCCCTAATGCAAACGATGCTATTGAAGCACGGCCCGACCCATTGGGACCGGGCTCAGTGGGTTTTCACGGGCCCGATAGTTATCAGTGTATAATTTGACGAGGGGGTGAGAATAAGATTTGTTTTAGTTTTTTTATTACAGAAAAAAATGTCGGATTTCTCGGCCATGTCGAAAGCTGGATGACGATGGGGAGATTTGTCGGAAAGCACCCCAAACCTTCCTAAATTTCGTAATGTAATGGTTGTTGTACAGGGACTATTTAATATAATAAATTTATGCCAATGGATGAGATTTATTGGATAACTCCCCCAACTTTAATAATAATAATGAACTTTTTTTTTACCTCATGTTTGATAGCCAAAATTTGAAAGAATTTTATATAGAACCAGAGACAAACAAACGAATATATTTGTTACATCTTGACCTTAAGGATAGCCACGTGAGTCCCTCTAATATAAAAAAAAACCTCCCTCAACTTTTTGTGATTTTTTTTTTTTTGTAGAAAAGCATCCAAGGGCTATAAGTGCCTGATTAAACTGGGCCTACTGGCTCATGACACAAGGCTCAACTGGCTATACCACTTTTTTTTCATATCCTGCTTCTAGCAAGATTAGAACCTACACCTCTCCCGTGGGGTAGGGGTGTCCTTTACCAGGCGAGTAATTGCTCGCAAGACAAATTTTTTAGTGGTTGTTGTACAAAGAGTATTTATATAATGAATTTATGTTAATGTATGAGATTTTTTTGAAAGAGTGAATATACTCAATCTGTTTTGTAATCATATTATAACTCAGAAGAGATGCTTTAATAGTTTATATATTGTGATAGTGTTTCACTATCAAATATATGAAAATTAAATATTTTTATTTTTAAAGAAAATACACGAAGTGTAAAACAAAATAAATGTATTAGCTCTATGCAAATGTATTAGATTTTTTGAAAACCGTGGGTTAAATAATAAATGTGCTGGTTTTTAACTTTTTTTTTTTCTTTCCCAAATCACTATATATATATCCTGAATATATAAAATCAAAAGGAGGAGAATATCCTCATCTCACATTCTTTTTCTTTATTTTATAATTTGATTTTAGAAAGTGGTCAATTGATTATTGTGTAACAAAGTAATAATAAAAAATTCAAAAGCATGCAGTTTGCGTGGACTGAAAAATAATTAAAAATTTTCCCAGACCTTTTTTGGCACGTAGCGATAGATGATTGGTGGTGGGAGACGGTGCATTTGTGCATGGAAAAAGGGAATAAAAATGAGAAAAAGTCAAATTTTTATTTTGACAATTCAAAAAAATTAGAAATATGTTTCTAAGATATAATTTTTTTTCTTTATTTTCTCTTACCTATTGTATAATTAGAAAATAAATATAAAATAAATGTTTTCTAAAAGAAAATGATTTTACCACTTCAACTAACATTTATAAGTAAAATAAAAATTGCTCAAAGAAAAATATTTTATCCAACGCTGCCTTCATATTATTATTTCACTCAAATTCATGTTGCATCCCCACCAAACGAAAAAAAAAAAAAGTTGCATCCCCAAATTATTTTTTCAAGAAAATTTACAGAAAGTAGGTCATGGGGTTAAATCCACTCATAATTTTTCAAAAGTCAGGGAGAAATGGGCATATTATTTTTCGGATACATCATGTCTATCTTCTTTAGTAGGAATAGTTTGAAAATATAAAAATACATGTATTATTTTATATTTTAAATATCAAGGAACTGTGTATCCTAAAACAGATTGAGAGCCAAAAAAAAATAGTGATAAATGTAGAATGACATTCCATAATTTTTTTATTATATGCAATCTTTTAAATATGATGCCACTTGAGTGTGCAGTGTGCTGTTTGGCACCTTTCAGATGACTGGGAAATGCTAATACTTGGAAAAGAAGCAATTGTACTATCAAATAATAAATAAAGGAAAAAGTCTTGCTAGCAGTCCTTGTATGTATTTTGATTTTTTAATAAATATATTTCATTTAATGAATATTTACATGTATATATTTATTTTTTGAAAAAATAAAAAAAAATTCATTTTATAAAACATATATATTTTTTAAATTAATTAGACTATAATGCATTAGTGCATATAAACTTCGCGTGTGACAACGCAAAATAAAAATATAATTAAGGGGGTTGGTGTGGATGATGAGAAGAGGGGGATTAGAATGAAAACTTTTCTTAAGGGTGTTTAATGTAAAACATATTTGGAGAGAATTTTTTTGGGAAAAATGCATACATCCCCTCATAAAATGATCGATATTCAAATCGATCCTTCAAATAATCAAATCTCAGTATGCATATAAAAAAAAACCTCACTTTTTCTCTTACCCCCCGTTTGGAATGAGAATAATCCCCCTGGATAACCCCGGATAAGTATTTAGAGGTGTTTGTTTACCCCGGATAACCCCAGATAAATTGTGCCAGAATAAACCTTGATAAAGTGGTATAGGAATTCCAATCAACCCCTAGAATAAAAGTTATCCTAGGTTATTCCACCTAAAGAATATGTGGGCCCACTGTCAAATCAACTGTCATCACCTCTTATAAATCACCTGTCAAATCAACTATCATTACTTTTTTACCTTTTATAAATCCTTATCCATACTTTATTCACATTTTACCCAAATAACAAAACATTTATTCTTACGTTTACCAATGAGAATAATTCAAAATACAACCAAACACAAAATCACTTTATCCTTATTTATACTCATTTATACTTGGATAAATCTATACCCTAGAATAAAAACTATCCCCGTTTCAAACGGGTTAAATCTTAAAAACTCATGCCATTACCCTTGATAACCTACGATTGTGTTAAATTAACCCAATATTATTAAAAGACCATCATCCCCCTATAGATAAAACAACCAACCCAGTCGATGGAAACCTTACCCTTCTTTTCTTTTGTTCTTTCTGTGCCTCCTCCATCAACGCCCCCAACCCCCTTGGCCAAACCCTCCCATCTCCCCCCACCCCCATATTGAACAAGCGGAATGAAAAGAAAAAAAACAAGTGAAATGAAATAAAGCTAAGATAATAAGATTGAATAAAAAATGAGAACTTTCAAATGAATTTATATGAAGAAAATGAATGAAATGAGTATTTAAAGGCTCATGATCTCTCAATATAGTCTATTGAGAGGTTGAAGAACATGATCGAATTTTGCAAGAAGAGTATTTTTGGGATTTTTGTACTTTTTAAGGTCCTTTTGGATATTTGATAAAAGGCAAGGGATTATGTGGATATACATTTTCCGATTTCATTAAGTGAACGGAATATTCTGAGTATATTCCTTTTAATCTAATGAAAATTTGAAAAAGGGAGCTATTAAAACAAATATTTAATAACGTATAATATGTTTTACTAACTATGGTATTAAAATATTTCTTTGATAGAAAGTCATTGGTATTTGTGACATAAAAAATGTCATTAGATATTGTATGAGATAACTTTTATGAATCAATAAAATTATTATCTATTATATATACACACACACTTCAATAGTTGTCCAACCAGGTCTTAGATTTTTTAATATTTTCTATAGATATGTCCTTGTAGGTGTCTAACATTTTCCATTTAAAATGCCATGGGAAATTTTGAAATTTAACTTCTTTTGGATCCTTTAATGTGGTGGAAAATTCTAAAAAAATTCATGTATTCTATCTATAGGATTTGATTGATACCTGTTAAAATTTCAGGGGCCAGTCAAAATTCTATCAAAATTTAAGCATAGATTTCATGTTACCTAAAAAAACACTGTTTAATCAATATTTTATTTAACACACTTTTATAATATTAGGAAATAATTTTGAAGTATTTAAGAGGATTTTCAAAATAACAATATATTCTAGGAATTTGTTCACTGTTTGGATGGATTTTTTTTATATATAATAATTCCATATTTTTAAGATAACACCAATTACAATGATTTTTTTTAATATTAGGAAAAAAATTACATTGATAATTTTATATGTATGGTATACACATCAAACACCACTACTGTATATATATATATATGTATGTATGAACACAAGAAACCTCTATTAGCACAACTTTTATATATACAGCTATTATGAGATAATGTGCATATGAATTTGTTTTTCCAAAATTTCTTGGTGCTCTTGGTCACAAACAAATAGGGGAAATTAATTTCAAGTATTTTTTAAAAATTGTTAAATATTAGGTATTTCAACTTCTTAGCATATCATAACAATTTCATGTTCTTTCGTCCAACGTTATCCCTGTGTGTAGGTTAGTTAATATTACACAAATTGTATTAAATTTAGCAACTTACATAGGTTGTATAACAATCTACATGATTGACATATTATCGATAATGGATAATAGATTATGAGTTAACGATGTATAGAGAGTGTATATATACCCCCTCTATACATGTATATTTCATTTATACATTGTTATATAACAATGCATAAATGATATTTAATGGATTAAATAACGAAATATGAGACAAATAAATGATTAAAGAATGTAGCTAATTTATAGGTGCTTTCATATGTCCAAAAAATACATTCACTGAAAAATAAGAGACTAAAAACAATACTGAGAATTAATTAGTAAAAAAATGGAACCATCTCATTGAAACTTTACCAACAATATTCAAATGTAGAAAATGTTTGAATGGTAATGTATGCATTCAATTATAAAGGAAAAAATTCACATTTCTGATTTATGTACGTATAGTGATTATTGATCACTACAACGGCATTTTAAAAATTGAACTGTTCATTGAACCAGAGAAATGACAGGTTAAAAATGTCTCTGGATCAATCGGATTTGAACTATAACATTATCATGGTATGTAAATATATTAATTATTATTACTAAATAAATAAACTTATAAATGTAAAATATTTTATAAAATTTTTGCATAATTATCAAGTCTTAGTTTTAATACTTTTTAAGCTTGTATTTAACATTATCACATGATTTTCTTATATAAAATATTAATTTTTTTTATTAAATTTCATTTTTAACAAGTTTTGAACTATGACTAACAAATTGGTCAATTTAATCAAACAATAGGCGGTTATAAAAAATCGTGTTGATTGTGTTTTTATTAGTTTTTATATCATTGGATTTTAAGGGTAAATCAAACCGAAATTTAAAGTAGATGATGGTTTAACTGGTTCAATAGACCAGATCGAGTCAGATTTTAAAACATTGATAATTGGTATCCAGATCACTTTGAATACCCTTCATTGAGTCTCGATGTCCTGCATCCCTCACTCAATGTTTGTAACAAAGATATAATCATAGAAAAACATGGAAGATTATAAGATTAGATAAATAGAAACTCTTTAAAAATGTAGATAAGGTTTCTAGAATAAGATAAGGATGGAGAAAAGATGAAGTCAGATGTAATAGTAACAGACAAGTCGATACTGACTTCTAACAGTAATTATACCTCAGAAAGTTAATCATATAGAGAGATTTACTAGTCTAGAATGATTTAGATACTGATTTTGTAAGCAGAATAAGGACTCATTTTTCTGTCTGAATCCAACATAAAAATCTTGTTATGGATTATGCTGCAGATTGCTTTAGTTATTTTTTTAATTATTTTTTTAAACTTTGTACTATTTGAAATTAATTATTGAATGTTTATCTGCAGTTGTACTTGGTGGGTACATTGACAAAATGTGCCAACAAATTGACACCTTTTTCAGATAAACATTTCAGATAAGGGTTTGCATTTCTGCATGTGACCGCATCCAACTTTAGTCTGGGGTCCAAATGCCTTGTATATAGCAAGTTGAGACATTATATTACCAAAAAAAGAAAAGAAAAAAAGATTGAGGTAACTTGAAGCCCAAGGCAATGAGCTTAAGGATGACTCAGAATTCAAAATCGTCCATTTCAGCTTTCAAAAGTCTTAATAAAAATTTAACATTTATAGTGAATTACTATTTTGTAAATGGCATCATTTGGGGTGCGTTTGAAAATATAATTTGACAAATAATTTTAAATTTTATACACATTTTTTTAAAATATAATAATGAAGGCTATTTTTTAATTAATTAAGAAATCATGTTTATTTTTTATAATAAAAGCTGCTTTTGTTGGAATAAACATAGTTTTTTATGCATCTTTTTTTATGTAATGATGAGAGCAGATTTTCAATTAAGTGAACTTGTTTGATAACTTGTTTGTAACTTTTAAAGAAACTAAAAGCAACCCCAATCGGGTTGCCAAATGCACCCTTAATCTTCTCTCTCTTTTTTTTGAAAAAATGAATTAGGGTCCCTTTAGTTGTTTTAGAGATATCTTTAAGTCCTTATTTCAGTATCCTATCATTTTTAGGTCCAAATCAACAGATTTCGTATGTATCGTTAGTTCACATGCCCAAAATGCTCTTTGTATGAGTACACTGCTAAATTGCTTGGGTACATTGCTAATGTTAGGGTATCCACATTGCCGTTGGCCGTTAGGGGAGGGATAGGGGGGAGACTATGAGAATACAAAGTGGGAGGGAGACACATCAGTGGATGACATGGGTTTTGGGAGAGAGAGTGAAAACCAGGGATTTGTCGGGTGTTGAAGAAAGTTTTTGAGAGAGAGTAGAAGAGAGTGGAATGATATTTTTGGTACCACAAACGTCCTATCTAACCGATGTTAACCCTAGGGATCTAGAAATAATAGGATATTGAACTAGGAACCTAAAGATATCTCCAAACAAATCAGATACCTAAAAATAATAGGAAGATGAATAGAGGGACCCCTAATTAATTTTTTCTTTTAAAAAAAAAAAGATGAATATCAGCAGTTAAAAGTCCTACTAGTTATTTCAACTTTTTTAAAGAAAATTTTGTAATTTTATCATTAAAAATATGTGTTTATCATGTTTTGATTCTTTTTAATTAAATACTTAGCTATAAGTACATTTGTTTCATAAAAAATAAGTATATAATCATAAATTGAGTGTATTTATTTTTATATATTTTTATAATATAATAGAGTATGCGTTACATTAAATGATTTTCGTATAATGCATTATATTAGTGATGTGCTGATGTGGCCATTATAATAAAAAAAATTATAAAAATGATTGAGTGTATCAAGTACTATCAGCACCTATAAAATTTTCTAATTTTTTTATTTTCTTATGTAATTTTTGGAAGAAGATATGATCTTTTTTGCAATGTCTTAAAAATCGAGCAGTTTAATGAATGAACTCAAAAAATTAACGGGTTAAGATCAACTAGCTCAACTATCTAATTAACTGAATTTGAAGCGTGATATTATCATAACATAATAAATATATTAATTATTATTAGTAAATAAACAAATTTACAAAATAAAATATTTTAGAAAATTTTTATATAATTATTAATTCTTAAAACTTTTTAAAATTTTATGTAACATGATAACATGATTTTATCATATAAATCTAATTAATTTTTATTAAATTTAATTGTTTAACAAGTAATTAAACACATCTATGGAAAAAAAAACTAACTAATCTAATAATCAACCCATAACTCTTTCTAAAAACCATTTGTTTAATGAGTGTATTGATCATTTTTTCCTGTTTCTTATACCATCATGTTTTGATAATAAATTAATAGTATCGAATTTCACAAAATGAATGAAGGTTTAACTAATTCAACCAGACGGGTTGATCACCACGTTGCCATGTCAGATCCCTCTTAAACGCGCCAACATGTTTCGTTGACCAGTCAAACATTCAACCAAACCTAAAACAAAACAAAACATGTCCTATAAGTGTGTGTTTTTTTAAGAAAATGGTAGGCCTTTCTATTAATTAAGAAAGGAAGCAAGCTTAGATACAAAACAGAAAACATAAAAGAAAATAAAGGAACGATCTTCGTAGATGAGCCATCTACATAAAATCATTCCAGAAGAGACAACAGTGTTACCGTCGGTATAATGACGACAGTCGTGGTGGCCTATTTTGAGGTCGGTCGGCCACCGCCGGTTGAATTCCTTGGCCACCTCCAACCCCTCCGGTCTCAAGAGCCCCACAAACCAGCAACTCTTGCTGGGCAGCCTCTTCAGGTTCCTCTCAAGAACTATTCCTGCTTAGTGAGTAAGTGAGTGAGTGAAGACACATTAATTTACAAGTTGTAATTATGTATAACAAGCTCTCATAGAAAGACATGTGTCATGGCATATGAATTTTAAGCCCTCGTTTGTATATCAACATAAATTATTCTGAGATAGATAACTATTTTAGTGTAAGTAAAGAATAAGTCATTTTTTTTATTTGGTTGTGTTTTTAATTATTTTTATTGAAAAATATAATAATAAAATTTTTGTTGTTTGGTTGATAATAAATAAATTGTGGATAAAAAGTAAATAAGATGTTAATAAGTATTTATAAAAGGAGAAAAATTAGTTTGATATGTAGGTCCCTTGATTTAGAAGAGTTGATGACAAATGATTTGATACGTGAGTCATTTTATACCAGTGGAATAGATTGGGTAGAATAACACAATTCTAAAGGAGACCTGGAATATTTACGTAGTGATTTATATTATTGGTCCAAATGACCTACAAATAATACACACTTCTATGAAAAATAGTATAGAATTTTCTTATCCACTTTTTGGGGATGTTAGATATAACACGGTAGATTATTTTTGACTTATGTGTTCGAGATTCTTTGGCAGACACTACAACGGTGTCTCAACTCAGACAACTCTTCTTTGGAGCTATACGGAGCAATCCGAAAGAGAGATGCCACATTTTTTATTGTGAAGATTTTAGGGTGTGAAAAATAAATATTCGACAAAAATTTAATTAGTTTTGATGTCATAAATATATATTTGCAAATCATACGAGTGCATGTACTTTATTTGCAAATGACCATGCACAATGAACATATTTTAGACCCCGAAGATAGTACATACAAACAATGAATACAATTTAATTTATTTAGCTGATGAGTATGGGAGATATCTAATTATTATTTTTTCAAACATTTGAAAAAGTTTGGAGTACTTTGTCAGAATAAATTTTGGATCATGGTAGTGTATCTCAAGAATGATATTCAAGAAAGTTAGATTTTCTTTTTTCTTTAATTTTTTTTTTTCTACTGACATAATAAATATGATGATATTAATCTGAGATGGGCATTTGATTTTCAGATGTTTTGCATCACCTGGTACTGATTGGCTAGATAATGCTGCAATTGCAACCCATACATCCTCAGGATTCTGGGGCTGAAAATCATAGACAATTATCTACAAAAACATCATTTTTTTTATTATTTAAATCCTGATACACATGTATGCTTAAAGGATCATATCAAAACAAAAAAAAAACAACAGTAGATAATGCATGTACTGAGGAATTTATGATGAACAATGCAAACATCACAGAATAGAAACTTGGACAATGTCTTTAGACTCCATTTTCATCCAAATTTGTCTAGGTTACCTGATTCATTATAGGATAATATTATGGACAATTCTAGCTGTTCCGCATGTTTCAAAATATGTACTTTTATAAATTTAAGTATACCTTCTAATGAATTGTATATACATATACTTTTTCATGGAAAACAGCAAAAACACACTTCACATGATGAATTGCAATATGGAACTGCACATGGGACAACATATAATACTATACCAACCTGGGTTGGGCTCTGAGCCCACTCCATGAAACATTACTTCAACTGTGGTCAGACCACTTCGAGATGGGCTTCACTCAACATTGATAGGATACCAGTTAAAGATAAAGTTTTAAGCAACCTCAATTTTAATTGGTCCTATTTTTATTGTATCAAAATCCTTTATTATCAAAAAGGCGTTTTCACATCTAATTTTTATTTGCAACCTCACATGTAGTTTCATCACGCTAGTGAATCAGGTAGTTCTTTTTTTTTAATAAGTGAAAATATATATGATTCATTTGAAATCAAAAGATGGTTTACATGTGAAGTGCAGCACTCTCTCAAACTTTATACTAATAATTAAAAAATAAATAAAGAAAAGTAAAAGAGATTAAAAATGATATGTCGAGTCTCTTGTGCAGCTCCAATTGTTGTCCACACTTCTTTTTTTAAATCATACTCTCTTATTAAAGTAAATCTTGTTATATGAAATGTAAGATACTTTAGTGTTTTTTTTCGCGTTGAATTTTTTTTCCGTCATACGCTGTTATAGAAATCATTATTACACATTATGTAGTGCAGTATATATTAATTATCGTAGTACATGGAGCTATAAAATAATTACGGACTGAGTGTATCAGCGATCTAAGAATACTATTAAAACAACAAAATTGAACAGAAAAAAAAGCGAGGATGACCTGGTTATGAGGGGATGGGGATTTGAGTGCCACCATGTAGTGCTGCAGATCCCACATATTCAGGTTGTGTGCAGCTGACATCATCATCTGGGCTGGGCCTCCCGCCACCCTCAATGGTACGGCCGCCACGTAGACGGCATCTCTGCCATTTTGGGGTGCTGCAGGAGCAGGAGAAGAAGTGAAGGTAGTGGGAGAAGAGGCCATGCATGAAGGGTTTCAAACTCTCTCAGAGAGAAAGAAGAGAGAGAGAGAACAACAATGACATGCTTATCTTCAATGCTTGGTAAGTTTGTGGTCCACCCAATTGTTCTATTAAATCGGACGGTTGTGATGCAGTGAGAGTGTTTTAAAACGAGTTTGGGATATCTTGATTTTACATGAATCATATTTAATTCAAATGGAGGGACAAAAAATGATGAACCAGATCTGTGTTGCAGAATCCGTCCGCTCTGCTTTATTTGACAGGTATCGCTTGGTTGTCGGTGATCCTAGATCTCGAGCATCTTGTAAACAAGGTGGGGGTGACTTGCAGAAGACCCTCCAACACTCAAGTCAACCAATAGGCAATTGGGGTTATGTTGTTGAAAAATAATTCTTATATACCTCAATAGAAGAGCTGGTTCCCTATTTATAAAGCAGATTAGGGATGTCCTAGTATCGATAGTCAATCTCTTTTTGGTCAGATGGATGGGGAGAAATCCCTCGATCTAGGAGGTTTGATTGATCTGTTTGGGATTTGGATAATCATAATTGATAGCTCTAAATCAAACATCTATTCTTATTGTTGAGATTTGTTCCCTAACATGATATTTTTGATCTGTTCGTTGGATGTGAGTAGACCAACGGGCTGAATCCAAGCCTAGTAGGCCATTCGGATCGTGAGTCTTCGTCAATCAGATAATTCCCTAACATGAACATGGAATAATGAAAAAGAGATTCTTTAAAATATGTTTTTATAAACTGCTTTAATGAAAAAGCTAATTTGTTATTTTGCTTTCAAACACACCAGTGGACTAGTACCCCTTGGATAATGATAAAATCATATAAAAAAAATTGCTCCACCAGAAGAGAGGAGGTGGGACAAAGCTGGGGACCGCAAGGAATGAGTTGTTTATCTTTGGGATCTATTTTTATGTATCATGCTTGATCCTTTAGCACCCCTTTTCGAGGATGCTTTTACCAATAACAGTCACCTTAAGTGCCCGTTTGGATATGAGGTGCCAAACTCGATATTTCTCGTACGCGGCTTCTCCAACCCAGATCGTGAGTGTGTCACGTTCAAAACCTTCCAAAAAAAACTCGAGTTTAGCTACTACATCTGTGTTGAGCTTATTGGTTTGGATGATTACAAGATTACCATTAATTTCTTTTCATTCAAAGCGGGCATAGTGAGTAATTTTATGAAATGCTTAAGGATAATATAGTATTTTTCTTGATTGATGGCTGCGCTGCGACATCCGCTTTTCAGAAGTGTTGTTTGAGGGTGTTGAAAATGTTGAGCTTTTAACAAAGAGAACATGTGATGCACTTTTCTGCTTTATAAACTATATGAGACGTTTGGATATGTGGTTCGCGTTTTTAGGGACGCAAAAATCACGGGATCGCAAATCTCAGAGAAAACATCTTTGTTAGTTACAATATTTATGAATATGATACATTATGTGATTTTATATATATATTTCATTAAATGATGTGGGAGAAATAATGACTGTAAAAGAGTCTGAGTGTAATAATGCCCAAATAAAATGCTCGACAAAGCAACATGTGGAAAAATTTGTGCAACGATAATGTTAAAGAGTTGCGTGCAACCTTGCGGTCCCTATATGCTTTTGATTTTTTTCTTTTGAAGGTGTATCATGTAACAAAACATATATCTTTGTAAAAATAAAGTACATACCGCAATAAGTATTGCGGTAAGAACCTACTCATAATAAAAAGGGCTGTGTTAGGGACTAAAAAAATTGAGTGTAGATTGGTTGTTTTGGAAACACTTTCTCATCTCATTTTCTAAATGGCCCACCAAACAACGTGAGAATCATCTGAGGGAACGAAATTATACTTTGTTTAGGGTGCGTTTGGTTGCGCGATTGCGCAACGTTTACGATTGCAGGAAGCTGCATTTACAATCGTGCAACCAAACAGTTTTGCAATCGCGTTTTAAATTCAGCGATTGCAGACAAATAGTGTCCAAAAGTTGCAATTTCAAAAAGCTGAGAAAGTGAGCTTCCTGCAGAATCAGTTTTACAATCGCAGAATCCTGCAGAATCAGTATTGCAATTGCACAACCAAACGCACCCTAAAACTCAATCACATTTTCAGTCCCAAATGCAGTCCACACCCCCTTAAGAATTTTTAAAAACTAATATACATTAAATAATTGGGATATGCACTTTTATAAAATAAAATAAATAACATATATACTATAATGAATGTATGGATTCTTTTACTGAATGTATAAAAAAAATTCTAATGATGATGTCTTATTACAGCAAATGCATGTGATTAAAGAAATATATGAGATCGTAAATGAAATTGTAAAATGAGTTGAACGTAACAACACTGCTGCTTGGAGAAACATAGGAGAGGTGAAGTTTTTTAAGGTGTTAATCCTGGTTCATAACATTATACTTGTACAAATCACATATATCTAAAGGCAATCAACTGAACTCAGCAGGGAATCCTAGACTCCTAGTTCTATGGTTGTCCATGTCTTGTACTATACTAATCACAAAGATCCTTTTAGAACAAAATTAAATACCCCAAATTTACATATTTATTAGAAATGATTCAAACTAATGGGATCGGTTAGATACAACAGACGTCGGACAATTTGATTGTCATACGCGTTTGTGACCGTCCGATCTTATAATTTTGAGATATACAAATTAATTGAATCTTAAAAAAGAAGGTTTATAATTTAAGGTTTTTTATTTTTTAATCCCTGTAAACTATATGATTTAGTGATTGATCTTCCACTTCTTCATATATCAGTTTAAGTCTTCAGATTTAAATTATATGTTCTTTATTTTAAGTTCCCAGGGACTAAAAAGAAAATTAAATAATATAGTGATAGATCTCTCTTAGAGATTAACAAGAAACATACCTTTAAATCTAGGGATTTAAACTGAAATATGAAGAAGTGAGGGATCGATCACTAAATCATATAGTTTACAGGGACTAAAAAATAAAAAACCCTTAAATTATATATATATTTTTTAAGATTAAATTAATTTGTATATCTTAAAATTATAAAATTAGACGGTCATAAACGCCTCATCCCCAAACTAATGTTCATCCGATTTTCATTGCACAAAAAATACACTTTTTTTTTTGTACTTTGGATAGCATAATAACTGGGTTTTACTATCTTTTGCTTTGTCTTATTGGAATAATTTATATTATACTACAATATTGTCCCATAAAACATGAAGTTAACAAATAAGAGCAGTGCAAATATTGATCAACTTTATGTAATGGAGATTAGAAGGCTTTAAGCCTTTATGATTTGTGATTATTTCTCTACAAGACATGCAAAGCGACAAAGTGTTTTTTTTTTTTAATTGGTAGCAGAAGCAATTAATCTCTCTCTCTCTCTCTGATCTCTTTTTTCATATATATAGATAACTGTTTTTTTTTCTTGGTTATATATGGTGAAAGTCAATACTAACTTGCCTTTCTCTAGAACATACAAGAACTTTTCTTTTTCTAAGTACTTGTATTTCTCTAGAACCGTCGGTAGTCTTCTAGCTCTCTTTTAGAATATCATTTTTTCCATGACTCTCTTTCTAAAATTGTCTCTAATTTCTCTCATTTTTCTATATGTTTTTCATACTTATACTTTTCTAAAACATTCCCTATTTTTTCATACTTATTATTATTTAATTACACTGATACGTTCAATCCTTTTTATAGTTTCATCCACAATTCAAAAGTATTCCTCCAGTCATGTATACAGTACTATGATAATGCAATATATTGTATTATCGCGGTGTATAATAATTAAAAAAATTATACTATGGTGTATCTCATTGTGTACACTTCACTTCTTATAACAGTATGTGAGTGTATCCTATTACATGAGTAATATGACTCTGATCAAGACCCCTCAATGAAGGAAGGTATCAATGCCACTATGTGGTTTAATTTGCAAGTGGAAGTAATTAATCTCATTATACACCGAGTGATCACAAGAGGTTTGTGATCAAGCTCGGGAAGAAGAGAAAGGAGACTTAGAAAACAAAAACAAAACAAATCAGGTCCCCCCGATACAAGACCATATATTTGGTTTATCATTATATATGTATAACAGAATACATTCAAATTTGTGGGCTGGCATTTCTTTATCTTTAGCCATTGTAAGCAAAAGGGTTTGGGATTTAAACAAAACATGAATGGAATTGGAATCCCACTAAACAAAGGTAAGTAGTAATGCCTGTCTTAATCTCATCAAAAGGCAAAACTTGCTTTTAATCCAACCAAAATAAAGCTCAGTGATGACCATCAATGCTTGGTTTATATATCATGGCAAAGCACATCAATGGCAAGATACACTAGGGACCTTAATGTTTCCTTGAGCATGGATAAACCTAGTCCATGTATATAGTATCTAAATGTTACACGGTGATTAAATATTATAGTGGACAGTTTTTAATTAAAAGAAGAAGAAGAAGATGAAAGCTAATGTTTGATATCATCAATTGTGGGTCCAAACCTAAAAGCCCCCACTGAGGCTGTATTGTCCTTTGGATGTGAAGCATGGCTGGATTCGTTTTCTCCTCTCCATTATTGACTTTACTAAGATCATCATGAATTTTTCACTATGCGCAAATAAACCAATCAATGAATTGAATATCTTAATATACATATATTCATATCTTATCCTATATTATATCATTCGAATACAGGTATTAATATTAGATTTGGAATCGATTTAGAACAAATATACATGGATATTGTATTGGATAATTGAATGTCTGAACGTGGTTACTAGTTTGAATAATCACGTGTACATATTTGAGAAAATAAAGAATGGGAAGAAATTGAATAAAATCCTAATTTCTTTTATTTTTTTGTTAGGTAAATGCTGATAGATTTTATCAAAATTTTATCACTGTTCCACATGATAACATGATCGAGCATGGGGTTGAAAAAAAATCAGAATGCAATTATAGCATTTTCTTGGGATTTTAATTTAATTGGTCAAGTTCTCTTGTTAGGCATAAGCATCGAAATGTTCATAATCAACAAATAGTAGTTCATTATTTTATTAAAATAAACTTTTCTAAATTAAATAACACCTCATTAATTATCCCAAGAAAAATGTCTGAAAAATGAGTCTGAAACCATAGTTGAATGATTGATAATATAGTTTGCCATCATGATATCTGGTTCAAACTCTACTGTTCACATAAAAAAACCAAATTTATTGAACAAACTTCTTTTCACAATAATAATCCCTGCAATTATATCTGAAATATAGCACATACATCCCATTAAAAAAAATTGCAACCAACTCCCTAACATAACGTACAAACAAAAAACAAATTGCAGGGCTCAAAATAAGACCCCCCCCCCCCCCCCCAAAAAAAAAAATCTTTACATAATAAAAGACAAAAGGGTAATTAAGAGAGGAGAAATCATCAACTCCTAATCATATAAAATTTCATGATTATTAACTCCAATATTCATCTAAAAACCATCACAAATATCATAAACCCAACCCCCAGCATGAAATTAAACTCTACAAAATGTTGCCATTTATATAATAAATACAATCCCAATCAAGAAAACAAGAAAAGATCCAAAATGCAACCCACGAATGCCTGCTTTAATAAACAAACCCAAACTTCTACACATATATCATTCCCCTTAATCATCCCATCAAGTATCAAAACCCTCAATAATAATAATACCAACATATGCACATATTTCATCATCATCTACACATAAATTGCGTAACGCATGCTGTCTCGTACCATGAGATAGTCAAGATCGGACGGCCTGGAGAGCTCGCCAGACGCCCAAACCGCCGCCGAAAGGTCCACGTCATCGGCATGCGCCATGCACGATATCACGTGAAGAGGAGCTCGAGCAATCCTCGAAAGAAGAGACAGACCGCCTCCTCCTCCGCCGCCGCCGCCCGCCGCCGCCGCCGCTGCCTCGTCGCCTCCATCTCCGCCGCCTCGGAAGGCGCTCTCGTCGACCACCCTCGATCCCTTCCTCGTCGGCCTCATGAGGCTGCGGGCGACGGCGGTGAGGAATCGGAGCATTGTTTGTGGTGGTTGTGGTGGTGGTGGTGGTATCAGAGGTGTTTATGGTGCTCTCTCATGTGGGCCAGTGGGGGGTCTTGGCTTTCATATAAAGATTTCTGGGATGGGTAGTGATATATATAAGCCTTAGTTTGATAGGGACTTAAAGTGACCGTGTTATAGGATTTAACCTATTTCAAGAATAAATAACTTTATCAACAAATTTTTTGTTATTCTCATTGAAAAATGTAATAATAAATGATGAGTTTTTTGGTTAATGAAGAATAAAATATGAATAAGGTGTAAAAAATTGATGTGATATGTGGATCCCATTGATGTATAAAAGGTGATGAGAGGTGATTTGATTCGATAACATGTGATTTGATAGATAAATCACTTTATATCAATGGAGGAATAACATAATTTCAAGGAAGACAAAAAATATAAATACCAGTATTCTCTCCTAGATCTGTATAACTATACCCACTTAATCTCTCTACCTAAACACACACTTTTGCTTATTCACTTTTATTCCCATCTATTCCTCTCTTTATTCCGTCATCTAAACAGGGCATAAAGGTATTATGTGTGACTATGTTTGTATGCCGACATCAGATATTATGGGAGGTATAACTATTTAAGAATAAATCATTTTTGTTTTTTTGTAGTAGTGGTGGTTGTGGTGTTATCACAGGTGTTTATGATGTTCTGGATGATGATCATGTGTGTCTTGGCTTTCATATAAAGATTTCTAGGATGGGTAGGATATAATAAGCCTCAGTTATATCCTCAGTTTGATGGTAACACGGACTATTTTGTATGCTCCGTGTGTAGTGTGTTCGCTGCACACGGGATACGTAACTATTTATCACCGATAAGGAACAAATTATTTTTATTTGATTGTATTTTTAGTTATTCTCATTAAGAAAACTGTAATAATGATGTTTTTATTGTTTGGTTGATTATGAATAAATTGTAAATAAAAATTGAATAAAATGTGGATAATGATTTATAAAATATATAAAATTGATTTGACATGTGGACCTCTTGATTTATAAGAGGCGATGATAAATCATTTGACATGTGAGCCTATTTTATATCAATGGAATAAATTTGGTGAAATAACATAATTCTGATGAATACTTGAAATATCAAAACCCATCTTATTTTCACCTATTTAGGCATACCTAAACTGCTATACTCACCTATTCCTTGCAACTAAATAACTTTTTGGCTTATTCTTCCCTATTCCTCCCCTATACCACTACTCAAACGGGGCTACATATGGATAATTATTTGGAATAAGTTTTTTTCAATTTGGTTGTGTTTTTAGCATTTTCGTTGGGAACACAATATCAAGTTTTTTTATTGTTTGGTTGGCCAAGCCATGAATGAGTTGTGAATAAAATGTAAATAACATGTACAATGTAATTATAAAATGTATGTTCAGTGTATTTATAAAATGTAAAAAAAAAACATATTTGACGTCTAGGTCCCCTTAGAATATTCGGATATAGAATAACATAATTTCACATGAGACATGTATTATTAATATCCGTTTATTTTCACCTATTCTCGTATTGTACCCACTTATTCCTCGCAAGCAAACATGTTTTTGGATTTATTCACCATATATCATGATATTCTATATCTATCATTATACCCAAACAGGAGCTAAGTCTTTTTGTGCAACTCCCATTTGCAGTGGTTAAGTCATTAATTAATCTTGAAAAACGACATAAACATATATATACATTCAATTAATTCAAACGAATATATATTTTAATTTTATAAAAATATATTTTTAATTTAAAATCAGATGTATATTTTAGAAACGTGTAAGCTGTAGACTCGCTGTAAAAAGGATTGAACATAATGTTTTGTATAAAGGTTTCTATGATGTGAATCAAGTTGCCCAAATTGGCAAGGTGGATGAGCCAAAGCATATGTAACATCTTTATTTTTATTTTTTTCTTCTCCAACATGGGAAACACTACTGGGGAGATAGTATTGCATTTTGAGTGGCTTTTAATTTGGTCCATATACACTAAAATGAGTGCGTGGTAGGTCATATGATATACTTTCTAGAGTACAATGAGATTGCGCGTGCAATGTTTGCAAATTAAACCATCAAATTTTTTTTTTGAAAAAATTTAAATAACCCATTGTAAATTGTCTAAAATCTATATAACATCCTGATTTTTTCTAAAATCTATATAACCCTCTGAAAACACCTATGTAAATCCAAATAACCTTCTGAGTTAAACTTTTGTTGACATATAAGAAATATTATGCTAATATTCCATTTGGTTAACCCTAATCTAAAGACACAATAAACAAAAAACCTCCTATAATGTATTAAAAATACGGAAAATACTCTATATATGATGATTTTACTCATTCGAATAAATTATAAAACTCTATCCGGATGGTTAAAATCATCATTTACAGATGATTTTTCACCTTTTCAACACATTTGTATGATTTTTTTTGTATACTGTGTTTTTAACTAGGGTTAACGAAACAAAATATTCCTCATTTGTCAATAAAAATTAAACTCAATGAACTATTTGTATTTATATAGGTGTTTTCAGGGGGCTATATGGATTTCAGAAAAAGTCAGAGAGTTATATGGATTTCGGGTAATTTACTGGGGGTTATATGGATGTTTCCCTGTTTTTTTGTATACCAAGAATATTGATAGTAAGTGCAGACTCATAACTTAGGGCTATTTGGAAACACATTGTGGGCGTTTGAATATGAATTTTGGAAAGATTATGAGTTTGCACGATTCTGATTTTTTCAAACCCGTTTTCAAATAGAAATTTTTGCAACTTAATTAAAAACAACATACATTTTTTTACAAATAAATGCCAAAACGCTAACATTTTTATAATATGTGGAGAGACAGCTTCCTGCAAGCTCAATTTTAAACATTTTAACTTTTGAGAAAAAGTCAAACCTACATCCAAACCCTCTCGAAATACGGTTTTTTATATAGAAATTAGAAAACTCAAACATGTTTTCAAACCGTTCATAAAAGGCTACTTGATTAAAAAGTTTATTTTTTTAAAAAAATAAATAAAATAAGCTTTCTAGGAATCAAGTTTTTATTAAACTACTTTATACAAAATCATATTTTTCAAATGAGTTTCCAAACGGCCCCTTTGTGAACGTGATTATTGTTAAACAGAAAAAAAACTATAACTTAATTAAAAGCTATCGATATATTTTTACGAAATAAGTCTTCAAAAACTAACTTTTTCATAATTTGAAGAGAGACAACTTCCTTCAAACTCAGTTTTAAATTCAACTTTGAAGAATAAAAATCAATTCTTAAACCCACTTATTGTTGTTTTATAAGTGAAAATGATATCATCAAATCACATAGAGCGTTTCGAGGCATAATCACATAATAGTAATCCAAATATTGTGATTTGAAAACCTCATGTACTACCTACACAATCCAGCTGGTATTCATTTCGTTAATTAGATTATTTAATTATCACATTTTTTATCATTTAAAAAATCAAACTTAGCTATGTCAACACATTCATATATAACACATAAGGTTTTTTTATTAATATATATTTTTAACATTAATGAATAAAATACAATTAAATAACAGTTTAATTATCTTATGTTTCACTAAATCACTATATTTATGAAGTTTGATTTTTTAATATACATGTATTTATCGTATCAAATAAAACATTTATCAATTATTTGTGATACTCAGTATTATTGTGATGATCATGGTTGAAAGATTATACTCATGAGGATCAAGATATCAAACCCTTTTAATGGGGTGGTCGAGACATACCCTCCCAAGAAGAGGACAAGAGTTCAAGGTTCAAGCTTATCAAATAATAATAATAATAATAATAATCAAGGCCATACAAAAGTATTTGTCAATCATTTTCACTCATGAACATGAATTACATCCACTCATGACCTTAGCAAAAGTTATGATGCAAAGTGACACATGGGCACATCATTTGATTCTCCATAGCGCGCAAACACGGCCATCTCTATTTTTTGACAATATCTTCACTTTTAAAAAATATAATAATAATTAGAATTATAAATAAATCTAAAAATGAGATTGATTAGAATTTTTTTTTTTACATGCATGTAACATGTGGGGGCAGAGGTCATGGTCTAGTCACATAGCTCTTCAAAAATATAATAATTAATCATCATGGCGTTGGTTAAGGTCTAGTTTCAAATCAATTTTAAAAAATAAAGCTACTTTAAATCAGTTTTCATAAAGTTGTTTTTGTGAACCTTTAATACATATAAATTTAATTGAAATAAAAACTAAAGATAAATAAAAATATCTTGTTGATAATCCAAATTCTGAACCTGCAAAAGTAAATCAATTAGACTATTGGTTCTAAACACGGCCTACATAAAAGTTGTTTATACTTTTGTCGAAGAGTATTTGAAAACGAGTTTGAGTCAATTATGTTTGTTTGTTTTTTTTTTTTTTTTTTTTGCAAATATAGAATTTCCAAGAGCTCGTTCGACTAGTGGATAAGTGACTGAATAAAAAATATAAGGATAATGGGGGAGAACAACTTATTTGTTTGTTATAAAAAAAAATAAAGATAAACCATTAACAATTTTCATTTTGAAATGTAAATAAATTTTTTTCTTTTTGTTCCACCTAAGAGCATCTTGATCCAATGCAAGCATCTAAATATGGAGGACAAAAGGAAACTAATTTGGAGGGGATTATTTTTTGAAGGGGGGGGGGGGGGGGGGGGGCACTCCAATCATCCCTCTCTATTTTTTTTCCTATCATTAATATTATTTTCAATATTATATCAAAATTTATTAGTAAATGTTATTAATATTAATCCATTTTTATAAAAAAATTATATCATTGGAAAGGTCTATTTGAAACTTTCAAAATGAGTCTAATATTAAATAGTTTCGGAGTTATTTTGAAATTAGTAATTTTTTAATTAAATTAAATAACATATCTTGAATAATCACACATGAGAATCTATTTAACCCCTCCAAATGAACTAATTTAATATCAGTCTCATTTTGGAAGTCTCGACGAGACATTTTCAATTATACTATTTTTGTTAAACACAAACCAACGGATCTAATACATAACGTTAAACTAATTAATTAGTGTATAAAAAAAAATACATAAGATGAATTCTAAATTTGTTTGGAAGAGATTCTAGATATTTTAATAAGTGAATAGTGATTTGGAGTTGAATTCCAAATCTCGAAATTTAGATTTTCATTTTAAAGGGTGATCAAAAACAAACCACACTCCAAAATTGAAGATCTGGAGGGTGGTGGAAAATGCTCTAAACCATAAAACAACATCTTTTACTTTTTTGTCCCAATTATTTATTTTCTTGGTCTCAATTAAACCAACTTTAAAACTATCAAGTAGGTTTCCAAACGAACCCTAACTCTCATAATGGTTACACGAATCAGAGCCGTCCAAAAAACATAGCAACATCTGATGATCGTGAAAGCCCAAAAGATCTAATCTAACCGACAAGATGAACCTCTGGATCAGTGGTCCCAAATTCGAACGGACTGAATAAAGGAACAAAGAAAAAAAGAAAAGAAAAAAAAAGGGAAAACCTAATTAGTTGTTCTCTGTGAGAATACAAAAAAATGTCTTGAAACATTGATTATATTCCCTCTTATGAGTTATGACTGACAAACTTAACATGTCACCCAAACACCCAACTATATGTGGTGGTTGTTGCAAGCTTTATGTCTCCATCTGATGAACCCCCAAACAGATGCTTGGGTGGGAGGGTTGTGTGTATGTGGTCCATCCATTTCATTTTGGGTACTACTTCATTGATATTTTTATCTTCATTTGTGATGTATATATCCAAAGTCATGGATAGCACTATCCAGGTGATTGGAGGATGATATTGTAATTACTCACTGGCCAACTAGTCCATATATTGTGGATGATGAGCTTCATTTGATACTATATACATAGGTTAATGGATGAGGACTTGGGTTTAAGTCACAGCAGTTCAACAATCCTTTGTGCAGCCTCACGTACAATCCCCTAGTAAATTTCATGTATACAAATATATAGTTTTCTGATGCAGTCTCTCTCACCTTCCAAATTATTGAGGAATTATGGAGTGCAAACAAAAACTCGAAACACAACAATGATAGACACAAGGCAGCCTCACATTTCACAATCAGTGGTGCCCGCCGGTGCTTGGGCTATATGGAGAACCCATAACGAAGCTATCTTTCAGGGAGCCAATGTATATCACGAGAATATATGGGTTATGTTCAGAAGTTGTATACATCAATGGGGCCGATTTATTGCTGATTCGCCAAGGCGAGCAGGGTGAAACTCATCTGGGGGGGGGGACGCCTTCCCAGCCCCTTAATTTTTCTTCTTTCTTCCTTTTGCCTTTTTCTTTTTTTAGTCATCTCTCGCTTCTCTCCTACTATAGAATTTGTATATGAAATCGCGGTGACAACATCCACCATTATAAAAAAAAAACAAAACGTATATTTTCATGAACCACTTAAAAAAATTGTCTTTTTCAATGTATACGGTATTATAAGTGGAGCTGGAAAATAAGATTATATATAACAATTTATTAGGTGGTTTTTTTTTTAAAAATCAAATAAATTGCTTTGATATATTTATCTCTCATTTTTATTTTCACAAGCTAGAATCATGATGGATTATATAGTTCATGAGAACGGTTGGTCAAATCATACCACAACTAGCTAAGACAGGAGATCTACTGAAAAGAGATGCCCACTTAAACACAGCCTAAGCATGATTCAATATGAGGTCTCCTATCGGAGAGATGCCAGTTACCACTTGGCCAGAGGCCTGTGGGACCAGTTTTGTTATCTCTTGATGTTGATGATAACATAGATGGTTTGTGATTTATCTCCATTTTAATTTAAAAATACCTTTTATGATGAAGATTTTATGTTGATTTAATCATTTGATTTTGAATTGAGGATATGTTTGATAGTGCTTTGACCATTTTGAAACGATTTCAGGTTAGATCAAAGTGTGCAGTGCATAACAGACAGGAATATGGAGATGATTAATGTTAGGTAAGTGCAATCCTTTTATTTTTTTATATTTTTTTTAAGGTTTAAATATACTTCATGTAAAGAAGTTTATACTTTCATGAAATAAGTGCATACTTATTAAGGTGAATTGTAAGAAGTATAAAAGAGTTACATACTTCATTTAACAAAATATGTGCCTCTTAGATATTTGTTAATATAGATAATATAGATAAAATGAAACAAACGCTCTATAAATATAGATAAAATGCTAATTTAAAAACACTTTTACCTAAAAAATAGATGAAATGAAACAAAAAAAAAATATAAAAAAAAGAAATTATTTTATGTATATTTATTCTTATTTGAATTATACATCTTCAATCATGAAAAGATATATTGATATTTGTTAATTTATTGTTTATATTCATATAAATACCCTTGTAGCACAATCAGAGTCTTTAAATAATAAAGGTGACTATCTAATTAAATTGGTGATGGTGGGTTAGTTGAAAAAAAAAGTGTAATTTGAAGAAGCTTATTTTATAAATAATATTCACGTTTATCACATTCTCTTAATTAATATAAAAGATATGCAACAAAACTAGAAAAAGTTGGGCACAAAGTTTGATTTTCTTCTGGATTCCCTTTTATTTGATTATTCGAATAATAAAGTACTCTTAACAATCATGAAAAGAACAAACCAGCAAAGTTGAAATGACTCCAAGTAGCACAAAATCTTAATTAATATATATCAAGTTCAGAGTTCACACTACTACTATTACAACCCAAAACAAACAAGTTAGCAGCGCCGACTGGGCCGGTTAATTAATATTTATTTTATTTTTTAATTATTAATTTTTTAAAATTAAAAATCATTCTTTTAGTTTTTTGGATTGCAAAATTATTAATGAAGTTTTTATATGTAATTTTTTATTTGATTCAAATAAAAAAAGACTTTATTTATTGTTATCTACACCACATAATTTTTTTTAGTCTACCGCTAACAGAAAGTCAAGATATTTTTTTATATAAAGAAGAAATAGAATGAGAAGAATTTTTTTTTGAAATAAAGAAGGAATATATTGAAAAGGATAAAAGAGTGTGAAAAACAATAATACTTTTTAGGTCTCACGGTTTCATATTCCTATTTTTTTGAGATTCAAAAAAGACTTTAAATCCTATTGGTTATGTAAATTTTTTTGTTTTGTTATTTTTTAGGTATCATAAGATGTTGTCAATTTTTTATTGGTTACTTTTTAACTATATCAAAATGACTATTAATTGTTTTAAAAAATAAATATATTTTTGTAAGGTGTTAAGTTATTATTAGCTAACATGTAGACCTACTTATAAATAAATAAAATTTTAAGATCTTTGTGCATCTGGAGGCCTTAAACAATTGTCTAAGTTGCTTAATAAAAGAGCCTGCCCTGCAAGTTAGCCACCGATAAATTATAGATATGAGTCTGGTTTCTAAGTACAATATTTATAGTTCAGTTAAAATGTTAAATGCGGATGAGGACACGTCGTGGCTCGAAATGAGTTCACATGGTGTAATCTGACTGGTTGAGAGTACACATAGTGGTCCTTGATTGAGATATAAAATATGAGATAGAACTTCAATAAGATTTAAAGATAAATTTTTTTTTATAAATCTTGTTTTAGTCATTTGATCAAATTAATTCGTCACAGATTACATGAATAGTCCTCAATTTTTTACTCTTGATTATTTGTAAAATCAATATTCTTATAATGAATGAAAATCTCTTGTTTCATTCTCTCTGTTTGTTCCTTTTTTTTTCTTTTTTTTTTTAAAAAAAAACACCTATTAACATAATAAGATTTCTATAATTCGATAAATTTATTTGAAAAAAGAGGAAATGATTTATTATATCAAAATGATCAAAATACTCTCATTACGCTCTTGTCGTCTTAGCAATTCAGTGAGAGAAATTTTTTATAAGAATGTAATGGAATTAGAAAAACTGATAATCAAGCAATGAATTAATGATTACAAGCTGTTATTTTGATAAGATAAAGAACAGGTGAATGCATTATACACAAATATTGCAATAATAAAGTTGCATTCATAAACAACAGTGGCCATAATGACTCTAAAAACAAAGGATCAGAACTAATATTGGAAAACAGTAGAGCTACATGATGAGACATCAAGCAAAAAATAAATAAATAAAAGAATCTGAGACAAACCTAAACTATATAAGCTTTTGTTTCTTTTTTTTTTTTTTTTGGTAGTAAGACCTGGGAACTCCCAGGCTATCTAATTCACAAATAGGTAGAGCGTTTACAAAATATTGGGAAAGGTATCACCCTTAACAAACTTTATACATTCATGCACACTATCCATCATTTTGTAAATGCATCCCCTAATATGATCATCCGCTAGTCGTTCCGATGTCTTGGAATTCTGCGTTCGTCTAGCATATTTTGTCAAAACCTCCGGGGCTTTAACATGTTCCCTACCAACCTTTATCGCACATATTATGTCCCCCGATCGCGAGACATTTTTTATATCTTGAACCAAGTCCTGAAATTGAGGAGGCCCAGGTCCATCTTGATGTAGGAGGCGAACCCAAACTTCCGCATCTGAACATATGCAAATTGTACCTGTGACTTGTTGACGCGCAAATAGGACACCCTGCCGAATAGCCTCTCCTTCTGCGCGTAGTGGGGATGCCCACAACCAACTTAAATAACCTGCTCCAACTATTGAAAAAGGTTGATCTTGTACAACAACAAAACCAGCCCCTGCTATAAGCTTTTGTTTCTTGAACCACCATAACGCGTCTTTTCCACTAATTTTTAATTCTTCTGTATGGTGGGCAACCCAATCATCTGTATACATGATTATATACACACACATATATATAATGAGAGAATTGGTCACCATGTATTATATAGTGCTTGACATTGACCAATTATTGAAATATATATGGTTGACTTTTGATTACAGTTATTGGATATCCCATTTCATATACACAGAACAAATGGTAAGCATATCTATTCCATTTTGAAAAACACAATATGCGATATCGCAAACTTTTGACCAATTAGGCGTGAGAAGAAGAGAGGACATAAAAGAAAGACATGATAGAAAAAACAAACTCAATCAACGAAAACTGTTGAAACATGATAGAAAAGAGTTCTACCAAGGTCCGACTAACATAATCACAAACAAATCCTCACGCCACTTGTAATGAATCATCTCTCACTTGAATGCTCGCAGCCCCTTCTAGCCCTTGATCCCATTCCAAGATGCTGAGCCTAACCATCTCCCAGACAGCATCAAAGTAGAAGGGGGAACCTGAAAACACCACCGCATTCCTTGCTCGCCATGTTAATAGGTGTTAAGATAAATTCCTAAAAGATGTCATGTTTTTCAAGACAATAGACATATGAATAGAAAAATAGATGATTTCTCCATGTTTCAAACATTGGGAATCATATATATCACATTCCATTGGCCGGGCTTTTTAGAATTTCTATTCAATAAGTTATAAAAAAACAAATTCTCAAACTCACAAGAAATCATCTGAGGAAATTAAAGTAGAGATGGTGGTATTTGCACTCTGATCATGAAGCCCTCTATACTCATCAGACAACCAACTAGAACCATATAGGACCCTCTTTGAGGATCAATCACTTGAGAACTGTGATATTATTATAAGATGAAGACACCAATAGTGGTAAAATGGAGGGGTGACATTGTGACAAAATGTGGGTGAAGATTGAAAGGATATGCAAAATGATATGGCAATATGATTTTGTTATATTAACTATAAATTAAGTTTGAGGTACCTGGCAAGGACTTCCCCAACAAACTATACTGGCCACATAGTAGTTATAAAATGAGTATACACCAAAACAAACCTATATATCCAGACTAGTATTGTCTAGATGAATTCTATTAACTAAAGATATTAATAGTTGCAACTATGAGTTTTAGTAACATCATTTTCATTTAATTTAAACATACCAACTACAAGATTTTTCCTTAAGAGGTGTCGATATACACTCTGTCATTCCCATACTTGCTTCTGCAGTCAGCACTTATTCCAAAAATTTGAGTTTATAAAAAAAATTTCCATGATTAAACATGTGTACTTCGTACAGTTACTTGCCTTAACCAAAATTAAAGAACATTGTACCGGTTAAAGAATAATTATTAGGAGAATATTATATCTTTATTATAATTATTATGTTATTATTAGTTTTCTAGTTTTCTGTTATGATATTTTAGGGTTTCCTTTGTGTATCTATAAATAGAGCCTTTGGCTCCTCTAATATAACAACAAGAATTCTCTTTTTTCCTTTATTCTAACATGGTATCAGAGCCACCCTTAAAAGCCTAGATCTATAAAAGTTTTTTCTTCTTCTTCCCCGCTCCGATTGAGGAGTGTTCAATCGGAGCGGGGGAGGATTTTTGATACCCATATTTTCTTCCGCTGTTTGTGTTTTCATCTCCGTTGTTCGCGCCGTCGTCTTCTTTGTGTTGTCGTTGTCTTCATTGCGCTGTTGTCCGTACTCGCGCATCTCAGCCTCGTCCGCGCAACCCTGATTGCGCAGCCCCGTCCAAAGCCACGTTCGTCCACAGCCTCGTTCGAGCGCGTCTGCCCCGTCCCCCGCCGCTGCGAGCCCGGACTCAACGAGCGGGAGCGACTCCGACTGACTCAAAGAGCGGGAGCGACTCCGTCTGACTCAACGAGCGGGAGCGACTCCGACTGACTCAAAGAGCGGGAGCGACTCCGTCTGACTCAACGAGCGGGAGCGACTCCGTCTGACTCAACAAGCGAGAGCGACTCCGACTGACTCAACGAGCGGGAGCGACTCCGACTGACTCAACAAGCGAGAGCGACTCCGTCTGACTCAACGAGCGGGAGCGACTCCGACTGACTCAACGAGCGGGAGCGACTCCGTCTGACTCAACGAGCGGGAGCGACTCCGACTGACTCAACGAGCGGGAGCGACTCCGACTGACTCAACGAGCGGGAGCGAAGAGATGCGTCTGTCCGCACCAATCGCCACAAGCCGCCACAGCGTGCTCGTCATTGTTGTCAGCTTCCACCACCATCTCATTTTTGTGCAAACTCTAAGGGTTTTACTCTTCAGAGTTTGAGAGGGGGTGTTAAAGAATAATTATTAGAAGAATATTATGTCTTTATTATAATTATTATGTTATTATTAGTTTCCTAGTTTTTTATTATGATATTTTAGAATTTTTTTTGTGTATTTATAAATAGAATTTTTGACTCCTCTAATATAACTACAAGAATACCTAACATCCTCACATGTGAAAACCATATGCAACAAAACAAAAGGTGTCAACAAATCATATGATGATTGATGGGTATGTCATATCAAACAATAGATAAGATAGATTTTCTAAAGTAGTATCATCATTGTAGCTATCATTGATGTAAGTCTCGAAGTTAGTATAGCCGATTCAGATATGCCATTATTATACCTCGCAATATGTATAAATAAATTTATATATATTTTTAGATGGGAAACATTCAATTTTTTTTTTTTTTTTTTTTTTTTTGTTGTAACAACCTGGAAAGGAGGACAAGAAAAGAAAGAACAGAGGGTTCGGGCAGATATAGAGGGAGGGTGGTGGCCGGCACAGATGATAGGGCGGAGAGGGCAACGGCCAAAGAGGCGGTGGGGTAAAAGTCAAGTAGAGAGGTCAACTAGTCTCTCTCTCCCTCTCTCTCTCTTTCTACACTGCCTCCGCCCCACCACCTCTTCGGCTACCGTCGTCTTCGCCCCGCCATCTCCGCCACCCTCCCCCCTCCGGGCCCTCCCCTCTCTTTTCTTTCTTTTCTCCTTCCTAGGTTGTCAAACACGCCATCAAAAAAATAATAATTGGGTGGTAGGTAGGTTTGACAATATGGCTGAAGAATTAGTTATTAATAAAAAATGAAAAAATTAATTTGTGGTCCATGTGGTCATCTGTCTATTATTTTTAGGTTCCTGGAGTTTTTTAAGTTTTTTTTAGGTCTCTAAGGTACTGAAAAATTATCTTTAGGTCTCTCTAAACAGATGTTCAAAATATAAAATTTGTTCTTGTCTAATTATTTTAGTACACTGTTAACACTTCTCAATACATTGTTAAGTATCTGTTGTATACTGTTAACATTACCCAGTACATTATTAACATTCGCATAAACTGCTCTCCGCCCAATTATTTTAGTACATTGTAAACACTCCTCAATATATTGTTAAGTATCTCCACTACACTGTTAATACTCCCCAGTACATTATTAACATTCGCATAATTAGTTGAATGCATTTTTGATATTTTTGAACAACATCTAGCTGGAGGGACCTAAAGTTAATTTTTCTCCACCTTAGTGACTAAAAAAATTTAAAAAATTTTTAGGAACCTAAAAATAATAGATGGATGACCATAGAAACCTAATTAATTTCCCCATAAAACAACATGATATTTAATGTGTGAAGTAACAAAATTATTTGGTGTACACTACAGTGACAACGAGTGAAAATTATAAATCAATGACAAAATGGTATATGAATACGGAGATATGTAATTTACACACACACATATATAAATAAATGATTTTTTTAAGGGGCGTAAGATTTGTGGAGAGTTATAACTTCTATAACCACTCATTAATGCACATGAACATTCCATAATATGTGAATTTATCCAATCATTGAAAATATGCCTTATTGTAAGTATAACATGTGATATACACCTTAAAAAATATATTAAAAAAAAAGTGATGGACTACGCGCAGTGGCAGCACCAAATTTTTTATAAATGGGTTTTTTTGAAAAAATAAATTTCATAAATTTTTTTAAAAAAATCAATTCTTATCATGTATTTGTAAAAAAACATAAAAAAATTTGAGCCAAACATGGCCAACTAATGGGTTGGTGGGGTCACCGGTGAACTAGATTATCATGGTTTGAAAAGGTAACAATAGAAGTTTGGATATTTTTTTTAAGGTTAACATTATATGCAGCGTCGCCCCTAATTATGCGTGAGATTGTAACTAGAGTTGTTAATTACATTATATTTGTAAGAAAAATAAAAATGTACTTAACAAATGAATTTCATCATTTTTCATAATGAAAACATAGTAGCAATATTTACTTTTCTTTTAAAAAAATAATAATAAATTTTATCATTTTATAAGTTGTATGAATTGAATGAATATATTTTTATATTCTTTTATAATAAGTACATACGAACATTTATTTTTGATGATGGAGAGAGCAAAAACAATAATGTTTACATCAATGCAAATAGAGTGTTATTACACTCATAATACCAAAACAAAGTATTTTCCATGCAAATGTATCTAACATTTTAAACCCAACGTTCATATGAATGTCATGTATCTAATAGTTTGATTCGGACTAGGCCCAACCAAAGCCCAAAGCCCAACCCAAGATGCCGCGACGTGTTGACGTCAATCACATATCATGTTATCAAAGCATTTGAGATTTCACAGTGACCACAAATCTCCTTATTAACAAGAAAAATTAGACTTTTGATTTTTTATTATTATTATTATTTTTAAAAAAATAAAGCTAGTTACTGGCACACTGAATTGCGAGTGAGGAGAGTAGAGAATTTATTCAAACTAATAATGTGATTTTTTTTGGGGGGGGGTTATATCAGAGGAACTCTCCGTGGCTCACCTTACGATCGAGTTGGAAAAGTTACCCCCGCTTGTTTGTCCGGGTCCTACGAAAAATTCTTTCGAATAATCGTTAACAAACAGGTGGGTAAGTCAACGCCAAGATTCAAACTCAAGACCTCCCATTTAATCAGACAAGCCTTGAATCGTTGTGTTATGATCATTGGAGACTGATTTTTTAGATTGATTGTATTAAAGCAATTTTGTTTTGAATGATGTAGGGATTACTACAACATCATCCCATAAAGGGGCATACTGGGGATTGAACCCGTTCAACCGCCCAAAACGGGTGCAACTCGACCACCTCGACAAGCGAGGGGTTTTATTTTAGATTGATACATAACAAATTCACATGTAAAACATATAATTCCATGTCAGTTCTTGTCTGAGATTGATAATGTCAAATAAGATCAGATCATCCACCATGGATTATGTTTGGTCCAACGTGGCCACATGAAAGTCAAAACTGCCTCTGGTTGTTTTGCTGGGATGTGTGTGGTCCATTTTGTGTCATCCAACTAGGTTTTGGTTATATGGCACAAAAAAAAAAAGGTTTTGTTGATGGGATTATATCAATTATCCAAAAAAAAAGCATTATATAAAAAATTAGATATTAGCTGGTTTTCCAGTATCCATCTAGAGTGTTTACACGGAATATCAATGTATCTATTCTGAAAATTTTAAAATTATAGTAAAATTATATATGTTTTGTCAAATTCAATTATTGCGCTTGATAAATCATAATTTTAAAATATTTAAATAACTATTGTAAACTTGAGCATAGGAATTTCATTACACTACAAAGGAAAAAAATCTCTTTAATAACAGGGGTTAAAAGTACGCAGAGAGCTCATTAATTCTTATTTACATATTATTGATTTTGTATGTAAAAAATATTTATCATTTTTTTCATATTTTAAATCATTTTCCAAAATCACACTGTTGATAAAGGAGGATGAGATTCTCCACTTTGAAATTTGAAGACTAAAAAATCTAGCGTGGACAAATAAGGTCTGCATTGCAAATATCATAAAAATATTCAAAGTGAGAATGCATGACTTTTAAATAATTTTAATTAAAATTAAAACTAATTTAACTGAAATTTCTTTTGCATCACATAAAAATTTAGGGTGGGATCCAGTATTTGGGCTTGGCATGGAGAGCTGTCCTAATTTTTAGAGAATAAAAATCCTTCAATTTTGTCTTTACTCACATTTGTTCAAATTAGGGAAAAAAATGAAGATAAATATTTTAGTTGAAACAAAAAAAATCTTAATTTTCATTTAAAATCAAGATAATTGTCTGTACCTTAATTTATCCTATTTATTTTTTTATATATTAGACAGGATAAATTATCATCTTCCACTTATCCCTTGTCAAATCTACAGACATATTTAATACTTGAGTCCGACAATATGAATCACATTCAAAGTTGACATGATGGAATTCAATATTAACTAATGGTGTGTTTGAAAATATAGTTTTAAAAAAAGTTTTTAGCTTTATACACAGTTTTTTATGATGTAATCATGAGCATTGTATTTTTCTTAATGAAGAAATCATGTTTTTGAAGTAATTTTTTTGTTATTATCATGAGAGAATCTTTTCTATTAAATAAGCTAATTTGGTAACCAGATTCAGACTCTTAACTTTTTAGGGCTAGTTTGGCAAGAGGATAAATGTTGAGATAAGGAGTAATTATGTGGATAAGTTAGTGGGAGGATATCTTATCCCCGTTTGATATAAAAAAATAATTAGGATAATTAAACTGCAGACAGTTATCCCGATTTTTAAATGAAAATATGAATACTTTGTTCAACCTAAATGTTGAGATAACATTTATTCCAATTTTTTATCACAGTTTTAACAAACGTAAATATGAATAATATTAATAGACCTTTTATCTTTTAAAATTAGAACAATTTATTCTTAAAACTTTATCCTCTTGTCAAATTAAACTAAAAAGCTAAAAACAATCTAATAAAACAGGTTGACATGTAACCTAAATTTGATCCTGAATGGAGATGTGTCACGCTTACGATATCCCAACGTATACCCTCATCAGAATCTATCATAAATCGAACGGTCAAATCTCCACAAAAAAGTACCATCCGAAGCCACAAAAAAAACCACACAGATCAGACGTACAGAACCAATCAAACATGTCCTTCTTTATGGCCTCACAAGAGATTACATCACCTCTACGTCACGCTGACGTCATCCAACTCCCCCACAAAGGAATTAAAAAATCTTAATAAGTTAGATCTTAGTCCTTGGTCAATCAATCAAAAACAAACAAAAATATGTTTTTATTTTATTTTAAAAGAAAACATTATTAGAGAAGAGAAGGGGATCTTGGATTTTGATTGAGCAGCCTATAAATATGAAGGCCCACTTTTGTCTCATCAAACCCAAAATATAAAAATAAAGAGTAACTAGAAAAACATTATGTCTGAAGTGGTTCTGAAGAAACCAAGAAAGGTTGTGAAGAAGTTCCAGGCAAGGCCTCAACATGAAGGTGAAGGAGCTGTTGTGAGGAGAAGCATTGGAAGGTATTAATTATGTTTTATTTTATTTTATTTTAAAAAAATGAATATTGATTTATGTATATGATTTTGGATGTTTGGGTTAATTGGGTATTTGAATTGTATTAACAGATATGAATTGAAGCACTTTGATCCATTCCTTTTGTTGGATGAATTCTCAGGTGGGTCTTTTTCTTCTTTCTTTCTTTTGCATTTGATTTATGTTATTGGATTCAATATAAATTTATTGATTTATTTTGTTTATGATTGCAGTTACTTCTCCAGCTGGATTTCCGGATCACCCACATAGAGGTGCGATTATTTTTGTTTCTTTGATTTTATATATGGAGCATTAGATGGGATTTCTGTCTGGTTTTGCTGATCATTTCCTCTCTTTTTTTGGGTTTATATTTTTTTCAGGATTTGAGACAGTCACTTATATGCTACAGGTAATATATTGAGTTTTCTGATTAGTGAAGGTTTTTATGGTCTTCTTTTTTGTGCATTGTGTTTTTCTTTTTCTATTGTGAGCACACATGCACATGTGATGATTATGGCAAAATGGGATAGGCGTTACTCCTGTCACTTTTACTTTTAAAAGTACAATATTTGAATGTATAAGGTTTTTTGCTTTTTTTTTTGTTGCAGTAATACACCGAATCTTATCAAAACTCTAAAGTTAAACGTGTTTGAACAAGAGTAGTATTAAGATAGATAACCTCCTAGGAAGTCCTCATGTTGAACCCCTTAAATCTTTTTTCTTAAAAAAAAAAAAAGTTTTTTGTATTTTTTTAATTAAGTATATAATAGATTAATATATTAACCATGTATATACTCTATAAGATATTAATAGGATTATAAAAATGACTCAGGGTCAATGATGATTATTGTGAACTAATGGGGACCAAGAGTCAATGGAGTGGGAGGGAGGCCTCATTGTTTGGATTGATTGTCTTGGCAAGGAGTGGACCCAAAAAAAAATTAAACGGTTGACCGTTGGATACCATCCGTATATCATTACTGATAGATACACAACCTACATAAACAGTTGACCGTTGATAGAGGATTCTAAATTCGAGTCTTACTTTTGTTAGGAGAAGATTTAACCAATTAAAAAAAACACATGCATGCTTGTGCCTACCAAAAAGATGTAGTCTTGATGGATGATATTGATATACCTTATGCATATGGAGTTTCACTCAATGTTGTTTGATATTGTGCAAGGCTTTCAATAGTGAACTATATCTTTGATTCAATCATTTATAAACATTAGACTCACTGGATCAAAAATATTAACTTTATTGGGCATTTTTGTTTTGTAGGGAGCTGTAAAACATGAAGATTTTGAAGGGCATAAGGGAACCATAAAGGCAGGAGACCTGCAATGGATGACTGCAGGGAGAGGGATTGTTCACTCTGAAATGCCTGCTGGTGAAGGCACTCAAAAGGGCCTACAACTCTGGGTCAATCTCTCCTCTAAAAATAAAATGTAAGTCCAAAATAATAATAATGATGGTGATCATAAAATTGATGATGATGATGAAGACGAAGACGATAAATATAAAATAAAAATAATTAAAAAAGATGTTTACGTACACAATCATTTTTGCAGTTCTCTCTTTGCACCATTCACTTTCCCTGAGGTGAGATATAACTTTATCTGAGATAGATTAATATTTTAGGATACATAGCTCAAGACAATTTATATTTGATTGTATTTTTCTTATTTTGTGATTATATGATTGATAATGTGATTGTATTTTTCTTATTTTGTGATTATATGATTGATAATGAACATGAAAAAAAACCACAGGATTGAACCAAAGTATCAAGAGCTACAAAGAAATGACATCGCATTTGTCTCCAGAGATGGGGTCGAAGTCCGGGTCATTGCTGGTGAGTCAATGGGGGCCCGATCGCCGGTCTACACCCGGACTCCAATGATGTACTTGGACTTTACACTCTCCCCCTCTGCCCATATCTGGCAGCCCATCGACCCGACTTGGAATGCTTTCGTTTACATCCTCGAAGGCGAGGCGTTCGTTGGGGCTGAGGGTTCTGGCCCAATGGGCCCCCACAATGTGCTTTTATTGAGCCATGGTGATGGGCTGGAGGTGTGGAACCGATCGACCCACCTTGTACGGTTTGTCCTCATCGGGGGTGAACCGTTGGGTGAGCCCGTGGCCCAGCTCGGCCCGTTTGTGATGAACACGCAGGAGGAGATCGATCAGACGGTCGATGATTATCGGTTCTACATCAACGGTTTTGAGAAGGCCAGGCATTGGAGGTCTGAGGCCTTGATTGGGATTGATGATTATTAGTTTTGATTGTTTGTATAATGTTGTCAAGTGGAAAGAATGTGACTCAATGTCACATAGGACTAAGTGTTATTCCTTGTTATTCAATAAAAATAAATAAGATCACATTATTATGATTTTTCCCTCATGTACTCTTGTATGAAGTAATTCAAATCCATGCGATCTCTACACAGAAAGTTGTCCTCTCCTCCCTTAGCTTACATTGATTATAATCGTATGAATAATTGGTCTCTCTCACTATGGACCAATTGGTTCGACCTCTTAAACCATCGACCAGTTAACTTCCAATAAAATAATCCCCAAATCTCAATAATAAATAAGAATCAATTTAAAATTTTAAAAATATCTAACTCGGATGCTTGAATTGTCCGGTTCTCGAACAAAAAAAAAATCAATTTTCATTTGTCAAAATATACTTATTGTGTCATATAAATGCTTAAATAATATTAAGAGTTGTGAAAATACTTTTTATTTTTATTTTATTTTTGCTATTTGTTAATTATAATTAATATATTTATCCTAACACGGTTCAATTCCGATCAACACAACGTTTGAAACAGTGACAATCAACTAGGTCATCATCCATAGGTGACAAGTGATAAACATAGGTGACAACTGAAACAGCATTTTCAAGAGAGAAAAAAGTGAAAGCAAAGGGTACAACTGAATGAAAGTGAGCCATAACTTCTCATGGAGAGCATTCATAACAGAGTATACATTTGTGATGAAGTTGCACATTTGGCATCAATAAGTACCTAGAAAAGGAGATGGTTCAACCAAGCCTTTCAAATTGGATCAATCAATACATCACCAGTGACAGTTTGTCTACAATGAGGTTCTGCTCTCAATGGATACATCACCAGTGACAGTTTGTCTACAATGAGGTTCTGCTCTCAATGGATACATCACCAGTGACAGTTTGTCTACAATGAGGTTTTGCTCTCAATGGATACATCATCACCAGTGACAGTTTGTCTACAATGAGGTTCTGCTCTCAATGGATAACCTGACTTGACGGATGAATTCATCGACGGCCATCGTTCCGAGCTCCCCACTTAACCTCGACCTTATAGTCACCGTCTTGCTCTCGGCCTCCTTTGGTCCGACGACTGCCATTAGAGGCACCTTCTGTTTCTCGGCATTCCTTATGAGTTTCGGAAGACGCTCTCCGTGGCAAAGCTCGGCCCGGATGTCATTTTCTTTCAGTCTCGCAACCACTTCGCGGCAGTAGTTCATCTGAAATGCAGTGCAGGAAACAGAGCAAGATGTTTTAACTATACAATGAGCTATTCAAGGAATAGCTTATCTGCAGGAAAATTATTGGTTTTTAATTGATTGCCATATTAATTTTCTCATGAACTTGTAATAACCTCATTTCTTATTTTGGTCAACATTAACCAGTTGCGCATAGCTAAAGCAATACACTGAACTACAAAATGCAAGTTGTTGAAGAATCAATGGAAAATTGGAAGACTGAATACACACCTGAGTGTCTGTGACAGGTAGAACGCGAGCTTGTATAGGTGAAATCCAGAGTGGAAAGTCCCCTGCATAGTGTTCTATAAGGACTCCGAAAAAGCGTTCCAAAGACCCAAGGACTGCCCTATGGATCATAATTGGGCGCTTCTTCTCTGAGTTTGAATCCACATAAGAAATATCAAACCGCCGTGGCAAATTAAAATCAGCCTGTTCAAATCAACAATGAAGTGGAATCAGAACTAGATCTGCTTTCACGGCTGGCAAATACATTATGAGAAATCTACATATCTAACATGTAGGAATTACAGACACAAGATTAATGGATTCAAATTGTGATGTAACAAGGACAAAAGAACACCGTGTCATCATTAGATGCATTATAAAGGTGAATGATTAAACTTGGCTCCAAGAACAAAATACAGTGTCCTTTCTACATATACTCAAGAGTCATAAGTCATTCAAGAAAAAAATAGCTGCTTTTTGAACCATATATTTGCATCTTGTACACCCAACACCACATGGTAATCAAATCATCAGGCAATAGATCTTTCACAAAAGCCAACCAATCTGTTGATTATTTTTCATACATCACAGGAAATCTTGCCAGGATTTCTCTCCCAAGAAAAATAATTCTACTACCACTTTGTATGAAAATTTTCACATCTACTAAAAGGAGATATATGGATGAATGGGGCACATGATTTGGGGTCTAATATAACAATAAAATGGACAGTCACTAAAATTTAACTGAATTTTAGCAGAAAGACGGGAATTTGGAGTTGAAAAAAAAATTGCCTGCACTGTGGAGCATTGCCACTTCCTTCCAAGGGCATCCTCAATTTTGAGGTCGATCTTTGGGCCATAAAAAGCGCCACCACCTTCATCAATTTGGTATTCCCAACCTTTGTCATTTAAGGCATTTTGAAGGGCAGCTGTTGCTTTTTCCCATATGTCATCCCCACCCACAAATTTCTCGGGCCTTGTAGAAAGATTAACCTCATACTTGGTGAAACCGAATTGCATTAATATCTCCTCAGTAAGATCAAGCACACCTCTGATTTCATCTTTAATTTGATCCTCCAAACAGAATATATGCGCATCGTCCTGGATAAAAAAGGGTAATGTCTCAGCGGGGACAGAAAATTTATCATAATCTGTGCAATGTGCTTTTACTATGAAAAAAAAAAAAGAAAACAGTAGCTTAAAATATAATTCTTTTTTTTCAAAGCAACTGCTACTGTTAGCATTTATAACTGTCATATATCTCACAAGTGGACCAGAAACAGATGTCTAAATCCACAGACCATTTATGCAAGTAAGCCACACATAAAACTATATCAATTTAATCACAGCGCAAGACAAGGGATGTGGGAAAGATTTTATATGGGATTTTACTTTACTTGAAGAAAGGTGGTGTTCACCAATTTTATCAATGGTAAGCATTGAAGGAAAATACAGAATGTCGAAAAAGCTTAAAAAAGAAGAAAAGGAAGGTAGATGATGTCTGTAGATGAAAGACATCATGTTCTTTAAGGGATTTAATCCAATTTAATCACATTTTGTAGAAGTGTCAAGCATAAGAATGAAAGTTTGAAAATGTGAATTAGGATGTGAAGGATGTATGATTAAACAAAATATCTCAAGGGGAAGAAAATTAAGCAGTGAAATGTCAAGGGGAAGAAAACCAAGCAGAGAAAGCAAATGCAATTGATAAAATACCAACCAGTTTAAACCAGAAGGATATTAATATACCTGCGTGAAACCTCTCACACGAAACAGCCCATGCAAGCTTCCAGATAACTCATACCTATATACTGTTCCTAATTCTGCAACTCTGATTGGAAAATCTCTGTAAGAGTGCAGCTTTCGTTTGTACACAAGAATGTGATAGGGACAGTTCATGGGGCGAAGTTGATACAGTTCATCCTCGATATTTATTTGATCATACATGTTTTCTTTGTAGAAGTCAAGGTGACCACTAATCTTCCAGAGATCAGCCTTTGCTACATGAGGTGTGTAGAGAAGATCATAACCATAATGCATATGCATTCTTTTCCAGGAATCTTCAATTATGTGCCTGACAATGGCACCTTTAGGATGCCAGAAAACTAGCCCTCCACCAGCGTCATCCTGCACAATTTTCAAATAAGAATTTTTGGTCAACAACAACGAAAGTTTATATTTTACAAAATATAAAATATATATATATATATATATATATATATATATATATATATTCTGATAAGCCTTGATAGTAGAATGTTCTGCTACATGAAATCATCCAAAAATCAAAATTTTCAGATTCTGCTTATACAGGTACTACCCGCCACTACTGTATTTTCAAAATCTCCATGAGCAGATGTTGTCATTGAATCCCAACTAATCTTACACGTCAGACTATGGTTTTTTGATTTCAGTAACAGTTATGTGCTGTTCAATTTGCAATCAAATAATAAATTTGTTGTACATCATGATCCCAATGCACAACCTGTACTATAATTTCTTCCCAAGTATTTGAAATGCTTTTCTAGGTTATTTGGACCAATTTCCATGTTCAATGTATAATTCCTCTCTCAATGAATGGAATTCATTCGACATATAAAAAATAGATAGAAGAAAATGAACAAACATACACATGTAGCAAAATTCAACTAAGATGATCGCATCAATTATTTATCCCCCCCCCCCCCTGCCCCCCGTCCCCCGCCAAACAGCAACAAATGAAAAAAAAATTGCAAGACCAGCAAAGGCTAAGAATTAAAAAAAAAAAGTGATCTGTAATACATTGTCCATCACTAAATAGTTTGTACACAACACGAAGAGGACCATGAATATATCCACAAATCACAATCTTTGTGCAAGTACAAGCAATTTATACAAAGGGTATCAGCTACCTGTATAGAGAACAAATCAAGTTCCTGGCCCAAGCGCCTATGATCACGACGCTTTGCCTCCTCTTTAAAGTGAAGGTAAGCCTTTAACTGTTCTTCATTTTCCCATGATGTACCATATATCCTCCGTAGCATCGGCTTGCTTTCATCTCCTCTCCAGTAAGCACCAGCAACTGATTCAAGTTCAATAGCTTTCTTGTTCAGTTTCCCAGTAGATTCAACATGTGGACCAGCACAAAGGTCCCACCACTCGTTTCCTGTATGGAAAAAAAGAATAGCATAAATGTCATCATGTTCATGGTCATGTGAACAAGAATTAAGAAAGTTAATAATGCAATCCAAGCATCAGATTAGTAAATAAACAGTAATAGAGGATAATAGGACTAACCAATGTGATAAATGGTAATAGGTTCATCTTTTATGCTATCCAGAATTTCCAATTTGTATGGCTCATTTATCGCCATTATCCTTCTTTGTGCCTCATCTCTAGAAACTTCCTCTCGTACCAAAGGTAAATTTCTGCTAATGATACGATCCTACAGATGATGCAAGAAATAAATTCCGTACCCTGAAAGAATAAGCTAATGAATATATCTTTCCAATATATTAAGAAGACTTTACATTTTTTTAGTCGAAAAGCTATATATATATATATATATATATATATACACATACATACATATTCGACTCACCATCTCCTTCTTTATCCTCTTCAGATCTTTGTCTGTTAGTGGTTCCATATCAAAGTCATAATAGAAACCATTTTCAATCCAAGGACCTATTGTCACTTTAGAATTTGGGAAGAGCTTCTGAACAGCCATGGCCATTACATGTGCACACTGTAAGCAAGAAAGAGCTTTGTTATCAAGTCAGGCAGTCAATAAACACGAAAAAATCAATAGTGTGATTGCAGGCTGAAAATGCAATGGATATTTATGGATGGGAAAAACATCGCCCAATGCAAATTTATCATCTCACCCGTTAAATTACATCTTTCTTTGTCATATCAAATAACATCAAAAGAATAGATTGCCACAATATTATTGCAAAAGGTAATACAATTTCAAAAGTGTGAAACACTCTACCACCTTTATGATTTCGGCGCAATTCCTCAGAGAAAAGATTGTCTAAACTCTATAATTAATGCAATAAGTAGCATTCTAAGTCATAATTCCAAGTAAAGTATATCTTTGTGTGAAACTCAGACAGATGCATGGTCCACATAAATGTCCCAATCTAGATCAACCAGAATCAACCCTAGGACATATGTCAAATAATCATATTTCACCCTACCGATTGCGTGCTTGTGATGATCACCAACAAACACATTACATCCTTGGTTCCCTCTCTTTATCAAAACCAACCACTTCAAAGATTCTTTTTTCATTCTCATCTATCAAATATCTCATCAGCCAGTCTGCAACAACTTCTTCGAAAATGTCTTGATTGCACGTAGACAACTGAAAACACTATCAAGAAATATCTTTCCCTGTTCACTTTAATAAAATTGGGGTAGAGTGCCCACAGTTTTTCTCAAAAAGAAATATCTTTCTCACCAGCCCTTCTCAATGATGACTCAAACATCAATTTTAAGTGTCTTTTTTTATGGCATATTAATGCAATGTTATCAAGTCATCCGGAAACACACACCCATTATTGTTCCTTTCATAGCCCAAACACCTTTTCCATTACCCACCTAAATAAAGATGTCAACCACTCATCTACAGAACACCTATATGAAAAACAAATGGCAACCCATCTTGTCTAAAACAGATGATTTAATAGCACAACCCCATTTCAACACGAATTATATAAACTATACACACCGAATCCAAAACTCAAGATCGCTGCAAACTTTAGGGGAAAAAATCAGATTTTTTTTCAGTCCCCAAATCGCACTCTCACAATTCAATCCAAAATCACAACTTTTAATCAAAACCCAATTTCAAAATAGAATTAAAAAAATAAAAAACTTATTTTCCCTATCTTACAGTGTGTCGTATCCGCAGCAACCACTCGGACGACTCGTTGGTCGGGAGCACCACCTTCTCCGTCTCCGGCGCCGCCACAGCATTAACAGACTCCGGGGACGCCGCCTCCGCAGCCGCCACCTCCGATGAAGAGGAAACCCGAATTGAACGGAAGGAGGAAGTCCGCCTGGAGAAAGGAAGGAGGAGGAGGGGTTTGAGGGACTGTTGTGGGGTTTGGGAGGTGGAGATCGGATTGGACGGGGAGGAGAAGAAGAGAGAGTGAGAAGCCGAAGCCATTCTTTGGTAGACGTTCATGGCTTCCTCTACCTCTTCTTCTTCGTCTTCTTGTTCTTCTTCTCCTCGGTTTCTGTGAATAAATGGCGGGATTTTATGTGGTGGAGGGAGAGATGATGAGCGTTGAAGGTTTTTGTGGATGGTGATGGTGCTGGTTGTTTCGGTTGGGCCGGGTCGGACTGTAAATTGTCGTGTCATGCTCATTTATATGCCGTGCTGAAAACGGCTCATGTGTCATAAGGCTGACCCGACGTAGTCCATAAACCTTAACGTGTCGTGCCGTGCCTGTTTCTTAACATGTCAAGCTTCATGCCATGCCGTGCTGGCACGGCCCGTTTTACACATCTACTTGTTAGGCCCCTCCATCAAAGATGAAAAATGAGCCCCTGTACACACCGGGTTTTTTTTCTTTTTATTTTTTTTTTCTAAAATCATATTTTTCAAATGAAATACATCCATTTGTGCAGTGACGGAACCAGGAATTTGCTTTAGTAGGGGCGAACTTTTACCATAATTTTTAAGGAAGAATATCTTTAATCTAATGATTATTTAAATAAATCTTCTAATGTTTATTTGACAAAAAAATATTGGTGGAATGATTATATCACTTATATACTGAAAATTTTAATCCATATTTTTTATGCAAATTAAGAAATGAATGAGTAATTACAAGTTTAAATATGACAAAAAAAACATTTTGTTTCTCGTGAATAAATTATAATGATAATCAAGTCCTAATAAAATAGAATAATAAAGTCAAATATAATTCATTCAATTTTATTCACTAAAAAATATAACATATAATTAAACATAAAAGGCCCTAACAAAAATTAAACATAATGCCAAAAAAATTAAAAGAGATTAAAAATATCAATTAAACTGAAAACCACAAATCTAAAAATTAAGCATGAAATATTATGTACTATTAAATATCAATGTCAAAATCTAATTAACAATTAATATTGAATGTTAGCTCTCTTAACTTTTTTAAACCCATCATATTCTGATAGGTGTATACCTTTTTAGCTTTTTTATTTTTTCATTAAACCAAACCACACACTGGTTTTAATAATTTGGATGGTGGGCAGTGGGGGCAGTTGTCCTTACTCGCATTTGTATGAAATAAAGCACATACTGAGGTACATTAGTGTATTTTTTTAAAATTTATTGCGTCATACACAATATTAGAACTCCAGACACTATGATAACACAATATATACTATGTTATTATAGTATATAGGACTGCAAAACTATCATTTATAGAAAATGTAAAAAACTTCCAACAAAATATATACCTCTATACGGTGAGTGAAGAGTTAACGAGATGTATAATACCGCATTTGCGATTGTAGAAAAGACTTAGGCTCCGTTTGGAAACACATATTGAAAAGTATATTTTGGAATAAAGCTGCTTTTTAAGATGATTTTAAACTTTGACTTTTTTGAGATACTTTTTTTTTAATTCAGGAATCAATATTTAGAAGGAGTTTAATGTTTGGTAGAAAAAATTGTTTTTCAATTCAAAAAATCGATTCCGACCAAAAAGTGTTCTTTTTTAGATTTTAAAAACACAGATTTCGATAGAGAAATTAAAAGGAATCCAGTTTTTGATTCCGTTGGAATCCGACCCGTTTGGCTGCACGATTTTGAGATTTTAGCTTTTCAAAAAGCGGAATCCGTCCAAACCTCGTTACCAAACGGAGCCTTAGTATAACATAGCTCTTTTTTTAAAATGAGTCCATGCAATTCGTTGAGATATATATTTCATTTTTCATAAAATATATATGAGCCACAGACTGGGCTATAAACATGATTGTGTGTACCATTTTCTATTTGAAAAAGTCCTACCGTTATTTTTACAAACAGCACTCTTGATTTGAAGTTTTGCTTTCATTATATACTATTCTAATAAAATACACACTTTTACCCCAAAAAATGACATCAGAAGTATACATATGTGAAAATTACTGCATGAGCGTGTGCGTGCACCCGCTGTGTGTGAATGATATTCTTTACATCAAGATTGATGACTAATAATCCGTGCAGTACATAAGTATTTCATGGTGTACAAGGTTTATACATGTTCAGTCTTTCATTTTGGTTTTTTTTATTCAAATGATTTGGCCAAAAACAATATTAGCATGCACAAAATTTACGTAATGAAGAAATGCGAAAGAGGGTAAAGGGAATCACTTACATGCCCACCTGCTTTGGATTATGTATTCTAATTTCACCCAAATAAATACAGACAGGCATTTCAGACAATGTACAATGCACCCAATGATTATTGTACATAAGTTATAGTACATGACGAGATGCTAAAGTTTATGCCGCTGCAAAAAAATTGAATGTCACACAAACCCTCATACAAAATAAACAGGTTTGTGTAACATGGGATGAAAAACTAACAGGGACACCCTGGCTAACCTATGACCAGAGACCACTCTGGACCTTGTACAGCTTAATTCCCTGCTGTGATTTCGTGTGATTCTACTTTTTCAAAGTTTTTATCTTCTCTTCTATCTTTTTATAACTCTGGTTGGCCAAGTTTCTCCTGAAAATAATCATAATCATCATGTTAAATGATATCTTTGGACTGAAGAAAACTAAAGAGAAGAAAAGGCAATTTAACAAAAAGCAAAAGTGGAGTGCATTAGGAGTTGAACCTGTAGCATTTGCATTAATTTTGGGTGTTGTTCAAGAAGTTGACAAAGCTTCTCCCGATCACTCAATAAAGCCTGCCATGACATAGAAGTGGAAACGTAAGTGTGGATGGGTAAAAATATAAAGTCCTAACTCTGCATGAAATCTCTTTTAGAGTATATACTCACATACTCTATTAGGAAAAATATAAAAAGTATATATTCAAATCATTCAAGTATGTCCTTCATTAGACATGCATATACTTCAAAACAAAATTCTAAACGTGTTGGGACTACAAAAGTAACTGCAGTAATGACCGAGTGTAACATTTTCTGATTAAGCTGACCTGAATGGCTTCAGGAGACGAGAAGTATTGTTTGAGCAACGCCGCTCCTGAATCTTGTTGCTGTTGATGAGAATTATCGACCGACTGGTGAATACCTGAGGATTGGACATGCTCAATAAGCGGCGGTTGCAGTGCCATCCCAGGATCTTGTTGTGGCTGATAGTAAACAAGCTGGGGCATCTGGAGATGTTGCGGGCTATGCATTGGGTGGTGCAGAACAGGTACTCCAAGTTCTGATTGCTGTTGTTGAACAGAGGGTGGCCTCGGCAGCTGAGGTGGTTGAGGAGGTCTAGGAGGCTGTGGTGGTTGTGGTGGTGGGCGAGATTGTGTCATTTGCTGTTGCTGCTGCTGCTGCAACTGTAAGTGTGAGCCGAAAAGGTTTCCAGATAAAGATGGTCTATTGAGAACTAATGATGGTGTAAGTGAGGGCATTGAATAGGGTAAAGAAGTCGAAGTTAATGGAAGCTGTGCCCCAGTGTGTGTTTGTCTGTACAATAAAGAACTAATGCTCATTGATGATGCAGGGGTGACAGAAGCAGCAGAGAACGGAGGAGGAGTTGGTGGAAGAGGTGGCTGAAGCCTAATTAAACCACCAGAACTGTTGGTATCAGTAGATACGTTAAGCCATGTGAAATTCTGGTCTTGCATGGGTTGCGAAGCTGAAACAGAGGTAACATGCTCAGACTGTATTTGCAACTGAGATGGGTGACTGAGAGAATCTGGGAATGGATAGAACACTGGTACAGCACCATGTCCACCATTCACATCGGATGCTTGTGGCGGGTAACCACCAGGTAGTGGAGGTGATACAAAAGATGGGTGGCCTTGAATGGGCGAGTCTGAAGGCTGAGATTGCATGGACGATAACACCGGAGGGGGCAACGGAGGTAGAGGTGGCTGGCTGAGTGGAGGCTTCTGTTCATAGAAACCTTGAGAAATCGTAGGTAGGGAGTCACTCATGGATTTTTGCGGGCTGCCCCTTGGATAAAATGGTGGAGGCGGCAACCTAGACTCACCCGTAAGTTGTATGGATGAGGAAGTATTGGACATATTGTAGAACGGAGTTGGAAAAGAAGGTAGGTTTGTTGCAAAAGCATCCAACCCATTGGAAGAAATGGGTGGAGCAGCAGCATACTTTGATTCATCAGATTGCTCGTGAAAGAATGGCTTCTCGCCGTTTGCCCTTGAATTCTTCATCTTTGAAGACATGCTGCTTTCTTGGCCCATCATTGACACTTCCTGTCGAGATACTGACCTTCTTAAAGGGAACCCATGATGAGAGCTTCCATCTTCAGAGGCCATCTGAGTACTCCCAATAACATCGCTTTCTGTCTCTTCAACAACAGATCCCGGTGAACTTTCTCCAATAATCACTGGTGCAGGCTGCAGATTATCATCTGGTTGAGGGAATGGAAGCTTATCATCGGATTCAGATTCTTCATCAAAAACAATGTCGATCCCATGAAGATCATCATCAAGATTGGCTGTCAAGCGCTGTGATTTTTCTGTCCTATCAGGATCATTACTAGCTTCAACGGAAGAATTCCTAACTGGCACCTCCCCCACAGTAGGAGATACAGGATTCTGGCGCTCCCTTTGTCTTGCCATGAACTCATCCACATGAATTGAGGGAGGTCTCCCACTTGAACCTCCACGCTGGGAAGAACCTACAGTATTTGATGCACTGCTCCCTTCAAAATTTCTCTCTCTGGCAACGTAGTCATCAACATGCATAGAAGGAGGCCTGCTTGTATTGGGTTTGCGCTGCCGAAATGCATCTCTTCGAGTAGGAACAGAAGATGCAGTTGATGCACCCAAACCTCGAGGAAATGCATTTGATACACTACCTTCGGGACCTGGAGTATCTCTTGCACGCTTGCTCAAGCTCTCCACTGGTGCCACCTTCCTCTTAGCAGGCATAGTTTGTCTCTCCAAAGAATCTGGGCACTCCCACATGAATTTGTCCACGATTCCAGCAAAATTTAAGGGATTATCAACAATTTCATCAGACTTCCAGAATTGCATAGATAATGATGAAATTTCATCAACCATGGAGGTCAAAGTTAAAGGCTGCATTAATGAATGAGTTGATAGGTTCACCGGGGAAACTACATCTCTAGATGAAGAATCATCACTGGCAGAAACCAAATCTTCAACTAGAACTGTGCCTTCAGGTTTCTGAAACAACAGCAACATTGAATTCACCGACTTCTTAACCTACACATTGAACATAAAGTATTATCAGATGCAAATTTAGCAGAAGAAAGAACCCAAACGAAAGGTTATATATCAGCTCTCTACCTGGCACAGAGTAGTCTTCCTTGTTGAAGAAGCTGTATGCTCATTCTCACTCATACTTCTATCTAAAAGAGGTATCATATCATGCAAATTCTTTAACTGATCTTCTAGAGAACTCTCTGAGCCGTCCAAATCATGAGAAAGCCCAAAAAGAGACTTCAATATTGACAATCCTTTCACACTGATTAACAAACACAGTTGGGATCCAAATGTTAGATAAACAATAACAGTCAGACAAAAGGATGCTTATCAAAATATCAATAAAGGGAAACAACAGATTGAGTTTGAGACCAATATGCAGATTGCATGTGTCACAGAGATTAAGCATTGACCTGCATCAAACATTTGACTTAATAACAGAGATGGTATGTATGTGTACAACATCTTTGGCTAGTGAGTATAGCATGAACTCAAATAAGAGCCAGGTACTTTATTCAAATGCATTACAATCACTGAAGACTACAGACTGAGTTGAGTTCGAACAGAATTTCGAAAGACATCTAATTCGTTAGCACAGACTATAATTACACCATACCACAGACCAGTACAGTTCAAACTTCAAATTGTAATAGATGAACAAATGATCAAGTATCATCATTGTCAGTGTCACTACCATTACACCCTAAGCTGAACTATATAAAGTCAGCTTTATAAGAGTCCTATATGGCATTTTTTATAAGTGACACATCCCAAAAAGGTAACAAATAATAAAATAGAAGAAAACTCACCTTTTACCTTCCATAGAAATATACAAACCAGCCAAGGATAAAGCATTGACAGCTTCGATAGCATAAAGTGAAGAACAATCCTTCAGATCAAGTGATTGCAGTAACTTCATCCAGCAACCAAGGAAAGGCGGAGAAGACTTCCAGTTGTACTCATGAGAGAGAGAAGCTACTCCACCATTCTCCCACTCATTGTCATCAAAAGGAGACAAGTGGTCAGGTAAGAAAATAGAAGCAAGAGCCCTCCTTCCCTGATGGCAAGAGGCAAACTCTTTAAAAGTAAATAGACAAGCTTGCAATTCTCTCCCAACCGGTAGGTCCTGAAAGGAAGAGAAGGAATGCCAACCATCAAAAACAAGAGAACTGTAATCAAGAAAGATGAACCTCCTACTGCATCAGGGAAATAATGAAAATAGAGTGAAATGACAAACTAAGCAGGCTGTGCCAGCTATGAATACTGTAAAAATCATATAATAATAAAGATCTTCTAAAAATGATTGCAAAATAGGCAGTTAATGAACCAATTCAACCAATGGAAACTTCACTCAGAGTAAGAATTTAAGAACTCCCTGTTTGTAAAGTTGGTCTGCTTTCATGTTCCTTTCTAGTAACTTCTGATCTGAAAAATTCCTTCTCCTTAGCCATCAAGCATCTATACCACAACCAACACCAAAAGCAAAGCATTTTCCATCTTTGCTCCACCCGGGCCATGCTGGAGTCCATCCAGGGTTGTTCTCCCTATTGGTGATAAAAAGGTGTTCCCATGCATAAATTACAACATGGCCCTTATCTCTGCCTCCAATAAGCTAACATGTGTCACATGTCCCACCAGTCCTGTGCAAATATAAAGGACATTTCAAAATCATTCTGGAACCACATCTGAGTCACTCTTAACCAGGATGCACAGTCAGCTACAGCCAATGTTTCTCTCAAGGTGGAAGAGTAAATTGAACAACTATATTGAAGAAACCTATTCCCCATTCTAACCATCATGTTAAACTCATAGCTGCAGTAACTCCATAAAACAAGGCAATCAAAACATTGGCAGCAATCAACCTTACTGATCTACTTTGTCCTACGCAACTACTCTTGCACCTTTTCCATGTCATCCACCTCAATAGTTTCATAGATCCCAAAATTCCTGTCCCCATTTCAACCACGTCTTTGATGTGAGCCCCATGTGCATATATTGAATAGATGTAAAATATGGCCAAAATTTGAGGAGAGCAGAAGAAAAGTGTAATGCATCATCTTCCCTTCTCAAAATTTGCACGTATATTGGTGAAAAGATTACCTCTCAGCAGCAATTTCTAGATCTTAAGAATGCAAGCAAACAACTGTATGTGAACCATACATGCAATTATTCCATGCTAGGAAAAAACACCTTCCCAACAGACTCAAAAGACAGGAGTATTCAGAAAAGATACACAAATCCTCAAGTTATTTGAGATACCTCGGGACTTAATCATGGGAATAATAAGATGTGCAAAGGGATATCTGAATCATCTAAAACTACAAAAGCACATATAGAGATTATCGTTCATAAAAATTATATCTTTATGCATCTAACAAGAAATCCACACAAAAGGTAACTGATGTGGTTCACTAGTGCACAGAAAAAAAATTCAGACTGCAAAGCCCATTCGCTTATTGAAAAGGAGGTTGACTCACCGTATTGATTTATTTAGCACAAATGCATTGCGTGCATATGTTGTTTATTTTGTTGGCAAAACAGACTCAGGATGAAGAAGTAATATATAAAATGATAAAATTTTGAGAGCGATGGGATGGTAATTCAGACCTGTAACGAGATCTTAAATCTTTATTGCCAACACTTTTAATTCATTTTGAAAAAAAAAATTCAAATCATGGATTCATGAATAAACATGAGATATTCACCTGACATAATTTAAGAAGATGCCAACCAATCATAGCGCAATCTTCAAAACCCAAGTCCTCAAAAATAAATCTAAATAACAAGGAAAAACAAAAATACATCAGAGGTTAGCATATATTAAATTTAAAATTTGACAAGAAGAATAACTTTGTAGAATTACTCACTCCAAATTTGGTTCAGAGGGGTACATGGTTGTCTGCTGACAAAAGATCAATGCCAAGGCTTTCAATGAAGGTAGGCAACAACTTAGGAGGCTTGTGGCACTTTTAACAGGAATTTGACTTTCTGAAATAGGTTTCCCATCAGAAGCGCATTCTTCAATGCATCTCCCAAGCACCTTATTAAGTATTCTCACAATTCCCTCTTTTAACAACAATGTCTGAATAAAGAAATGAAATTAACATAAAAGATATATTAGAGATTCTATTTATACACCGAAAATCTTCATTTCTATAGCATGGTATAACACTTCAAATGGACTCAGAATAAACAAAAAAAACTGGACTATTGGCGGAGACCAGCACACTAGATAATCCATCAACAGATCGAGTTTCACAATCTCCCAGATACGATCAATCAAATGATATCATTCATCATCATGCAAGAAAGTTCATTATGCCCCTAAAAACACTGATAAATTTGACATGTAACTAATAAAGAGTAGTTCACATTTTGACTTGACATGAATGACCGCAAGTGTATGTCACGGAGTAAGGAAGTGTGAGGTTCAGAGATAAATGTAGCCTTTTTCGACAATTAAGAAAGTGCATCACCTTTGCGCATGGATGCTCTAGCAAACTTGAAATAAAATCAAGCAATCTGTACATCTGGAAGAGGTAGAAAAAATCGAAGTTATGTAAAAGAAGATGTGAGCTCTTCCTTGAAGATAAAAGAAAACACATGTCAAATCACCTTGTAAACATCAGTATCAAGCAGAGAATATGTGTCACTGACATGATTCAGAAGCCAACTGAATAATGGTTGGAGTAAACCAACAGCAGTTTCAGAATTTTGGTAGGCAACACGAATAATAAAAACTCGAAGCATGTCTTGCACAACCACCAATGCCTGCTTACCAAGTAGTAGTAATAATAAGAAAAGGGAAACAACCTAAGAGATGTAATCATTCATGTAAAATTATAATGTTACCATCCTGAGAAAACAAAAGGGATAAGAAATTGTTTTCTGAATTATACATACACTAAAGGCAAAATGCAGGACAACTTCTGCTATTTCATCAAGTTCTTGTGCCATTTGGCTAAGCAGCACCTTTTGGTACCCAGGCCGTGAGTACCATTCAATATCTTGCTCCTTAAGAGCGCCTAACAATGTCCCGATACTCAAAGTCCTAAGAGCACTCAGCGATGGCATTTCACATTTCCAAAGCCATATGTCCTCCTCAGCAAATATATCACCCTAGAGTTGCGTATAAGGTACGAAATTAGTCAATGTATTAGAAAACATGTGTATTTGTAAAGGTTAGATAGACCATATAGATAAACTCAAACTTAAGTATTTCACTGTTACGTGCGAGGACCATAAAGTACAAAACACAAAAATATGGGCCATTTAATAATGATGTATTTGGCAAAACTGCTACAACTCAGTTGTAACCCATTGATCATGATGATTTCTGGAACCATATTATACACATACCAAAAGGCATAGCATACTGCAGGCATCTTTAGGACCCAAGGCCAGCAATGAAGTAGCTCTAACACTTTTGAAGAGAGAAGGGAACAGACCAGGTATCCAACCAGATACAGGCCAAAAAGCAAGTGCAGATACCAAAAGACGACAAACAGCGGCAAAACCCAGAGCAGAACCAGGATACAGCGAAGACAGGTCTGCAGGACATGTCATAAGTCTTGGACTGCAAAATGTTATTACACATTATTAATGCATGAAGAATGAGACAAACTCTATGAATGTTGTTTATAAAAATTGGTGCTGTGGTGGGGGCTTTATTTTCACCTTATTTCTCGATGCAGTTGTAGAAGAGAATTAAGCAACTTTGTATTTCGATATTGCTGCCCTGTTTCCTACAATAAGAGTGGTCCTTCATATAGAACAAACATAGTAGAGACATAGCATGCCTTGGGAAAAACATATTAAAGACATACTGCATTTTGGAAACAGTCAAAACAATATACAGAGCTAAGAATATTTTTTTTCTTTTTGAAAATTGGTGCCTCCCCCCCCCCCCCCCCCCGGTTAAATCCCCTGATCTACTTTTCAGAGAGGGGGGAAGACTGTTAACCGGCTAACCAAAGCTCGCTTCGCATTATTCCTTTCTGAAAGATGCAGAAATGATAATTCTGCATGAGAAGTAAAATTAACTTTTACATGTATCTCATAGTAGTATATAGTTTTCTTCAAGGTAAATTTGCTTGAGTAGCTTTCAAGTTTCAAGTAATTGTTTCGTGATGGTAGTGGCAAATATATAATTAAACATAATTGACCCTCAGAAGAAGTCCCCTATACAACATTAACCCATCAAAATTGCACATTTAAATAGGTTAAATTCCAGTACCCACATTTTTCAGTGTAACTCCAGTGTCCTCCATTACCTTATGAGATACACCTCTGTTCTATTAATTTCATAATACCCTCAACACATTGTAATAGTGCATACCTCTTCCGCCCGCTCCTTTGGGGGGCTAATGTGACCCATCTTGTCACATAAAGCCCACTAAAGAAAACCCATTGAGATTTCAATGAAAAGTTAAATCTATTGGCCTTAAGCGTCTCTTCATGAAAAGGTTCTCTCGCCAAGGTTGCTTAATGTTGAAGAGGTAAAAATGACCACCTCTTATTTCTATGGTGGGATGTAAAAGAACCCTTTGCTTTGTCAAAGAAGTCCTAAATCTCACTATAAATAGGCATGTGGAACCCCATCTTCCTGTTCACACAAGAAGTCATTCGAAAGATTGGAAGATCCCTTTTTTTCATTGCTATCAATCATTGTGGAGAGAAAATCAGAGAAAGCTTTAATAGATCGGGATGTGAAAGGCTACAAGTTGAAGGAGAAGATCCAACCCCAAGGCCACAGGTATGGACCCTAAAATATTCTTTAAAACTCAAAACAACCCAGACTTTGATAATTCTACAAGCTCAATTTGGCCTCTGGACACTTGAATGACATCCTGCCTGCCAAACTCAGATTCTCCAACTTCCAACAAACCTGGAAACTGCATTTGATTGGCAGTATCAACCATCACGGATCAGAACCTCCCCTAAGACTCACTCATATCTCATGGGAAAACAGTAATAATAGATGCCATTGTTATACCTCTAACTTAAAACATGCATGTATACAGTTCCTGGTATAACTTTAGCCTAACCACTGTTAAATTTTGCTATCATGAATCATATTGATCAGGAGTACACATCAAGGAAACAACGAATTCCCACCACCCTCTGAAAATGCTTCAATTTTATGCCAAAATAAAGTTATATTTTTTCGTTTCCATAGATTTCATGTAATCAGCACCTGTGTAGTTTTATTGAACTTGGAAGAGGAAGACACAGTGATTTGGAAACTTTTTTGCAACATAGCTACACCGTAAGGGTATTCTACAAAAGGTTCTATGTGGACCCTTTACAAGCATTCCCCACTTTACGTTTGCTTGTCAAATTTGGAGAGTAAATGCTCCCTAGACAATTCAGCGTTTCATGTGATTACTATCTAAAGACAAGGTTCTTATTAAGGTTATTCATGCAAATGGGAGAATGATGGAACATCATTTGTAACCTTTGTAGAGTGGATAAGGAAACAAGGGACCACTTCTTTTATGTTTGCTCGCAAGCGCTCAAATTTAGATCAAGGTGGAATCGGCCCGGGGGCTTAAGATGTGACTTTAAAAACTTATAAGGCGTGGAATAGTTTGGGAAGAGAAGGAAAAAGAGGGGACTGAAGCAACAACGCAACCCATACAGTTTGTTGGGGTATATGGATTACACGATATGAATGTGTTGAAAACACGTGTGCGCAATCACAGCCTCTCTCTGAGTGTGAGTCATAGTCCTTCTTTGGGGTGCACCCACTCTTTAATATCATGAGAAAAAACTGGAAAGGGTTGTAACTCTTAAGTGTTTTTGAAGTTTTTGTGAGCCTTCCCTTCTTATTTGTTGATATTTGTATTTTTTATTTCACTTTTCTCCTCTTGTGTCCATTTTGTTCGAGGGTCTTCATATAAGATTGCTTCTATCTTTATTCAAAATAAAGTTGCACCCACATATCCAACCTAAAAATAAATCTTTTATGCCACAGTTTTTTTTAAAAAAAAGGAAGAAATGAGAGAGAAAATCAAAGAGGGAGTTTATGGATAGTCAGATGCCCTATTTTGTATCTCTTCTTTTCTCTATATTCTTCTTTTCCGCTTCCTCTTCTTCTTCTAACTTAATGCAACTGCACATAGAGCACATGTAGCACATATTCAGTAGTGCAGAAATATGCAGTATGTGTGCAGCATATGGGATATAATGTTGGGGTTGGTGGGAGGAGGATTATTGTTGGCAAAAAACAACATATGCGACCAAATATCATATGCGACCACTTTTTCTTTTTCTTTTTTGAAAATAAGATTTAGGAGCATCTTATTAAGAAAAAAAATCTTTCCCGAACAAAAAACATGAAGCATCTCCGTACAAAAAAAATTAGAGAGAAGAAAATGAATAAAGGAGAAAAGGAGGATCTTATCGGATGAGATAATCCTCTTTGAAAGTAGCCACCAATGTCACCTCCTGAACTAAAATTGCTCATAATAGTTGACGGAGTATCCATGCCAATATCATAGTGACCCAATCTCTAAGGGTCAATGATATCACCACCCAAGTATTTTCCTTGTTGGAAAATAAATTTGTTGCATGTGAACCACATGCTCCGATCCGCATGTGGGACTAGCCATTGGAACTTAGCAAGATTGCTTCACTCTCCTCGTTTGCGTCTCTTTCAAAGCCATCGTTGTATTCCTTCATTCTTGTAGCAATAGGAACCAAGAGCTCTACATACCTTTTCTCATATTTTCACACCTGACGAGCACCGGAAGAAGAGATAGTCTCTACTTTCAACTTCCAATCCGCAAAAAGCTCACAAGTGTCATTACCATCATTCGCCCTTTCAAATGATTGACTTTAGTAAGGACTTTTTCGCATAACCACATGAAACAATGAATCTTCAGAGGCGCTAGGGCTCCCTTAAATGTAAATATTAATGAATCTTGCACCAGCCCAGAATCGTTTAAACCATGACTTTATCATATAATAGAATTGCAGATATGATAAGTTTTCAAATTTTATCATAAATATCATGTAGCAGTTGCATCCCATTACCAATAGAAGGTTTCAACTTCTACCTGCAGGAGGCACTGTTATATCCAAATGCATATAGGTTCAAGAGAGGGATGCAAGTTATTAAATCTGAAATGATCTAAATTAACTAGATCGCTAAATCCATAGAACTATATCTTTCACTTTATAAAAAATGAAAATGACTAGCACAAAATTAGATTTAAAAAATTAAGTACACAGAAAATATCAAAAAGAAAAGGAACTCCAACCAATGACCAGAATTAATAAGCATCACTCACCTGTAATTTCTGCAATAGATTCAGTAGCAGTACTAGAGAAGGAATCAGAAGATCGACTAAGCACTTCTCACGACTACGTTCTAAGAGCATGTCTGATGTAGAACTGCATTCTGCTCCTTCATCAACAAGGTAATCTGTGGATGCAAGTTAGATTTAGTTGTCATAAACCCACATGGAATTCGGAAGGCAGGGAATGAAAGAAAAGAATGAGCAACAAATAGCCCATTGCTCAACAATTTGGTAGAAACCCTAAAAAGTGTCCCACCACTTACCTAACCAAAAAAAAAGTCTGGACTTTAAAACCATGTGATTTCTACAAAGCAAGCTTTGGACATTTGATTTGTTACAATAAAAGTATACATCATATCATCTAATCATCAACAAGATTACACGACATCCTTACAATTATCATATGGCCGAAAAAAAGAAAGCACATGATAGTGAGGGAGCCACATGTAACCCATGAATATAACAAATCAAAATAAAAAAAGTTTGCCACCATGTGACCTACTAGGAAGAAATGAAAGGGGGTTTCTTTCATTGTGCTTTCGCCCAAACCTAAATCTTAAATCCCAAACCCTAAACCCTAGACTCTAAACCCTAGACCCCAAAATCACTAAACCCCAGGTCGAAAGGCGTAGTCAATGGACAACATGGTAGTATTTTTTTTTCTAATACTACTAGTTGGTCCCGAGGGACAAAGGAGGCTAGATTGCCTGGGTGAGATACTCAAACAAAGTGTAGGCTTTCTAACTCCTAATTCCTAATAAGTGAATCTCTACGCAAGAATAGGATTGATGCATAACACAATATATGTCCCAACAAAGGTCTACCTGGACCAGCAGGCCACCATTAGAACTTAATTATGTGCAAGCATTAAAGAAAAGCAGCTATATGGTGTCCAAGGCTGTGTAGAGATTTGCTAGCTGCATTCGAGAAGCTTGTTCTTGATCTGGAGGAAGACACCATCAAATGGATACCAAGTCCAGTACAAGGATTCCCAGTTAAAAGTTTCTACAATCACTTGGAGGAGGAGCTCAATAGGGAGTTGGCAACGACAGGTATATCAAAACAAATCTGGGACACCAAATTTGTTTATTACATTGGCACACCAAATGCACGACTAAATATGAAAGTATTTATGTGGCTTATTTCTTAAAGTAAACTCCTCACCAAAGTAAGGAGAAAAATATATACCAATGATAGAAACACAATGTGTGAATTCTGTGGTAAATGTATCATATCTTTTCTACATTTGCACACTTAGTAAAATGATATGGCACAAAAAAGGGATTGTAATAAGGATTCCATTTTCTTTCCAAGAGATGACACAAATGTGAAAATGGATTAAAAATTGAAAAATGGATGGGGATAGAAGTCCAAAAGCTAACATGAAATAAAATGATTTTCCAAAAGTGAAAACCATAATGAGAAAACGTTAACCTTAGTACTACAAGTCTTTTGTGAGAGTAGGAAAAACATATTTTGAAGGTTGATACAGTGCAAAAAGAAATGGGAAAGGGTGATCTCTATTGTAATAATGTGAGTTCTGTTTTGGGAGGAGGGTTGGGCTCTGTACTAATCTTGGTTTTTTTTAAAAAAAATCTTTCTTTTTCTTGTAAAAGAAGATTCCTTGTTTCCTTTCTTTAGAAATGTATTTTCATTTAGTAATAAAAACTATCACATCTTATTAAAAAAAAGACACAATTTAGTATTATGCAAAAGCTACCCAACAGTCAACTCCATACTATAATACAACAAAAACATCCAAGATAAAGAATCAGTGAAATGATTACATTGATCAGCTTATGTTGTCAGTCAATCTCTCCAATACAAATAAGAAATGGATGCTTCAACAATTCCTGGTTTCTTACTTTCTTTTCACTCCATTTGTAACCCATGATAGTTTACCAGTTACTAAATAACATAGTGACACCACCTTTCATAAAAATTAAAATAAAAAAAACTAAAAGAACTTCCTCCTGAGGGAGCTGTCATCTGTTTCACAAAATTACAGGTGTTAAGTTCCCACATTCTTCGACCCCCCCCCCGGCGAAAACCAAAAAAAGATAACCAAAATTTCTAAGTCATTTATATATCTACAAGAACTTTGTGGGATGAGGGTAGGAAGCAGGTGTGCATCTTAAAATAGTTTTCAAGTCTACAAAGACAAAAAAAAATTCAGTATGCATCACGTGTTGGGAACTCAACCTTCCTGTATAGAAAAAACAGATTATTTAAATAACATTGGGCATGATTTCTCTATGTTTTGTAGGACATTGTTTTACAACTTCTTTACAAACGATTGTATACACTTTCAAAGTTCTATGTCTAACGTTAATACATGTATCCATGTTTGTATTAAAATACAATCACCGTTCCAGTCAATAGAAAAGTAATAGAATCATGGATTAAAAAGTTTAAAAGGGCATATTAAAAATTTACCATAAGTACTCGAAGATTTCTCAAGCATCGATTTACAGTTGACCAATACCACATATATCAATGTCATGACGCCTTCCTCATATAGTGAAGCAGCAACAGCCTGCAATAATTAAGCAAAATACTGAGAATTAAAGAAAAATATAACAATTTCAAAAAGCTGAGAAATTCAATACTGAGTATGAAGTCCTACCGAATTTTCTGAAATGAATGCCAATATTCTAAAAGTCGTAGTCAGTTGCACTATAGAAGTATCATTAAGAGTAACTCCATCAAAGGACTTATCAGAAACAAGCTTCCCAAGAAGATTGTCCATAACCTGAGAATCTGAACCACCAGTGGAATCCCCAACAACATTCTCAATGTCCATTGAATCGGATACTAAAATGCTTGTTGATGTAAGGTGAGCATCCCCCCCAGAAGCTAAGATGGCAGCATATCTAAGAAGTCCAATAGCCCCATTCCTGTGATAGACGACACCAGCATCTATCCATTCCAACAACCTCGTAGGAGCATCCTTTCTGTTGGACCCCGGTGAAGACATGTGCAATGATTTGTGTAGCTCCGTGGCATGCCCAATCCAAGCACACAACGAAGATGAAGCAGAATCTGAAACAATTACTTCAAGAAGCTCCGCAGCAGAGTGCAATATTGAAAGGCCTAATGATGAGTTTCCTGGTTCAGGATCACAAAATATATCAGTGTAAAGGTGGAGAAGATCTAACAAGGTGTTTATACCTGATTGAGTGTGTGGGCAAAACAAATAATCATGCACTGCTATCCTTCAAGTTAAGAATATGTTCAAACAGTGCATTTGCATTTACCCCAAAAAAAAATGGCACAATTCAAGTGTCAGAGGCATCCATATATTGCAAATATTCCCAACTACCCCACAAAACCTCCAATGACAATGAGCATGCTGTTTTAAAATATGGCCTGAGATTTTATTATCCTTGCAATCAAACAGGATACTATAATTGGTTGTAAAGTGCTAACTAATAGCATACCTGTGCTTGAAGCCATTAGTTCCAACTCCTTGAATGACTGTAATGCTTCAATGAGTAATGACACTGCCTACAGAACAATCAAAAGATATGGTGTGTGATGTATAGAAGTTGGAACGCTAACTAATGATATATAATCTGCAGATAAATTCAGATGCAAGTGATCATTTTGAATGTAGGTGTGTGTAAGAGAAGCAACAAATAACAAATAATTCTACAGTTAAATCTTGATGCAAATAACTTACATTGGAGCACCCTGAATGCAGAATGAATCGCTGCAACTAATAGTAATCAAATGTATCATGCCATACAATGAAACTCATTATTGCATCTCAAACTCTATTGCATACCAACAGCAAAATATTTTGCTTAGGCCCGCAACATATGACCAACCATTACCCTGGCAATTTGATAGGCACATTTGAATCCTCATGCCCAGTTGACCATGAAAGAGATGGAATTTGTAAATCGCAATAAAAAAATAGGGGAGCAAGCTTAAGGGCCTACTTCATTCAATTATAACAAATTTCCAACCTAGTTTCAGAAAACCCTCCCCTTCAATTGATTCTTTTCAGAAAAAGTACAGAAAAGTAATATTTACTTGTATGACCAAAAATGTACTAAGAAAAAAATAAGGGTAAAATGCATTTGGACCCCCTGAAGTTTTCTAAACCTGCAGAAACACCCCCTATAGTTTGAAAACATGCAATTACACCCCCCTGGAGTTAGATTTTCCAAAAAGATGGGATAAAAGTATGAGTTTACCCTTTTAATTAAATCTTTAACGTGTTTTCACTTATTTTTTGTTGGGTTGATTCCACCTTTAATTTATTGTTGTGACTTAATTCTCACAAAAATGCATCCAAACACATTTGAAGAGTTAATTGTTATATAAGTTAATATTCATAAAGCACATCCAGAATTAATTAATTGATTTTTCTGTAGATATTTAGAGAGTTGAGGGTAAAACAGTAAATTTAAATTATTCTTAACAAAAAATATAATGGCAGGGGGGTGTGTAAGTGCAAGTTTTTAAACTTTAGGCGGTGTTTCTGTAGGTTTTGAAAACATTAGGAAGTCCAGATGCATTTTAACCAAAAAATAACTATTCGATAGAAATACCTCAGGAAAAGTTCCTGGAACCAATAACGCCTGACGTCCAGCTTCAGATCTGCAAATGACAGTTTTATATCATATAGAAATCCGAACACATATCTGACTCAAAGCACATAAAATGAAGTTACTGAATACCTTGAAAGAGCACAAAGCTCCAAAAGAATCCATAAAAAATCTTCCGAGTAAGAAGTCGCAGAAAGCAAACGATCAATGGTGTTCCCCTGTATGTAAAAATGCCACAAATGGCCACATCCAGTCAGATCATTAAGAAAAGAATTAATAGTAGCATTTAACAAGAAGTAGAAGTACAAACCACTCTAAGATGGAGTTCAATTATCATCTTGACTTCTTGTGGATGACACATGAATCCTTTTGATATCAAAGCAGTCGCATATCTGAGAGGAACACTCTCTTCCTTACTGAAATCTTCATTTCCTTGCAGTGAATATATTACTGTTGCAGTAGCTTCAGGCTGGAGCAGAAGGAAAATTAAGCCTATGACAGAAACCAGGTTAGATTAGCATAACCAACCAACCAACACACCCCCCCTCCCCCGCCGCCCACCCCCCTCCCAAAAAGGGGGGGGGGGAGAAGAAAAATAAGAGGATAGAGACAGCAGGAATACCTGAGCGGCAAGCAAGAAGAGAGAGAATTATAGACTCAACTGATGCAGCTATTTCAACTAAAACCTCCACCGTGCTTCCAAACGCTGATCGTAGTGTAGAGGATGACAGTAAAGCAGCAGACAGTGGAAGAAATCCCCTCTCCTGTTTTGAAACACATTCATAATTTCCAGATGCCATATAAGGCCACCCCAGTGTCAAACTTCAAAAAATTTGAAATGTAAGCAACACAACCCATTAACATTGGACCATAGATGCAAACTGATAACAGGGGCTAAGGCTTTTAAACCTCCAGAAATTCATCCATGATAACGTATAATATGTCAAATGCTTATGCACCAATTCCATCTGAGTATTCAAGAAGTTTTAGAAGTGGTATATGGATTCCAATCAACCTCTAGACTTAAAGTTATCCTAGGTTATTCCACCCATAGTTTAAAAAGCATGTGCGGACCCCATGTGCGGTGGGGTCCGCATACGGTACATGCGGCAACACATTGTATATTTTTTAAAAAAAAAAAAAATTAGTATATGGGCGTTTGAACCTCGTTCGAACGGAATTCGAATGTCAAAGGACCGTTTGAATCCCGTTCGAACTGGGTTCGAACGCGTAAGGGCCGTTTGATTCCCGTTCGAACTGAATTCGAACGGCTGACCGCACATGGCCGCATATGCCCCGCATATGGCCGCACTTGGGTGTTGATGTGCACCGAGGGGGGCACATCAGCACGTGCAGCTCCACCCAAAGAATATGTGGGTCCACTGTCAAAACAACTGTCATCACCTCTTATAAATCATCTGTCAAATCAACTATCATTATTTTTTTACCTTTTATAAATTCTTATCCATACTTTATTCACATTTTACTCAAACAACAAAACATTTATTCTTACGTTTACCAACGAGAATAATTCAAAACACAACCAAATATAAAATCATTTTATCCTTATTTATACTCACTTATGCTCGGATAAATGTATGCCCTAGAATAAAACCTATTCCCGCTCCAAACGGGGGCTAAGGTTGGCTACAATCCACATATCAGTTTATTCTGGCATAGGTTATCCAGGGTATTCACTACATCCAAACACCAAAAATTACTTATTCTGCTTTATTCCAAGTTATTATGTGGCCTATTCCGTATCCAAACGGGGGCTTAGTGTAATCATGCAAAATTGAACTGACCAGGAGTATGACTATTCAGTGTCTATTTCACAAAGTAAAGATTTTTTCAGCTATACTCCCCAATTTTTATAAGATATGAAATTGCAATTCTAGATTGCACTAAATAATGCAAAAAGTTTCTACCCTCTCCAATTATAAGATCTTTTATAAAAAAAAATCTTTACACATCATGCAAGTATTATAGTGTAATTAGTCCATAATTAGCAACTGTACCTGCATTCAGATACCTGATGCTAACAGGAAGATATGATTCTACTATATCAATTTAACACAGAGCCTACCTAATTTGTCTAATTGACAATCATGGTCTGCTATTGTGCTAAATTCTTCATTCTGAAAGGATTAGCATATCATTAGTCTGACCTTGAGAAGTGTCAACAAATGAACATCGACATCCCTGCTCACAAAACGATACTTAGACGAAGCAATTAAGTCAATTGTTGCTCTGTATGATAGCATTCCTTCTGCTTGACCAAGATCTGATAGCTTCTTTCCACAGGCCCCTGGCGATGGATCTTCAACTGGACCACGTACATTTAACAATTTCTGCAGTGAAGAAGAAAATACAAAACTCAACATCACAAAAAACTAGGCAAGAGAACCATCTACCAGAATTGAAACAAAAAACTAACCGAAAGTTTTTTCAGTTGAGAATTTGCGTAAAAAAGGGAACTTAATCTGTCACTTGTATTTGTGCAATCAGATGATGGATCTGCCAGAGCAGAGAGAACTGCGAACTGCAAGATTTTTAACGCTAGTGAGAACTGCACAGATTAAGCTATGTGCAAACAGGCTAGTATTCACCGAGTACCACAAACCTCATATCTGGAAGCAATTTCATATAAATGCAAGCGGTGAAGGATACAGGTTGCAAGAGATGCAACATCATGGCGCTGTTTTTGCAACAACAGTTTAAGTATGATATTATAACCATCACTCCTGCCAACTGGCACATTCTCATCTTCACGAGGCCACCACCCCAGAAATCCTTCACATCCACTGGCATGCCTTGTAGCTTGCTCAACAATTGCAAGAAGCATCAATGGAATGACTGTCGATTTCTGAATCTCATGGCTGAAAATATTAATAATATGATCCATTCCACCACTATTAACAAAGCAAGAACAACCTTCCCTGGCAGAGCACAAGAGGAGAACCACACTCAACCCTAAGATGTTGTACTTGTTCTGCAAATGAATTACATTATAAACACAGGTTAAACAGTACAAAAGGAAGTTTGCAAAAGTCTGTTCAATGATAGTTATGTAAACAACGTTGAAGCAGGAGCATGGTCTCAAAAATATTATAAAAAAGCACCTGGCAAACCAATGCATTCCCAACGGATGAAGTATTCCCTTTATAAGGGAAATTTTGATTTAACATATCAATCAGGACTTGAGTAGTAGCCAATTCATCCGCAGACTCTATTATAATTTCTTCTCCTAGTAGATCAGTTAGCACATTCCCTGATGCATTTTGAAGAGTTTTATAGAGCAGCAGAAGCGCATTTTTAGCGTTCAGAAGAACATCAGGACAAGGCTGTGATGTATTCCTTTCATCGACTGGCTGCAACAAATTATCCATTTCCTGAGTGAATGTGGTGCTACATAAACCAGTCATGACAATGGAAGATACTGCTGGAACAACAGTGCTTATTATTTTATAAACTTCATCAACTTGTTCAGGAATCTGACAAATCTTTAGAATAAGCTGAAGAAACTGTTTCATTCCAACTGAGAGATCTAGTTTGGGGGCCGCAAGAGACAGTGACCTCAAATAACATATAGACTCCTCAAATGTCAACTTAGACATCCGAAATACAGGAGGTAGGTCTTCAAGTTGTTCCTCCGAAGGAGAACAAGGTAGGTACGCCCCAGAGCAACCAATATCAACTTCAATGTTAAATTGTCCTAGATCCTCCGCAGTGTTACCATAGACCACTAGTGTAAGGCTACGGTAGGTTCCCCGAACAACCAAATGATTTGAAACAACAGGCTGCATCAAAAATTAAAAAGCATTTCATACACATTATAAAAAAATGAAACAAGTCAGAAAACCAAATAGTAAAACTGTATAAAGAATCTCAAAAAGAAAAAAACAAGTCAGGAAAAACAGCAACAGTGCAGTATTCAGTGAAGCCAAATTTTCAGAGTTGAAGCGTAGTGATACTCAAGAAGACAACAATGTAAAAAATGGCTCCTCCACATGATTCAATGATTGATCACATGATTCAATGATTGATTCACCTTCGTTCTAATAAATGACAAGACATCAGCTCATTCTCTCAGATTTGCAGGCATGCACATCCAGTCAGGATATTTGAGATAGGGGCATTTTTTTGTTTTTCCCTATTGCTCGAGGTAGCTTTAACACCCCCCCCCCTTCTCCCAGGGCGGGTTTTTTGGAGTTCTCATGAACTATTGAATTACAAGTAGTGTACTCTCACCTATATTTAAAATAAATAAAAAAAGACGAGGAGGACCCAATCAGAAATCGGCATCAAACAGCAGGCAGGTGCATCTAAATTGCTCTCATCTAGACAAACCTAATATTGGAAAAACAACAAAGAAAATTCTCTTTCTTGTGTCATTTTCAAAATTGATTGTGCAATGTTTATACTTTCACCCTGGGAGAGAATTGAAATTCAAGTACAGATGTATCCATATAATAAGAAAACGAAATAATTTTCCCTCTATTTTCAGGCAGAGATAGAAAGGATGTTGAACAATAAGATCTAATGCAATATTTCTACCACTAAATTGATGTAAGCATCGGTAAAAAAGTGACAACACAGATTATGTTCATTGAATTCTATGACGTATGCTAAAATAATGATCAACAACACACGCCATTTGCTTGCAATATATAGCATGCAACTGGTGAAAGACGTGTTTGCTGTAACAGAAGGACAGTGGGCGGGCAATCGGCATCCTCAATATCTAGCATGCAACTGGTGAAAGGGATGTGTTTGCAGTAACAGAAAGACATGAATGTTGTGCTCTTATGTAAGTGGTTATGGAGGTGGATCAAGGATCTGTATCTACTATGGTGCAGAGTGAGACAGAGAGAGAGAGAGATATGCAACGACCTCCTTGCGGACAGATGCTCTTGCAGCACCTCACGTCTGTGGGAAGACATTTTAGAAAGAGTGGACAGGGTCTCCAAGACCATTCAATAGGAAAGGGAAGGGGAGGCAATCCGATTTTGGCACGATGTATGGCTTGGGGATTCTCCGGTTAAAGAATATGAAATGATGCGTTCTGAAATTCAGACCATGCAAAAATACATGGCATGTAAATCAAGTTTGCATAATGCATCCATTGTCATAGGAAGGAGATCCTATCCTACATTTGAGAGTTTTTAAATGTTGAATGACACTATTCCTTTGATGGGGCTTTCTTTGTAATCCCATTTTTGTTTCATCTTTGTTTAATTGAGGGGTTTTATTACCTTTTTTTAATAAAAGCTAGGATTTCTCATTAAAATAAGAAAACTCCTTGCACAAAAACAGAAAGGAGGGATTTTCTTTACTTAATGAGAAGCTCCTACCTTTCGTTAAAAAAAATTGCACAAGAGAAAAGACATTGAACATAATAACAATGAGGCATGAAGCTAGTGTACCTCGACTTCCAAAACATTTGATGATGAATGAGAATACAGGAAAGGTTGGCAAAGGCGCCTAAACCGAGGTTCCCCCTCACATCGAACAAAAACCTCCAGAGCAAATGAAGGCGGTGAAGTGGACCTGCACATGACAATCTCTAATAAGTTTTTGCTCATTATGTTACAAGCGTATGAATATGGTTCACTCAAATATATACCGATATTAAGCTGAATGTATGTATTTTAATAACTATTACGCGCAATGTGAATTTAGTGAGCAGACAACTATTAGAATTAGACCTTTAAACAGCATCTATTTTAAATGACTGCATCTACCACACTTTTTTAACATTTCATTTTGCTTTCCACATACTGTTCTGTTTTTGTTTATTTCCCCTTATTTTGGAATCTTTTGGGTGCTAGTTTGGCTTTCGACCACCTTAGGTCTGTAATCTTTCTCATTCTTTTGAATGGAATTGGTAGACAACTACCTTATTTCCAAAAAATAAAAAAAGGTAGGTACTCTACCACTAAAATTTATTGGTACAGCTCCAAAAGGAAACCAAAGAGAAAGGGGTCGGTATAGCAGATGGATTTCTACTAATTGATATCCAATAGTGCAGGACAACAGGAAACTTACCTTACAATAAAGTAAAGGAAAAGATAACAGAAACTAAGAAAATACAGACCAGCAATCCAATAACGATAACCAGCAAACCAATTAAAGCAACAGCAGAAATAATCTACTCCAGACTTCCGTTTGTACTGAACCCCTACTCAGCAAACTGCCCAATCCTTGATAGAACATATAGAGATATCCCAAATGTTTTCAAAATATAGGATGCATCCCTTGAACAGCCAAATTGCCCAACAACCTGCAGGAACCAGTAACTGTGTCACCTTGGCTTTGAAGCTCCCATCCCCCCCTTTTCTTCATATTTTTCCCCACTTCCCAAAGATTGCTCAAGCCTCTTATATCAGCAATCCTCCCCACTGCAGAACCAAGTGCTAACAACAAATTTCTTGCAAATATACAACCACGCATTAAATGTTCAACCTTTTCAATTTCCTCATTGGGAAAAAAAAAAGGAAATTTGTAGGATCGCCATGAGCCCATTTTGCTCTGAATATACGAGTCATCACTCTTCTTGAACTACCAACCACATAAAACCTTGAACGTTAAAAAAAAAAACTTTCAAACTTCTTTATGCTATGCTGAGATTAGTGCTCAAACAGGAGATCTCTTCTTAACAGATTTTTTAAGGAAATCTCTTGTTTTTTCTTTTTTGAAATGAAATGGTAGGCATTCAGCCTTATTTATATTCCAAAGAAAGAGAACGTCCAAAGGATACAAGTAAAAACATAAAAACAAAATTCCGCTTTTTTTTTTTTTGAAAGATTGGAGCCCACAAGATTTGATCATTGGTCATCCTTTACAGAGAGGGGAGTGCTAGCCGACTTTCCCAAAGCTCGGTTCACACTTAAGAGTCACTAGTAGAATCATCTCCCAAACATTCTCTACATATATTGGGGTACCCCTGAAGAGAAAATGGTGGCGGGATTGCCAAAGAACCCACGTAACCGCGGGGACAAGGAGTTGAGACACTTTTCCTTTCACGCTCTTGTCACCACGGGCATAGAGTTCCCTACCAACCATAACCCATCAAGAGACATGAATCCGATCTCCAACCCTGGTATCTCCTTAAGGTGGTGCCAAATCAGTTTGGCAATTGAACACTCAATCATGATATGGGAAGTGGACTACTCTCCTTCCTTGCACATTAGACACAAAGGCCTAGTTTGGCATGAGGATAAGGGGTTGGGATAAAGAAAAAAATTGGATTAAATCATTTGTTATCCCACATGGCATAAAAAAAATGGGGATAAAACATAGATAATTGTCCACATTTTGAGATAAAAAATGGAGATAGTTTGTTTTGAGTAAAAGGTGAAACAGATTTTGTCCCAATTTTTTATCCCTATTTTGTAAAATTGGAATAACATTTATGACTACCCTTTCCAAAAAAAGAAAAAAGAAGAAGAAAAGAATGTGTTCCACCAAACAATATTAATACCTCATTAATAGGAAAAAATTATCCCTTATTTGATCCAAATGTAAGATTGAAGATAAGAACACAGAAAATGAGGATAATAAAAAGCATCACCAAATGCAAATCTGGATAAAAATAGTTATTTTTTTATCCCCATAAATTAGGCTAACTTAATCATAAAAATTTATCCATTTACCGAACTAAGCCAAAGGGTCCTCATTCGGTGCCCATTTCATATTGTACGTCTTTGTGAGAAAATTCCCTGAAACATGAGCCATAGAAAGAATTTGACTTTCAATGATATTTTGGGCCTCCAAAACTCCTCAAATTTTCCTACTGTAGCCGTATGACAAGGCTTGTTCCTCATCCACCACGTATAGTGTCTAACAGAGAAGTCAGATTCTGGTTGGGATCTCCAACCAATCTTGTCCTCCCTCACGCCTGACAAGACCATCGGATGAAGCTCATGAAGAAGTGCAAAGAACATCTCCTCCTCTTCCTCACAAATATTGCATCTTGTCTGAATAAATCAATGACCCCTTGATGGATCCACCTCCCAAAACTTCTCCATCGATCCTTCCTTGTTAACCACAACCCCAAACAGATGAGGGAATCTCTTGTTGACCAGTTGAAGCAGCTTTTGATGGGAAATCCCTCTTTTCAATTTCAGACATGAAGACACCAACGCACATCATATGCCTTTCGCCATCTGTCATCTATTTTGCAAATGTCACTTTGCAAAAGAGTAGTGAAGGTTGGGTGAGGTGGTCAATCTGAAAAATGATTTAACCTCTCTAGAAGATATGAGGAAGATTGGAAGGGAGTTGAAAAAAATGGGGATAGGAGAGCAAAAGCAAAGGTGTCACAATTTGCATTCTAGTGAGTTGTTGGGCAATATGGCTCTTCCCAAGTGATGCTATTTTCAAAGGTGATACCCCATATGATGAGAATCAATGGGAGTCCTCCATTTGTTTTGTTAAGGACTGGGCAAAGAATATGGTTGGGGTGGGGTACAAGCAATAAGATTTTCAGAAGGACTATCGGAGGTGATAGGCTGATGCAGATGGTCTATGTGCTGCAACAGGAGACCCTTGGAAACATAAACGAGTCAATTGTAGTATAGGGGGTGCTAGGCAGATTTCTCATCTACAGCGAACACCCCCCCCCCTTTTTACTGTTGTTTTACTTTACATTGGCTTTATTTCCAAAACTGCACCTGATATTAATGTAGAATTCCCACCTTTAAAAAAAATCTTGTTCAAGTGTCATGCAGACTTTAGATGATGCTTCTTAACCAGTATAAGGAATCAGGTACTAAGAACTGGTCTTCAAACTTCCTTTGCTGGTTTTTATAAGTCTCAATGCTCCAAGATAGTCCAATCTTTCAATAGGGATATAGATCACTGCATCTCAAATGTCAAATCTGATGTGCAGACCCAGTAAGTAATCTAATAATTAAATCACTTTTAGTGATTTTCCACATAAACTAAAATACTTCCTGACCATTGAATTGGATGAGTAGGCTTTTTAGACCACACTGGAACCGATTAATGGACAGTTCAATTCTAGCTCATAGCTTTGGAGTTTTGACTTTTGTGTGGAAAAGCTAGAGAAAAGGAGCTTAAAAAACAGTAAATTTCCATAAATCAATTTTCTACAATTGGTCCCAATTGAGTCATTAGTTTGTAAAATCAATTTTCAACAATTGGTTCCAATTAAGTCCTTGATCATCTCATTCACACAATTCAAACAACAATTACTCCTCGAATAACATGAATCCAAGCACTTAAACAGAATTCACCATACCCGACAAGTGTGACCGTAGAAGCCGATGGGGACGCATTCTGCTCGAGTATCTCACAAGCCGTTATCACAATCGGCTCCTCAAATATTACCTTCAAAAACATGAATAAGAGAAGCAAAGCACATTCAGTTTACCCAAAGATGAAACTTGCGAGCACAGACTGTCTGCAAAACCCTAAAACTGTCGCCTTTTATTCTATAGAGCAATTCAACGTCCACAAAGAGGGAATACAATGACAGAATCAAATGCGTGACTGTAATTGCAAAAAAAAAAAGAACAAAATTTAAAAAAAAAAATAGAGACCAAGTAGAGAGAGAAGGGGGGACTGACCTCGTCGACGTACTCGCCGAGTTGGGAATGGACGAACGACTGCGCGAAGAGTACACAGGGCTCCGGACGACTCATCTCTCCCTCTCTCTCGTTCTCTCAACTGCGGAGAGAAGAAGAAGCCATGAAAGAGATCCCGAGAAGGAAAAAGAGGGTCCGAAGTCTGAAGAGGGAGAAACTAAAGAAGAAGAGAAGCAGATATGCGTGTTTTTTTCTTTTTCTTTGGGAGTGGGAAGGGTCGATCGATTTGGATTTCGAGATCGTTTTGATCGCGCTAGGGTTTTTGCGAGTTGGAGTCGGACGAGTCGGGTTGAGCTTGGGATCGGAGACACGTATTTAATATATCAATACTCTATATCATAAATTGTCATGATAACGACAATTTTATCTAACATGGCATTCTTGTAATTCGTTAGAAACAGTGGGGACAATTTGAGTTTAATCGGCCTGTCATTGCGGACATTTTAATCCGCCATTTTCCGATAAGCCCCCGTATCCCTATTATTTATAAACACATCCTTATAAAAATCGGCTGTATCCCTCTTATTTATAAATGGGTCCTTATAAAAATCGGCTAAATTTGTCCTTTTCTGTGGTTATCTGTAAATAGGTCCCCAGGACCGGGCATTTGCAGAGACGACCCTAGGTCCGTATTATTTATAAACAGGTCCCTTAAAATGGTCACCGATAATTTTCAACTTTGTTTTTATTTTTTCATGTTTATATTAATGATCATATAACTAAAGAATTTCACAATTTTTTTTCATTTCAAGGCGGAAGTGTATGCAATTATGTTTTAGTCTCTTTCTCTCTTTTTCTGAATTCTAACTATGAAAAAAATTTTAAGTCGGTTAATTAATTTTATATCATAAATATTATTGAATATTTACTATTAAATATTATGATTTCATTGTTGTTTGAGAATTTTGATAAAACATAAGTAGTTCCACGGAAAAAAGCTTACCTCGATGAGTGATAAGAATTATTACATGAGAAAATAGAATTTTATTAATATTATTAAGAAATGTTGTAGAAACGTAACAAAAAATGCCGTTAGATACTTTATTATTAGTTCTATTAAGAAATTATATAGACACATGACAAGAAATGATATTACATAACTTATTATATAATATAATTTTAATGATATACAGTTGAAATCATGTAAGCGCATCCGCGCGAGTTACTAAAATTTTTAAGATATATAATGAAATGTTTTTTTTTACTATTAATATACCTATGAAATTATATAAAAAAATATTGTAGTGTCATCATTTGAGCCCATAAAGTTATTATGGCAAGTCTCTACTATATTTTCAACTTCCATTTTCGTATTTATGTTTATATTAATTATCATAAAACTATCTATTTCATAAAATTTTATAATTTTTTTTAAATGAGGAAGTGTATTCCAATTGTTTTTTAATCTCTCTCTCTCTCTTTCTCTTTTTCTGGATTCCGACTAAGGATAAAAATATTTAAATCATTTAATTGATTATTAGTATCATAAATATTATTGAATATTTACTATTACATAAGAAATTGAAATTTTAGGATAAAACTAACTATTTCATAAAATTTCATAATTTTTTTTCTTTTCACGGAGCTCTATATCCAATTTTTTGTAGTCTCTCTTTCTCTATTTCTGGATTCTGACTACAGATAAAAAGATTTAAATCAGTTAATTGAATATTAGCATCAAAATATGTGTTTATTCATATTAGAGTACATTTTATTAACTCGCGCGGATGCGCGTACATAAAAACTAATTTATTAAAAAGCCCATCCAAAGCCTCCATCAATATTATCGGGGACAGATAATTAAGTTATTACGAAGTTTATGATTATTCTATTATAAATAAGGATAAAATTATTTTTTATTTGGTTGTTTTTTTAATTATTTTCGTTGAAAACGTAATAAAAAAAATTTGTTGTTTGAATAAAATGTGAATAAAGTGTGCATAATGATTAATAAAAAGTAAAAAATAATGACAGTTGATTTAACATTTGATTTATAAAATGTGATGACAGTTGATTTGACAGTGAACTCACATATTTCTTTGAATTGAATACCTTAGAATAACTTAAATCCAGTGATTGACTGAAATCCATATATCAGATAATTCTGACATATAGATTCTAATTTATTCCAACCTTCCAAACATCCATTTTAAGATTATTTTGACTAATTCTCACTTGTTCCGGGCCTATTCTCAAACCAAATAGGGGCATAATGTTTTACAGTTTCGTTTGTAATCGATACTTCATTTAAATTAAAAATATATAAAATTATCTAATTTTGTATATACTCTATTATGTATTCCATTTTTTTTAGTGCAAAGAGAACATTGAGTTTCAAACACGACACGTGTCATTTATAAACAGATCAATGGGTAGCCCAATCAACCTAAATGACCCGAGGAAGATCAATCAACTTCGCGAGTAGAGGAGCACATATGACCTTTTGAGGGGAGGACGAGTGTTCAAGAAGGCGGGATGCGGTTTGCATGCGGTTGAAGTACCGCACATAGTATATGCGACATGTGGGAGTATATGCGATTATATAAATTTTTATTAATAAAAATATAATTTATAAACAAATTAAAAATAAATATTAAATAAATATACAAAGAATGTGTTAAACCCCCAACATATTCCATTTTCACTAAATTGACATAATATAAATGATACACCGTAACATTCTAGATCACCAATGTATCCAACCAACCAAACTTAAAAATATTGTGACATATATAACCAACAAATAATTAAAAAATAATATAAAAAAACACTCAAATGTCCAGTTATACTTATGCATATAAATCATTTACTAAAAAGAAACCACACAAACAAAACCCATCACCTTTGTAAACCAAAAAAGAAAAAGAAAAAAAATGTGTCCCCATATAAACCCACGCCATGTATATGATATATGAACTAATGAAACCCGTGTCAACTGTCAAATACTCAAGTGAGAGAGAGAGAGAGGGGCAAAGACACAGAGAGCCGGAGAGACGGTGTTCGAGAGACTAATAAAAGACAGAGTGAGAGAGACAGAGAGAGGTCACGGTTGAAGCTGGAGGAGAAAATTGAAGAAGTGGTCGCGGTCCGTTGAAGAAGAAGAAGAAGAACAGGTCAGCTGAAGAGTGAAGAAGAAGATCCCCTCATATTTCTTCTTTTTGTTTTTACTATTTAAAAACTAAAACATGTGCGCCCTCTTAAGCGGGCGCATATGCGGAATCGGGCCACATATGCGGGTCATACCCGCATATGGGTCGATTCCTTTGAAATCGGGCCGCTTTTCTGAACAGTGGAGAGGACACAAACCAGGGTCGTGACTCGAGGTGTTCAAAGGCTAGTTGCGAGTCTGATCCCTCGATGCACTACAAGGGCTCACCTCTGAGCAAAATGCTCAAACCCTAATCCGAGCACAACTGCGACCTATCAGGACCCACTTTTATCCAGTGCACGTGCTCGGCTTAACAGACGGATTGGCAAGATCCAACATGGCCCACCTAAAATAGCGCCACATGGTCACGCCGGATTAGAGTTTCATAAGGAAATGATAGGCATATGTTTTGCATTTATTCAAATCTAAATAAATGCTCAAACCATACAAAATGGCTACATTGAAAAGAGATCTTATAGAAACACTAAATGTCAATTTGATAACTCTAGCCCAAAAGAAAAATTATTCATTTTTAGAAATCCAGTTCTGATAGATTTGGTGGAATAAGAAATTTATATGTAATGTCATGAATGAATATAGAAGATTTCAAATGCATGTTCCAGCAAAATGAACACCAAACGGGTCCTAAGCGTATCATGGTAGATGAGATGCATATCATACACACAACAACAGGGTCCGGATCTAGTCAGAATTAACTTTTGTCAGTTCGGCCAGTATTGAACTGCACAACCTATAAATCGAACTGTACTACCAATTATTGGGTATACGTGTCACTCTCCTATTGGATCTAATCAAGCCTAGACTTGGTCGATACTATCAGTATACAATAGGAGAGTAACATTTGTATCTAACAATTGATCGTGTAGTTTGATTTATAAAATGTATAGTTCAATTTATTGACTATGTAATTCGAACTGATTAGATTGACCGAAGCCGGTCTTGACTGGATCCTAACTTACAACAATAAGTCAAATTGCAACTTGGTTGGGTCCAACCCCAACCCGACGGGTTGAACCCAATTTTTATGTGAGTTAGGTTTTAAAAACTGGATTCGAGTTTGAGTTGATAAATTCGGGTAATGCCTAGACTCTCTCCGCTCTCTCTTTCTTTGCTCGCCTAATGTATATGTTGACTAGACGGATGAATGCCTAGACTCAGATGGAATTCCTAACCGCCCAGGGGTCGCCCGGACAATTAATTAAGAATGTCTTCAGAGAATTCTTTCCCAACCTAACCCTCATGTATATTGTATCATGTTGCGTAACATATACAAAATTTAGGCTAAACACAAATTGTTTTAAATTAGTATTGTAAATGTAAGATGACAAAAACTCAATTACATATAATAACTTAATAAGAGATATTGCATGCATCAGATAACTATCAACAAAATGAATATGACAACTGGTTGGGTGGAATGTTTGTGAAGAATGAATTTTTTTGGATAATATCAAGGACAATTCCAAATACAATTCCAGAGATAGTTCTCACATGTTTTAATTTTTAAAATTAGTAAACCTCTTATAATGAGGTGTATAATTTGATAAAAAAATATATATCGCATCTTTTCAAATTTAATGAATCCATTTTTAGCAAATGTAACAAAATTATTGAGATACATGTCTCATCTAGATGGTTAATAAAATATATAAGACTATAAAAAAGATCGTGTATGATGTCCAATTTCTTTTTAGATGAATGAAAAATAATCGAGTGAACATACATATATAAAAAATGGTCATTTATAAATGAAAAACCCCAATGGAAAATTAGGAATCCATAGGACCACTTAATAATTAACTTTGAAACGAAGAAACCGTTTGCAAATTTAACAACTGTTCCAAATTGCAAAATAAAAACAGTCTCAACATTACATAGGTGTGGTTTTGCATTTTTGGTTAAGTATGAGTTTTTTAAGAGTTTTTTTTTTTTTTTTTTTTGCATATATCTATACTAAGAGTCCTAATAAAAAGAACCAACTTTTTTTGATTTTCCGAGTTTACCCCTACAGATTCATTTAATTGACATGTTGTTATGCCTATTTATTTTGTTTTCTCTGGGGGGTAACATTGACATTTTAGCCAAGGGTTTAAGAGAATGGGTTGCATCTGAGGACAAACAACATGATCTAATCTTTTTTATTTACCTATTTTAGCCCTACAAAATTTGTTAATTGACATAATAAGGGAGACAGACCTTAAACACTAGCAGGGGTAAATGGATAATTTTATGGTGTGGATTTGTTGTGGTTGGGACGGACAGCAATGTATTGCTGTTGCGGGTCTTTAAACACTTCTTTGTCTCTACACACTTCTTTTTTAGTTTTTTTTTCATTTTTTTTTTCTTTACGCTGGTGAAAAGAATGAACATGGCAGGTTGAACAGGCCCTATAGAAGAATTTTTTTTTATATTATTGGTTATATATATCCTTATAGGTTATGTATGTATTGCTCATGTATAAGATTTTAGATTTTTTTTTATGTATTGCTTATGTATAATTGATTATAGGTTATGTAAGCATTGTTCATGTATATGGATTAATTTGTTTCAGGGATTTTATTTGTTTTTATACATGGATTTTAGTTTTCATATTTTTCATTTTTTTTTGTATGTATTATTCATATATAAGGATATTAGATTTTTGGTATGTATTACTTATGGATAGTTGGTTATAGATTATGTATGTATTGCTCATCGACAACGATTTTATTTATTTTCATATAGAATTTTAGTTTTCATGTTTTTTTGATGTATTAGTGATACTAATTAACATGCACATTAGCGCGTGCATGTAAACTAGTACTCCTCTTAAAATTCATTATTGCAAAGATAAATTCCGTCGTTGCAAAAATACCTTTATATAAGTTGTGCAAATATACCATACCCTTCACTACTTGGAATATGGGTGAATAAATATAAAAATCTATTTATTGGCAAGAATACGTGGATATAACAATATCAGAATATGTGATAATAAGCTACTATTGGTATTCAGGTGTTCTTATATATTGTTTTATATATTCCATTTATTCGATTCCACTTGTATAAGAAGACTCACATATTAAATCACATGTGATTATCTGGCCACATTTCACATAATATTTTCACGTTTTATAAATTTTTATACATAACTTATCAACCTTTCATTTACAACTTATCATGTTCAACTAAATAACAAAGACTTTATAATTATTTATATATTGAAATATTACTATATCACGAAGAAGCTTATGTCGCTATTCAAACATGGACTAAAAGCTCGGACCAACACATGTCCAAACTGAAATCAACGAGAACCAATCCAAAGGATTGCACAGTTTTTTTTACAGCTCCAAATGCAGTCTCATATACCTCGTTATCCATTTAGTGAGGTATACACCATCTTAAGTGAAATATATGCCTCGTTATTTTGTTTTACACTACTTTAGGTGAGGTTTACATCTCGTTATTTTTTTTATATTTGTTAAAATGAGTCAATTTAATTCAAAATGAAATATATATATTTTTCATCAAAACATATGAATTACTATTTTAAAAAAAAGTTAAAATATGTATAAATTGTTTATATATTTAAGATTATATCTAAAGTTATCCTTCCTGCAAGTCAGTCAAACCATGACTCCCCCTTGCCCTAATCACCCTGACCACAGTCCCCATAACATTTCACATGCTGAATTGAATAAGAAAAAAAAAGAATAACCACTCTTGCTAGGTAGGGACTCCCAGTTTATAAAAAGAATAAAAAGAGAACAACCATTCCCTATCCCCTTTCCATTGAACAACAAGAACAGCATCAATTCATCAATCACATCCTCTCAGTACTGACACCAAACACAAAAAAACCTCTCTCTCTCTCTCTCTCTCTCCCTCTCCAACCCCCATACAAAAAAAAATGAACAGAGAACCAAAAAACCTTCCTCACAAGGTCCCTCCTCCTCCTCTTCCTCATCAACTGCCTCTCCTTCTCCCTCCACTTCCTCCTCTCCCCCTCCCCGCCGGAATCCCACCCATCCCCGCCGGAAACCCACCCACCCCCCTCGGAAAACCACCTCAAACCATGGCCCCCCACCTCCCCTCCTCCCTCCCCTGGAACACGACCCCCACCCGCCCCGGATCCTGCGAGGCCTACTTCGGCAACGGCTTCACCCGCCGCGTTGACCTCCTCCGCCCCCGATCGGACGGCGGCGGAGGGTTCTTCCGGTGCTACTACAGCGAGACTCTCGCGAGCTCGATCTGCGAGATGGGGCGGGTGAGGTTGGATCCGGCGAGGATTCGGATGTCGGAGGGAGGGGAGGAGCTCGGGTCGGTGATGGGGCGGTCGGAGGAGGAGGAGTTGCCGGTGTTTGAAGAGGGGGCTCTCACGATTGATGGGAGGGTCGTCGTTGGGGGGGAGTTTTTGGAGAGGTATTTGCGGCGGGGGGCCGTTCAGGGGCACACGATGCGGGCGTTGGTGGAGTCGGTGAGGGCGGCGGAGGACGGGCTTGATTGTGGACAGGTGAGTTGCTTTTGATTTGATGAATTAGGGTTTTGTTTGTTTGAATTGCGTGAATAGTAGAATTGAAAAAGGTACTGCTTTGGGTAGCATAACATGCGTTTCGGATGTCCAAAAATCTTATTTTTTGGGGGTTTTTCGGTTTTGTTTTGTCACAGCAAGAGAGATGTTTGTGTGATTTTGCATAGGTCGACTATGGCGAAATGCGCGGTGAGTAGCAATTATGTAGGGAAGTTGCTTCGCATGTAATTTATTATACTTTAGAAGTAACAAAGGATACATGTTTTTTGTTTTTTGAAAAATAAATCAATGATCAAGAAAAGTAAGTATTAAATATGATCTATTATTTAGTTTATCTGGTTTACCATTATCCCAAAACTTTAGTCGCCTTAACTGGGGTATATTGATATTATGGAATAGATAATTATCAGGGGAGTTTCTGTTTTATTGCATTTTTCATATTCTGTTGTTAGTTTTGTCTTTTTTTTTTTTTTTTTTGTGTTGTATAATCATGGACAGGCTGTTCCAAGCCCCTTTAATCACTATCAGGTATTATTCTAACTTATTTGAGCATAACTACCAGGCTTTATTCTTCATAACCAAACGAGTATTTTTCCCTTTTCCTTGTCATATCCAACCCTTATTCCGAACCCCAAATGAGGGTTTAGGTGTTGTTTGGATAGAGACAAGTTATTATGAGATTTATGACTATTTTATTAATAGATAACTATACTTGATGTATGACAGATTATACAGATGGGACCGCTAAAAGAGGTACACCAAATAAATTACAAATCAATGGTCACGATCTCGGACTCGCACAAAATTTTAGATGGTGAAATATATCGAGGAGATCTTCTAGATTAACAATTCTTATTTTTTTAAAATTCATTCATTTAGGCCTTTAAATTAACAATTTTTTATTTTTAGTAATTTTTAGTTTTGTGATATCTCAATCATAACAGATCAGAATTGATCTTTATCAATTCCTTGATCATTTAGGATCTCATAGAATCAGAAAAATTAGTTTTCGAATTTTACTATATTTAGTAATTTTTCAATTATATGTTATTAGTATAAATAACATACTTGTAACTTAGGGTTTTTAGTTTATTATTAATAGTATAATTTTGAATTTTCTCCCTTTTGGGTTTTCTTCCTTGTGGATTCAAGGATTCCTCATGGATTTAAGGAGCTTATGAGCTTTAACGCTCATTGGATCTTTTTTATCCATTTTGCGTTGCGTTAATACTAGTGGAATAAGTGATTTTCTGTTTGATTGTATTTTTAGTTATTCTTATTGGGAAATGAAACAATGAAGTTTTTGTTGTTTTGTTGACAATGAATAAGTGATGGATAAAATGCGAATAAATGTGGATAATGATTTATAAAAGGAAAAAAAATCATTTGACCTGTTGAGGTGATGACAATTGATTTGACTTGTGGCCCCCCTTTACACTGGTAGAATAGATTGGGTGGAATAACATAATTCCAAAGGGGACCTGGAATACAGATACGAGCTTATTCCCACCTATTCTGGCATAGGTATACTCATCCATTCCTTTTACCCAAACAACCTTTTAGGCCTATTCTCCCCCTATTCCATTACCCAAATGCCACATTAGAGAATAGTTGTGAATTTAGGTTTTGTTTGGAAAATAGTTTGCGTAGTAGTGTTTCACTTAAAATATCTTTTTTTTTGAAAGATGGTAGGCATGTGTCATGATTATATTCAAAGCAATGCCTGAAAGGGAAATTGCAGAGCATTAGCCAATAAAGGACTAGGCCAAGACACAGTAGAGGAGGGCTCTACCAACCGGCCAAAAATCTACAACTAAGAGCTATTCCTTAACATAGATTTTACCCCTAACAACTAACTCCCGAACAACCACTGCAAGGGAAGTGCCCCATGTTTTAATAAAATTAACAATCACATGCCAAATGTTCTCTATATAAATCCTCGCACCCCGAAACACAACATGGTTCCGAGTTAGCATGATAGCCCAAACCATGGCAGGGATGAATGTTTGAGAACTTTTGCTTTGTGACTGCTATCACCCCGTGCCGCCAGCACCTTGCCCACCTCCCACATGCCCTGCAAAGAGGTAAAGAGGATGGACATTCCCGTGGACCCCCGAAGTAGCTGCCAAATCTGAATGGCAATCGGACAAGTCACCAATAGGTGGTCCGCTGTCTCTTCTGCTCCACCACACATCGGGCAGAGGGTATTAAACTGCTTCGCCCATTTTGCTCTATAGGATTTGGTGAGCAATCTATTTTGGTACATCAGCCAAGAGAAAATCTTAACCTTGAGGGGGACTTTGGCCTTCCAAATTGGAAGGTAGTTTTCTAGAAAGCATATTTTTGTGAGATTCCTCATTTTTTTATATAACTAAAGAGATATTTTTCACTTTCTTCAAAAGCTGGGACAACATGGGCACTTGGAAATGAGTTTGGCTTAAATATGATTCTAGTAAAACCAGGGTCTCCATAATTGCCCAAATTCGTTTCTAAATGTTGCCTTAACATTAGATTTGATATGAGAATAAAAATGAATTGTTTGTCTTAATAACCTTACTTTAAAAGATGCCTTGTTTGGGTTTATGATTTGACTATATTTGTGAATATATATATATTTTTTTTGAGAAGAATCATAGTTGTCTGGCGGGCTGGGAACCCCTAGGCGCATGAACGCCTAACACAAAGCATCATTAAGCGGGCGCTTAGGCCCATTAGCCCGCTTAAACAGCGCCTAGCCCGCTTAAATCTGCCCAGCCCGCTTAAACAAGCGCCTAACCCTAATGACACTATTAAAAAAAACCGACTAGTATCTCAAAAGTCAAAAAAAAAAGCGCAAACGGTGATTCTTCTCCTCGGCGACGCTCCTCATCTGCAATCCAGGCTTCACTTCTCCAGCGATTTCAATCCAGGTTAGTCTATCTCTTCTTCTTCTCTCTCTCTTCTTGTTCCCCCTCCCCATCTCTCTCTCCGACCTGATTTCTCTTTGATCTACTCATCCACCTCTGTTTTCAACCTTCCGTTCCAATAAATAAAGCTGGCTTGAATATTAAAGGACGTCTCACACTCTCTCTGGCCGGGATTTCTATTTTGTGCTTTTTGTTTATCTACAATATGTTTTATTTAAAAAGTTTTTAACTTTTCATTGGTGACTCATTGTTTATTTTTTATTCTATGCCACAAGTCACCCATGCAGGAATCCATCAGACCATCACCATGCAATATAAATAATTAAATATCTACGTTGTATATTTTAATAATTTTTATTGTTATTTTAATAGTCACATGACACATGAATATTATAATAGTATCATACAATATACATGCATATTTTAATATTATAATTATTTTTTAATACTTATATTTTGTTTCATTCTAATTTTTAATTGAAGGTTATTCACATTTTATAATTATAATAATCTTGATAACATATAAATCTAATTAAGCACCGCCTAGGCTCGCCTAGCCGCTCAAACAACTATGAGAAGAATATAGGAGAATCTTATTCAAGAAATCCCCAAAATTAGGAGACGGGGGATCTCCTTACAAAGTCAAAGCAAAAAAGGAAAATACAATATTATATAATTCGCCTGATAATAATTATCCTCTTCCCCAAGCGCCGCCCATCAATAACTAAATTTAATTTTTTTTTGTTTTGGGTTTGTCTCTTGAGGGTGGTTATGAATTTAGTTAGTATTATATTTGATATTTAATTAGAATAATAAAATAAATATTTTATTGATTTTGGTCTTTTTTTTCGAAATATATGATCACATGCAAGTACTGACATGTGAAAAAATTCAATTTTTTTGTATAAAAATGCGGCATGTATGCCCCACACAGCATGAAAGTAATAGATCTAAAAACATGTAATAACTTGAATCATTCCTTTCTTTGAGGGAAGTTGACAAATCACTTTTGAGGCCTTGTGATGAACTTGAGAGTGCTTTTCACCCGCAAACGTGGGCTCTACAAATGCAGTACAACATTGTGGTAATCCCTACATTATATGAAAGTGTATTGCTTTTGCTTAATTGCTGTTCTCAGCCATCAGATAATAATTTCCAGGTGCACTTCCAAGTTCTGCACTTGGTGTGGGTGTGATTATTGCAGATTAATTTTTTTTCACTTGGAAACATCTCGTCTATGTACTTATTTCCTTATTAATCCACCTGCGTTTTATCTAGAAGTATATTGCTTTTTTTATATATCGAATCTATATATAAATTTATTACTAGACTTGTTGCTTAAGTATTGTTTATGATTTTCTCATGGATACAGATCCAATTGAATTTTGTATCAATATTGTTGGTTGCTTTTGAATATTTTAATCGATGTTGGAATTCTATTTGCAGTGGATAGAGGAACCAACTCTTTTTGTGACACGCTTTGAGTACGCCAATCTTTTCCACACAATCACTGACTGGTATAGTGCATACGTTTCTTCCAGAGTTACTAACTTGCCTGCTCGGCCTCATTTGGTTTTTGTGGATGGTCATTGCAAGGTATGCCTTGCTACTCTTATTCCATGTTATATTGATGTCTGCAGAAATTTTGTAATCATAAATTTAATAAACCTTATAATGTCAACAATTGCCTTGTCATACATATCTCGTAATTTCATCAGTTGCCTTGTTAGTCATTTTGGCCAAATTAACATTCACATAATATGCATTATACTTCTTGAAGTTTTTGTTGCTTTATCTTTCACTCTGCTTAGTGGATTGCATAGAGTAGATGTTTGCCAACAGCCAAAGCAGGAGTATAACAGAACAAAACATAACACAAGGGATAAATGTGAATTTGTGCATGCACGCCTCCGCTTTAATAATACCCTTGCAAATGGAAACTTTTAAGGAAAACTTTCCAATTGCATAGACCAGGCTGAAATACTGTAAAACTCCACAATGAAATCACCAAAATGAAGTTCCATGTAGAATAAAGATTCCCCATCCCAAAAACTGAACCATAACTTTAGGGCATATATAGTTGTGTGTTTTGGATACCCTTACAAATGATGGAAGAAAAAGCTAATGTGCCTGGCCTTGGTGGAATATTCAGAGTTTCTGTATAGATATATAACAAACTAACAATGTATATTGGATATGCATACTTGTATTATGTACATGCATTTATAATTATAACGTATAGGCCAATAACAATCTGTTTGATGCATGAGATTTTCATGATGACAACACTATGTAAATGAGTTGATAAGTAAGTGCAATGAAAGTGTACAATTTTTTTCCATCCTCTTAAAACAACAACAATCAAGTTCCCCAAATATTTGGCAACACTATGATTTTCTTAGAATGCATCCAATTGGTGAAAGTATATCATATACAAGAATTGTAGCATTTTATGAAGAGGACATGCCATATATTGTTGAGCCTTATATATAGTGTTCTCTTTGACCATCAACCATTCGCTAATTATGCTTTGGATCAAGCTGTGTAGACCAAATTTAAAAATCATTATGGAAATCGTGAATGCTCTTAGAAAACACCATGATTTTCAAAGCAGTTGTGGATTTGTGGATTGCTTATTTCATTCATTAACAACAATCTTGGCTTATCCTATTTTTCAACATCAAAATGGTCCACCATTTAACACTTTTCCAAAGACATACTTCTAACTCACTTACTGACTCAATAGATGGGACTTCTATTAGAAAGGCATGTCATTTTTGTTGTCCACTGTTTTATATTTCCTCGGCCAAACCATATAGAAATTTCTTATTTATTCATATGTTTCTAAAAATTTTCAGGCACCACTTGAAGAAACTTGGGAAGCATTATTTTCAAGCGTGCGATATGTTAAAAGTTTCACAAGTCCAGTTTGTTTCAGGCATGTTATTCTTTCACCCTTGGGCTATGAGACCGCCCTTTTCAAGGGGCTGTCAAAAATCATACAATGCGAGGGAGCCTCAGCAAAGGAATTTCTGGAAAAACCTAATGATCAGAAAACTGCACGATTAACTGAATTTGGAGAAATGCTCAGAGCAGCTTTTGACCTTCCTGTGGATGAACGCCAGATTTTGAAACCGGTCTCGGGCCATAATGTCCTCTTTATTCGTCGTGAAGATTATTTAGCTCACCCACGACATAATGGAAAAGTGGAGTCAAGACTAAGCAATGAACAGGAAGTATATGACGCCCTCAAGAATTGGGCTGCCCACTATTCGAAATGCAAGGTGAATCTTGTTAATGGTCTTTTTGCACACATGAAGATGAAAGAACAACTCCGTGCCATTCAAGAAGCTTCAGTTATCATTGGAGCCCATGGAGCAGGTCTCACCCACATAATTTCAGCTACATCGAACACCGTGGTTCTTGAAATCATCAGCAGTCAATACAGGCGGCCTCATTTTGCCTTGATATCACAGTGGAGAGGATTAAAATATCATGCCATCAATTTAGCTGGGTCTTATGCGGAGTCTAGTAAAGTCATTCATGAACTCAGCAACATAATGAGAAACCTAGGGTGCTGAAAGTATCTGGTTTGCAATTGCTAACTTATTATTGTTTAGCATGGAGTACTCCTGCTGCTCTTCCTCCAGGTTTCTAATATACGTCATTGTGAGGTCTTGATCGACTGAGGTGGTTGTTTTATTGTGGGATCTGACAAAGAATCTCATGTGATTTTATGACCATTAGATAGTTGTATTGGTGTTACGGCCACTCAAATATCAGATTGATTGAGGAAACAATCAGCAGTACTGTGCCTTTTTGTGGTTGAGTTGTTTAGAATTTCTCGATATCAACACTTTGTTCTTGAGCTAAGGCGCAAAACTCAGTTTGAGGACCTGAAATCTGTTCGACCAAACTTCACTGACCACCTTACTGTCACACTTTAGAAGAGGGAACAGCCATCCACGTCTGGCATCACTGTTCATGGTTTCCCATTCCTCGCTGAAGCAAATGAAGCTCCGTCGTTGAAATATGGTTCTGCCATTGACAGGTCAGTTTCATTATTTGGCATGCTCTTTAAGATAGACTTGATGCCATTTTAAACTTAGTGGGGTGTTTGGATTTGGAAAATGGATTGGAATTTGACTTCTAATTATATGGGAATCAGCTGGAGTTTTGTTTCTGGGAATTTCAGTGCCCACCTCTATATGTGAGAATTGCAGTTCCACCCAATTCCGGGTTTCATATTCAGAATCAAACAACTCAAATGACTGAAGCTGTGAGTTATTATTAGTCCAATTCCAGCCATTTTTTCCAAATCCAAACACACCTCTGGCCAGTGTTTTTTCATCTGTCAGGAGTTTCGGATCTTGGGATGCAATTAATCTAAGGAATAAATCAGCAAATCGAAATCAAAGACACAAAAATTTACGTGGTTCGGCAAACCTTGCCTATGTCCACGGAGCACACCAGAGATCAATCCACTATCAAGGAGAAGTTTTTACAATGATCACGCCGAATATAAAAACCCTAGAACCTAATGAAGAAATATGAGATGTCATTTTATACTGATATCTCATTAAGGGCAAAAAAGTCAGTACACCGAATACACCCCAAAAAAAATTTCTCGGAGCTCGACCCCCGTCTGCCCCTGCGTTGCATCAACAATCCTCTGCGCACATCATCAGACTCCACAATATATAACAATCTCCCATTTGGAGACTGTAGTAAGAGTAAATAACTTATGTTAAATGATCGATCTGTGATCTGGTGTGCTAATCTCTGTCCTCAGGCTAGAAGACCAACTGAAGCTGCGCACAGCTCCAGTTTCTCTGTGGTCACTGTCTTCGTCAACATGTCAACTGGATTCTTGCTTCCCTGTATCTTCTCAAGCAATAGACTCCCATCATCCAAAAGCGTCCTGATGAAATAATAACGAAGTCCTATGTGCTTAGTCCTTGAATGAAATGCTGAATTCTTCGCCAGGTGCATGGCGCTCTGACTATCACTGTGCAAAACATTCTTTGTCTGTCTGAATTCCAACTCCGTCAACAAACCCTGCAACCATATCATCTCTTTGCTAGCCTCTGTCACAGCTATATACTCTGCCTCTGTAGTTGGTAAAGCAACAATCTTCTGTATTTGTGAAATCCAACTGACAGCAGTAGTACCTACTGTAAAGACATAACTAGTGGTGCTCCTCTGATCAACCTCGCCAGCAAAGTCTGCATCTACAAATCCCTGTAGTCTCAACTCGCCCCTGCTGAAGTATAAGCATCTGTCATTAGTACCTCGCAAGTATCTAAGTATCCACATCACTGCTTCCCAGTATTGCTTGCCTGGATAAAGGTTTTTCCGCTTCTACTGCTAAAAGAGATGTAATAAATCGTTTTTTAGTTGAAAAGGAAAAAATAAAGATTTTTTTCAAAATTATGAAGGCAATATTTCTTTAACTTTAGATTTATGGACATCTATTCAAAATATTTGTTTTTTTATGTATAACTGCACACTATATAGATCAATATTGGAAATTAAATAAGAGAATAATATCTTTCAAAATGCTTAAATCCCCACATACTGGTTTAACAATTGCAGATGCAATGCATGAAGAATTAGTAAGTTGGGGTATTCAAAATAAAAAATTTCTGTTACACTAGATAATGCTTCAAACAATGATGTAGCTGAAGATCGTTTAAAACGTTTTTTGTCTTTAGAACCGATTCGAAATGATTTATTTCGTGTTCGTTGTTGTGCCCATATTTTAAATTTAATTGTACAAGATGGTTTATCACTTTTATCACCTTCAATTCAAAAAATAAAAGATATAGTACGTAATATTAATTCTTCTCAAGGTAGGCATGAACTGTATATTAAATGTTGTAAGGATTTATCTATGAAAAGAAAAAACATTAATAATGATGTACCTCACAGATGGAATTCCACATATAATCTTTTACAAATTGCTTGTAGATATAAAAGAGTTTTAAATGTGTATGTTGAACAATTATCATATAACAGAAGTTGCAATTTATCTGTCCCTGATGATTGTGATTGGGCCATGGCTAAACTTGTTAAAGATTTCTTGGAAGTTTTTGAAAATTCTACAAGAATATTTTGTGGTGTGTATTATCCAACTTCTTCTCGTGTAGTTCCACAATTATTTTCTATTTCTTCAACATTTAATAATTATTTTGAAAATTATAATGATATTTTTTATAATGTTTTATTTCTCATGAAAACAAAATTTGATAAATATTGGGGAACTGTGCCTTTGATATATTCTTTTGCTATTATTGTAGATCTTAGATTAAAAATTGATGCATTAGAAGGATGGTTAGAAGTGATATATAATGATAATGATAAACTTCAAACTAATATTAATTTTGTAAAATCCAAATTATTTGATATATATGAACATTATAAAATGACAGTAGGTGTAGATCGAACAGTAAATACAATGCAATCTTCGAGCTCTTCATCCACCTCTCGTGCAGGACCTTTTGCTTTTATTAAAAGTAGAAGAATGTCATCTATTTCTTCTGTTTCAAATTTATCTGATTTACAACGTTATCTTGATCAAGCAGTCATTGAAACATATGATGACGAGGAATTTGATATTTTGTCATGGTAGAAAGCACAAGAATCAAGATATCATGTACTTTCCATTATGGCACGTGATATACTAACAGTTTCAGTTTCTACTGTTGCATCAGAAGCTGCATTTAGTGCAAGTGGTCGTGTTATTTCAGAAAAGAGGAGCAGTTTGAGTGAAGACACTATTGAAGCATTAATTTGTTTGAAGGACTGGGATTTAGCTGATGAAAGAATGCAAGAAGCTGAACGAGAATCCCAAATTGCAGATGAATTAGCAAATATGTGATTATCGAGACCCTCATGGATGGGTGACAGTTCTCCTGAGGAATAGATAGTTTTTTAATGATTTTATAATTTTATGTAATTTTTTTTTAATTGAAGTTGTGATATGCAAATGATTGACATATATGTAGGTGCCAACCTAGTTGGGATGTACATATCATGTAGTGATGCAGTTTCTCAACTAATTAATTTATTTAAACTTTTATTTTTAAAAATATTTTATTTTACATGGAAGGGTTAAAAACTTAAAAAGAAAAAAAAATGACAGGGGGTTTGTTTTAATTTTTCACATCATTTATATGTCTCTCCATAGGTCACGGCTGGATACTATCCAATATTCCAATGGGATGTGATTGTGAGGTGTACCTTAAAAGACATTAATGAATTTTTTTTAATGCAATATTTGTTTCTTCTTCTCTGTAACTCTGTTTCTTTTTTTAAAAATAAAAATAAAAGTATATATTGTATAGTTTTTAATTACTCAATCCCACTAAATTAAAAGACATCATTGAATTATTTAAATTTCATATATTATCTTGTTTGTGTCTTAATGATATGATATTGTTTTCAAGTAATAGAAGAAATATAAATTTGAATATAAAACCCAACCCCTAAAATTAATTTTTGTGTTATTTCAACATTAGTTTACAAATACGCCACTTAAAAAAAAATTATTTAAAATATGGGCCTGCAAGCCCGCCCGTAGGCCCGAAGCCCGAGCCCGGCCCGGCAGGCCCGTTCAGGCCCGGGCCCGTGGGTAGGGCCTGGGCTTGAATATCTGGCCACGGGCCGCCCAGCCCGGGCCCGTTGGCCAGACAGGCACGCGGGCTTGGGCCCAGGGCTGGGCTTGGGCCCTATTTCAACGGGCCGGCCTGGCCCGGCCCGGCCCGTTGCCGAGGCCTACGTGGAGGGGCAGCCATACATATGCCTTTTAATATTTTTAAATTAAATATTTATATTTCATACGAAGGAGTAAATATATGCATGAAAAATGAAATACATGCTCCAAAAAAATATCTCTAGCTACTTTTGCCAAAAAAAAAAAGTGTTTTATGTAACAAAATATATAACATGAGGTTGCATAGAGAGTTGTTAATGAGGATTGGATATAATAATGCCCATAAATAAATTATTGAGTTGGATATCATCCAAAAAAAATATTTATATATAAATAGAGGACTTACTTACAAAAAAAAGTGTGGTAACATTTCATTTTACAGTCCCATTTTCAATCTCATATACCTTGTTAACCATCTGCACTTGCTATAACAAGTTTAATATAACTTATTAGAATTTTTTTTTGTACATTTCATTAATGGATTTATAAAATTTATCAGAGTATATTTTCAAAAGAAAAATAAAGCAAGGGTGAGGAATGCATTTACCGCCCGAAAACTGAACCCATTTTTAACCCAACCCATGGAGCAAACCCAAACTTAAGGCCCAAAGTGATACGCAGCCCAAAAAAAGAGGTTGTGCTGGCCAAAGGAAAATATGAAACAACATTGTTTACAGCGTCTGTGTTTCGCAACCTTTTCAATTTTTTTTGATAATAATATATTTTATTTAATAAGATATTTTTTTTATAAAAGATGAAGAATATATTTTAAGAATTTTTTAAAATCAATTTTAAAAATGTAAAAGAAATTCAATGAGACGTAAATACGAGACTTCTTCTGGGAGTGTGATACAACCGGGTCTCAGCCAATAGATTATTGCAATCTAATCCTCAGATTTTATGAACTCGTCTTTATTTTTCTAACAAAGATTTTATATGCCAACATTATAATGGTACAACTCCTCACAAATAAATGGTGAGAAGCCAGTTGGTTTTTGAGTATGCAATCCAATTGGGATACATTGGTGGAAGGTGAATAGGTTAGTGGGTTGTTATAGAAGTTATAACCATCCACTAATCTCTCTTTTTTAAGATCATCAAGCACTGTTCCCAAAAAAAAAAAAAAACAAATTCATTTCTATTGTGAACTAAGTAGAATATAAACACAAGAATATACAAACAATATAGAGAAGAGAAGTAGAGAGAGGATTTATTCTTCACTTGTTGGTTGGTTATTGAATACATTACAAACTCTTCAATTTATAGGGTCCATGGAGGAATCCCAAAGGTGGAGAGTTACAAGTCTATAGAGGTGAGGGGTAGATAGTGGGTGATTAATAGTGGGGGTTATGGAGTTGAATGAGAGGGGTTATGGAGTTGAAGAGTGGGGGATGTTATGGCTTAGAGGAGTGGTGGTTATCCACCACTTTCACAACACTCCCCCTTGGATGACCACCACACTAAGATAATTGCCTCATTAAAACCTTGCTTGGAAAACCCAGTGGGAAAAAACCAAAGCGAAGGAAAAAGAGTACAATGTAACTTAATCGTATAATGGTGTATGCGTTTAACACTGCCTCATTAAAACCTTGCCAGGAAAACCCATTGGGACAAAACCTAGGCGAAGGAAAAAGAGTACAGTTCGCAAAATGTCATCAAAAAAATTACTCCCCCTCATAAGTACAAGATTTCAAGAATTTTGGTCGCTAACTCGTCGCATCCCGATGTTATACACCAGCTTCTTGAATGTTGACGTCGACAAAGCTTTAGTGAACAAATCTGCAAGATTGTCCTTTGACTGAATTTGTTGAACATCAATTTCATGTCTGCTGGAGCTCATGAGTGTAAAAGAATTTTGGAGAAATATGCTTCGTTCTATCACCCTTGATATATCCCCCTTTGATTTGAGCAATGCATGCTGCATTGTCTTCATAAATAGTTGTTGGAACATCTGTAATGAGAGATAGTCCGCATGCAGTATGAATATGATGAACCAAAGACCTTATCCACACGCATTCCCGACTTGCTTCGTGGAGTGCAAGAATCTCAGAGTGGTTAGAAGACGTGGCGACCAAAGTCTGTTTCGTAGATCGCCAAGAGATCGCTGTGCCACCGCAAGTGAATACATACCCTGTTTGTGAGCGAGCCTTGTGAGGATCTGAAAGATATCCTGAATCTGCATAACCCTTCAATTGTGCACCATTATTGGAATCTTTTGCATAGAATAGGCCCATGTCTGACGTTCCACGAAGATAACGAAAAATGTGCTTCACACCATTCCAATGCCGTCGAGTTGGTGCAGAACTAAATCTGGCCAATAAATTAACTGAAAATGCAATGTCAGGTCTAGTGCATTGGGCTAAATATAATAAGGCACCAATTGCACTAAGATAAGGTACTTCAGGACCAAGAAGATTTTCATCATCTTCTTTCGGACGAAAAGGGTCCTTCTTTGGGTCAAGTGACCTTACCACCATAGGAGTACTTAATGGATGACATTTGTCCATATTAAAACGCTTCAGGATTTTTTCAACATATGTTGTTTGATGAACAAGTATCCCGTTTGAACTCCGCTCAATATGCAGGCCGAGACAATATCTTGTTTTTCCAAGATCTTTCATTTCAAACTCCTTTTTTAGATATTCAGAAGCCTTTTCGAGCTCTTCAGGAGTCCCAATTAGATTAATATCATCAACATATACTGCAATAATGGCAAATCCAAGTTCCGTTTTCTTAATAAATACACAGGGGCATATTGGATCATTGACATATCCTTCTTTTATTAAGTACTCACTAAGACGGTTATACCACATTCGTCCAGATTGCTTTAATCCATACAAGGATCGTCTTAGCTTGATTGAGTACATGTTTCGTGGTTTTGCTTCAGGCAATTTTAGTCCTTCAGGAACTTTCATATAAATGTCGGTATCTAATTTTCCATATAAATATGCAGTAACCACATCCATTAGATGCATGTCAAGTCCTTCTGAGACTACAAGACTAATTAAATACCGAAATGTGATTGTGTCCATCACAGGAGAATATGTCTCTTCAAAATCGATCCCAGGTCTCTGCAGGAAACCCTGTGCCACAAGACGAGCTTTGTATCTAACAATCTCGTTTCTTTCATTTCGTTTTCTTGCGAACACCCATTTACATCCTACTGGTTTAACACCTTCAGGGGTTAGGACTACTGGTCCAAATACTTGGTGTTTTGCAAGTGAATCCAATTCTGTTTGAATAGCAGCTTTCCATTGTGGCCAACAATTTTTTCGTCTGCATTCATCCACTGAACGTGGTTCTGAATCATCATATGAAATGATTTCTGTAGCTACTGCAAAAGAGAATATATCATCAACAAGCACTTGCTTTCGATCCCACAATATTTGTGAATTTGCGTAATTTATGGAAATTTCTTCATTTCCATGTACTTGATCTTCATGTACGGGTATCACTTCAGGGACGTCAGTCTCTTCGGGGACTTGTGTCACTTCAGGGACTTCTTCTGTAGGATTTATTATTGTGAGTCTTTCAAGTGTTTCATGCTCTTCTAGAGAATTATTCTTCATTGTTTTTCTCCTTCGAGGAGCCGAATCTTTTGAGCCTATAGGTCTTCCACGCTTCAGGCGTGTCTTTGTTGATTCATTAGCCGGCATATTAACAGTTTTTCCTATTGGAATATCAATCCGAGCTGGAGTATTAGCAGCTGGAATATGTGATTTCATCACTTTTGCTGCATCATTAAATGCATCTGGCAATTGATGCGCAATTCTTTGAAGATGAGTGATTCTTTGCACTTCAGTTTCACATTGATTAGTGCGAGGATCAAGATGATCCAAAGATGGAGTTTTCCAAGTAAGTTCACGTCGTTCTTCTGGCGACGGATTTTCTCCCCCTAACGACGGGAATATTGTCTCATCAAAATGACAATCCGCAAATCGAGCGGTAAAAAATCTCC